>CM068368.1:26662908-27342908 GCA_034769895.1 Magicicada septendecula | reverse complement strand
CTAAATCGTTTGTACTGGGAACAAAGTATCATCCACGCCGTAAGCGTTATTGTTAACACAAGAAAGGTATTTTGTAAACAATCGTAAATATAAAGCTCAATAAAATACTTCGCAGGCTTGCACGGCCTGAGTCAATGTTATTAAAATACATACCCGTGGTCTAATGTTTCTTTCGAAAATCGACGTTTCTACACTACCATCGACTGCTCTCGTCAGTGTAAAAAATTGAGCAACACTAACTGTTCCTTTCCGAAACAGAAGTTTCGACAGTACCATCGACTGCCATCATCAGTGTAAAAATTGAGCAACACTAACTGTTTCTTTCCGAAACAGAAGTTTCGACAGTACCATCGACTGCCATCATCAGTGTAAAAATTGAGCAACACTAACTGTTCCTTTCCGAAACAGAAGTTTCGACAGTACCATCGACTGCCATCATCAGTGTAAAAATTGAGCAACACTAACCTTTTTCTTTCCGAAACAGAAGTTTCGACAGTACCATCGACTGCCACCATCAGTGTAAAAATTGAGCATCACTAACTGTTCCTTTCCGAAACAGAAGTTTCGATAGTACCATCGACTGCCATCATCAGTGTAAAAATTGAGCAACACTAACTGTTCCTTACCGAAACAGAAGTTTCGACAGTACCATCGACTGCCATCATCAGTGTAAAAATTGAGCAACACTAACTGTTCCTTTCCGAAACAGAAGTTTCGCCAGTACCATCGACTGCCACCATCAGTGTAAAAATTGAGCAACACTAACTGTTCCTTTCCGAAACAGAAGTTTCGATAGTACCATCGACTGCCATCATCAGTGTAAAAATTGAGCAACACTAACTGTTCCTTACCGAAACAGAAGTTTCGACAGTACCATCGACTGCCATCATCAGTGTAAAAATTGAGCAACACTAACTGTTCCTTTCCGAAACAGAAGTTTCGACAGTACCATCGACTGCCATCATCAGTGTAAAAATTGAGCAACACTAACTGTTCCTTTCCGAAAGAGAAGTTTCGACAGTACCATCGACTGCCATCATCGGTGTAAAAATTGAGCAACACTAACTGTTCCTTTCCGAAACAGAAAATTTCGACATTCCCATGGACTGCCATCATCAGTGTAAAAAATTTGAACAACACTAACAAATACGGACCGCATTGGCGGGCTGCTCAGCCGGCGCGGCGTAAGACCGATTTTAAAGCCGACAAGAAATATCCTACAGTTCTTGAGGGCGGCGAAGGGCATCGGAGACCCGTTGTCGTCGGCGGGAGTCTACGGAGTTCCCTGCTTGCGCGGTCAGCTTTACATTGGAACCACGAAGCGCAGTGTTCAACTTGTGTGGGTGAACACAGCCGCTACTGTCGCTTGAGGCAGCAGGATAAGTCTGCCGTGACGGAGCACGCGCTCACGAATACCGACCATCGGATCCTCTTCTATGAGACAAAGTTTCTATCGGCGGTGAGAGCGTATTTGTCTCGCCTTCATATGGAGTTTGTCCAGATCCAGAAACATGCTACAATCGCTATGAATCGGCGGGCCGAAAGCCTGTCATTAAGTACTCTCTGGCATCGTTTGTTGCGAGCCTTTAATATGCCTTCTTCTTCCTGATTGGCTGGTGGTGATTTGTGACTCCATCGAGACACTTGGTGAATTTATATGTATGAGTAGTGTTCACGGGACTGCTAGCCTTAACCACAGTACTGTGATCCCTAACGTGTACCAGCCTACGTTAGTGTTGCTCGTTTTTTACACTGATGATAGTAGTCGATGGTACTGTCGAAACGTCTGTTTTGGGAAAAACATTGGACCACGACCAAAGAGTCCGGGAATGGACTTTAATAACATAAAGATTTATAGTACAATATATTTTTGTTTATTTGAAAAATTGTGCCTCAGTTCATCTACATTTGTACTGTCATAATGTGAACCAGTAATAATTTAATAAATTCAGAAATACTCATATATTTATTAGTATCAAACTTGTTTTACATTTTAAGACGAAACTCTGTATTTTTTACGCGACTCAGGCATTATTGGTTGCAAAAATTGACTGTTATAGACCTAAATATTATTAAAATGTCGAAACCTTGTTAACTAGAAAGCACAGACTGGATGTCAATTAGAGAAGTAATGAATACCATCTGCTCTGGAAACCAGTCTGTGTTCGAGTTACTCTAAAAGCAGTCACTGTTCAGCAACTGTACTGAGAGTATACTGTAATATCAGCATACTGTACAACTTTTGAATATATTATTAAAATTGAAAGGCTACGATTTTTTTTAAACGACTATTTTATTTTATAAATATTATTTCATATAATTTCATAAATGCTCATACTTTTCTTGTAAATAAATTTTAAATCATTATTAATAATAACAAAACTTTTTACAAGAATTTGTTTTTATTATTTTGTAAATTACACTTACATATATTTTGACATACATATATTACTTACTTATATTTTGATAGTGTTCAACTAGCATCATCAGATATAATCTATCAGATATTCAACTATCAGATATCTGATGATGAAAGTTGACCACTATCAAAACATTGTAATTTACACAATAATAAAAATATATTCTTGTAAAAGGTTTTGTTATTATTAATAGTAAAAGTTTGTAAATATAATAATAATACACAGATTTATTGGAATAATGGTGCAATGCACGGGGACGCAATAAATTAATGCTCTTATGTAAAGACACAGAAGACAGGCATGCGCAGTGGAGCCTGGAGTTGTGACAATGTGCCTGAATGCCAACGGATCCATCCTTTAGGCGACTACACATTGAGACGGCTTAACTCCGACACAAACTATGGCCAAGTGTTAGGATTTTAGTTGCATGGGGAATATTGGAAACCAAAGATAACTCTGTACCTAGAAATAGCAACGTGTTAACTTGAACTAACTGGTTAATAGAAATAAAAATTTGTCTCTTAAACTCTACTACAAAACGTCATATTACATAACTAGCAATGCTGGCTGTTGTCTACCGTATAACCTTGTGCGACCCAAACTGTAGGTCATGTAAGTGGGAGTTATTTTTCCCGAGAAAATTATTATTATTATTTTAGCCTTGAGGCTGCCATATTTTCAAAGATTCTATTAGTGATGCCACACATTAGTTGTTGTCTGAACCAAAAATATATTACCGACAGCTGAAGCAACATGTCACACATACTATTATTATTCGGATGATACTTAGTTACCTAGGTAACCAATGGTTCCTTTTGCTACCATCAAAGCAATCTGATAGTTACCTAAGACAGGTCAATTTATTGAGTAGTTTGGTATACTAGGAAAGTGACTTGGTGACTACTATAATTCAATCGCCAATCTGATAGTTACATAAGACAGGTCAACTTATTGAGCAGTTTGGTATACTAGGAAAGTGACTTGGTGACTACTATACTTCAATCGCCAATCTGATAGTTACCTAAGACAGGTCAATTTATTGAGCAGTTTGGTATACTAGGAAAGTGACGTGGTGACTACTATACTTCAATCGCCAATCTGATAGTTACCTACGACAGGTCAATTTATTGAGCAGTTTGGTATACTAGGAAAGTAACGTGGTGACTACTATACTTCAATCGCCAATCTGATAATTACCTAAGACAGGTCAATTTATTGAGCAGTTTGGTATACTAGGAAAGTGACTTGGTGACTACTATACTTCAATCGCCAATCTGATACTTACCTAAGACAGATCAATTTATTGAGCAGTTTGGTATACTAGGAAAGTGACGTGGTGACTACCATACTTCAATCGCCAATCTGATAGATACCTAAGACAGGTCAATTTATTGAGCAGTTTGGTATACTAGGAAAGTGACTTGGTGACTACTATACTTCAATCGCCAATCTGATACTTACCTAAGACAGATCAATTTATTGAGCAGTTTGGTATACTAGGAAAGTGACGTGGTGACTACTATACTTCAATCGCCAATCTGATAGTTACCTAAGACAGGTCAATTTATTGAGCAGTTTGGTATACTAGGAAAGTAACGTGGTGACTACTATACTTCAATCGCCAATCTGATAGTTACCTAAGACAGGTCAATTTATTGAGCAGTTTGGTATATTAGGAAAGTGACGTAGTGACTACTATACTTCAATCGCCAATCTGATTGTTACCTAAGACAGGTCAATTTATTGAGCAGTTTGGTATACTAGGAAAGTGACGTGGTGACTACTATACTTCAATCGCCAATCTGATAGTTACCTAAGACAGGTCAATTTATTGAGCAGTTTGGTATATTGGGAAAGTGACGTGGTGACTACTATACTTCAATCGCCAATCTGATAGTTACCTAAGACAGGTCAATTTATTGAGCAGTTTGGTATACTAGGAAAGTGACGTGGTGACTACTATACTTCAATCGCCAATCTGATAGTTACCTAAGACAGGTTAATTTATTGAGCAGTTTGGTATACTAGGAAAGTGACGTGGTGACTACAATACTTCAATCGCCAATCTGATAGTTACCTAAGACAGGTCAATTTATTGAGCAGTTTGGTATATTAGGAAAGTGACGTGGTGACTACAATACTTCAATCGCCAATCTGATTGTTACCTAAGACAGGTCAATTTATTGAGCAGTTTGGTATATTAGGAAAGTGACGTGGTGACTACTATACTTCAATCACCAATCTGATAGTTACCTAAGACAGGTCAATTTATTGAGCAGTTTGGTATACTAGGAAAGTGACGTGGTGACTACTATACTTCAATCGCCAATCTGATTGTTACCTAAGACAGGTCAATTTATTGAGCAGTTTGGTATACTAGGAAAGTGACGTGGTGACTACTATACTTCAATCGCCAATCTGATAGTTACCTAAGACAGGTCAATTTATTGAGCAGTTTGGTATACTAGGAAAATGACGTGGTGACTACTATACTTCAATCGCCAATCTGATAGTTACCTAAGACAGGTCAATTTATTGAGCAGTTTGGTATACTAGGAAAGTGACGTGGTGACTACTATACTTCAATCGCCAATCTGATAGTTACCTAAGACAGGTTAATTTATTGAGCAGTTTGGTATACTAGGAATGTGACTTGGTGACTACTATACTTCAATCGCCAATCTGATAGTTACCTAAGACAGGTCAATTTATTGAGCAGTTTGGTATACTAGGAAAGTGACGTGGTGACTACTATATTTCAATCGCCAATCTGATAGTTACCTAAGACAGGTCAATTTATTGAGCAGTTTGGTATATTAGGAAAGTGACGTGGTGACTACTATACTTCAATCGCCAATCTGATAGTTACCTAAGACATGTCAATTTATTGAGCAGTTTGGTATACTAGGAAAGTGACGTGGTGACTACTATACTTCAATCGCCAATCTGATAGTTACCTAAGACAGGTTAATTTATTGAGCAGTTTGGTATACTAGGAAAGTGACGTGGTGACTACAATACTTCAATCGCCAATCTGATAGTTACCTAAGACAGGTCAATTTATTGAGCAGTTTGGTATATTAGGAAAGTGACGTGGTGACTACAATACTTCAATCGCCAATCTGATTGTTACCTAAGACAGGTCAATTTATTGAGCAGTTTGGTATATTAGGAAAGTGACGTGGTGACTACTATACTTCAATCACCAATCTGATAGTTACCTAAGACAGGTCAATTTATTGAGCAGTTTGGTATACTAGGAAAGTGACGTGGTGACTACTATACTTCAATCGCCAATCTGATTGTTACCTAAGACAGGTCAATTTATTGAGCAGTTTGGTATACTAGGAAAGTGACGTGGTGACTACTATACTTCAATCGCCAATCTGATAGTTACCTAAGACAGGTCAATTTATTGAGCAGTTTGGTATACTAGGAAAATGACGTGGTGACTACTATACTTCAATCGCCAATCTGATAGTTACCTAAGACAGGTCAATTTATTGAGCAGTTTGGTATACTAGGAAAGTAACGTGGTGACTACTATACTTCAATCGCCAATCTGATAGTTACCTAAGACAGGTCAATTTATTGAGCAGTTTGGTATACTAGGAAAGTGACGTGGTGACTACTATACTTCAATCGCCAATCTGATAATTACCTAAGACAGGTCAATTTATTGAGCAGTTTGGTATACTAGAAAAGTGACGTGGTGACTACTATACTTCAATCGCCAATCTGATAGTTACCTAAGACAGGTCAATTTATTGAGCAGTTTGGTATACTAGGAAAGTGACGTGGTGACTACTATACTTCAATCGCCAATCTGATTGTTACCTAAGACAGGTCAATTTATTGAGCAGTTTGGTATACTAGGAAAGTGACTTGGTGACTACTATACTTCAATCGCCAATCTGATAGTTACCTAAGACAGGTCAATTTATTGAGCAGTTTGGTATACTAGGAAAGTGACTTGGTGACTACTATACTTCAATCGCCAATCTGATAGTTACCTAAGACAGGTCAATTTATTGAGCAGTTTGGTATACTAGGAAAGTGACGTGGTGACTACTATACTTCAATCGCCAATCTGATAATTACCTAAGACAGGTCAATTTATTGAGCAGTTTGGTATACTAGGAAAGTGACGTGGTGACTACTATACTTCAATCGCCAATCTGATAGTTACCTAAGACAGGTCAATTTATTGAGCAGTTTGGTATACTAGGAAAGTGACGTGGTGACTACTATACTTCAATCGCCAATCTGATAGTTACCTAAGACAGGTCAATTTATTGAGCAGTTTGGTATACTAGGAAAGTAACGTGGTGACTACTATACTTCAATCGCCAATCTGATAGTTACCTAAGACAGGTCAATTTATTGAGCAGTTTGGTATATTAGGAAAGTGACGTAGTGACTACTATACTTCAATCGCCAATCTGATTGTTACCTAAGACAGGTCAATTTATTGAGCAGTTTGGTATACTAGGAAAGTGACGTGGTGACTACTATACTTCAATCGCCAATCTGATAGTTACCTAAGACAGGTCAATTTATTGAGCAGTTTGGTATATTAGGAAAGTGACGTGGTGACTACTATACTTCATTCGCCAATCTGATAGTTACCTAAGACAGGTCAATTTATTGAGCAGTTTGGTATACTAGGAAAGTGACGTAGTGACTACTATACTTCAATCGCCAATCTGATTGTTACCTAAGACAGGTTAATTTATTGAGCAGTTTGGTATACTAGGAAAGTGACGTGGTGACTACAATACTTCAATCGCCAATCTGATAGTTACCTAAGACAGGTCAATTTATTGAGCAGTTTGGTATATTAGGAAAGTGACGTGGTGACTACAATACTTCAATCGCCAATCTGATTGTTACCTAAGACAGGTCAATTTATTGAGCAGTTTGGTATATTAGGAAAGTGACGTGGTGACTACTATACTTCAATCACCAATCTGATAGTTACCTAAGACAGGTCAATTTATTGAGCAGTTTGGTATACTAGGAAAGTGACGTGGTGACTACTATACTTCAATCGCCAATCTGATAGTTACCTAAGACAGGTCAATTTATTGAGCAGTTTGGTATACTAGGAAAGTGACGTGGTGACTACTATACTTCAATCGCCAATCTGATAGTTACCTAAGACAGGTCAATTTATTGAGCAGTTTGGTATATTAGGAAAGTGACGTGGTGACTACTATACTTCAATCGCCAATCTGATAGTTACCTAAGACAGGTCAATTTATTGAGCAGTTTGGTATACTAGGAAAGTGACGTGGTGACTACTATACTTCAATCGCCAATCTGATAGTTACCTACGACAGGTCAATTTATTGAGCAGTTTGGTATACTAGGAAAGTGACGTGGTGACTACTATACTTCAATCGCCAATCTGATAGTTACCTAAGACAGGTCAATTTATTGAGCAGTTTGGTATACTAGGAAATTGACTTGGTGACTACTATACTTCAATCGCCAATCTGATAGCTACCTAAGACAGGTCAATTTATTGAGCAGTTTGGTATACTAGGAAAGTGACGTGGTGACTACTATACTTCAATCGCCAATCTGATAGTTACCTAAGACAGGTCAATTTATTGAGCAGTTTGGTATACTAGGAAAGTGACGTGGTGACTACTATACTTCAATCGCCAATCTGATAATTACCTAAGACAGGTCAATTTATTGAGCAGTTTGGTATACTAGGAAAGTGACTTGGTGACTACTATACTTCAATCGCCAATCTGATACTTACCTAAGACAGATCAATTTATTGAGCAGTTTGGTATACTAGGAAAGTGACGTGGTGACTACTATACTTCAATCGCCAATCTGATAGTTACCTAAGACAGGTCAATTTATTGAGCAGTTTTGGTATGCTAGGAAAGTGACGTGGTGACTACTATACTTCAATCGCCAATCTGATAGTTACCTAAGACAGGTCAATTTATTGAGCAGTTTGGTATACTAGGAAAGTGACGTGGTGACTACTATACTTCAATCGCCAATCTGATAGCTACCTAAGACAGGTCAATTTATTGAGCAGTTTGGTATACTAGGAAAGTGACGTGGTGACTACTATACTTCAATCGCCAATCTGATAGTTACCTAAGACAGGTCAATTTATTGAGCAGTTTGGTATACTAGGAAAGTAACGTGGTGACTACTATACTTCAATCGCCAATCTGATAATTACCTAAGACAGGTCAATTTATTGAGCAGTTTGGTATACTAGGAAAGTGACTTGGTGACTACTATACTTCAATCGCCAATCTGATAATTACCTAAGACAGATCAATTTATTGAGCAGTTTGGTATGCTAGGAAAGTGACGTGGTGACTACTATACTTCAATCGCCAATCTGATAGTTACCTAAGACAGGTCAATTTATTGAGCAGTTTGGTATGCTAGGAAAGTGACGTGGTGACTACTATACTTCAATCGCCAATCTGATAGTTACCTAAGACAGGTAAATTTATTGAGCAGTTTGGTATGCTAGGAAAGTGACGTGGTGACTACTATACTTCAATCGCCAATCTGATTGTTACCTACGACAGGTCAATTTATTGAGCAGTTTGGTATACTAGGAAAGTGACGTGGTGACTACTATACTTCAATCGCCAATCTGATAGTTACCTAAGACAGGTCAATTTATTGAGCAGTTTGGTATACTAGGAAAGTGACGTGGTGACTACTATACTTCAATCGCCAATCTGATAGTTACCTAAGACAGGTTAATTTATTGAGCAGTTTGGTATACTAGGAAAGTGACTTGGTGACTACTATACTTCAATCGCCAATCTGATAGTTACCTAAGACAGGTCAATTTATTGAGCAGTTTGGTATACTAGGAAAGTGACGTGGTGACTACTATACTTCAATCGCCAATCTGATAGTTACCTAAGACAGGTCAATTTATTGAGCAGTTTGGTATACTAGGAAAGTGACGTGGTGACTACTATACTTCAATCGCCAATCTGATAGTTACCTAAGACAGGTCAATTTATTGAGCAGTTTGGTATATTAGGAAAGTGACGTGGTGACTACTATACTTCAATCGCCAATCTGATAGTTACCTAAGACAGGTCAATTTATTGAGCAGTTTGGTATACTAGGAAAGTGACGTGGTGACTACTATACTTCAATCGCCAATCTGATAGTTACCTACGACAGGTCAATTAATTGAGCAGTTTGGTATACTAGGAAAGTGACGTGGTGACTACTATACTTCAATCGCCAATCTGATAGTTACCTAAGACAGGTCAATTTATTCAGCAGTTTGGTATACTAGGAAAGTGACTTGGTGACTACTATACTTCAATCGCCAATCTGATAGCTACCTAAGACAGGTCAATTTATTGAGCAGTTTGGTATACTAGGAAAGTGACGTGGTGACTACTATACTTCAATCGCCAATCTGATAGTTACCTAAGGCAGGTCAATTTATTGAGCAGTTTGGTATACTAGGAAAGTGACGTGGTGACTACTATACTTCAATCGCCAATCTGATAGTTACCTAAGACAGGTCAATTTATTGAGCAGTTTGGTATACTAGGAAAGTGACGTGGTGACTACTATACTTCAATCGCCAATCTGATAGTTACCTAAGACAGGTCAATTTATTGAGCAGTTTGGTATATTAGGAAAGTGACGTGGTGACTACTATACTTCAATCGCCAATCTGATAGTTACCTAAGACAGGTCAATTTATTGAGCAGTTTGGTATACTAGGAAAGTGACGTGGTGACTACTATACTTCAATCGCCAATCTGATAGTTACCTACGACAGGTCAATTTATTGAGCAGTTTGGTATACTAGGAAAGTGACGTGGTGACTACTATACTTCAATCGCCAATCTGATAGTTACCTAAGACAGGTCAATTTATTGAGCAGTTTGGTATACTAGGAAATTGACTTGGTGACTACTATACTTCAATCGCCAATCTGATAGCTACCTAAGACAGGTCAATTTATTGAGCAGTTTGGTATACTAGGAAAGTGACGTGGTGACTACTATACTTCAATCGCCAATCTGATAGTTACCTAAGACAGGTCAATTTATTGAGCAGTTTGGTATACTAGGAAAGTGACGTGGTGACTACTATACTTCAATCGCCAATCTGATAATTACCTAAGACAGGTCAATTTATTGAGCAGTTTGGTATACTAGGAAAGTGACTTGGTGACTACTATACTTCAATCGCCAATCTGATACTTACCTAAGACAGATCAATTTATTGAGCAGTTTGGTATACTAGGAAAGTGACGTGGTGACTACTATACTTCAATCGCCAATCTGATAGTTACCTAAGACAGGTCAATTTATTGAGCAGTTTTGGTATGCTAGGAAAGTGACGTGGTGACTACAATACTTCAATCGCCAATCTGATAGTTACCTAAGACAGGTCAATTTATTGAGCAGTTTGGTATACTAGGAAAGTGACGTGGTGACTACTATACTTCAATCGCCAATCTGATAGCTACCTAAGACAGGTCAATTTATTGAGCAGTTTGGTATACTAGGAAAGTGACGTGGTGACTACTATACTTCAATCGCCAATCTGATAGTTACCTAAGACAGGTCAATTTATTGAGCAGTTTGGTATACTAGGAATGTAACGTGGTGACTACTATACTTCAATCGCCAATCTGATAATTACCTAAGACAGGTCAATTTATTGAGCAGTTTGGTATACTAGGAAAGTGACTTGGTGACTACTATACTTCAATCGCCAATCTGATAATTACCTAAGACAGATCAATTTATTGAGCAGTTTGGTATGCTAGGAAAGTGACGTGGTGACTACTATACTTCAATCGCCAATCTGATAGTTACCTAAGACAGGTCAATTTATTGAGCAGTTTGGTATGCTAGGAAAGTGACGTGGTGACTACTATACTTCAATCGCCAATCTGATAGTTACCTAAGACAGGTAAATTTATTGAGCAGTTTGGTATGCTAGGAAAGTGACGTGGTGACTACTATACTTCAATCGCCAATCTGATTGTTACCTACGACAGGTCAATTTATTGAGCAGTTTCGTATACTAGGAAAGTGACGTGGTGACTACTATACTTCAATCGCCAATCTGATAGTTACCTAAGACAGGTCAATTTATTGAGCAGTTTGGTATACTAGGAAAGTGACGTGGTGACTACTATACTTCAATCGCCAATCTGATAGTTACCTAAGACAGGTTAATTTATTGAGCAGTTTGGTATACTAGGAAAGTGACTTGGTGACTACTATACTTCAATCGCCAATCTGATAGTTACCTAAGACAGGTCAATTTATTGAGCAGTTTGGTATACTAGGAAAGTGACGTGGTGACTACTATACTTCAATCGCCAATCTGATTGTTACCTAAGACAGGTCAATTTATTGAGCAGTTTGGTATACTAGGAAAGTGACGTGGTGACTACTATACTTCAATCGCCAATCTGATAGTTACCTAAGACAGGTCAATTTATTGAGCAGTTTGGTATACTAGGAAAGTGACGTGGTGACTACTATACTTCAATCGCCCATCTGATAGTTATCTAAGACAGGTCAATTTATTGAGCAGTTTGGTATACTAGGAAAGTGACTTGGTGACTACTATACTTCAATCGCCAATCTGATAGTTACCTAAGACAGGTCAATTTATTGAGCAGTTTGGTATACTAGGAAAGTGACTTGGTGACTACTATACTTCAATCGCCAATCTGATAGTTACCTAAGACAGGTCAATATATTGAGCAGTTTGGTATACTAGGAAAGTGACGTGGTGACTACTATACTTCAATCGCCAATCTGATAGTTACCTAAGACAGGTCAATTTATTGAGCAGTTTGGTATACTAGGAAAGTGACGTGGTGACTACTATACTTCAATCGCCCATCTGATAGTTATCTAAGACAGGTCAATTTATTGAGCAGTTTGGTATACTAGGAAAGTGACTTGGTGACTACTATACTTCAATCGCCAATCTGATAGTTACCTAAGACATGTCAATTTATTGAGCAGTTTGGTATACTACGAAAGTAACGTGGTGACTACACATTGGAAGTGTTGTAGAATGCGCATATAAACGTTACAAAACTAAGGTGTGATGACAAGTAACAATGTTTATGGTATCCAATGATAATACTATAATTATGACGGGTTATTTTCAAATTCAACATATTTGATGCATTTTGCCTACATTTTAAAAATTAGTGTAAGTAAAGTTATGACGATCTGACTGATCGTTGTGTCTGTAGTGGAAACAGAATAACTGACACCAATGAAGTCACTAATTGCAGATTTTATTTAGGCACAAGCAACTGTTGAAAATCCACAAAGGCACTCTCATACAAACAATAATTCAAGTTAAATTTGTCCATCAAACAACAGAAAATATTACCTCATTTGCTAACCGCACTCTATTATCGCCAGGTATAAACTGAACTGGGCTACCTTGAAATTTAGTATTTCATACCTCACCGCCTTGCATTGTAGAGACACAGCGGCCTTGGATACTGGTACAGTAGTCAAATAACGTATGAGGGGGTACATACAATCGATCCGCACCTCTGCCGCGCGGAGTGATCTCCAGAAGACTGAAACACCTCGCGCGTTCTGGCGTGCCAATAGTCACAGTACAAATAACGATTTTGTAGTATTTGTTTCCTCAGCGAAACAGTAATATTTCTTCCGATTTAGATGAACTATCAAATTTAATCTACGAAATGTTAACCCAATTGTTTACTGAAGTGAAATCACACTTTGTTCTGAAATTATGTTACGCACGTGTGAACTAATTCGGAATACGCGTTTATAAAAGTGTTATTTTAAATTCAATTAATTTTACTGTGTATTTTGTTTACTGTGTAACTAGTAAACCAATTTAATTGCGTTTACTTGTGAGTCGCCATGTAGAGCTGCGTTGTAGACCTAACACCGCCACACACATTGCCAACGAGGTATACCGCGTTACAGCTGCTGACACAGAGAACATGTATTATGCGCACACAATGCCAAAGTAGGACAGAAAATGCGGAATTATATTGAATCCATGGCTTCGAGCCATACCGTAACTGCTAAACCAAACTGTACTTTCCTTACGTCGTAAGAAACTGTTGGCAATGGCTCAATAATGTGTTGTACACACTGCAGTCTGTACCAATAATACAGACAATTGGTGTTGGTGTTGGTACTTACCAATAATACGTAACGGCAGAGGTGCTCTTCATAAATTGACATAAAATATCCAATAGCCTTTAATAAAAAGTACAGTTTAATTACACTAAACATCCCATTATATTGAAACGAATGGAACCACCTAGAATAGCCGAGAGCGTCCTCGATCCGTCCACCATATTTTGTGGCAGGTATTGCCTCAGTCAAGACCACGTTCAAGTACGTTCCAGAGTACTCTACAGAACACTTGAAAACGAATTGAGTGGCGTGCACATTGATGATGGAAGATTTCTAGAAGGCGTGCGCTACCTATAAAAAGCCATAGCAGTCTGCTTGTCGGTTCTGTAGCGTTGAGCGGTTTCATGAGCGCGGATCGAGTGTTTATAGAATTATTGTAGCGAAGTGTTGTTGTGTTGTAATTAGTGAGGAATTCTGTATATTTGACATTGTTATTGAGTGTGGATAATTTTTACATGAATTGTTGTAAGAGAATATCTTGTTGAATGCAAATTATTAATTGTGATAATTAAAGTTGGTTGAATGCAAATTATTAATTGAGATAATTAAAGTTGGTTATTAGGGATTTCATTAGTGTCTTGTATATTGTTTTTCTTCTGCACTATACGTCGATTATTCAGACCGTCGTAACAATATTTAAAACGGAATATCTTGAGACTTAATCAGCAGTATAATTGTAATTATACTTTCCATTGACAGTAAGTCTAGTAGCTCAGAACCAAACCAACTAGATATATAATAAATACTAATTAAAGAATAAAAAACGATCAGACGCTAAAAAATTTTTCATATTTTTTTATAGTTTTTAAGACAAAAAATCTTATTTAGCACGCTCTCTACTATGTAGAAAAATTTCTTGTGTATTTATTCAAATATTCGTGATTTGCTATCTCTGCAATTATCATATATTTTACTGTTTATATCATTACCTCCTCCATAGATATTTCGATTTTACCAATATCTCTGAAGTTTAGTATCATGGTTTCGATTTCAATAGCCAGTCAGTAAAGCATCCGTTCTGCCGTCAAATATTGACAATACAAAGAAGCTATCATCCATCATATAAATAGTAAAGTTAATTAAAACGTACTTATAATTAGTAACCAAATACTGAAACACTTGAGACTTTTTAAAAGAAATGTGCCGTTAACTTCATAAGAAAGCTTTTAATTAGTCGTAATATATTAGTAATATAATAACATTCAGTTATCCAAATTGTGTAATATCATTCCAAAGGCTTATTTAACTGTAGTTGCTCTGTTCCATTACAGAATGTCAACCGCACTGAGAAAACTATTCGTTAAACTGACAGTTTTCGTAAGTTTGAAAGTATGAACTAACAGACTTTATAACAAGTTTCCTACAAGTGACATAGCTCATGGTAAAACTACAACTACCGAGTTTATTGAGTTGTGCCAACTATCGTATACAATACACTGACAAGTTTTATCTGTGGAAAAGTGTTAGTTTGTGCGTTTTATTCAGAGTTGATTTATGGTGGTAACGGTCCGTTAATCTATAAGGTAAAATCTTAACAACAACAAAAACTAACTTCTTCAATGCATTTGTTATTGTGAGTTTTGTTACAAAATTACTTGTAATAAATCTATATAATAAATTTCGTTAGAATGTTTATGAGAATAAAGTACTGAAACGATTTATTAATAACAATAAAAGACAGTGGTAAGGAAACAATAAGAACAAAACTAATGATTAACGAACGAATTCTATTTCACCAAGAGATTGCCGCCATGGAGAAGAGATATCAGGGCAAATAGGACGTGTCCATGCTTGCAGATTACTTCTGGACATTAGCAAGTGATGTACTAGACCAAGAGCACAAGCGGAAAGCTAAAAGGAAGCGTATGGAAACGTAAAAACAATAAAGAAAAACAGTAATAATGGACAATATAATAACAATATTAACATTTAAAGAATTAATTTTTTCTTTAACAATGTTCTTTTAGGCGATTTAATTACGGCTGGCGCCGCCTCTCGCATCCTAGCTTACACTGGCGCCGGTCTAAACAGTTCTGTTCTGCAAGTCCTCTTGCATTCATTACATCTTCGACGTTCATTTTCCAAAAATGTTTAGTCTTCCATTTTTCTTCTAGAGGGTGGAGTACATTCCCATACCTTTCTTGGCCATCTCTCATCCGACATTCTTTTTAGGTGTCAAAACCAATTCAGTCTTCTTGCTTCTATTGTTTCATTAATGTCAAGGTCGCTTGTCATTAATGTTCCCATCGCTTGTCTTATCTCTACATTTCTCAGTCTATATAGTCTTGTTAGTCAACAACACCTCCGCCAGTAATCCGTCTCCATAGATCTTATTATGGATTTATTTCTTTTACTAATTTTTCCACAGTCTGCTCCATATAGGCCTATACTTTCGACTATAGTTTTATATATTCTCATTTTATTGTTTTTTTTTGTTATTCGTGGACTCCAAAGCAGACTGTTTAATTGTTTTGTTGCTGTTTTAGCTTGTCCTATTCTTACCTTTATTTCTTGGTTGCTGTCACAATCCGATGTCTTTGTTACACTCAAATACTTGATGTTTTAGTATTTTTTATCACTTTTGTTCCTAGTTTTAGGTCTTGACCTTCACCGCCTACTACAGTTTTTGAGGTATTTATTTCGATACCCGATTTCACATATTCTTCTGCTAGTTTCCTAAGGATATAACGTTTATCAATTTCGTCCTCTGTAATTACAGCTTGATTGTCTGCAAAGTGTATTGTAAACACCTTGTCACTTCCAACTGGTAGACCCATATACAGTATATTTTCCATTTTTTCCTCCATGATTTTAGGGCTTCATTTAGATAGATCTTAAACTAAGTCAGAGCTATGCAACAACCCTGTTTCAAAGCCCTTACTAATACTTATCTTGCTGGATATCTTTTCCCTAATTTAACTTGACCTGTCATCAAATTGTTTAGTTGCTTTTATATACTTACTACTTATTCCTTGATTCTGCATAGCTCTCCATAATATTGCAAGCGGCACGCTGCCATTTGCTTTAGTTAAATAGATAAATACAATATGGAGTTGTAGGTTGTGAGTCATCCTTTAACAATGAAAACATTTTCGATATAAATTCATTTTTTTTACATTGTCTAAACTAAAATGTTTAAATGTTATTTTTTGTTCTGGAGACTGCAATTTCGTATACACTAAGAAGATTATGTCAGTAAAACGGGAGCTAGAATAACGTTTTTGTCAATTATATTCTTTTTTCTTACCCAGTAAACAATCAAAATCAGCTAATTTCAGACAGGAAACAAAATAATGGTTTCCTTAAGTCAGAGGAGAGTAGGGCAGTCACCAGTGTGTGTGCATTGTTACATTTCACTCGTTGGTTGTTCAAACTTATTACGTTGTCCCAGGTAGTGCCATACTGTGAATCATTGTGGTAACTACTTGCTAATTCGGGGGGAGGTGGAGAGAATTAGGCTTAACTAATGAACAAATAGGAAGAAAGCCTATTAACCCGAACAACAGCCTAACTCACTGTAATAACTCGGGCCGTGATAGTTTGTGCAATGTCACGACGGTCCGACTGATCGTCGTATGGTACAGTGGAAAACGAAATAATGACACCACTAATCATTAATCACAAATACAAATAATAATCAACTTGTACAACAATCCGAGCAATATTTGTTCACACGCAATAATAATTTCAACTAACAGAGACACGCACAATTTTAAAACAATAACACTTCGCTACAATACTTCGAACCTCGCTTGAATAAATCGCCACTTAAACCGAAACTAAGAGGCACCTGTCGTTGCGTAAATAGATAGCACAAGTGTTCCAGTATAATCCATAATACGTAGACGGTGACACTACTAGAAAACCCTAGAGCGTAATTGATTGCGGCCTGAAACACAGCGCGTGACCGGTGAAGTCTGGAACAGCCTCGATGGTCGACGCATGTTAAGTGTACTTGAGTCTGCAGACTGACAGCGTGAAGCCACTCGGGCAACTTCGTTACTGTTCGTCCGCCGCGCTAGTCCGCCGCTATTGTGTACTCTCTCGTCAACCCACACTCCACACTTACGTGTATAATGAAATCCACGTATTTTTACCCAAATCGGGGTTTTCCTGTGCGCATAGCGGATGAATTGAATATTAAAATGAATATTGATTGTGGTCACAGTTAAATATTAAAACATAATATAGAATTAATTTAACCATATCGTTGTACTCCATTTATTACCCTGAATTGTAGTGTTTGTTTTAACCTTTGTTTCCTCCAGAAACAAACACAATTTCACTGGCTCCCCAGATAAATATGAACCTTTTGACTACATCGTCGCATTATTATATGAAATACGTTATTATGAAATTACATTTCTTGTTATTAAGAAAACTTATTTTATACTGTTTTGCCGGTTTTTAAGTTCAGTTTTTTGTACTCACAATGTTGGTTTTGATATATGTTGCTGTAATCAGTTGCTTGCGGTAAAACCCCTCTTTACCTGTGGACTAACTTCGCAGGTTGGTTTCGTATTTATCTGGAGTCAATTTAATCAATTATTTTTGTTTCTGGAGTGATAAATGCTGAAACAAAATATACGATTCAGTAATATATAAGGGTAATAACGTAATAATAGGTATATAAGAAATGGTATGATATGAATTTATTGTCAATTGTGTTTATTATTTATCTTCGAGAATTATATACGGTAATTACCTTTATAACATAGGAAGTTCAAATTTGTAGTTATTCTACTAATAACATTTGTCTGCTAGAATTATAAAAATGTTTTAAAAATTGACCGAAATAAAAAAGGTTTTTATTTAAAAATTTAGAAAATTATAAATTTTGTAAATTTATAAATTTATTATTCTAGTGCCATAACAATCTGAGAGTGTGATGGTTAACCTGTACAAATTTCAAGTCTGTAGCACAAAATAGATGCTGAGAAAATGGCGTTTTAACATAAACGGTTCCCCCCCCCTTAAATTGACAAGACTCCATCGAAATGTTACACGAACTTCACATTTTCACATCGAACACTTACAGCGCGTGTACCTAATAAAAACTGTTACACTACAAATAAAATGACAAAACTTTAAAATGAAACATCGAAATGCTTACAGGACATGTATAGGTAGGTTAGACACGAATACACACAGACACTTGAATACACGAAAAATTTACTCTTGAGTTTACGTATTTGAAGCCGTGAACTTAATAAGATTATTGTGCTAAAATAAATGCACAAACTTTAACCAAACGTTTACCAAACTCACATCTAACAGAATATAGGCGGGCATAGATGAGAACGAAGGTAGCCGAAAATGCCCGAGTGGCTTCACGCTGTCAGTCTGCAGACTTAAGTGTTAACTGTCACGTAATTGTTTTCCTTCTCAAAGTAGCAACACGTGCGCACATAAACATTACAGTTGGGCTCTGCTGGGATAGCCGATAAATAACTAGAACCTTCTGTAATGGGGTAACGGTAATCTCATTATTTACACCGTGCGTGTGTCTGTATGAATTGTGCGCGCGCGCGCGCGTGTGTGTGTGTGAATTGTGTTGTGGTGTGTATGTGTGTAAACCCATAAGTATGTCCGTTTGTTACCAATTACATCCGGTATCTGTAAGTTGTCCTTTGCGACGCGAAATGGCTTGGCTAAACTAAATGCTGGAAAACATAAAAAGCAATCTCCTTGACAAAACTGTGCAAGAGAAGTTTCTAAATATCTGCTTTACAAATGACGGTATTAATGACACAAACTATTGTTCTTTCGTGGTACAGACAATATATTGAATACAAGCAGAGTATTTAAAACGTTTAATGCAAATGAAATGTAAATTTCTTGCTTGGTGGCGCATCAAACACACACACCGCATGAACACACTCCTGCAGTATATACACACAGACGTTTATTAGTTGAAACAAAGCCAATGTACAGAGTAAAACATTACAAACAATACCTGTCCAACAGCATACAGTACGCTACAAACAATGTGTAGCGTATTAAACTAATAATACTAACGTACAATTGTTCACATATTTGACTGTTGTGTTGTTGAGAACCTCGGGTAAAATTTGTGATATAATGTTATTGTGAAATCCAACAAGAGAACTGATAACATACAACAAAATAAATGTCGGGCACACACGCACTAGCGCGCGCTCACACACAGAGGAAGGACTAGGAACTAAATTCAGGTTACTGTATTTTGACTAACCGGATTTTCTGTATAAAATCAACAACAGTGCACAGTGCAAAACCTCAACAATTAATTTTATTACTTTCAAATGCAACGTATCGCTGCCGCATGTTGTAATTCTATTTTTATTTTCCTTTAATACTACAAGTAGTTTTTTCAATACATTTAAGTTCACATTGCACTGCAAAACCAATGTCTGTCTTCTCGGTGAAAATATTTTTTCAAAGTGGATTTTTGCCATAACAGTTTAAATTTGAACAACGTTTTCGGCTATCGTCCAATTTTTTTAATTATAAAATTGTACTTGAGTTCGAAAATTTAGATTTTAATTTTTTTCATTTGTGTGTTATTGTTATTTCATGGAAAATTATTAAATAAAATTAGTTTATTTAATAAAATTGTGTTAGTCGTTATAATCATAAACAGAATTATCACTGTTGCACACCACTGTAGAAAAATTATTCCGATAGGGCTTTCAAGCTTTACAGTTCATTGCCAGATCGGAAACAACAATAACAAATCGAAAATAGCAATAATAGTCGGATTGTTATTTCGGATCTGATGATGATGAGCTGTGCAGTTTGAAAGCGCTAATCGGAATAATTTGCCTATAGTGATGTGCAACAGTAATAATTCTGTTAAAATTAGTTTATTTAATTTAAAACATACAGATATTAACCGTTCTTAATCGTGGTGTTGTCCGCCAGATCTTTGTATAGTTAAGAGAACATTCCGCCATCTTGAGTTTGGAAGTAATGGCTTGTATTGTTTACGTGTGTTGCACGGAGAACAACTATTGTGCTGTAATAACACTGTTTATAAACTTTCATAATATATTAGTTTGTGTAAATGAATGAAGATATACTTTTTAAACGTTTAGAAGTTGTTAAAATAGCTGTAATCCATACTGTAAAAATATGAAGTAAAAATAAGTAAAATGTTGTTTTTACTATTTACATAAAGCTACATGCAATACATGTAAATGATACAGTAAATGATATATTCATTTTTCTAAAAATGTTGGTTAACATTCTAAATGTTGGTTAGAAAAATGAATATAACTTTAACTTTCCGGACTGATAACAACCTTAAGAAAATTCTTCACCATAAATCTGCCAAACCAATAAAATAGAGGACAGGTGTCTATAGAATGCAGTGCGACGATTGCAACAGCTTTTATATCGGACAAACCGGCAGAGCGTTCAAAAAACGCTTCCAACAACATTTACTAAAAAACGACATCCATAATATCAAATCCAACTTTGCACGTCACCTCGTGAATAACAATCATAACTACACCGATTCTGACACCAACTTTAAACCATTACACATTTGCAAAAAGGCAGATATATGGACACATTAGAAGAATTCGAAAATTACAAGGCCTTCAAACAGTTTAAAAAACGAACAACTCACAAGACGGCGGATTCGTATTAAACGATCAACTCAACTTCAAGTCAAATCAAATCAAGTCAAATCCCTTGTACGACACGGCCATTAGGATACAAGATGCGTTGCACATATAACAGTTTACTCGGACAGTCAGTGCGCAAGTAACATCGCGACGGTGTACACCGGCTATAAACGCAACGCGAACACATCATAGTGTCACAGTGCGTGCTCCTCTGTGTTTTTAGTGTGTTTTAATATTTTTGATGCTTTAATGTTTTAACTATTGATTTAATTTTAATTTATTATATTTTGATCTTAATGTCTGACGTTCTTTAAAGAGAAATTATTCTGAAGATGGGGCATATGCCTCGAAACGCGTCAAGTTAAGCGAAATTACAAGAAAGTCACTCGACGGATTCGGTAAGCAATTATTTATTCCCTTAAATGTGTTTTGTTGGCAATTGCATGACTTGAAATCTCAATTGAAGACAATTGAAAACTTACATTTAATTCTATAGTCTTTTTTAAGAAATACGGTAACCCATTAAGGACCAGCAATTAATTTGTTAGATAAAGGCACAAATTGTTAGATTTACCGTTTAGGTTCAACTAATAGTGTGTACTTAAATTATTTTGAATGTTCATCACTTCTTTGTTTACACACATAATAATTTTAAATATTGGTGTTATTTTCGCTGTAAACGTACTTGGTTAACTCACTCGGACGACGTTTCGGAGTGGTGTTCTCTTTCTTCAGTGAGTTCGCATACGGAATGTGCCAAGTTGTCGGTAATTTTATGTGTCACGGTTTTTTGGTTAACAGGTTGTGTGTGGGTGGAGGTGGAGGGGATTGGCGCCGGAGTTTGAATTGTTGTATGTGTTGTTTATTACTGTGTCGAATAGTATGTTTTATTGTTTGGTTGTGTTTTGTTGTGTTTGTAAATTTCAAAATTGTATACCTACCCTAAAGTCGTGAACTTAACACCACAGAACAATTTGAAATATACAAACACAACAAAACACAACCAAACAACATACTCAATGAACATTTAAAATTTAAATCAAACACACTATTCGACACAGTAATAAACAACACATACAACAATTCAAACTCCGGCGCCAATCCCCTCCACCTCCACCCCACACTCAACCTGTTAACCAAAAAAAACCGTTACACATAAAATTACCGACAACTTGGCACATTCCGTATGCGAACTCACTGAAGAAGGAGAACACCACTCCGAAACGTTGTCTGAGTGAATAAACCAAGTAAGTTTACAGTGAAAGTAACACCAATATTAATAATTAATAATGTGTATTCCGTATTATCATGTCTGTGTTATTTGTTTTGTAATATCTGTATCTTTTGTATTCGTGTCAACATTAAGTGTTAACCAGTATATGTGCCTTATAGGCACAGTGTTAAACATTTTTCATTTATTGTATCATGCCAGCAGCAAGTGGAAGTGACTTTTGTTCATTTTTTTACATGTTTTTTTGCCATTTAGTCTTGTATTTTCTGTATATGTTTAATCTGTTAACAAAAACAAGAAGCGCTGTCAATGGTCAGCTTTCATAATCGTGTATGTGTTTTGTCAGAAAATTTGTTCAATGTGCGCTTAGTTAAACAGATTACAAATCTGCAATAAATTAAAAAAATGCTATTGAGTTTACTAAACCCCAAGTACAAACAAAATTACAACAACATTATCTTCTTCAAGGTAAATACCAAAAGAATCGTTTGTTCCGGTCCCGAGCAGAAACACTACAGCTGGTTGTCAGGACACCTAACCACATATCTCCGTCGTCGTTTCGCCTTATCCTTATAATTCAACAGCTGTTTGGAGATGCATCAGTCGTCCATTCGGTTAAGACGTTCCAACTATTTTAGCCTAGACTGAGTGATCCTATGAAGTAGACTTATAATATTCAGCTCCTGTCGAACATCTGATTTCTTCTGCGATCTTGAAGAGTCTACCCTCTGGCGTGCTAAGTAATCTCATTTCGTTTGGTTGAATACCACTGGTCTATGACTTCGTTAAAGTACAATTGTGTGTGTGTGTGTGTGTGTGTGTGTGTGTGTGTGTGTGTGTGTGTGTGTGGTTTTAATTTTTCTGTATAACGTAAGTGATGTTGTACAGGGTGAGTCAGCGTTACCTGACGTTTTTGGCTCGAATAGTAGCGAGGCTGTACTCGTAGTAGGGGGGCGCCGTTGGTCTCACAGTTTTCCCCTAGAGCAGCAGTTTAGTTACAATGGAGAGGTGGACCGCGCAACGCCGTGCGTTCGTCGTAGAGACGTTCTTTAAAAATGCAGAATCTGTGACCACCACTCAGAGGAAGTTCCGTCTCCAATTCAACATTCCACACAATGGTGCAATTCCAACCCGCAATACCATTCTGCTATGGGTTGAGAACCTTCGTGAGACCGGTTCTGCATTGAAAAAAAAAAAACGGGAGGCAGTGCAGAGACGGCCACGTCACCTGAAAACGTTGAAGTTGTGCGTCATGCAATTCAACAGAGCCCCAGCCGATCTGCAAGACGACACGCTCAGTCTCTTGGGTTATCAAATTCTTCGGTCCGACGCATTTTACACTGTCTAAACTTTCATCCCAACAAAATTGCGATCGTCCAGGTGTTGAAGCCTCAAGATTTTGTGAGAAGGAGACGTCTGGCTGACATAATGAGAGAGGTGTTGGAAGAAGAACCTGGGATTGTGATTTTAACGTCAGATGAGGCTCATTTTCACCTAAACGGCAGTGTTAATAAACAAAACTGTCGTTATTGGTCCCCAAATAACCCTCAACAACTGAACCAGCGCCCATTGCATTGTGATAGAGTTACAGTGTGGGCTGGATTGGGGAAATTTGGTGTCATAGGTCCTTATTTTTTCGAAGAAAATGGTAGAGCCATCACCGTGAACTCTCAGCGTTATTTGACCATGTTGCGTGAATTTCTCCTCCCGGAACTTCGTCGCCGTCGCATAAATCGTCGAAATATGTGGTTTCAACAAGACGGAGCGACAGCTCACACTTCGAATGTGTGTATGGCCGAAGTAAGGTGGTTGTTTCCAGGGAAAGTGATATTCCACAGTGGAGATGTTGACTGGCCGCCACGCTCTCCTGATCTTACTCCATGTGACTTTTTCTTGTGGGGCTACCTCAAAAACAAAGTATACATCAATAAGCCACGTACTGTGGTTGAATTAAAGGATGCCGTTGAACGAGATATTCGTGCTATACCCCGCAACATGGTGGAGAGAGTGATGACAAACTTCGCGCGGAGGGTCAACGAGTGTGCCAAAAAAGAGGGCCACCACTTAATGGACATTATCTTTTACAAATGATTAATTTCTGTAAAAAGTAACATACGATATGTAAACTGCTATTCATTGTGTATATTTTGAAATAAAAAAAGTTGCTACATCTTAAAATTTCACTGTGTACCATAATTACAAAAACCATCAGGTAACGCTGACTCACTCTGTATATGACACTTTTAATTTCATCTCATAATTCACAATATCTCCATTGGTACGTCATTACACAACATTCTGTGTGTTTTCCATTTACACCAGTGAAACCCGGCTCTAATGTGTGTGTGCGTACGTATTGTTGCTACAATCACGTGACACTTGTCACGCGTCCGCAACGTGACTATTCCAGACCACACCGCTCTGGGCGCACTGTGTTCAAGGCTGCAATCAATTACGTTTCAGTGTTTTCTAGTAGTTGACGCGTATTGTAGATCATTCTGGAATCTCAGCGGGGTGTAAATACAATCATTCAGCGACGCTTAGTTCCAGTTTATGTGGCGATTTATTCCAATGGGGTTCGAAGTATTATGGCGAAGTGTTATGTGTTTTATAATTGTGCGGGACTCAATTAGTTGCCATTATTATTGCGTGTGGTCAGATTAATTTGAATTATTGTACGAGTATAATCTTGTTGAACAACTTGTTGATTATAAACTGCACTTGTGATAATTATAGTGAAAAGCTGGTTATTAGTGACTTATTAGTGAAAGGTTATTAGTGACTTCATTGTTGTCTTGTATTTTTTGTTGTCCACTGTCCCATACGACGATCAAGGAGACCGTCGTAAGAATATATAATTAAATAATTTTAGTGGGTAATTCGTACAGATCAGAAATATGAAGCCCTTTCTTTATCACTCTAAAGGACTAATCAAAACTCTGCTAAAAGTCATACAATGAAATTTCAATAGCAAGTTTTGGTGAATCTCACTTACGTTGTGCAGATAGAAATTATTCTAAAATTTACAGAGAGTATACGCCTGCACAAATGTACGTGTGCGTAGGTATGTGTGTGTGCGCGCGCGCTATACTACAATAGCGTCTGGGACAGCGATGTGTATTTAAATTATTTGATAACGACGACACCACACACGTAGTGGCTGACAACAAGCCCCCCCCCCCACCATGAACCTCCAAAATATTCGGTCTGCACTCACAATACACCGACCGAGTTTCTATTCACACAATACTCGCTAAGGCACGCGCACACTGTGGGCAAGGCTGATATAAGTACAATGCGCTTACACACACACACACACACACACACACACACACACACACACACACACACACACACACACAAACGACACTCAGTTGTATTCACGTAGCTCTCTTGACTTCTGAATCAACATTTGTCGACCAATATTTCTGTTCTTATCTTTCTACGTTTAAGTCGATTTCTATTATTCGGCTTGTAACATACGTATAAAAAAGGATTGTTGCTCTCTCTCTCTCTCTCTCTCTCTCTCTCTCTCTCTCTCTCTCTCTCTCTCTCTCTCTCTCTCTCTCTCTCTCTCTCTCTCTCTCTCTCTCTCTCTCTCTCTCTCTCTCTTTCTCCACACACACATACACACACAGTCACAGTTTTTTAAGTACTAATATTTCTCCAAATAAATTTATTATTGCATTTTTACCTGATATGCGTATAATCAAATAATTATCATCATAGATTTATGAATTTATTACAGTAAAATATTATAATGAAATAATACAAAATCAAGTCAAATAATATAGAAAACCTGCAAGAAAACTTGATAGTGACGTCAAAAAAGCAAATAAATATATTTTTTGCAATAGGTGGAATTTGCACATAAAGTAGTAATTTAACTCTTAGCGAATGATAGCATATGTTGCAATGTAAATTTGTCTAAGTAAAGACTGCATGTTCAGACATTGTATAATAGACAATAAGACACATGTCAAATGTGTTAGTTTAAGTTAATTTTTGACAGTAAAATAATATTTAATATTGTGAAGTAGCGCAAACATATTCATAGGCATATGGCGACTACGCGTGTGAGGGTATGTATAAGTATGTTACGGGATAATAATAAAAAAAAAAAACAGATTAAATTAAATAACTTTTGTGAAAATAAAATTTCTGACATGAGACTTACACCAGAATATGCATAAGTAGAAACTTATCGAGTGGTAATACTTGTTCATAAATTAAAGGACTAGGCATAAGTACATGTTTTTTTTTAATAGAGAAAGTTTTATGGCCATGAAGAAAATTAATAAAATTAAACTAGTTTTTTCTTCATGCTAGGTTTTTTTGTCAGTCGACAATCATTTGCAGGTAGAACGTTATCTTTACTGATGATGGAGAGTAAGGCAATTTTTCAGCCAATGAACTTTCTAGATTCGACTAAGATCTCATTTTGGTTTTATTCCTCGTAGGATATAATTTGCTCTGAACTCAATAACGCGTGGTCGTTGCCGCCCGTCTAGACGTTTGGCGTACAAAAGTGCACAAGCACAAGTCATGAAGTTTCCCGCGAGTAAATTAAATACCAAGTGCTAAGTCAGTATAGTACAAGATGGTCCGCATAGGAATGTAAAAACAACACTTCAGGTTTACTGGAGTCTTCTGTACTTTTAATATACAGAATAAATCACTATTACAAATTAATTCACTACATACTATTGTAGAAGGATCCAACCCGAGAACTACCCTGAACGCTGGAAAACAGGAAGAGATCTCTATCTGTGTAGAGATACACAGATTGCATCTATGTTTACATCGACATTGGATAGTCAATCGTAAAGGGAAGTGAAATTATTTGTATATACTTTATTAAAAACCATTCGTAATCTTAAAGACAAAAGAACACGTACAAATTAAATCTTTATGTAATTAGAATATCAGAGAAAATTATTTTAAGTTTGTAAAAAGTCAACAGAAACAGCTAATTAATTTTATTTTGCTATCAGAAACAATATTAAATTTTATATGCAATTTAAACAAATCGCATACAACAAAGATAATACAACAACCAATAGTATATACAAAATTAAATGCCAAGATTGCAATAAATGTTACATAGAATAAACAAAAAACAACTTAAAAAAACGTCATTTTGCACACCTAAACGCACACAAAAAACCAGAAATATATAAATCTAATTTGGCCACACATGCAATAAACATTGGACATGAATTCCCAGACATAACCAACATGACACTAATAAAACACATACCACACAAAGGCACAATAATGAACATTTGGAAAAATTTACAAATATACAAACATAAAACACAAAACAAACTAATACCTGAACAAATACAAATTAATACAAAACACACAATTTTCAAAGCATTCAACATCGAAAATACACAAAATACTAATACATACACCACAATCACACACAATAATACCGATTTAAAGTACCAGAGGCCAACAGGAAACCACAATAACAGGAAATACACAAGTACTTCACCAGACTCAATATCACGAAGGCTGAGTGTGGGGACACAGTGGTTCTCGAAACATGTTCCTAATAAGGAAAAAAATATCTTGAGGTAAATTCATTATAAATATTAAATATGTGTGTGTGTGTGTGTGTGTGTGTGTGTGTGTGTGTGTGTGTGTGTGTGTGTGTGTGTGTGTGTGTGTGTGTGTGTGTGTGTGTGTGTGTGTGTGTGTGTGTGTGTGTGTGTGTGTGTGGAGAGAGAGAGAGATAGAGAGAGAGAGAGAGAGCGAGTGAGAGAGAAATGTAATAAATCTTATATACTGTATTTAAGTAAATATTATTTATTTTATATATATTATAAATTTTATAAGTAATCTTACTTATATGTATAAGTATCTTGAACGTTTCTTGCAAAATTGTTGTATAATATTAATTATATATATTTTATAACAAAGAGATATCGCGTGGTCAAGTCTTTTCCTCGTTGCCCCACGTTGAGTTCGTCAATTTATAACAAAGAGATAAATCTGGATTAGTAATGTCTTGTCGGGTGTTACACTCCGCGCACTTGTACTTACTAATTGCCGGTTTCTCTGCGACGATGTTGTCCTGCAAACACAACTTACGCTAATGTGTGTATGTGGGCGCCACTTGGATATTTGGTCCAAGAAATTATTATTATTTAAAATTGATTTTTGAGTTGTTAAATTAATTATAGAAAAAATGTGAACAAGACAATTTTAGTTGCAAATAACGCATGTTTAATGATCTTTCTTTTCATAAAAATCGTCTGAAGGACTAACAATCAAATTAAGCAAAATTGCAGAGTTACAAAAAATTATTGACAAGATTTTAATTAAGTATTGGCTAATAAATATTTTATTGCTCAGTTGAATAGCATGAATTTAATCTTTGAAAAAACTTTATACTCAGGACGTGACTCCTTTGAACTATCAAGACAAATCAGTGGGATGCTTTACAAACTTTGTGTGATTTGAAGGTGTTTGACATGTGTAGTACAACTGTGTGACAAGGATACCAGGTAAAAATGATTTTCATTTTTGAACAACTCACGTTCCGGTGGGTAAGTATTTCCTTCACTGGACACTGTTCTTGGGGACGATTCCAATCTTGCGCCTCTTCGTATTTACGTTCCTCACTCACTGGTAACTATTTATAAGTCGGATTACGGTTTGAAAACTCCGCACAATTGAAATAAAAATCGTACTGTTTCTATGCTTTGAATTCTTGGCGGGGAGAAAACAGCTGACTGCCTGGCCTCTCTATTCTGCCGTCTCAGCGCTAGTTCCAACTCAATGTAGTAGGCTTTGCGTTAGTAATTTGGTTGGGGGTTTGTCAAAGTCTGTCTATTTTCGCAAATACCAGCAAAATTGATTTTTCTCTATTAAAATCGGTCCTTTTCAGGGCCGCTGGATATTTGGCTGTGTGCGTTTCTATTAAAATTTTCGTGTTGTCGCTCTATTCAACAAACACGTTGGCGTTTCGCGATATACTTCTTTTTAGGTTATGTTTGTCTTTTGTCTGTTACGGGAAAAAGCCTTTCTGAGTTTTCGGGTTGAATTGCTCTTCTTCGAGTTCGCCTTGGATTAGATGATCTGATTCGTAGGTGAAGTGTCTCTTGTGGATTCAAAGCATAAAGTGTTTTTTTGTCAAATTTGGTCTTCCTTTTATACTCTGTGTAAAGTGCATTGTTTTAATTTTTATTCATGATTTCCGGTATTTTTGAGTAACATTTTCTTCTGGAACGTTCGAGAATATGCAAATATAACATCATGGAACAAATTCGATTTCCGTAAAAGCTTTAGAACAAAAACTTCTTGTTCTTCCTACTAAAGGATATTACTGAAATTATTCTGGTATTTGTCAAACAATTTTACAGAACTACTTAAAATCTGCATGTCATTATTATTTTTGGATTCTCTGCTTTCAACTGAATAAAATGATACCATTCACTATTGGTTTTGAATAAATTAAATCTAATAAATTAACATAAAATACAATTCTTACCTTGTAGTGTTTGCACAAAATTCTAATTTTCTAATTAATAAAATGTTATGAAGTTCCTTGGCTCTTGCTATAACATTAATGCATACCATAATTATCTTTACATAACAAAATAAACAATTATTAAAGCATATAACATATACATAGTTTCATTTTTCTGTAGGCATTACATATGGCCTAGTTTTTTGTCACTGGTTTTTATTGTAATTTTGTCTTTTTCGGTATTATTTATGGGATTTTTTGGGTATTCACTTAGAGTTTGTTATATTGTTTATCTTTGGGAATACCTGGTTTATCCTAATACATTTTATTTTTATTGTAATATTACTTAGCATCTCACTGTTTTTGTACAGATGAGCTATTTCATGGGTGTGACAATTTTCACTTTTAAATTTAAAAATTCTCTATGAATTAAGGGGAGAGTGCCAATTTGAGCGTTCAATGTTATTTAAATGGAGTTTTTAAGTTTTGTTAAGAACATGTTTCTCAAAAACTACTAAACCAATCTTCTTGAAATTTTACACAGTCCTCCTACAGCCATTATGTATTCAATACACTAACAATATTGTAATAAAATTAATTTTTCTTATTTTTGTAGACAAATAAAATTTAATGGTCATTTTTTGTTAATTTATATATATGAGTTATTTTTTTTTAGGTAAATCATAAGCTAATCTTAATATATTATTAGTGGAATTTGTAGATATAAGTGCTCTTAAAGTACACAAAAAATTTCAAGTGTGTAACTTAATTAGTTTTGAAGATAATGGTACCTAAATGTAGAAAATCATGTTTTTCGGAAAACGCAGTGCAAAGGAAACTAACCTGTTTAACATCAAAATCCTCCTGGGCAATAGTCTTGATTGTCTGGATCTTCCATTTTTCTCTTCAACAGCCTTCTCCTTATTCTCTGCTTCTTGTTGCCCTCTTCAGCCTCTTTGTCAGCCTTCAGTCTCCTGTCACGGTCGATAATTTTTAATGTTTCTAAGGTGTACCTCCCGGGCTTGATGCCAAGTCTGTCTAAAACATTTGCTTTGGCAATTGCACCTTCATTAAATGTTATGAGAGCATCCTGAACTCCAAGCCTAAGTGTCTGTAGCTCCACAAATTCTGTTTTCTTTATCCTCTGCCATATGCAGCTATTAAAGCTTTCATTAGGGTTTTGGGTTTTCCCATGGAGGCAACGCTTCAATAGTTCCGGTTTTGTCAAATCTCTGTAAATAGGTTTTATAGTTTTCATTATGGCCTCAGGTAGATAGTTTTTGTGTGAGTAAATTGTGTTTAACTCCTGTGCTTTGTTGTATCCACACCAGGAACTAACTCCTTTAGGGCATAGGGCATGGTTCGGGTTTTCGTCAGTTGATAGGGTGTGAAAAAATGTAGCCCAAATAGCTCTCTTCATTTGGTTTGTGTCTTCAAGGTTTTTTCTTATAGCTTTGCCATAGTATTGTTGAAGTGTGTCAATTTTATCATCAGTCAATCTACCTTTACTCCTAATCCCTTGCCAGCACTTAGTTTCTGGTTTTTCATAGTAGTCTTGAGTTTTCGAAGACGGGTTCCAAGTCTCTTTTGCACGTGTCCGACACATTCTAACTTTTCTATGACAACATCTTCACCATAAGGTTTGTCCTCTAAAACAGCTTCAAACCCTTTTGAATCCCCATCACCCCGGTACTTTGTATATTTGACTCCTAATTTATCCACTGAACGAGAACAAATGCGTTTAGCCCCTACTACCTCCATTCCACCGCTCGAACCAGTGTAATTAGCACAACACTTGAGTTTGTGGAGCCTCATCTGTTCAAGATTTGAAACATTCTTTTTATTTACACATGCTACACAAAACTTTGATAAACATTCAAAGTCGATGACCTTACCCGTGTCAAAGGATGTAACAGTGGCAACACCATTCAAAGATGTGTGGCCTCGCTTTTGCCATGTCCCATCAAAAGCTGCTGCGATTTCATCTTGTCCCTCATTTACTTCCACAGCTTCTGCAGCTGCATTACGCATTGATGCCTCACTTACTTCTCTTGTTCCTTGTAATATTCTTGCAGTGTAGGTTTTGACTTTAGTGTTAGGAGGGGAAAGATTCATAATAGCTGTAAACATCTTGCCAGCAGATATACCACAACCAATAGATCGAAGCGCATATAGGAATCTGGTATTTACTTCTGAAAGGCTCCTTATATTATTCGATGTCAAGTCAGATTTTGAATTGTTACATTTATTACATTGAATAATTAATCTGTGGGCAAGACCATTTCTGTAATTATTGTCTATCACCAAGGAAACACAATCTACATTGTCACAAAATCGACATTTTGTAAAGGATTTTACTAATTTGCTCATTAGCTGCAAGTTGGCAAAATTATTTATGTCATTGTTGTCAAATGAAAAATCATAAGGCAGCTTAGATTGTGACAACTTTTTAGTACTAGATGATACTTGCTTTGGTACAGACTTACTTGTACTTTGGCTAGGATTAGAGGCATTTTCAACTGGATTAGGCCTAGGCCTAGTCGTATTGTTTACATGAAGAATATGACTGCTATTCATTGCTTGGAGGTTAGGCCTACTGTTTTCAGATGTAAATCTATTTCCATAGAATTTATGTGATCTATTAAATTTATTTATTCTAGGCATCTTACTAAAAGCTAAACTCACACACAGCACAAAACTCACTTTGTAATGTTTATAACCTCACTTCACAAACTTCACAATAACAATGTTTACAAACAAAATTCAATGTTAGATGACTATCCGTATCTGTAGTAAACAGGGCTACCAACTCAACAACTAATATTGTGAACTACAAGAACACAAGCTTATAAATCCAAGTTACTATATGAAAACGCCGCTTCAGCTCTGTTCGTTTCAAAGCTAGTGTTACTTCATTACTATGACATACATAGCTTTTATATTTGTTTTGAACCATTTAGCGGTATTTTTGGTAGACAAATGTATATATATTCTTAATCAGGAAGAAACAGAGAATATTTTTCAGTAATAAAAAAAAATCAATTTTTTGACCCCCAAATCGGCACTCTCCCTTTAAGCTTGTCTTCAATTGAGCAAGTATGTTTCCATTGGACGTTATAGAATTGTATCTTTTTCGTATATTGTTTCTAATATTATACAATTAGTCTGTCAAATATGACTATTTTCGTGATTGTTTTTTGGTCTCAGCCTAGCATGGTATAGGTAACTAGTTTCATAACTTGACTGTTAAGTGTTTTAGGTTGTCATATATATAAGTATAGTTACTTTATATTGTGTTTCAACTTTAAAATACAATTTTGTTGCATTTTGATAACATTAAATTCATAAATATTACAATTTTATATGTTCATCACATGTTTTCATTTTAACACTGTTTTTGATTATTTTAATTGACTTCTAATCAATTTACAGCTTTCTCTATTTAAAGTAATTTGTTTGTCTTTGTCTAATTGACATTTACATATAGTTTGTATATTAATTCTATAATAATTAATTTTCACATAAAATCTGAGTGATTAGTCTCAACTCCAAAACCTTGATTTTTTTTGTCATAACATTTATATATTTTTTATTTTAATTTACATCCTTTTTAATGATGTGTTCAAATCATTTAATACATTTATTTTATTTATATTATAAAGTATAATAATAGATCTTGTCTATTATTTCACAATAAATGGGTTTTTATGCTCTATTCAGAGTTACATTTCTAATATGTTATGACCTCATTTTGGTCATTTCTGAGATTATATGTTTCTCTTATAATACATTATCAATTTTATTCTGTTCTTCACTTAAACAATATATGGGGTTTCAGTCTTAGTCATAGTCTTTGTCGTTTTTACATGTTAATGATATTAATTATCGGACAATATTACAAAATTTTTTGGATTACTTGGGTTCGATACTGTTCATCTCACCTTCCTCTTATGATAATTTACTTTGCAATTAATTTCCTTTATGGAACGTTCTGTGACGTTACAATATATATTATCAAATATAATTTCTTTTGAAAGTACTTTTATTACATTTTTATCGTTTCTATGTACCTGACGTACGATTCGTATAAAATGAATAATGCAATGGAGTCTAGAACTGAACACTTCTGCACGGATTGTATTCTATAACGTACTTAGAGGTGACACTTAATGCTGCATTAATCACCGTACCAGTAGACATTATATTAACCGCTCCATTAGCTAAATTGCCTGATTAACATAATTACATTATCCGGACTGCTGTCAAGCTGGTAAATGACGTACGTCTGTATAATGGTAAACACATCTGCAAACAAGGAAATGTAAGTTTATTTTTATTGAATTAACCAACACGGTATGTCGTTAATCATACTTTAAGACCTACTGGCATTGCGTTAAGAAAAAACCAATTTAAAAAACACAATTTCTCTATTACCGTGTAGAATAAACCGACGGGTTAATGGTAAAACTACCAAAGTCCAATTTTTAATGATGTTCCAAGGTGTTTCAAAAACGAGATATTTTATACATTTCTCTTTTTCTTTTTCTTTGTTAATAACTACGTAACAAATAAAAATCTGTACTGATAATAAAACTTAACCTTGAAAGTCAGTTTTGTGATTACTCATTGCACTTGAAAATCTTTAATTTCAGTTTTTTGTAAATTCACATGAATGGACTTGGGTAGTATTGCCAATAATCCCACGATACAATATACTGAGGAATAAGAATAACGAAACGAGTCTGTAGCAAACAAAAAAATGGGGGAGAAAGTGTAGGGGACTCAGAGAGCGAGAAAGAGAGAAAAAGAATGAGAGAGAGAGAGAGAGAGAGAGAGAGAGAGAGAGAGAGAGAGAGAGAGAGAGAGAGAGCATGCCAAAAACAAGTAAGAAAAGAATTTAGGTATAGATAACCTCTAGTTTTGCGCTTGCGAGCCTCTGTCCGAGAAGATTGCATTGAAGTGCTCATAATATTTCATTCTCTTACACACAGCACCTTATGTAAGGAAAACTGCATAATGCGGAAAAAAATTCGTTCAGAAAAGTTTCTCCCCCCCCCCACACCAGCTAGATGCACAGCCTACTGCCGATGTGCAATATCCTACCTACCCCCAGACTGCCCTGACAGAACCCTCATCTCTCGTTTGCTTACCGATCCACTCCGCCGAAGGGATTAGTTACCACAACCTGGGAGTGGATTGCTCGGAGTAACAGGGCCCACCAACGTGTAGGTGACAGCGAAGTTGCGGTGAAGAGGCTAAATTAAAACAAGTACTTTGTTAATCATATTTATTAAATACACATATTTCATATATTTTACATATATTTACAAATATTTACATATATTTATATACTTTAAATAACTATCACAATATTATTTACAAAACATATATGAACGGAAAAACTGCAAGTGTGATACCTTATGATGGCTTTCAATAATTCTGATACTTCTTTCAATGTGTAGCAGTTAATACCTGTGAGCAGTTGAAAATTACTTCAACAGTTCAAACGGTTCTCTCTTCTAATATCGCCTTACATATATAATTTTGTTTCATTTTCAAACGTGAATATTATTTCCAAAGATTTTTATTCCACAGTGGTGAATTCTTTCGTGAAGCCGACAATCATGTGACGCTGTCGGAAAGTCGGCACGTGCATTTATGTAAACGTTCTACGCGTTTCTCTGCTAGCCAAGCACGTGTGCAGTGTCTTTGTCAAGTCCGTGCTCTCAAGTAACTTCGAGACTGTTCGAGCACTCTTAACTACGCCAGCACTCCGCCAAAAGAATTAAAATTTATTCTGGAACATCCGCGGGACCTATATAAACAACAGCACACAGTTTAGAATTAGTTGTACTTTGCATTTTTATAGAGTGCGGTTTAAGTGAGTGTTGCAGATTAGTGGAAAATGATTATTTTGTTATAATTAGTGCGAAACTCTAACAGTTGCTTTTGGACAAATTTAACTTAAATTATTGTATAAGAGTACTTTGTTCATCGCAAATTGTTATTTGTGACTAATTTCTGCTTGCGGTCCCGGGGTCAACTCCTGGCGGAGGCTCCGTACGGCGTGCACTCAGCGTCGTGATTCAGAACTGAGTAGCCGATTGAGAAAACAGCGGCGCCTCCTGGCTGTGAATACCGCAACTAGCGGCTGGCGATGCGTTGTACTACCCATGCAACCGCCACACTAAACAAGAAAGCCGTGCCTTGGCCCATAACTGGCTGTTGAGCAGAGGTTTTTGTTTGTGACTAATTTTTGTTTGTTTAATGTACCAGTTTAATTAAAACTGGTAATTAGTGACTTCGTGGTGTCTGTATTTTGTTTCCACTGTACCAAACGACGATCTGTGAGACAGTCGTAACAATTTTGTACAGAAAATACAAGTAGAATCCTTGAATTGGTTGGACTTGTCCAAAAAATAGATGGACTAATAAATATTTTTATATGTACCGAAAAAATAATACACGGAAGGATATCCGAATAAAATTTTAAAAAACTAAGCCTTTCCCCACATTCCTGTATACTAGATAGACATGGACTCTTGGCAAAAGGGACGTAAGGAGCAATTCAGGGAGCCGAAATGATGTTTCTAAGAGGGACGTAAAGTTGTTCTCTCTTGGATCGGAGAAGGAACTATGCTATTAGACGCGAATTAAACATTGTATCATTGCACCAGTAGATTGAAGACCACAGAAGGAGATGGTGTGAATATTTGAACCGCATGCCTGATATCCATCTACCTGTGGCTGCCTTGGTTTATCACCCTACTGGGAAGAGAGATGTCGGTAGACCGAGGGGGAGATGGGTTTCCGGAACAGGTCTAAGGCCTAGTTCTTGGAGTGGTGATGATGATGATGATGACGAATAAAGATTTTCTGAAAATAGATTATCATCATCATCATCTTTACGTATTAAACCAAGGATAGTTTGTTCCTGTCTCAAATAGGCAAAGATTAGAGCTGGTCACTCCAGCGCTTCCTCGGACGTCCCACACCTCTCCGTCTCCTCGGCTTATAATTCCAGAGTTGTTTGTGGATGCGGCAGTCATTCATTCATCCCTCTGTCTAGTCATTACTTGAGGCAATTTGGTAGTGAATATGTCTCCTGGATATGTTACTAGCATATCGCAGGGTAAGACGTATAGTGGGGCCGTCACCTTCAGGCTTAACGTCCAGCCCGATTTTCTGTCTGGGTGTTCTCCCATAAACTGGCTGTCTTACCAGACTAAACAGACCAGTTTTCCCTCTCGATTTATCCATAAGGATCTTAAATGTGGTGGTTTCTCCTTGCCTGCCATATCTTTCGTCGTCGACCGATGGAAGGTCATCCGTCTTTAGGGGCAATTTCTCGCCCCAAGGGCAAGAGGGTTCCCTAACTTCTACTTGGCAATGACGAGTAGAGGAGAGACATCTTATAGCGGCTGTCACTCGGTCTTCAGAGCCGCGTTAGCCACCTGTAGATGTGAAAATAGATGATAAAAGAATATATTCCAATGGATACCACCGAAATAAGAAGGCAAGACCAAAACACAGTTGACAGACAGATGTTACAGAGACAGTGGATAGAGGCGGTTTTAAACCAAGGAATATATCAAGATAAAAGCAGTGGAAATTGGAATGCAGGACAGACGGCCACAGACTGTATATATACACTCTTTTATTAACAAACACACACACACATTGAAGAACGTTTACACTGTAAGAGTCGCAAAGGTTAAAGACACGTGAAAAACAGGTCAAGTAGGGAGCGGCGTATGAACGTTCCATTGCCATTATTACGTATATGTTTCAGCACAATTAGCCAAACATAAAAACTAACTATAAGTGCAAGTGAGTCCTCGTTGTTGCAACCTCTGTTCAAAGCCATTCTAAATAACGCGATTTTCCTCTTACGGTTCTTTCCTAAGTGCAACCCGCTACATTTTTGTTGCCATACTTTAATGCTTTCTACAAACACAACTGACGCCAAACGCAATACAGTAGATTTAAAATGTCAGATATGCCCTAAAAGTAGTAGCTGTTCTTAATCTTTGATCCAAAACACTCCCGTACCTTTAGAAATCAGAGTAAAAACCAGATATCTAATTCCTTCTTTTTAACATTTTTTCTTTCAGGTTCAGTGACACAATAAGTCGATTTGCTTTTTAAGAAGATATAATAACAAGTATTTTATATTATTATTAATAATACAACTTTTTACAAGAATATATTTTATTCTGTAAATTACATGTTGCAACGAAACAAATGAATGTGCATACGGATAGGTAATAGTAAATAATAATATGCAACAGAGTCTATTATGTGGAGGTAGGAAAATTTATTAAATTAAAAACAATTTTAACTCTTGTCTGCTACTTACTTTCACGAAAAACCAAATATGCCTTGCCTTGGGCGTCCTTCTTCCTTGTTCCTTCCCGTATGCACTTTTTGACTGGATTCCATATACAAATAGACCGTATACACAAATGGATTTTTATACACAATCCTGTCAAAAAGTACATACGGGAAGGAACAACGAAGACTGACGACCAAGGCAAGGCATATCTGAAATGTTGGCGTCAAAGAAATAATGATTACAGAACACAAAAAGAAATAAATTATAACATGATGCAAAAGAAGTCTATACTAACATCTCACGAAATTAAGTAATATAAATGTCTTACTACTGTCCTAGAAATCTGGAATGCTAAATTAATTCTGTACTTTTTTTTTCAAGGAACCACATTTACACACTCATAGGTTCAGCTCTATGGGTTCAACCTCTGCACCTGTTTTGAAATGTTACTTCTTGAATAGAAACGGTGAAAATAAGTTATCATTATACACAAAAAATATTGTAAAAACACTTTACTCATTATTTTCCTATGTACACAAAACATAGACGGTTGATTTAGTCATAAGCACCGTATAATAAACAACACACACACACACACACACGAACGCAGAAACATTAGTTTACTCACAGTATACCCGTACAGTTGAGAACTGTCGAGTATTCATTTCAACTCTAATGTATAATGAAAAATATACGCGAGGTTTTTATTTTAAACGTCTGAACACTTAAATTATATTCACTTAATATTATAAAAACGTCGTTTTGAATAGAGATAGTACTGGTTTAGTACTTTAGATTAATACAAGTAGTGTTTTGCATTCACAGAATACGTACTTTTTTATTAATTTACTTTTTTATGTTTCTAATGTACTCATTAAAATAAATATGTACACCGACTAGACGAATAAAGGAAATAATTATGTGCCGTTTTCTCGTTTAATAAAAGCATAATTAATCTTTATTTTGTGCAGTCGACGCTGTATTAAAAAAAGATATTATTTAAAACGTCTTGTGTACAAAACCAAAATGCTTGTATGAAACAAAAAAAGGTATCTCATCAATGTGACCTCTTTTTTAATTTTCGAAGCTACATGAAAACCTATATATGCCTAAGGTCTGCTATATAGTTGATTTAAGAATTCGATAAGAGAGAGAAGAGAATGGTAACTAATATACTTCTATACTTCGTAAGCTTACACGGCCGCAGTCAATCTTGTTGAAATTCATTCCCGAGCTCTTTGGCCGTGGTCCATTGTTCTAAGCAAAAACAGACGTTTCGGCAGTGCCATCGACTGCCAGCATCAGTGTAACTTCGAGCTTCGCTAACGTAGGGTGGTAGACGTTAGTGACCACGGTACGTAGGGTCTACCACCTACGTTATCGAAGCTCGAATTTACACTGATGCTGGCAGCCGATGGCACTGCCGAAAAGTTTGTTTTTATTTATAATTGTGGACCACGGCCAAACAGCGTAGGAATGAATTTTAACAAGAATTTTAACTGTCCAACATCATGTATCGCATTACTGAAGATAAATTATATATCTTGTTGATACATCCTCTTCGTTCACTTTTTTAATATTATATATATATTAAACTTCCACTATGAACACTTACTTTTTGGTTTTGTTACCCAGACGTTCGACGTGGTATTCGTCTTCTTCAATGGGATTTGAAATGTAAAGACATTCAGTATTTAAATCCCATTGAAGAAGACGAATAACACGTCGAAACGTCTGGGTAACAAAACCAAAAATAAGTGTTCATAGTGGAATTTTAATATATATATATATATATATATATATATATATATATATATAATATACATTATTTACATGTAGAGAATAAATATTTTTTCTCCTTCTACTTCATCTATTCCCGCTACAGGCGTTTAACCTCTGTATATATTGGCTGTTTCTTCTATCCTGTTGTCTAATCGCAGATTGGCACTATCAGTTTCTTTCAGGATGTCATCTGCCCGTCTACTTCACGGATTAGATTACAGCGGTATTCCTACTTTAATAGACAATAAACAAAATTTAATTTAAATTTTAATAAATTTATATTTCTATTAACAAACGTTTAATAGATACAAACTTAAGTACAAAGAGAACAGGCGTGAACGCTGTGTGAGACACAGAGGTCACTGCTAGAACAGAACTGCGGAAGTCATTTGCAGTTACGCACAAAGACAAACCACAAACAGCTAAAGTTTGAAACCTAGAGGTTAGACAATGACACACTTACTTGTGAAGCGCGTTTACAATTAAACCAAGAGCACATTTACCAATGTAATTTCTGTAACTGCTTGTAACATTCTTGTTCGATAAAGAACCGTTACACTAAAGTCTTAAAACATGTTATATGCCGGCTCAATAGACCAGTGGGTATGGCACCTGGCTACTAACCTAGACCAGTTCGATTCCCGGGCCCGCACCATAATATCATGGTGCGTTTTTCAGCCTCCAGGTCGACTCAGCCTGTTAGAAATGAGTACCTGGCATAACATCCTGGGGATAATAATGGGCGGCTGAAGCGTAGTGCTGGCCACACTGCCTTCCTTGTGTGGCGTACGGCTCGCATAAGGCAGCCTACCCTGGCTGACTCCTAAGCTGCTTCGGTGGTACACACGGGAGGCATTATTATTAATATGTTATATTCAAGATAATATAATAAAGAATATTGCACAATATCCTAATAATATAACAACCACTATCATAAATGTAACATTTGTATTTAATAATTATCTTATCTCACGATTAACCGAACATTAAAACTAACAAGTGCAAGTGAGTCCTCTCGTTGCAAGCCTGTTCAAAGCCATTTTACATAACGCGATTTTCGTCTTACGGTTCTTTCCTATAGTACACACCGCTACACTTTTATTGCCATACTTTAATGCTTTCTACGAACAAAACTGACGCCCAAAAACTATACAGTAGATTTAAACTGTGAGATACTAGCAGTTTAACCCTAATTTTAACTTTTAAACCTAAAAATACTAGCAGTTTTCTCTCTTACCAAAAAACTCAAGTCTTCTTCTTCTTCTTCTTCTTCTTCTTCTTCTTCTTCTTCTTCTTCTTCTTCTTCTTCTTCTTCTTCTTCTTCTTCTTCTTCTTCTTCTTCTTCTTCTTCTTCTTCTTCTTCTTCTTTGCTTCAAGGATTAGGTTATATAAACCTGATCCGTCACCCATCTCATCCTTGGACGACCCACGTCTCGTCTATCAATGGTTTTATAGTTCAGTGCCGCTTTTGGGAATCGATCCTGTGTCATCCTTTGCAGATGACCCCACCATTGTCTTCTGTAAGCTGAAATAATTTCATTTACTTCAATTTCATAAAATTTAATTTAATTTTATTTACTAAAATAATGTTTTGTACTTCGAGTTCTGCTCTGATATCCTCATTCCTTATTCTATCTTGCAATGTACAGTTTAATGTACTTTGAAGAAACTGCATTTCAGCACTCTGAATCTTGCCGCATTCTTTTTTTTGTCATGACCTACGCCTCACTCGCATAAGTCAATGTGGATATTGCAGTTGTCTTATAAAATTTAATCCTTGTAGCAAGGGAGTACTCGCTGATAATCTCAGTAAGAAAGACCAACCCATGGCCATTAAACGTAAATATCCAGTGAGGACTAAAATAGTTATAAACAACAGCACTTTAGAACAAGTGAGCCGTTTAAATTTAATAATTATGTACAGAATAAATACAAGAACTGATGTTGATGTACATAAATTATTATATCTATCTAAAATTTCTTTGTATTGTTAACAACTCTTGGCACATTATGTCAATGAAAATTATTATATGTGTTATCAATAACACTATCTTATAATATTTAAATATTAGTATTACTTACTAAAATAGAATTTAGTGTTTTGTAACACTTTTTATTTTAAAGTCATGCTTCGAATTTACATACATTTAAAATTGAATTAGAAATAAATAATTGTTGAGTATATACAGGATGGACTAATACAAGTTCACACAATATGCTACTAACAGCATATAATAATAACATATACTATTGTTTTCTTGAATACTTATAAATTTATTACTTCAGAAGAGCAGGCGCGTTATTATTTACAGCTTAATCTTGCTTTGAAATGTAATTGTCCTTGACAACCCTATGTTTTTGAGGTGAATCCATTGTTTCCCTCCTCAGGCAATTGGCTTGTACTTCTTGGTTAACTGTACGTAAAAAAATATTTAGAATTAAGGCTTTTGTGTAATTTTAATATTGTATTGTCTTTGTAAAATTAGTCATTTTTGTTATGCACATTGTTACTAGTCCTAATATTACTCTTTTGAAATTAACATTGTTAAATAAAGAGTCCTGCAGCGTTGATAGCGTAATAATATAATCACACCGTTAGCAAAATCATTATCGTCACAATATGGCAGAATGGATCATCCACAGCCATCTCTTCCTGGGTCTAAACACACACCTGTGTCCTATAGGTTTGTATTGCCAGACTTGTTTGGCCCGTCTGAAATCTGACATTCTTTCAAAGTGTTTTCCCGCCGTTGTCTGTAATTTGTAAATTTGTCATTCAAGTTGAAAGTTTGTAACTCTCCCTCTTATGGCTTCAGTCCTTATAGGAGTACGTTCAAGTTTAGAACAATTTTGTCTCCTCTTAAGAACGCCATTTTCGAGTTTCTTAGTTGTTGTCTACAATGTACACCCATAAAACAACAGTACATGGACTCCCATAACGTTTTTGGAACTTTAATTTTGTATCTCGAAAATACGATTGACTGTTTCACAGATCATCTGGAATTTACCTAACTTAACATCAGTATCATAATTCCTATCATAGCCAATCATTGTTTTTGTTCTTATTGGCTCCTTGCTTCGAAATGACATTAACTTTGTTTTTATATTGGAGATTTTCATATTGTATTGTTTACAAACGTCATGAAGCTTAAAAACTTATTTTTCAAAATCATATTCTGTATTTTAAAGTAGAAGCTAGTCGTCACCAAAATTTTATACTTTGTTTCATATTTTTTATAATTTTGGCATTAACTGAGAGCCCGTAAATGCTAGTAGCTGTATACACTTAAAAAAATCGGTATGGAGAACCATACATAATGTCTATGTTCTAAGATTTATATTTAAATTTATTTACTTTGATTCGGTTCAATAATTTCTAAAAAAGTATCGCCCACCCTCAAGCTATTTTTACTATTTACAGATATTTTTGTTATTATGGGGTAGTCGTTTAATATAATGTCATTTTATGTCACTTTATCTATAATAATTAGATCCTTAAATTTTTAGTGACCGTCAATCAATGAATTTTTTAGTGGAGGGTTAGTGAGGATCGGTCAAAAATAACACAAATTTTAACTATTTTGCGTCGACGTTTCGACAATATTTATTGTCATCTTCAGGACCTGTGTATGAAATACAAAAGAAATGTCAAACACAACGGAACAATTAAATATTTCAAGCAGAATTATCACTGTTGCACACCACTATATAAAAATATTATATAGTGGTGTGCAACAGTGATAATTCTGCTTGTGATTTCAACCAATAACACAATTTTCTTCATTAAATTAAATATTTGGGTGAACGTGTTCGTGTATGTGAGTGTGTGCGTGCGTATGTATGTATCATTGCATATGTGAAGACATGATAATTTGTTTACATCTTCAAATTATCTTTAAGAAAACGAGCAAATTATAGTATGAGAGAACTTAATTTATACAGTATTACAATTTAAATTCTAAATGTAATGTTATATTAATTTATTAAACAAACGGTAATCAACAATTGGATATTAGATTGGTACATAAATTGTTTATACCTACAACAGTCAACGTCATACGCACGCACACACTCACATACACGAACACGTTCACCCAAATATTTAATTGTTCCTTTGTGTTTGACATTTCTTTTGTATTTCTTACGCAAGTCCTGAAGATGACAATAAATATTGTAGAAACGTCGACGCAAAATAGTTAAAATTTGTGTTATTTTTGACCGATCCTCACTAACCATCCACTAAAAAATTATAAAAATTAGCTACATTATTTTCACGAAGAAACTAAACTACGCAGTTGATCGTCCCTCTTCCTCAACCAATCACCACCAGTAATATCTTTACACTTTGTTAGAGTAACAGTTTTGTCATATATAATATTTCTAAGGTATCTTATCCTTTGAAATTAAATATTCGTACTTTACTTGATTTCAGCACAGCAGTTTTCAAAAAATCACACCCTCCTCCAACTACTGTACCCACTCCATTTATAATTACCTCATTTACCATTTTACAGTGGGTTAATATGACTTTATTTTTGGTGCACTTAATTACTAAAATTAAGTACTTTACTCTTGTAATAAAGCAAGTAATAAAAGAGTACTTTACTATACCTAACAAAACAATGGAGGTAAACTATCCCTTCCTCCAAAACCAAACAACCTGGCTGCCTGGGAACACAATTATTTAATTTTAAGAATTTTTAAGTACATTATTCTTGTTGAAAAGAAAAACGTAGCAGGTAAACTACCCCTCCCCTTTAACCGATCTTCAGCAAAATCAATAGGCCTTGAGTCCTCTACAACTCGGGCACATGTGTAAAACGTTATATGATTCTCTTTGAATTTGCGGCAGTTATCGTTCACCATAAAAAAAATCTACACACACACGCGCGTGCAGATAATTTTCAGAAAATGACTTTTCTTCATGTTTTGAGGGTAGTACAACCAGAATCAACCGTTATCTCAAACACAATTTTTTTTGCAATCACCATACTTCCTTTTCCTTACGGTACATTGAAGTAAAAACATCACAGTAAAACTGGGAAACTGAATATCTAGGAAATTGTAAAATACACTGATTTCACACCAATGACTGTATTGTACTCAGTACATAAACTGTACAACTGGCTCAGAATTTTATAAAGTTAGAAATTAGTTAAACGTTGCTGGAGAGTGGAGTCTGTAACGACTGGACCGTTTTAGTTAATGGCATACAATTTGGCAAACGAAGTTTGCACATGTGTAATATAGTTAACTATAACCAACAACAAAGTTGATTAGTTAATGGCGGAAACTGCAGCACCGGATATCGAACATTAATGTTTATAGTTATTGTCAAACATAGTTGCGACTGTTGCCAACAATCGTGTCGAAACTATTGCAATAAATTTAGATGTACACGTCATTGTACTGATGTGCCTGAGTTTATGTTTCTGTATAATAAAGGTGGGCCGATAAACCTATAACAGGTATTTTGGAACGATTATTTTTTGTGGAACGAGTATAAGAGTGACTGAAAAGTTAAATACCTGTCCCGATTCAACGATATGTGAAAAGTCGAAATACCCGTTCCGTTTACTCGCGGCCTCGCGGTTCCGAGTCCCCTACTCAGCTAACGAAAGAACGAGTACTACGGGTACAAAGTCACAGTTATTAATGACGAATACTTGATTCTGCGCATGTGCCGATTGCCATACAAGTACGGAACGAAGCAAAACAGCGAGGTTCAGATTATCTGTATGCCAAATGGACGAAGCTGTTTTTAATTAATGAAAAAAATTCATACTTATGCAGAATTATCGTGCGGTATGCAGTTATACGGATTATATAATATAGTAGTCGGCGACTTGGTAAATTTTGAAAAAGCGAATTATATTGTGTTATAACCTACAGAGTGGCTGATAGACGATATAGTACTTTTTGTTAAGGTGATTTCGGAGATGATTTTAACTTCACTGCACATCTCACGTAAATATTTTTTACATTATTTGTTGTGCTGTTACGTGCACTCTAAATTTCATTGCCTGAGTTACGCAACTGATTTGTATAATCAAAATTGAACCAATAATTTAATATTAAATTTATGACAGTTTGTTTACTCCGAGTGAAAACTTAAGTTAGTATTCCCAAATTCTTTTGTTTGTTATTTTCTTTTAAAAAGTAACAGCTTAATAAAGTCACAGTGTAAAGTAACACTGTTAATACTTTTAGTTTCAATTTATTTCTTATAACAAATTATATAGTACTGGTATATCTATAATGTATATAAGGTATATAATAACAGGTACTTGTATGTGTAATTTTTTCGGAACGGTTTCGTTCGTACCTGTTATTTTTAAATATTAGTTTAGCACATGTCTATGTATATATTATAAATCACGACGTGACATTTGTTGTGACGTGGGTAACTGTTGAATACGATGACCTTCACTGACGGATATGATCCTCAGCGCAATAGTCCTTGTAGTAGTGTACGGGTTTCCAACACCACTCGCCTCCACCCAGGTCTGTGTTTTGCGCTAAGCAGTTAATATAACAACCACTACCATAATTGTAACAGTTATATTTAATAATTACCTTCTCTTCTTCTTCTTCTTCTTCTTCTTCTTCTTCTTCTTCTTCTTCTTCTTCTTCTTCTTCTTCTTCTTCTTCTTCTTCTTCTTCTTCTTCTTCTTCTTCTTCTTCTTCTTCTTCTTCTTCTTCTTCTTCTTCTTCTTCTTCTTCTTCTTCTTCTTCTTCTCCTCCTCCTCCTCCTCCTCCTCCTCCTCCTCCTCCTCCTCCTCCTCCTCCTCCTCCTCCTCCTCCTCCTCCTTCTCCTTCTCCTTCTTCTCCTTCTCCTTCTCCTTGTCCTTCTTCTTCTCCTTCTCCTTCTCCTTCTCCTTCTCCTTCTTCTTTCTTCTTCTTCTTCTTCTTCTTCTTCTTCTTCTTCTCCTCCTTCGCTTTAAGAATTAGGTTAACCTGTTCCGGCACCCATCTCATCCTCGGACGACCCACGTCTCTTCTACCAATGGCTTTATAGTTCAGTATCGCTTTCGGCAATCGATACTCTGTCATCCTTTGCAGATGATCCCACCGTTGTCATTTCTGTACATTGAAATAATTTCATTTATTTCCTTTATTTAAGTTCTGATTTGATATCCTCATTCCTTATTCTATCGTACAATGTATAGTTTAAATTACTTTTGTGACGATTTAAAGAGTTGTTTAAATAGCACAAATTAAATTTTTGTTCTTATAACAAGTAAGAGTATTATCCACCCCTTATCTGTACCTAGATTCCTGTATCAACGTGCAAATTGTCCAGTACGAACACGCAAAGTACGATATAATTAAGCGAAAAATAATAATTCCGTTAATTAAATAAAAGACGTACTAATAAAAAAGGAAATTCCCAACTCATAACCAAAAGGTAGCATAAAATTTTAATAGTTAATTAATGAATAATTAATACTACTAAAGGAACGAACTACTTTCTCAGCGCGTAAAACCGCGCCAGCTTACAGACTCCTCGCCGCTAAACAATGCCCCATTCGCCGGAGAAACTTCGACATGTAAGGATGTCGCAAATGTGTGGTCAAGTTACACGTAGGTGTATACCGCTCAAATACTATACAATCACGTTAGTAGTTATTTTGATTTAACCCAATGTAGCGTTGGGAAATAATAATATAAAATAGTAATGTAGTGCGTGAAGAAATATGGGTAATATGTAATATAAAAAAAAAGAACTTAGCCGACACATCTCTTAACAAACAGTAAGTGGTAAGATATGTTCCTTACCATATTTTAGTGCTGCTAAAATAAGAACTATTAAAATGTAATATGTGAACAACCGACTCCACAAGAGGAAAATTACAACAACAACCGTATGAACTTCTAGTACCAAAATCCAATCGTCATGAACTAGACCACCCTTTCGGAAACAATCAACCAAATATAGCATCAAGAGGAACATTGTATCACACCCAAGAAGACGACGGAAGAAGACCATCACGGACCTCCACAGCGAACTCATGTTCTGTTCAGGTGATATTAAATCATAACATTTGTGATAATTTGTTTCAACAAAAAGTAACAAAAGAACTGTAAAGAGCTTTTGATAACTTAAAGATTAACATATAAATATTTGTAATCTCTGTAACGATATAGTAGTAACATTACGATGTTTAGAGGTAAAGTAATTCAAAAATTTACACCAAACTATTCTTCAAATAATTTGGTTGAAGTTGTGATAAATTAAAGTATTGCAAAGTTGAGACCCGGATCCGTGGTACTTGAAATAATACCTAGCTGAATGGTTTTGAGATAAAAAGAGTAAGAAGTAAAATTTAAAAAATATTAAATGCAGAATTTATTAGAATCTTTCTTTTAAAAGTAAAGTAAAATACGGGATATACATATGACAATAAAGAGATGTTTTTGCTAACACCCAGCGAGTGAATAAATTTATGCAATCCTTGACAAATTCCTGATATATAATTGGTTATAATTTGTTGGTAAGTAAAGTTTACTAACAACGGCAACTAGTTTAATTAACCGGTAACAATTGAACTGGTTCCCGATTTTTGTAATGTCTTGACAAGGGAGACGTTATACTTTGAGTAGATGTTTAGTTTACTTCTTCTTAATTAAATTATTTATAAGGTCGTTGCAACAGCAACGGTCATTAGCGACCACAAAAATTGTAAAAATGAATTCTTAAACAGATGGGGTAACATATATACTAAATATTTGTTTAAATACCAAATAATGCAAATAAATGAGACAAATCAAAATATTTGTTTAAATAATGCAAAACAAAATGAAAAATATAACCCCCCACAACACTAAAATTATAAATACACATCATGCAGATATATAACATAAATATAAATATAATAAGTTTACTTTAGTTTAAGCGCAGGTGTAGTCGGCAGCTTTTTCAATATCTTCGACCATCTTTTATCGGGTCACCGTCTTCACCTTCTCCCATCCGGATCCCTATTTAATGCTTCCTTTACAGCTCTATATTCCATCATCGGCACGATCATCTTCACTAGGTTAAATATATCACAATATGATTCAACATATTTACAGGCAATCCAGCGCTATTGTACAAATGTACTAAACCTATAAATCCCAAAGCTAATTGACACGATAATAATAGAATTTTTGAAAATATTTTATTTTCTTACACACATTTTACAGAACGACTCGGCATCATCACAGGATACAAATTACATTACAACATTATTCTAATAAACTTAATATATTTTACTATCACTGAGTATTTTATTTTAGTTTGTTGTAATGCTATTAGTTAGCATTACGCAGTGAACGAATTACCCCCACTTAAGTTGTCTAGAGCGGAGCGAGGGGAGACAATGCGATAACAGTTCACTGTCTCACTTCCATATTATCTCCCTCTCTGTCACTCACATGCTTGTTCTCGCCAGCCTTGTTGCAGCCGATGTCCACACTATGAAGCACTGTACAAGACTATAAATACTTAAAACATCCGGGCTGAAAGGCCGTGGTCGAATGCTTGATCTTGTGTAGCTAGACGTTTCGGCCACACCACCGGTGGCCATCTTCAGTAGCAAAAAATGTTCGAACAGGTGGTATGCCGAACAAGTCTCCCAATGAACTGGGAACAAGCAACTTCCCAATGAAGTGTCCCAATGAACTGGGAACTGGTTGCTTGTTCCCCGTTCATTGGGAGACTTGTACGGCATACCACCTGTTCGAACATTTTTTGCTACTGAAGATGGCCACCGGTGGTGTGGCCGAAACGTCTAGCTACACAAGATCAAGCATTCGACCACGGCCTTTCAGCCGGAAGTTTTAAGTATTTATAGTGACACCGGCCGTGAAATCCTACGTACTAAAACTGTATAAGACTGTTGTGCGCATGTGCGAAATTACTGAAAATTTTGTTAGCCTCGAAACGAGGTGTTCCCACTGCCCACCTCGAGAGGGAGTGTTTAATTTATATCATCAGGTTTCTAAGAGTAGACATAATTAAAACAATTTTCGGCTCTAGTATTCTGCACCTTGTGCATGAAGCTGTATGTGACACACAGCACTGGTACGTTAAACAGAATGAATACTGTTGTACGATATTACTTTTTACTGTACTAATAATTTAGTAAAATGTTAAACGAATTGTAAAGAGATCTAAAGAATTTTGATTAAAATTGACTCCCGGGCTATTTAACCGTCCACGGTTTGTGACAAAACCAGACGTTTCGGCAGTGCCACATACTGCCATCGTCAGTGGATAAGAGTCAAACCCTAACGAGCGATGATATACGTTGGAACCACAGTACTGTGGTTATAGTTGAAGATGACAGTCAGTGGCATTGCCCAAACGTCTGGTTTTGGTCGCAAACTATGCACCACGGCCAAACAGCCAGGGAGTTAATTTTAATCAACATGACACCGGCTGTGTAGATCTTCGTAGAACATTAGATATAATTAATGTCTACTTTCTAACCAAACAGAAGACGATAAAGGCAAGATGATGGAATACATAGACCGAAACAGAAAACACAAAAGAGATGTGTATATATATGTGTATTAAAGGAAACATACAATATATTTTAACTTATTGTATTCAAGAAAAATAAATTATATTAAGTAAAAATACAGGTAGTCACATGCGTTGACACGCTAATTTTTAACGAGTTCTAAAGAAAAATGTTGTCGATCTTTTAATACATTTTTAATCCGCTTAGTTTCAGAGGGAATATAAATATTAATCCCGATGGCCAGGATTGACGCCTAAAGCTCAGTTTAATTTCGGACGGTTTACGAACTCTTAATTATACAGAGATTCTAATTTTACTCTCTCTTCACATGCCACTTTTAATGAAAAGACGGGTTTATTTTTAGATAAAAAAACTTGTTTCAGTGAAAAGCTTTTTCTTCATAAAATTAAATAACGAAATATTCCTCTCAACGCGTGAGCTTTTTTTTAAACGTCTCGTTATATAAAAACGCCTCTTTAAATAAGATCATACTTTTCTCTGACATTCCGATTTTATCAACTGCTGCAAAATAAAAGTTTGTTAATATTAATATACAATACAATAATATTAACATTATAAAATTTGGTATTATATAACATGTCACGTGGACATATATTTTTTATATATTATACAATCATATTTTTAATATTTTAATTATAAATACAACATACATATATATCAAATTAAAATATTATTATTATTAGCGGGGGTCCTACAGTCTATGCCGCATCCCCCATTTCGATCGCCATTTCTCCCTATCTTTCCAGTCATCGTCTTAAATAGCTCGATCACTTATGCTTTTCCTAATTCTTGTTTTCCATTGTGTTGTCAATCTTCCTTTTCTTCTGTTTTTCGGTGTGTAAGTCAATGCTTTCTTTGGCCATCGCTTCTCCTCCATATTCATTAAATGACCATACCATAGCAAGTGTCTGGATTCTATTCTTTCTGCTGTTGTAAATATGCGCCCTGCTTTCCTTGTTATATCTACGTTTCTAACATGTTGCATTCTAGAAATATTACACACTCTTCTTAAGAAGTCCATTTTTAAAGTTTTTATTGTCTTTTTCTCTTTATCTGAAAGTTGCCAGCATCCGCAGCTATAAGTTAAAATGGGCTCCACAATAGTTGTGCAGATTGTCAGTTTAGTTTGAAGTTTCATTTTGTTTGACCAAAGTAACGAGTTTAGCAAACGAATATCCTTTCTTCCCTGTTGTATCCTATTTTTGATGTCATTCTTTGTTGTTCCATCTTCTGAAATAATGCTTTCCAAATATTTGAATTCGCTATACTTTCCAATTCTATGGATTTGCAGATCTGGGTCTTTTCTTGCATGTCTCCTATTTTCAGATATTCTGTTTGAGTAGTGTTTATGTTTAGACCCCATTTCTCGTACTCCTCTTTTAATTTTCTAAACATATAGTCTGTGTCGTCCTCGTCACACGCTATAATTACTTGATCATCGGCAAATTGAAGAGTTGTTAAGCACTGCTCATCCATTTGAATTCCCATTCCTGATGTTTTTCTTCTCCAGTTACTGATGGCTTCTTGGATATATATTTTAAACAGGGTAGGTGACAAGCTGCATCCTTGCTTAAGCCCTTTTGTGGTAGGAAACAATTCTGACAGAACATTTCCCACTCTCACCAAAGTCATTGATTCCTTATATGTGTTCCTAATTAAAATATAACTAATTAAAATTTTAGAATACCAGAATACATTAAAATTTTATTTAATACTCGTTAAAATTTAGTCGGAAATGCAGGGTCTTGTCTGTAGTTAGGAGTTGGTTACATACAAAGAAATGGAATGGCATAGCCACTTAAAACGTAAAGGTAGAAAGACAGACTACAAAGAGAAAAACACTATTCCGTATAAAGAGAAACTATGGGAATGTCCACGTACAGAAAATAAGTACAACACGAAACATCCTAAATTAATTGTACTACTTCTTCTTCATCCGAAATTGAGAACCTTGCTACACAGTATTTACGCATAGTGATAAAGACCTACCAAAAAACGTCTGGACAGATAGACAGAATAATTGTTTAATCAAGGAAGAAGAAATGGATCGGTAAGCAAACGAGAGATGGGGGTCCTGTCAGGACAGCCGGGGGTATCCTGGGTTCTGCCCGAACAGGATGGTGCACATCGGCACCAGGGTGTGCATCTAGTGTGGTGGCGGAGGAGGCTATAGTAGCCCAACGGCTGCATACATGGGCTGAGTCAGTTACTACTGTACCGGACACAGAGAGCTCGTCAGCTGAGGTGAAAGCAACTCTCTAGGGGAAGAGTACCCCGAAATCAAAGTTCCTGATCCTCCATGTTGGCGGTTGGATCGGAGAATTCACATAACCCATCTGTAAAACTTTTATTGCATAAATGTGTCATTTTCTTTCGCCAGCCAGGGAAGACAGTGTGAACTACGATGCGCGCCATATCCTTGGGACCCGGAACTGGAGAGCAGCTGGACTTGACCGGGACAACTTGGCGGAGGCTGTTAAAGGAGACCTTGACTCAGTAATGGGTTGTTGCGCCGCTGAAGAATCACGGAAGAAGAAAAAAATATACAAAATATTGTAGAAGACTGTAGTTGCCATCAGCGTGTTTTACGGAAGTACAAATTTATTGTTGCTGTTTGAATGGAAAAACTTTTCTCTTTACGTTTGAAAATTCTTTACGGACAAATAAAGGTAACGAGCTTCTAAAGAGGTTACGTTGGGAAGGAGTAAACACTGCGTCAGCCAATCTACGCGAATTCTGCGAAACGCTCTTCTTACTGATCGGGTTTGAACTTATTTGTATTAATATGTTATATGTTTGTATATGTTATATCTATTTCGTAGTAACATGTTATGTACTGCGTAGTTGTACCATACGTAATTGTAATTTTTTGTTAACAACATCTACAGTAATATGCTACGGCTGAGGCAGCCAAACGTGAACAACAAACGTGTAAATTGATTTACTTTAGAAACGTATATTACTTTCAAATATGTTTAATTAATCCTTAAGCAACCGCTTGTTCTATTACGTACATCATTATCATCTTCATCATCATAATTATCATCTTCAAAACACGACATAGGCAAGGTGCTGCCAGTTCCCTCAAAAATCCTCAGCCATGTCTTCCTGGGTCTACCCACACACCTGTGTCCTATAGGTTCCAGACTTTTTTGACCAGTCTGTAATCTGACATTCTTTCTAAGCGTTCTTTCTACCGTTGTTTGTAAAGTTTAATTTTGTATTCAAGTTGAAAACTTGTAACTCTTCCCTTATGCCTTCATTCCGAGAGGAATCAACCCATAAATTGTCCCTTAAATTTATACGGTCAAGTTTAGAACACCTTTTGACGTAGAATACGTCTTAACTTTCAGGCCAGCAATGGGCACCACCAACCAGAAAATCGAGCGCTACGTTTGCACGTCACGTTTGAAATTGAAATATTATCTAAACGACAAAAGATTCACGCTTATATGTGGTACCATTCGACAGATAGAGGAACAAAGATAATAAATAGCACAATACAAGCGGGGGGGCTATTGCATCATCCAGCGCGTGGTGAGCGGGGGGAGAAATAGGAATGTTTTGCGCCGCTCGGCGCGCACTGAAATTAGTATTTCTCCGGTTTCCGATGCGATAGAACGTTGAGTGAGGTGTCGTTAAAATTGTTTCTCATCGAGTACTATCTACATAGTGTACCGTAATAGCGGTGGTATTATTAAGAGGTTTGAATAATCGTAATTCAAGTTGTAAAAATCGTGTGTTCGGACAAAATGTCGCGGTATATGGAATGCTAAACGTGCTCAAAAGTATCGTAAACGCATACAGAAGAGTAGAGAAAATCATGGGAAATTCAAAAAACCCAAAATGACCAATGCCGAACGTCAGAGGATTTACCGACAACGCTTAAAAGACAAGGAAATAAATACTGAAGTCGAGTTGGATGAGGAAGAGCGCCCAACTTCGCAAGTGTATCAGCCGATCGAATTCAGCAAAACGTAGCAGTTAGCTACACAGCACATCCACAAAACATTCTTTAATAATGAATTTGGACACGCGTGTGACATTTGTGGCAGACTGTGGTTCCAGATGGACGTAAAGATAGTGGCTGTTAAAGTGATGCCGTTGCAACACCATGGAGACCAGAATTAATTACCATAGTAACAAGTAAATAAACAAATTATATTTAGCGGCATCGGAACTATACATTTATCCGTTCCTGCAGTTTTTAATGTTTTTACTATGCGATTGTATTGATATATTTTGTAATTTTGTATTTTTTACAACTAAATATATGTTTGTTCATTTTATTCATAACACATTAGCAACCCTAAAGCACACAGACGTATTCTACGCTCTGAAGATTTGCGGTCGTGGCTCCGACACAGCCCCTCTCGTTTTAACTCCTATTAAGAATCCCATTACCGAGACATGTATTTTACTGTCTTGTATTTTTGGTTGTTGTCCACAATTCGTATCCATAGGATAGTACCGAGACTGCCATAAATTTGTAGAACTTTAATTTTGTGTCTCAACGTACCTTGTTTCTAAAATTAGGGTTGATTGTCTCACAGATCGTCTGGAGCTCAACTAACTTAACACCAATGTCATAATTCCTGTCATAGTCAATATCTTTCCCAAATACTTAAACTGGCTCACCTGTTCTAGAATTCGATTACAAATCATTATTTTTCTTTGTATTGGCTCCTTGTTTCAAAATTCCATTACATTTGTTTTATATTAGAGATTTTCATATTGTATTGTTTGGAAATCTAGTGAAGCTTAAAAACAGATTTTTTTAAATCAGACTCTGTATTTTTAAGTACATGTACGTCGACAGCAAACAACAGTACATTCAAGTACTGTCTCGTAATAACTTAATATCATGGCTCTCTAGATGTTTCTATTTCTATACCATATAATTGTTAAAAGAGTAGATGATATTCTATACTCTTGTCTAACACCTTGATTGACAGATATTTGTTAAGATATTTTACAATTATTTTATACAGTTCTTCTTGTTCCGTTATATAGGCCTTGTATAGTTCTTATAAGTTTTTGTGGGTATCTCCGTTTTCCTAATATTTGCCAGAGAAAAAATTCTATGAAGTCCACGAATAACAAAAAACAATAAAATCAAATTATATAAAACTATAGTCGAAAGTCTAGGCCTATATGGGGCAGAACTGTGGGAAATCAATAAAAGAAATAAATCCATAATAAGAGCTATGGAGATGGATTACTGGGGGAGGTGCTGTAGACTAATAAGACTAGATAGAGTGAGAAATGTAGCAATAAGGCATGCGATGGGAATCGACCTTGACATTATAGGAACAATAGAAGCACGAAGATTGAAATGGTTCGGACACATAGAAAGAATGTAAGATGATAGATGGCCAAGGAAGGTATGGGAATGGACTCCATCCTCTATAAGAAAAAAAAGGAAGACCTAAAAATTCATGGAAAATGGACGTCGAAGGTGCAATGAATGCAAGAGGACTTACAGAACAGGACTGTTTAGACCGGCGCTAGTAGAAGCTAGGATACGAGAGGCGGCGCAGGCAGCCGTAATTAAATCGTCTAAAAAATTTATCAAAGGCCTTGAAGTCAACGAAACATACTTGCGTTTCTTTATTGAACACATTGCTGAATTTTGCAAATTCAGTAATCGCATCACTGTCACAGCCTTTAGTTCTACACTATAAATAATTGTATTTGTTAACTGTTCACATGTACACAATACGCCTCAAGGTAGACGCCTTTAGCGAACAAGAAGCGTATGGAAAGTTTCTAGTAGTTAGATTGCTATAAGCAACCAATGTGATGACGCAGTTGCTACAGGGCTCCTCCTAGTAATAATTAGTTGTGAACATGGCAGGATATCCCGTTTATGTCGAGGTACACGGATTTCGCACTACAAACTCCCGCAGTTTACAGGTCACAAACTAGTTACTTCTTGTTCAACTCCTCAGAACGCCTCCAAGTTAAACGCTTAATTTACGAGTACCAATACGGTTTAGCAGCCTCTTCACCAAGTTTTCCCCGTGATTGTGATTACCCTTATTCGTACCTTATTTTTTCGTTTCTTATATCTACGTTAGCTTTCTCTTATCGTTTCCTTAATTTTCTCTATTTTATTTCTTGATGATAAATTGCGTACTTCTAATTAAACAAATCTTAATTTTTGTTGTAAGCTCAGATTTCCGGTGTCAATATTACCAAAATGATTAAAATCGGGCTGCAAGGCCGCGACCGGTTGACATATAACAGCGAAATTGAGGGCGAAATTTCGAGTCCCACCCACGGGGATCTTCTTCAAGCCGCAAAAATACGACAGTGCTGAAAAACAGTTACAGTATGAGCAACTAAGTTGCCAACGATGGCACTATTGTATTTCTAGCGACCACGGCCTAACAGTCCGGCTTTTAATAGTTACTCTTAACCTAAAACGTTGTTGGCTATCGTTCGGCCACGGTCCTCCGTAACTCTTTTTCAACACTTGTCGCTTTTTGCGGCCTGAAAAAGATCCCCAAGGGTGGGACTCGAAACGTTGCCCCCAATTTCGCTGTTACATAGCACCCGACCCTGTTACTAAACACCACAGTTTATAATTATTTTAATATAAACAACATTTTTAAGGCACATATTTGAGGCCGCATATTTGGGACACTCGATGAGGGGAAAAAAGACCATATGCTGTACGTAACATTATCAAAAAAAAAATTGGTAAACAAAGAATGTTAGAATGATAAAATAATCCACGAGAAACATCGAGGATTTACCATTACAGATGGATCGTAGGAATTCCGTGGTCAAGGAACTGACTATCGTCCAGTATAGTGATAGAAATTACAAAACCGAATTGAGAACCTAAAGGGTATTTTGACTAAAGTAATAAACAATGATAGACATTCCATAACATTCAGAACGAATAATGGTATATTAAAAACACGTAGACGGAATAAACATACGCCTTTAGGAAAGAAAACAGGCCTCTATAAACTAACATGTAATGATTATAATTACTTTTACATCGGTCAAACGACGAGGGGATTTCTTAAAGGTTTCCATGAACATACACCTAAACAATTAAATAATCTTAACTCCGTCAACATAAAGTCTAACTATGCACGCCATTTGGTCTCATCCGACCACAATTACACGGATTTGAAGTCGAAATTGGAACCACTACATATATGTTAAAAGGGCTGAATCATGAAAACGCCTTGGAGGAATTTAAAATTTACAGAGCATACCGAAAAACATAAACAGTCGCGGTTTTGTATTGAATGACCACCTCAACTTTAAATCCAATCCGCTCTACCTCCTTCTCCTCCTCCTCCTTAAATGGCGGTACAGCCCGAAGTCGACCCTTGATTTCCTCTATCCTGACCCTCCACCTGTCTATGTCAGTCGTAAAGGACTTCCATCGTCGCACTACCAACATCTCTCTTGCATCCACAACGACGGCATCTTCCCATATTTTCCTTGGACGGCCTTTTGGTCTCATGCCATCCATACTCCTCTTAAGAACTCTTTTAGGTGTTCGTTCGTCATCCATTCTTACGACATTGCCAGCCGATTTCAGCCTCCTCAGTTTTACGTACACTTCTGTTTTATGAAATAGAGGCGAACAACCGCTTAGTGGTCGACCAAACATGAATAGGCGCTCACCTACCGGTACGTGTATAGAGTGCTTAATGATACTGGATGTTTAATTGATGACGACCTCTTACGAGCGATATTTTATGATCTGATGATAAAGCATATGCTTTTAAACGCGTCATCTGTATATAAAATTGAAGTCACAAGGCGGGTTGGAAAAGGTTAGTTTGTCTAGAAAGCGGATTTCTATAATAGTCGTCAATCTGAATAGACGTATCTGTGTAAACAAGCAGAAAGGGGGAATATATTTTGTCAGTATTGTTCCAGTATTGTAAACGAACGTTGTTGGTGTAAATGCGTTAAAACGCTGACAGAATTAAATAGTTCTGAAGAAAATTGAATAGTTCTGAATAGCCTAAAAATTAAAAAATTGTTTAGCCTCTGAAACAATTATACATTTTTATACATAAATACAAACACACACACAAACACACATTACAAATGTTAGTGTATGTATGTGAAACTATGTTCCCAGATTTAATTAAAGTCACAGAAAGTATTTAACGACAAACAAGAGCGTGGAGTCCGTGAAGGTTACGACGCGATGAATAGAAGAGGAGAAAGCCTAGTCTATTAAACAAGATTTGTCATACTGTGCTCCGAAGCCAATCAGATAGCACTTGATCCTGATTGGTTGATGCTGTATGAAAGTCTATATAAGTGTGCCTTATTAGACAAAAAGCATTTTGAGCATTTTTCTTAAAAAAAAAAGAAGAAATTATTTTATTACAATACAATATGAAACTTGGTGCTAGTAAGAATTAATTAATTTAATTATTTACAAAAGTATTTTTTCTAACAATATTTAAATTATGGTGTCAGTTATTGATTAAAGGGGGTACAGGCTACTATTGAGAGTAAATAATAGGGGAAAATATAAGAGGGAGAGAGGGAGAGAGAGAGAGAGGAACAGACAGGCTGGCAGATAGGGAGACAGACATAAACAGAGACACACAGACAGACAGGGACAGAGAGAGAGAGAGAGAGAGAGAGAGAGAGAGAGGCAGACAGAGACAGATGTAAACAGACAAACAGGGACACAGAGAGAGAAAGCCAGGCAGACAAAACAGACAGACAGTGGGAGTGAGTGAGAAATAAAGAAGGAGAGAGAGAGAGAGAATTTTGCTGATACAATAGAGGATAACGAACCGTTTCCAAATTTATTGAGTCGGAATGCGGTGTGTGTGTGTGTGTGTGTGTGTGCGCGCGCGCGCGCGCAAAAGTGCGCTTATATATGTTGGACAGCAAACATGGGAGTTAGTAAAGTAAAGACACTGTTAGATTTTTGTTGAACCCAAAGATAAAGGTACATTGGAGGTTTAGTTTCTTTTCTAAATTTAATTTTTTTTTTTTTTTTTTTTCGCACAATTCTCTCTTCATCTTCTGTTACTTTTTTTACACTGTTGTGATTTAAGATTCCGTATAATACAGTGTTTGCAGTCTGTAGGCAGGAACACAACAATATTTTTGAAAGTTGAGAAACATTACAAGCAATAAAACAATTAATTCGTTAAAACTGGTCTTTTATATTGTTCTAGAGTTTTGTTTTGTTTCAAGATTGTCCCTACTGCAAATGGAAAAAATGTTTATTTTGAAACTTTTAAATTTATTCAGATTTTTTTTGTAAGGAAAGTAGTAAAAATATTTTTTTAATTTTGACATTTATAAATAAAAATTTATTACAAAGGAACTATTAGCCCAGATTATATAAAAGTACATTTTTAAGATAATTATATCCCAAAGACTTGTAAAAAATTTCAGATCAGTAAGCAAGTTAGTTTTGTTGATATATAAAAAAGTATATATATATATAAACATGAAAAATTGAATTTACAGGGAACTGGGATTTTCTAAAAATATTCCTTTCTGTAAGAAAATTAAATATTTATTGGGTACAAAGGCTTGAAATAAACTTGTTGTAACCCTAAGGGTATTAAAGTAATCAAAGCTAATACAATAAACAATAAAAAATTTTATTTTACATTTTTAGTAATTTATAGGAACAAATATCTTCTACAGCTGTGCTTATAAATGTTCTTATCGATCATGACTTATAGATAAATCTTCTTATCAGTCTTCCACGAAATATTTCGAAAAAATATTTTAGTGTGTGTTATTTAAAGAACTAACCACAGAATCATTTTTTTATCAATTTTTTTGAAATTTTCAGTAGGGACTGTCCTTGGAATTTTTACAGAACTTGCTTAAAAAAGCGTAAAACAAAAGAAAAATAGTAGTATATAGTAGTAGAAAAACTGAAGATAATAAGGTAAGAACAATAGTTGTCCACCCATGAAAAGAAAATGGCGATAACAGTAACCAATATAAATAATTCACGTCCATTGTCACTACGAACTATAGTGACCAGACTTCTCAAGGGCATACCAGAAATTCCCCAATTGATCAACCTTCTATAAGCTGACACACAGGTGTATTATCATATACAGATTTTCCATTGTTTCCACTTCAATCATTGCAATCTTTACAAAGGTTTTAACAAATTATACAAACACTTGGTAAGTTTCACAATTTATTATTTACCTCTGACAATTGTTTCAGCGTATTAAGCTATTCTCAAAGAGATCATAGAAACAACTAAACATAGAAAGTGAGGGTGGTAATCATGTGTTTATGTTGTGTATCCGGACATGTGTTTGGGGTGTGTATGCTGGACGGGGTGGAGAAACTAGTAAGTATAGTAAGCTATTACTAAGTATTTTTACTACTACTAGCTTGTCCATCCCCTAATATCCTTCTCCATACACCATTAATGATCCTGTATGTTAAAAGTTGGAGAGCAGAAAATATTACAAATGAAATGAAGACATATGAAAAACGAGTTTTTGGTAAAGTACTGCAAAAAACAAAATGCGTTTTGCAGTTGATTTATGTCTGTTAATATTAAAGAATAAATAAAAACAACGATAGAATAAAATGCGTTGTATTGCCAGCATAAATCTTTTGGCGCTGACATTATTATAGGACAATGGGCTCAACACGCAAAATGTGTGTTGTTATTGGCAACGTTAGGAAATACAGCTTTGTACCTGTGTCAAAACAAAGAGCACCCATTCTTACTGGTACACATTCGGACACACGCTTAAGAGCACCCATTCTTGCTGGTACACATTCGGACACACGCTTAAGAGCACCCATTCTTGCTGGTACACATTCGGACACACGCTTAAGAGCACCCATTCTTGCTGGTACACATTCGGACACACGCTTAAGAGCACCCATTCTTGCTGGTACACATTCGGACACACGCTTAAGAGCACCCATTCTTGCTGGTACACATTCGGACACACGCTTAAGAGCACTAGAATCTTCAAAAGCTGTCATACCATGATACTTCCTCTATCTATCCCTTTATCGCTACACTTATCTACGTGTTTATTTTCCTGCTTATAAAATCTTAATCTGTTTCCTTGGGACCTGACCTTTAACATCTGTTTTCTATTTATTATCATGATCTTCACAACATGGCTTCGGTAAGGTGTCGCCTCCAAAAATCCTCCAGCCATCTTTTCCTGGCTCTACTCACACACCTGTTCTTTATAGGTTTGTATTTCCAGACTTGTTTGGGCCATCTGGAATCCGACATTTTTTCCAAGTGTTCTTTAACCTTTCTTCGTAATCTTTCAATTATTTTTTTTTCAAGTTTAAAACGTTCAACTATTCTTTTGTGGCCTTACTGCTTATACGACCAAGTTTAGTACGCTCCTCTGAAAAACGCCATTTGTGAGGACTTTATTTTACTGTCTTGTTTCTTGGTTGTCTCCATAATTCACATCCACAGTACAATACAAGGGACTGCAATAAGTTTATAGAACTTTAATTTTGTATATCAACGTACCTTGTTTCTAAATTTACGGTTGATTGTCTCACAGATCGTCTGAAACTTTCCTAACTTAACATCAATATGATATTTCTTATCATAGCCAATATCATTTTCCAAATAATTAAAATAGCTCACCTGTTCTAGAATTCGATTATTAATCATTACTTTTGTTCTTATTGGCTCCTTGCATCGAAATGGCATTATCTTTGTTTCTATAGTAAAGATTTTTATATTGCATTCCTTGCAAATCTGATGAAGTTTAAAAACAGATTTTTTTAAATCAGATGCTATATCTTGAAGTATAAGCGAGTCGTCAGCAAACAACAGCACATTCAAATATATGTCTCCTAATGTCTTAATACCAGAGTTCATTAGATGTTTCTATTTCCGTACCACATCGTCAATATAAATTTTAAAAAGCGTCCGTGATATATTGCACCCTTGTCTAACACCTTGTACTACAGACATTTCTTGATTTACAATTATTTTTAATTGCTATTCGTGTTCCGTTGTGTGACGATTTCAAAAAAAAAAATTTTGTTTAAATAGCACAAATTAAATTCTAGCTTCTTATAACAAGTAAGAGTATTATCCACCCCTTATCTGTACGTAGATTCCTGTACCAACGTGCAAATTATCCAGTACGAACACGCAAAGTACGATGTTATTAAGCAAAAAAAAAAAATAATTCTTTTGATTAAATAAAAGACGTATTAATAATAAAGAGTGATACCTAACACATAACAATAGGTAGTATAAATTATTACTAGCTAATTAATGATTAATTAATACTACTAAAGGAACGAACTATTTTTCTCAGCGCGTAAACCGCGCCAGCTTACAGACTTCTTGCCGCTGAACATTCCCCATTCGCCGGAGAAACTTCGACATGTAAGGATGTCAAAAATGTGCTGTCCAGTTAAATTTAGATGTATACCGCTGAACTACTATACAAACACTTGTCAGTTGTTATTTTGATTTGACTCAATGTAGCGTTGGAAAATAACTAAACACTTAGTAATGTAGTGAGTGAAGCAAATATTAGTAAATATGTAAAAAAAAGCAAAACTTAGCCGACACATCTCTTAACAAACCGTAAGTGGTAAGATATGTTCCTTACCATCTTTTAGTGCTGCTAAAATAAGAACAATTAATAAGTAAAATGTGAACAACCGACTCCAGAAGAAGAAAGTTACAACAACAACAGTATGAACTTCTAGTAGAAGAAGCCAATCGTCATGACCTAGACTACTATTCGGAAACAATAAACCAAATGGACCATCAAGAGGAACATCATATCACACCCAAGAGGACTACTGAAGAAGACCATCACGGATGCCCACAGCAAACTCACGTTCTATTCAGGTGATATTAAATCATAACATTTGTGCATAACTTGTTTTTAAACAAAACGAAACAAAAGAACAGTAAATTTTATTTTAAAGATTTTTAGATAACTTAAAGATTAACATATAAATATTTGTAATCTCTGTAATGATATAGTAATAACATTACGATGTTTAGAGGTAAAGTAATTCTGAAAATTTACACCGGACTATTCTTCAAATAGTTTGGACGAAGTTGTGATATATTAGAATATTGCAAAGTTGAGACCCGGATCCGTGGTACTTGAAATAATACATAGCTGAATTTTTGAAATAAAAAGAGTAAAGAATATTAATTTAAAGAATATTTAATGCAGCAATTATTAGAATCTGTCTTTTACAAAAAGTAAAGTTAGTAAGAAATTAAAGGATGACCATTAAAGCCATTACTTTTATACTTAGTTAAAATAAAAGAATAAAGAGATGTTTTCGCTAATACCCAGAGAGTGAATAAATTTATGTAACCCTTGACTAATTCCTGATATATACTTTGTTATAATTTGTTGGTAAGTAAATTTTACTAACAACGGCAGCTAGTTTAATTAACAGCCAACAATGAACTGGTTCCCGATGTTTATAATGTCTTGACAAGGGAGACGTTATAGTTGCACAGGCATTGTATAGTTCTTATACGTTGTTGAGGGTATCCGCTTTCGTATAATATTTTCCACAACAATTGCTTTCTAATCAACATTAATATCTTTAAACTGCTTGAAACGAGCCTTGTTAAAATAAACACAATAACAATGCGTGTTATTGGAACATGCTTATTGACCAAGATGCTTATTGACTGGCATGATTTTCATAAGTTATTTCAAAGCTATACGCTAATGCTGTGTAATAAACCAGTTTCTATATTTAAAAGAGTAGTTAATGTAGTTTTTTAAATATTATACTGGCATTTGTTTAAAACGTATATAAATATTATTAAGTATTTGACAGTAATGTGTGTTGGTAAAATTGGACTAAATCATGACTGAAACTATCATATGTTCAAACTGAGTTACGAAAACTTAATATGGATAGACGTGATTGTGTGAAATAATTTACTAGAAGTAAAATACTAAAATTATTTTGAACAATATTTGTTTTGTTGTCAAATTGAGACAGATGAGTTAAGAAAACAACGCGAGTTTTAGTACTTCTGTGTACACAAAACCGTGATAGGTTTAAATTACAAATTTTATTAATGGTTAAATAAATTTTATGCTACACTCACTTGTTGCACACACCAAAAAAATTACATAAAAGTGAAAGACCAGTTAGGCCGATTGTTTCGTTTATTAATGCTCCTAAGTTGTCTAAAGAAGCGAGTAGAAAATTAAAAGATAAATATGAATTTGATGTAAAGTATAACGCAGAAAATAATGTGAAGCTTATAGAGATGTTAGAAGGAATATACATAAATGAAAATATGAAGTTGGTATCGCTCGATATTAAAGATATGTTTACTAATATTGCAGTAGATAAAGCAGTGAAGTTAGTAGAAGATAATAGGATGGGGAATTACGAATATAAGAAACAACTAGTTAAAGTAATAAAAGAATGTGTTCAACAGAATTATTTTAGGTTCAATAACAGATTTTACATACAAGAAGAAGGGTTACCCATGGGTTCTTCATTATCACCAATTTTGGCTGATATATATATATATATATATATATATATATATATATATGTATATGACTGATTTTGAAAAAAGGTTATTAAATTATACAAAGGAAATATAAAACTATGGGTAAGGTATGTTGACGATATTTTAGTTATTTGGGAAGGTAGTATTGAAGAAATAGAATTATTTGTAAAAGAAATGAATACTAAAGAAAACAATATACAGTTCAAGGAAGAAATTGGTGATAAGAATTTGAATTATTTGGATATAGGAATACATATAAAAGATAACAAAGAACTAGAATTTGACATATTTAGAAAGGAGACATATTCGGATATAATTATTCCGAAAGAATCGTATCACCCATACAGATATAAATTAGCGGCAATAAACGCATTTTGTTATAGAGCACAGAAATGTTTGAAAGATAAAGAAAGAAAAGAGAGAGAATTAAAAATGATAAAGAGAATAGTGAAGAATAATAATTATAACATGGGGATAGTAGATAAAGTGATGGAAAGTATTGAAAAGAAAAAAGACGTAGAACTGAAAGGAGAGAAGAAGTATTTGGGCTCAGTAACATATATAGGAACACAGAGAGGAAAATTGTACAATGCTTTCAGAAGTATGGTGTGGACGTCGCAATAAGAAGGTGTAAAACACTATTTGATAAAATAAAAAATAATAATATAGAAACAATACCTATTTTGCAGAAGAATGGGTTATATAAATTAAGGTGTGAAGAATGTAAAAAATTGTACGTGGGTGAGACGGGCCGCCGTTTTGAATGTAGATTGGGAGAACACAAGAGAGGAGAGGGAAATAGGACAACGAATTCTCTTTATGCTAGGCATTTTATAGAGGAGAATCATAAATTTAATAACCCGTTGGAACATTTTTATATTATAAAGGTAGTTAATAATACGATGGAAAGAAAGCTCATAGAAGAATTAGAAATTATAAAAGAAAGGGAAAAAGTTATGAATAATTTAATGAATATTAAGATAAATTTTGAAAATGAAGAAATATTTTATAATTTAATAAAACGTGAAAATGTAGGTTAGGTAAGGAAAGAAAACATAGACATGGGTTGAGGGTTTCGCCCGCGTGTAAGAAGTAGTGTTGACAATGGGTTTACCTGCAGTGACGTAGACGCCCTCGGTAGAGGCAGGTATATAAGGGGGTGGAGCTAGGGGCGGGTGTGTCAGTTACGATCTGATGATGAACGGGTACGTTCGAAAGCGCTAATCGGTGTCACAGTGACTACTGGTGTGTGCAACACGTGATAGGCTTGTTTGCACAAATGGCAGTTCCGTGTTTTTCTGATTATTCAAGTCAAACCAGGAGTCAATACACTTTTGATACACATATTTTGTTATATTTAATTTTATACCTATTACAACTGTGCCTCAACGTAGGCTAACCTTGCTTTTAGACTTTTCCGCACACGGAAGCCTCTGTAATATATTATCTCCGGTTTCCAGTCTGTGACGAACAGCCTAAAAACGCACGAGTTAGATGCATTGTGTAAGGAAAACGAAAATTTACTACAGTGTATTCCGGCATCAGGATTCGTAAATAAATAAAGAAAAAATGTATGTGTGTGTGTGTGTGTGTGTGTGTGTGTGTGTGCCTGCTTCCATAGGCCCATATATCTACTTTCGTAGATGTAAATTTATTGTAGTTCCCCAGAGGTACAGACTCTACCTCTGATATGATTTCAAAGCGATTTATTGAAAACATTTATTGCAGCATATGAAACAAATTTGCTGCACTTAATTCTATGATATATATAGAATTAATAATATTACTTTTAAATAAATTAGAAATACAAAAAGAATAGAAAATTATATATGATATTGAAATAAAAAAGAAGATGTTGTGAACACTTAATTCGCATGCCTGACATCCGTTTTCTGTGACTGCCTTGGGTTATCACTCTACTGGGAAGAGAGATGTCAGTAGACCGATGATGAGATGAGTTCCAAAAGAGTTCTAAGGTCTAGTCCTTGGAGTACTCATGACGATGATGATGATGATGATGATGATTATTGAAATAAAAATGATTTAACCATAAATTATTAACATGACAACAAAATTAATCAAAAACTGCTAAAAATTCTTTTAATAAAAATTTTCACAAACATAGTCACTATTAATCATAAAATTACAAAATTATTCAAAAACTAAAATTAAAAATTTACCTTGAATGCCCTGACTACAAAAAAAAATTATGCCTAACTAAAAAACGTTTAAATTAAATATTTATTCAACACCGTAATTCATATTTAAAACCAGATATGTACACATCAAATTTAACTACTGAATCAAAAATAATCACACGTTCTCAAATTTTTAATAATATCACTTTATTACAACACATTTCTAAACGTTCAAAAATGACCTTATGGAAAAATCTAAGTTTACTTAAACATAAAAAATAACAAACTATTATAAGAAAAAACAGATTAATACTAAAAACGGTAGTATTTTAAAAATTAGTAATTTAATAAAATAATAAATATTTATATTGTATCTTACACTTAGTTATATAACATATTTTTATATACATATATAAAACATACAGTAAATATAATCTAAATATAAAACAGATTTTATGAACAATTGATTCTCAAAATTGTATTAATTTGTAATATCTGATATTATATATTCAATAAATGTATTAAATATTCAATAAATACAAAATATATTCATGTAACAATAGTTTTATTTATTATTAAGAACAATAATGGAAATATTTACTAATCATAAATGTGTTTTTACTAACTCGGAAGACAATTTTTTTTATTAGTAAAAATGTAAAACTTTTACCTTGTAGCCAGAACTAGTTTTCGCTTATTACAAGTTTTTTCAGATTCTCTCAGTAGTGACATATTTATAATTAGTTAATCAACGGACACGTAATGGGCAACAAAATCCAGGATAATATTTATTACTCATGGATACTGGCAATACGCCCATCTTAGACGGGTATATTATAAAATAGTACAATGGACAAAAATTGATTATTAAATTTATATTTTATATATATTGATAACTTTCTCAAGTGAAACTTACTTGTCTGTTTTGTATGTAGAACGCGTTTCGGCGTCGTGTTCGCCTTCTTCAGTTTTGCGACAGACTGCCAGTACCTAGTAACGTTTGTTGGTTGGAAGGTATAGTGGGGGTGGTGTATAGAGGAAGGGGATTGGCGCGGGGATCCGAATTATTGTTTGTTTTGTGTATAATTGTGTCGAACAGTGTATGTGATTTATATTGCAATTGGTCGTTTAGTATGTTGTTTGGTTGTGTTGTGTGGTGTTTGTATATTTCATACTGTTCAGCTGTGTTGAGTTTTCGCCGTTTGGGTAAGAAGTGTAATATTTCAAGATTAGTATCTATGTTGGTGTAGCTATGGTTATGCGTGTGTATGTGTGTGGCAAACGCAGAATGTATATTGTTGTTGGAAAGGGCCTTTAAGTGTTCAGAGTAATGTTCACATACACACACATAACCATAGCTACACCAACATAGATACTAATCTTGAAATATTACACCTCTTACCCAAAGGGCGAAAACTCAACACAGCTGAACAGTATGAAATATACAAACACCACACAACACAACCAAACAACATACTAAACGACCAATTGCAATATAAATCACATACACTGTTCGACACAGTTATACACAATACAAACAATAACTCGGATCCCCGCACCAATCCCCTTCCTCTATACACCACCCCCACTATACCTTCCAACCAACAAACGTTACTAGGTACTGGCAGTCTGTCGCAAAGCTGAAGAAGGCGAACACGACGCCGAAACGCGTTCTACATACAAAACAGACAAGTAAGTTTCACTTGAGAAAGTTTTCAATATATATAAAGTGTAGTGCAGTGAAAGAAGATGATGAACAAACAAGACAACTATAAATTTATATATCTTATTGAGACTAACATTTTCCGCCAGAAAACTGAAGAATGAATCGCCGTAACAGTAAGAGGGCAGTAAACCATTATTCTGCAATAATCTACTCTTGACCTCCGTACAATCTGAACTCTGCCAATAATGCAAAGCGTCTTATTTTACCTTAAAATATACCTCCAGTGACTTAATATTTTTGAAAATGATATTGGCTGTGATAGGAATTATGATATTGATGTCCAGATAAGTAAGTTTCAGAAGATCTGTGAGGCAATCAACCGTATTTTCAGAAACAAGGTGAGTCGAGATACAAAATTAAAGTTTCACAAAATTAAGGCAGCCTCTGCACTGTTCTATGGGTGTGAAATATTTTTACGACGGTCTACTCGATCGTCGTAGGTACAGTGGAAACAAAATAAGTACAAGACACCAATCAAGTCACTAATCACACCTTTAATTGTTACAGTAAAACAATTCGTAATTAACAACACAGTATCTACAGAAAATCAAATGAAAATTGTTCACACGCAATAAAATGTCCACTAATATTAAAACTCAATTGTATTACAATTATACCGTCCGAATATAAAACGCAACACTTCACTACTAACTACTTGAACGTACACAGTAATAACTCGAACCGCTCTGTAAATATATCGCACTAATACTCTCTAACCGCACTATCCAATATCTCGCATGGAACTGAAAACTAAGGCCGCTACCCGATGTATTTATAGTCACGCTCACACATCAGAAGCTTCCAAACTGCGTCTTATCTCTCGTGAACTACGTAATTACTACGGCCTTGACACAGTCCGAGCGCCCGAGCGGAGCCCGTCACAGTCGAGAAGATTCTCGCAAAATGCGTCTAGTAGCACGTACAACACACGCTTACATCGAGATCCTTCTGGTATATTCGATAAACGCATAGATTGTTCTGTGCTGTCGTAGCAATATGAACAACAACCACAAAACAAGACAGTAAAATACAGACCTTGGATATGGCGTTCTTAAGAGAGATTAAAAGGTGTTCTAAACTTGGCTGTATAAAAAATTAGGCCACAAGAGAAGAATTACAGGTTTTTAACTTAAAAGAAAAAATTAAAAGATTACAAATAACGGTGGAAAGAATACTCAGAAAGAATGTCACCTTTCCAGAGGGCCAACAAGTTCGTAAATACAAACCTATACGACACAGGTGTGTGGGTTGAGCTATTAAGAGATGGCTGGAGGATCTTTGAAGGCGGAACAGGTACCACCTTGCCTATGTTGTGTTGTGAAGGTAATGATATATCTCTGATGTAACTCAAAGGGTAGTTTTAATAAGTAACAAAAATTTAACTATTGAACAGACTGAATTTTGTGTATCCCCTTTATTAAAATCTGTTATTTAGTTTAGTTTATTTTATATTATTTTGATTGTTCATCATTATTTTAAATTTTGCATTCATTTTATATTTAGTTTAGTTAATTTTATATTTTTCATTCATGATTGTATCTAGTTTTTAAAGACACCTGACCTTCCCTTGTCTCTTGCTCACCCCCTCACCCCCTCGCCATCACAACACAGATGTTCCAGATACGCCCTAAACAGATGTTCACCACCTACTCTCCACTAACATCCTGTGTTCAGTAATTTCATTCACTCGGCTCTTTGACAATGGCTTAGATAGTCGAAACAGCTGTCAGAGTTAATTAAAAAATTTGTGAAACTTACCAAGTGTTTTTATATATTTTACAAAACCTTTGTTTTAATAAGTGTTCTTTTCCACCAGAAAATTATAAGAAAAACCTTTCATTTCTGTATTCAAATGCTACTCTGACCAATGATTGCACAGAATGAAACAATGTATCGTAATGACATAAATCGAGTCTAATTTTGAATATAATAAAATCTTACAGTTCCAACCTAAGTTTTAAGCGCCGTGCAATGAGACAACTTACCCTATCCTCAGTCAAAGTCATCCGCCTACTTGACAAAAACATTGCGACTAACAGCTAATGGCTGCGACAACTTTAAATAATTACGTGGTAGGGTGTAAAGTGGCTAATAACTAGGATTTATCCGGCACTTATTAATTATGGGTTTCGGACGCTTCATAATACAATAATTCACAGTCACAATGTTTATGCGACTAAAGTGAGCCATAATTTTTTTTCGTGATGTTTGAGACTTACCGAGATGGACAAGCCTAGGGCTGATCTGGGGCAAACCCCCTTCAGTCGGATAGTAGGATGTGAGGAGACGCACGCCAGTGCAAGCCGGAAGCGAAGAAGGTGGAGACACATTGGACGTAGAGTAATGTGTGTGTATGTGTGTGTGTGTGTGTTTTTTTTTAGATGTAGTTTGTACCCATATAGGTAAAGGAAATACCTGATGGAAGTGTCATTAAGTTTAGTTTATACATGAGGCCGGCCAAGACAGGGACGAGTACCGCAGGTCGCCAAAGCAGGAAGGAGACGACAGAGGTGTCAGGGTAGGCGGGGGACACAAAGAAGAGGACTAAAGACTTGGTAAGTAGTTAGGAAAATTTAAGTTGTTCTGTGATCAGGAAGGATAGCAGGTTGAGGATGGGCAAAGTTGGGGGTTAAATGACGATGGTGACGATGGCGATGGGGGTTAAATGACTATTTTCACGACGATGGCGGGGAGGAGTTCTATGAAGAAGTTCATCGGCTATCGTAAGGAGGCGGTTTATGAGGAAGGAAAGTCTGCGGGCGTTGCGGGCAGTTTTGTTGATGGAGGTGGCTATGGATTGTAGGGAAGTGCGTTATTTTGCAGTTTGTGAGTATTTTCAGTTCATCTTGTACAGGAAGGAGTCAAGATTTGGGAAGAGTTTGCTGAGTGCAGTGCATAAAGAGCGGTCTTAGCGAGACCCAATAAAGAACCTTCAGATTATATACGAATAACTAAAACCTTTAGTAATATAAAGCCTTAAAAATACGCGTTCGTTAGAAGAAAAATGATTAGACATTAGACTGTAATTCGAAAGCAAAATAAGTTTTCACAGAAACCTGATGTAGACGTTTTCGCAACGTCTCACCTCACGTTAAAATATTTTTGTTTCAGTTTAACAGAACTGGTAAACGATTTTTACAAAACCGCTATATTTCCCAAGAAAGCTGGCTACACGCTTAACAGGAGACAATTGTGCAGTCAATATTCATAGGTATAAGTAACTTATTTTCTTCTTCTTCCTCATCTCGTCTTCAAGGGTTCGGTTATGTAAACCTGTTTCGGCACCCATCTCACCATCGGACGATCCGCGCCTCTTCTATCAATGTGTTTATAGTTCAGTGCCGCTTTTGGCAATCGATCCTCTGTCATCTTTTGCAGATGATCTCATCATTGTCTTCTGTAAATCGAACAAAAAAATTATTTACGTCCTTCACTTCTAGTTTTGCTTTGATATCTTCATTTCTTATTCTATCTTGTAATGTAAAATTTAATAATGTATTTCGAACAAAAAACTGCATTTCAGCACTCTGAATCTTGTCGCTTTCCTTTTTGTCATACCCAACGCTTCACTCGCATAAATCAACGTGAGTATTGCAATTGTCTAATAAAATTTAATCCTTGTGCGGTGTCTCGTTTTATTTTAAAGTTTTCCATAAATCGTACCACAAATATTTCTAAATATTTTATCTTCTCTCTTGTATCATATTCAGATTTATAGCTTACTGCACAGCCGAAATATTTGAAACGGCTCACTTGTTCGTAAGTGCTGTTCTTTATAACTATCTTGTTCCTCACTGAATATTTACCTTTAAAAGCCATGGGTTTGGTCTTTCTTACTGAAATTGTCAGTGAGTACTCTCTTGGCACTTCTTGTAATTGAAACATAGCTCTTTGTAAATCATTCTCATTTTCTTGCTAATGATACATAAGAAATATGTACTCTGCACAAAAATTATTTCTAAGGAGAGAATAGATATATATAGAAGAACATTGACAACGTTTAAATACACATAGTTGATTAATATTGTTTTCAGTAGTTTACTTGTTGTAACAGAAGCACGAGAAAACCACTCTCAGTTAACGACTCTCACTTGTGGTTGCGGACGTGGGACAGTCATTGTTAGCGTCCTGACAGATGAAGTCCACGCGTGCGGCCATATTGTACGTAGACATATATACGCGTGTGTGTGTGTGCTTTGTTAATTTACGGGACGGTGACAAAAGACTCTGTAATAAATAAAACTCTGCCTGAGTCTCTATATTCACTAAAATTTGTATTCTCTGTCTCTCCCACTGCCTTTCTCTATTTCTCTCTTCTTTCTTTATTTTCATTAAACTATGTTTTCTCTCTAAAGGCATTGTTTAATTTTCTCTCTGACGTTGTCAAGGTTTTCGCAGAGTAATTTGAATTTTCCAACAATGTAACCGCAATACTTTACAAATTTATCCTTGAATATAAAATTGTTCACTGAAAAACTTACTGTTTGGATTTCCATCATGTGACATTTATTATGCCAGAGTGAAACACCAAAAAAAAAATTCTACACATCAAAATACTTTTTACAGAATAAAAGTGATTTTTCTATTATTATAGTCTTTATAGTTTTGATGATGACGTATTTTATGAAACAGCTAAAACTAAATCTAATGCATATTTTCATAGGTCGCAAAATTAGAAACTGTACTGTCGCCCTGTCAGCTGTTCACACTCACAGATTGAACACAAAATACTACAAATTATTAAACAATATGTTGATATTATTTTTTATGAAAGTAAGTTGAACTGAGTTTTGTATCGTTATAATACTTCTGATTATCTTTTTCTACCAGCATATAGTAATTGAAAAATTATTTAATATAGAAATTTATGTAATAACAAATATACGTCGTGTAAAACAGTGAGCAAGTTCTACAGCTCAGGGATCATGCTAATATATTTATGACATAAAAGTTGCCACACAGGACATCACAAAATTTATAAAGATCACTATTAAACTGTTGCAATGTAACTTCGTGTCCAACGCTCTTCGGTATAATTCACAAAATATTTATCAATATTATTGCTGTTTATTTGATGTTGTTTTGCCACAAAATAATATTTTATATAAGTGTTGTTCACCTCCCCGTGGTTGAAAGGGGGCAACTTTTGTATGTTCTCCAAGCAGTTAAAGAATATAACTATCTAGGAAGTAAAATCAAAAGTGATGGACGTAGCAGTAAGGAAATTATAAGCAGAAATAGCCATGCTGAAATTGCTTTCAACAAACAGAAAAACCTCTTCACTTCAAACACTATCAGCCTAAAAGTAAGGAAGAATCTAGTAAAGCCTTACGTGTGGAGTGTTGCCCTGTACGGGAGTGAATCTTGGACAATTGAAGAAAGTGACAAGAAAAGAGCCCAAGCATTTGACCTGGTGCTACAGAAGAATATTCAAGATAAACTGGAGGGAGAAGATAACGGATGAGGAAGTTTTTAGAAGATCTGAGGAGGAGAAGAGTTTTCTACAAAATTTAAAATGTAGAAGAGTTAAGTTTTTAGGGCGTATACTACGACACAATGGGTTGGTTAAGAGAATAATAGAAGGAACAATTGAAGAAAAGAATCACAGAGGACGACCCCGTTTAGACTACATGAAACAGCTTTTTATGATCGATATAAACTGCACATCATATTGTGATTTGAAAAGAAAAGCAGAGAAGCGTGCAGAATGGTCAACCAGCTTATGAGCTGCTAACCTAGAAGAAGAGATATAAATGTAGCATGATTTGTGTTGTATATTAAATATGATAAAATTTGGGGTAAGCATGTTTAGTAAACAGTTCCTCTACGACTGACGATAACAGAGGATTACCGTTTTCAGTATCCAGTGGCAACAAAAGGTTTGTCATTTTATCAAGTATGTTATGTTCTCACGTAGTACATATGTATATATAAAACAATGCCATCAAAGTGGTCAATGGAGGCGAGTGGTTTTAACGCTAAAAACACACATCCACTCTTAGCATTAAATAGAACGTAATAAATACAAAAATCCCTCGACATTATAATCTGGGTCAGTTTTATTGATATCGGTAGTGTTAATAAAAGCTTAGCATTATTTCTCTAGTATCGTTGTTCCTCTGTGTCCATTAAAAGTATTTATCTCTCCCTAGATAAACATAATATATTTTTCTCTGCATTCATTACATTCATTTGAAAGAACTATATTTACGTGATATTTTTAGTTGTAGTGAATATAAATTTTAATCAATGTATTCTATTTCCTACTTCTACATACAGCTGCCTGGTGTACACTATACGAACATGAAACTAATGATAAAACATAGTTATTGCTTTCTTTCTCGCGTCTCAGTTTTGCAAACTTTACATATTTCAATGCACTGCTGGTGGCTTTTCACCATAATGTTACTGCGGTGTCACTGATCGTCGTATTGTACAGTAAAAACAAGGTACAGTCACCAATGACGTCACCAATTACAACTTTAATTAGTCGTACTAATTACCAACTTTAACGACAATTTGTTATCAACAAGGTGCTCTCATACAATAGCTCAAATTAAATTTGTCCACGCCCAATGATAGTGTCAACTGTTTTCTACACACCGCACCATGGTCTTCTTTTTTGTAGAGCCAAACTACTGTGGCGGCAGTCATCTTCATTGGATCTTCTGTCCTGCTCCACTCGTGACTTAATGGACTAAACGGGCCGCCAGACGAGCAGGACAGAAAATCCACTGAAGATGACTCCGCAGTTGCAGTTGAAACGTTTGGCTCTACAAAAAGAGGACCACGTCCGAATTGCCCGGAAAATAATTTTACTTAAGCTGGAAACTTTGTTTTGTTGTTTTTACCTATAATTGTAACATTTTCACCAATGTTTTATTTACAATTAAAGTTAAATTTTTTACACGTGTATTATTTGTTTTTGACTAGCGTTATTAAGTTATGAAGGTTATAAGAAGTGAATTTTGTTAAAAAAATTTTCTTTGTTTATTGCCTTCTTAACAATGTTAGAGTACACCGAGTCTTGAAATAAAATTTTCTTTTCGGGCTCACATTGTTGACACCTTTTTAGCAATGTTCTTGCAAACTACTTCCATTACACCTCTGGCACCCTTCTTTTACACACATTATGTCGTACGACATATTATGTGATTACTAATTGTGCCTCGTCATTGGTGTTAACAGAATTTTTGTCTCGCCGTCTTGCATTTTTATTTTACCTTTCGAAGAGAAACGAAGGCAGAATTTTCGACAAACCATAACTCCAGAACAACGCTTTCCGGAATTACATTAAATGTAATTTAATATATATTTTTATAATCATTTTCTATATAAGTAACTCGATGTTTCTTGCAGTAATTATATAATTTGTGATGTTTTCAATTTGTTTCTTCTGCAAGTAGTAAAATTTCGTATATTCTTTTTAACACCTGACGCACGTTTCACTGAAAACTATCAGTATCATCAGAGGTTTCTAAGTAATTATAAGTGGGTTGTTATTAATTCACTTAGAAACCTCTGATGATACTGATAGTTTTCAGTGAAACGTGCGTCAGGTGTTAAAAAGAATATACGAAATTATACTACTTGCAGAAGAAACAAATTGAAAACATCACAAATTATTTTGTATAATATATAATATTTTATAATATATAATAAATATAAATTTTATATATTTCTTGTTTTTAGCTATAGAATTCCCTACTAAAATAGTTTTATTTTCCTCCAGGAACACTGTATGTTTATAGCATACTGTTGCAACTGTCTCTCCGATCGTCGTATTATAAAGTGGAAACAAAATGCAGACACCAAAGAAGTCATTAATTACCAGCTTTAATTAATGACAATAACAATTTGAAGTTAACAGAGCTACTCTTATACGAGTTTCGAGCTAATTAACACAATGATTATTTTCCACTAATCTACAACAAACGCTTGATCCGCACTCTACAACATCTCCAGGTGTAAATGACTACTAAGCGAAACGATATTGCTTATATAGAACGCGCAAAGGTTACAGAATAATTTTCCATATTCCTGGCGGTATGCCAACTTAATCTGCGTAGTTACAAAAGTGCTTGAACAGTCTCGAACTTGCGTGAGTGCTCGGCTTTGACTGTGACGCCGCACCTACCTACTCGGCTAACCGAGAAACGTGTAGAATGACGCACTCGAAAAGTCGAGAGCTTTACTTAATTGCCGTAGCAATATCTTAGTCACAGCACTGACAACATGTGTGTCCATTAATATTATAATTGTAAATACACTTATGATATATTTTGTGGATCCACACATGTCTTTCGTCTACGACTCTCAACGTTCCTTTTTTTTTACACAGAAAAAATTATTAGTTTTTGAAAGTTAAAACACACTAGATGTGGAAAGACTAAAACTGTAGAGGTCAATAACCTATTCTTGCTGTAAACAAGGTCATTATTTAAATCGTGCAGCATTGTGTTTTTACACTCCTAAGTTAATGACACTGCCTTCGTTCGTAAAGCGAAACTTTCTTGTCTGCATAACGGCTTATTTGAATATTGTTTGAGTTTCGAAAATGTATAACAAATAGCCCGCTCTAAATCGCTTCAGCATAAAACTATTTCTTTATAAAGACAGGAGACAAAGTTGAAGTACTCAGAAATAGAAAACAGGGTACTGTCCCGAAAACCGTCCCGCGTTTTTTTAGATATTTCAATTATGCGATTATTGGTATCGATATGTAGTGAATATCACGTGTAATTTTATTTGAATTAAAGAAATCGTGAACATTTTTGTGTGTTTGTCATACAATAGTTTGTTAAGGATTGCAATCGTGTTTATTGTCATATTTTTTACGAAAAAAATCAATGGATACAACCCTGATTTAATAAACAAACTACACAAACGCATCCTAAACACAAAAAGTAAAACACATCAGACCAACAGCACACAACCCAGTAAATACATCACACTTACATACTACAATTCCAATACACACAAAATTGCTAACACATTTAGGAAACACAATTATAAAGTAGCTTACAGAGCCAACAACACCATTAGGAAACATATAAATAATACTAACAAAGACACAGACATATACAGTAAAACAGGGGCTTACAAATTAAATTGTAATGATTGTCACCAATTCTACATCGGCCAGACGGGAAGATCTTTTTCCTCCAGATTTTCAGAACATTTAAAAGCCCTCACCACAAACTACATACATTCCACATTTGCCACACATTTAAAAACGGAAACCACAGTTACACAAACATAGAACACAACATGGAAATATTACACTACTTACCTAAAAGTAGAAAACTAAACACAACAGAACAATTTGAAATATACAGATATCATGCACTACAACCAAACAACATATTAAATGAACACATATACATTATAAATCACATACACTATTCGATACACTGATCCAAACACACAATTTGAACCCCACCGCCAATTCCCTCCCACCATCAACCGCCACCACACACACCTATAGTCCATAACCGTTACTCTGTTTATGACATTCAGTATTAACTCCCACTGAAGAAGACATACATCATGTTGAAACGTTTGGGGAAGTGATAACCAAAGTAAGTTCGTAAGTGAAAGTTTATATATATAATAATTTTTAAAAAAGTGAACGAAGAGGATGAACCAACAAGATAATTATTTTATTTGAATTAAAGAAATCGTGAACATTTTTTATGTTTGTCATAAAATCGTTTGTTAAGGATTGCAATCCTGTTTATTGTCATATTTTTTACGAAAAATATTTCTAGCAATAATATGACACCGATGTGTGTGCCTGTGATGCGAAACGTTGGCGTTGTTAGGTTAATTTGAAAAAAAAAATTATACGTGGAAATCAAATATGTCTGTAAAATAATACTCTCTTTCCTGCGAAATCTACAAAAAAAAAAACAACTCGAAGTAGTAACCAACTTCCCTGTTACTGTACATATCACCATTTTTTGTGTCAGAACTCATTTTCCAGCATAATCAATTTTCCAGTAATTCTCTTTTTTGTGCGCTTCACAGAAAAAAACAACTAATTCGAAGTTGTAAACGACTTAGCTATTACTATACATGTCTTTCTTTTTATGGCAGAACTCGTTTTCCACTAATACTCGTTTTTACACTAATACTCGGTTTTGTGTTGATCGCTGATAAACAAACCAACTCAAAGTACGTCGGGACGCTATACATCACTCCTAATCTGTTGTGTTGCACACCATTTGCTTCCAGTGAAGATTTTACTGAATAACATGAAAGAATATTGACCATTTAATGAATAACAAATTTTGTTTTTGTTTTAATCTTTTTTAATTTTACTATTCAGAAATAACAATTTTTTTTTAATACATTATGTTTTTTGCTTTTAATGTTTCTCTCTGTCATGCATTGTGTGGACACATTAAATGTCATATTTTTCCCAACTATATTCCTTATACCGTATGGTGAAAACCAGAACCTTATTATCTAACATCACAAATGAAACAACAGGTATTTTTGCTTTACATTAAGAAATAGAATAATTCACATTTAATACACTTCTTCTTCTTCTTCTTCTTCTTTGCATCGTAGCATGTCGATACAATCGCACATTCAAAACGCCGAAAAAGTAGTGCGGGTACTACGGATATTAGGACATTTCCGAAAATAGTCACAAAAAGAAAACACATGAAATATACAAATGTTTAAGACATACGCCGGTATTTATAGCTTTCGGCAACAATTTGCATTTTTTTGCAACTAACTGTCTGTGTTTTATCATAATATTGTTACAACATTACAGAACAATGTACGTGTTTGTCGAATGTGCCAGAAGAATCTCGATGTAAGGCGTGTGGCTTACGTGCTTGTCGACGCATTTTCCAGTCGGTGCGAGATTTCACGAGGCCGCTCTCACTGTGTCACGGCCGCAAGCAATTACGTCATAGTTTAAAGGTAGTACGTAGTATGTACAATTGTCTAGATTTTCGGCGGCTATATATACCTGTACTCAACAACGTTCAGTTCAGTATAGCACCGATATGTTTCCAGTGCGGTTCGAGTTATTATCGGGCGAGGATACTGTGAACGATCGAGTGGTTTTTAGTGAAGTGTTGCGTTTTATAATCGGGCGGTATAATTGTAATACCATTGTGTTTAATATTAGTGACATTTTAATTCGAGTGAACTATTTTTATTTGATTTGTTGTAGGAGACTGTGTTGTTAATTACGAACTGTTTAACTGTAGAAATTAAAGCTGATGATAGTGACTTAATTGTTGTCTTTTACTTATTTTGTTTTCCACTGTACCTACGACGATCAAGTAGACCGTCGTAACGATATGATACTAGTTGTTTTTCTTCGTCCCGTGGAATTCCTGTTGATTTCTTATTTCTTTTCGTGAATTAATTGTTGATTCACCGTACGTCTCTTTGACTTTCCATTGTATCTATTATTAAACGATTTTATATTTCACATATTATATAGCATTACAATATTGTTACGATGGCCTTACGGATCGTTGTATTGTACAGTGGAAACTAAATACAGACACCAATGTAGTCACTAATTACCAGCTTTAATTAGTCACAAGTAACAATTTGAAATCAAAGAGGTACTCTCATACAATAATCTTCTTCTTCTTCTGCACTACAAGGATTAGGCATTTGCCTGTTCCGTACTTACAAATTTACGACCACCGTTTTCGAGGTCTCCCTATATCTCTTTTCCCTCTTGGGTTGTAGTTAAATATTTTTTTGGGTATTCTCCCATTTCCCATTCTATTTACGTGGTGTTTTCCATCTTTCTTTATATTCAGTTATCTTTTCATTTATTGCATATATATTTAGTTCATTTCGCACGTCTTCATTTCTTACTAAATCTCTTCTTGTGCAGCCTTCGGCACAAGAATTCTAAAATTTTATTTCTGCTGCCTGTATTTTGCTGTCTCCTTTCAATCCCATATATAAGTACCTGCACCTGCCATCGTTTTATACAATTTTATCCTTGTGTCTTTTCGTGTTTTGTTATTTAATGTTCTATTTATTGTGCCACATACTACCTGGAACTTATTTATTTTATTTTCCATGTCATTGTCATCTCATACAATAATTTAATTTAAACATTTTATTTGCCTCCAGAAGCGGTTAAGACTATAAAACAGGTTAATTACCTTCTGTCGCGCTTCTTAAAATCCAAATACAGGATAACTCGACAACACTAATGTGTCATCATCAGTTCCTCATGAATATAGTTAAAACTATATTTGTCGATATTTACACGTCTCGTCGAATAATAAAAACAACACATACATACTACAAAAAAAAATTAAATAATTTAACAAACAGTAAAAACAAAATAAAACAGAATGAAATACAATACACGTGGCCACCGCGAACCTGCACAGGAACGCGTTACGAACCTGTGCAGGTTCGCGGCGGCCACGTGTATTGTATTTCATTCTGTTTTATTTTGTTTTTACTGTTTGTTAAATTATTTAATTTTTTTTTGTAGTATGTATGTGTTGTTTTTATTATTCGACGAGACGTATAAACATCGACAAATTTAGTTTTAACTATATTTATGAGGATCTGATGATGACACATTAGTTGTCGAAACTCGAGTTATCCTGTATTTGGATTTTAAGAAGCGCGACAGAACCTGTTTTATAGCAATAATTTAAGTTGAAATTGTACACACGCAAATAATGTCATCTTATTAAAATACCGCACTAATTAACGTAATAATTAAAATCTGAAACTTTCTACTAATCACTTTATCCGCACTTTACAATATCTCCAGATGTAACTAACTTCTAAGCCGGCCATAGACACTTTGATATACACCGCAATAGTTCCAGAATAATTTTCCATTCTTTTGACGGTGTGCCGGCATAATTTGTGTAGTTACAAGTGATCGAACAGTCAAGAGGCTATGTGAGTGCACACGTCCTTGATCGAGACGCTGTTCGGCTAGCCGAGAACCGTGTACAATGATGCTCCCGAAAAGTCGAGAGCGTTATGTAATTGTTGTAGCAATATTTATTATACGAGGGTCATCCAATATTTAAAGAGACAAACAGAAGAAATTAATTATAGCAGCTGATTGAAACTTTTAGGAGTGTTACCTGGCAACGTCGTTGTGAGTTTTGATCAGCTGTTCAAAAATATATTGCATAAACATAACCAATACAGTTTTATTTACGACGGCGTGTCCTCTTGAGGACAGTACTTTCAAAGAACAGCGTTCTGTTATAAGATTTTTGAATTTTTGAAAAGAATTTTAGCGTGTGATGAAACTTAGATTCACTATTTTCAACCTGAGTCAAAGCGACAAAGCATGGAACGGAAGCATCCCAGTTCACCCGCTAAAAAGAAATTTAAACCCAGCCATCGGCTGGTAAGGTGATGTTAACCATCTTTTGGAGCTCCCAAGGCCCAATTTTCTGTGATTACCTACAAGACCAGCGTACAATCAATAGTCAGTACTATTCTGACATGATTGTGTACAAAGGTAAGCCTGCATTGAAGAAGAAATGCCCGGGATGGCAGAGGAAAGGTGTGATTCTTCTTCACGATAATGCCCGCCCACACACGGCAAAACTGACGCTCGAAACAATGAAAAAAGTTGGTTGGAAGATCATGCCTCATCCCCCTTATAGCCCCTGACCTTGCCCCATCTGATTTTTTCTTGTTTGGCCCACTCAAGGAGACTTTGCGTTGTGTCAAGTTCAACAGCAATGAAGAAGTGAAGGAAAAAGTCCAAAACTGGCTTCGATATCAAGGTAAAGAATTCTTTGCTGAGGGAATAAAAAAGCTTGTAAAGAGATCGGACAAGTGCATAGACGTTGCTGGAGATTACGTTGAAAAAAAATTGTATTGATTGAATAAAAAGTTTTTGCTCCACAGCTGTTTGTCTGTTTACTTATTGAATGACCATCGTACACATGTGTATTAGGTTCAACTTTATTTTGACAAAAAACAGTGGCTATTTAGGTAGAGCAGACCATGTCAATGACATTTGATATTACTTAAGAAGCATAGTTATAGTACTATAGAGTTCAACGTAGTAATGTATGAGTGGCCGTTGTTTCAATATTCACCAGTTTTGCTACCTATCATCTTTTACTGTGCTTTTGTGGGTATAATGGTATTGCGTTGGATGCATACGCGTGGTTTGTTAATCCCCCATCAAACGAAATAACTGTATTTCAGGCCAGCTACTGTCACAAAAGGCAGATACAAGGTTGAAAAAATAGAATTTTTGTCTGACCACTGGGTGGTAATTTGATAACGGCCGACGGACGCGCCCCTGGCGACAACAGATGTCTGTAATTTAATTTCCTCAACGCGAGCGTTCTCCAGTGAAACAGCTGTGTTAGGCAACAGTGGACCAGTATGAAATCCTAAATTTATCGTCCATTGTATTAGACAAGCTTCGGTATTATTTTTACTTCCATGTTCCGTAAGGAAGTCAAAGTATGGTGATAGCGAAAAAATCGTGTTAGAGATTAGGGTGATTGTGATTGTACTACCCTCAAAAACATGAAGAAAATCATTTTCAGAAAAGTGTCTCTGTGTCTGTCTGTCTGTGTGTAGAATATTTTTTGTACGGCGAACGATAACCGCCGCAAATTTAAACACAATCAAATAATTTTTTGCATATGTGCCCAAGTTGTAGAAGAATCAAGGTCTGTTGATTTTGGTGAAGATCGGTTAAGGGGAAGGCGTAGTTTACCTGAAACGTTTTGTTGCAGAATAAGTTCCAGAATAATTTTCCAATCTTTTCTATAGCGTTCTGGCATGTAAATAAACACAGTATTATTTAATAGAAGTAGGTTTGTATATGCTGTGGAAGACTAATGCTATTAACCCTTTGGAAATGTGCCTACACGATCTTGTGTGTGTGTCACGCTAAATTATATGTGGTATTGCCTTAAAGACAGATTGATTCCCTATCTCGGGACGGAAAGCAATGATTGTTAAGATTACGAGATTTCATTTAGTGTGGATTTCTACCTCATGGCGTGCCTCAGTTTTCAGTTCCAGTTACATTCGCAAATGTGAAACACAGATAGTGATTTTAGACGAAAAGTAAGTGTTGTCGCAAATTTTTTATTCCATACGTTTATTTTAATTATAAAAGCATATTTCTCTGACTAAAATGTTATCCACTGTTTATTTATAATTGCAAAGAGATTATCTTTAAAATACATAAATCTAAGGTGACATAGATTGAGACTATCACGATCGTGTGGTTAGGCCCGAGGTAACCTCAAACTAAATTTGAAGTGTTAGAAGTATGGACCGGACTGTTTGGCCGTGGTACAGTTTTTTTTTTTTTTTTTTTGAGACCAACTAGTATGGTTGGACTCGGGCTGTTTTGGAGACGAGCTCCCTTCAGCCGTGTGGGTAAGGGATTTTGGGGAGACGTACGCCAGACGACCGGGCCGCGGAGAAGGTGGAGGCACTTAGTTGGGAGAGTATTGTATGTTTGTTATATTGTATGAGAGTGTAGAGTGTAGTGTACAGAGTTTTCAAACAAACCAAACGTTTTAAACATTATTTTATACGGTCCAAGTCGCTTTATGTAGTAATGATTTACCTTATTGAAACCGTCCAGTGACTTCAAGTTGTATATTTATGACGCGTTTCGAGTCATAAATATACAACGATCGAGACATTTAATTACATGCAACCATTCGTACACGAATTTTAATACGAATTTAATACCCTTACATTAGTGTAGTAAGGGTCGTTATATGGATGCATGGGAAGAATTTGAAATCTATAGTGGACATAATAACCCAGTTACTCATGATGGCATACTTAACGATAAATTAAATTTCAAATCAAACCCGCTGTATGACACCGCGCTACAATCGATTATGAGATAACACACGGCGAGACACGCGTTTGCTCAGAGTCCAGTGGGCCTCACGCAGTGCACTGTGTCGGACGTTTGTATAGGTTTCGCAGCTGTACATATGTGTGTTTTGTGTTTTTGTGAATTTTAATATTTGATGATCTCCTTGTGAGTGATAACTATCTGATGAAGGGTGATATGACTCGAAACGCGTCATAAATATACAACTTGAAGTCACTGGACGGTTTCAATAAGGTAAATCATTACAAACGTTTTAGCAACACCACTGGTCGCCAACACCAGTGGATTTCGAGGAATTCGAGTCTACCTGAACGCGGGCTGTTAGACGTCAGGCCCACAGTACTGTGGTGAAGGCTGACGTTTACAAATCCGGATTCAGTTAGACTCGAATTCCACTGATGATGGCGGCCAGTGGTGCTTCTGAAACGTTTGGTTTGTTTGAAAACCCTGGACCGCGGCCAAACAGCCCGGTACATACTTCTAATACTACTGACACTGGCCGTGAAAGGCTTAGAACAATATTAAATTTGAAGTTATTTTTTCCAAAGACTTTCGTAATATTAAATAGTAACTTATTTTCAGATTTTTTTATATACTTAATAAAACTATAAAAATTATTTCAGTAAGAGGCTGGGATTAACTTGCAAGCAAAAAGTCCCCACCCCAAATACTACTACTACTCTCCAGCACTACAGCCCATGGTGAGCCCTGGCTTCCGCTACGACCCGTCTCCACTCATCTCTGTCCATTGCCTTCAGTCTCCAGTTCCTGATGCCCATCTTTCTCAGATCTTCTTCCACATCCTGCTGCCATCTTCTTCGAGGCCTGCCTCTTCTTCTTTTGCCCAGTATCGATCCACTTAATATAGTTTTGGGGATCCTCGTAACATTCATACGGGATACGTGTCCCAGCCATCTAATTCTAGCTGATTTTATGTGCCTCACCAGGTCTTGTCCACCAATCAACTCATTTATTTCACCGTTATTTCGGATCCTATACATATTCCCTTCCTTCACTGGTCCAAATATCTGTCTCAATATTCTTCTTTCAAAAATTCTTAGAGCGCTTATATCCTTATTTACGAGAGTCCATGTCTCGGATGCACAGGTAACAACAGGTCTGATCAGTGTTTTATATAACATCAATTTGGTTCTTGGAGTTAGAAGCTTTGATTTCAGTAATGATTGGTTTGCATAGTAGGCTCTATTGCCGGTTATGATTCTATTTACTATTTCGCTGCTCACTCGGTTTTCATTATTCAGAATAACACCTAGGTACTTAAATTCTGTAACTCCTCGGAAACAGTAATGGCCTGTGTGAAGGTCTAGCAGTTCTCTATTTTCCTTCGCAGACACTTTCATGTATTTTGTTTTAGCCTCATTTACTTCCAAACCAATTTTGCTTACTTCCCTCTCTCCATTTCAATAAAGGTATCTTTTAATACATTTTTATTCCTGGCTACCAGCACAATATCATCCGCATATGCTCCTAGTTGCCTCGTCCCTTTGAAGATGTGTCCTCTGAAGTCTATCTTGTTTATAGCATAATGTAGTGCCACCCCACCCCAAATATTACATTTTTATTGTAATTTATAATTAAGGGATATTTAGTTATAAAACAAATAAAATAATTTCTGTAATACCTTCAAAAACGAAGAAAAGAGAGCAGGTATATGTAACTAACGAGAGCTTGTCTGCAAATAACATTATTTTTAAATGGCAAAGCGAGGTCACATTTATTCTGATGGCGGCAGACGCTTTTGATCTGTTGAAGCAAAGCAGTGCAACGCAGTGTGTACAGTTTACCGGCTCCCGGCGTTTGCGGGGCATGTCTCTTGCTTTTTACTGTTTAACGCGATCACATACTATACTGTGTACCTCGACCTGTCTCTGTGACGTACATACACACAGACTCACTCTCTCTCTCTCTCGGTCACACACTCCCTTTCTTTAGTAACACAACTACACTATACATATGTACGCTATACATCAACCAGGCACGTTGTGTCTCTCTCTACTCGTCAGCCTTTTGTTTATGTACCGACCCCATAAGTGATTAACTGCAGTCATCCCTTTGTGGTCGCCCATGACGACAACAATGATGCGTAGTGCAAAAAATTCAATTAAATGGAGTGGGTAGTCTACATGCTGATAATGTTAAACTGCAATAAATATACATACAATTTTTTTTCTAAACTTGAGAAGATAGACTTAAAATTTTTAGACGTGTTGTATGTATATGCTTCTTGTTAACCAAAGCAGATTTAATTAATTTTTATGTCCACAACCAAGAGTTATATTTACTTTAATTTTATAACTTTTTTCAAGGAAAATTAATAAATATTTAATTTTATAGCACCCAAAGTACAAACTTTAGTTCAAAAATTCTGTTTCTGTTGGTAAAGAATGGTGATTTACATCAGGCCTGAAAAATCTCAATGTCCTATGTAGCATAGTTGGTGAAATATGTATACCTAAGTGTAGGAAAATATCGTTATTTAAAAAAAGCGTTTAACGTATATAAGTGGGAACTAACAAATACATGACCAAAGGCTACTTTTACGCACAAAAACAAAACATACTTGCATGAATACTATTGATTTCAGAGTTGCTAGCATGAAGTAAAAAATTTCACTTTTACACAGTAAAAACCACATTATTTTAAGTTAAGCTTTTCAAATTTAAGTTAAGTTGAGCTATTCATTTAAACCTATATATATATCAGCAGGCTCTATTTGTCAGCCTTTTGTTTGTATACCGATGCCATCGGTGCAATAGTCCCTTTGACAGCGCCCATGATCACAAAGATGTGCAATGCATCATCATCATCATCATCATCATCATCATCATTTTTACTACACGACATAGGCAAGGTTCTGCCTGTTTCACTTTCTCAAATCCTCCGGCCACCTTTCCCTCGGTCTACCCACACACCTGTTGTGCCGTACTTTGTTCGGCGCTCCGTTATAAAATGCTACGTTCGGTGGTAGGCGCATATATCATTCCACTTTTTAATACTCGCGCGTAGTGCACTGCCATGTAGGGTGCATCGTTCCCGTCTGTTGCGTGCTACGTCTGATTGCGACGACGAAAATTAGGTTGGCCATGCGCCAGCTATGTTTGCTGTAACCTGAAAATAAGAAGCGAGTTTTCGTGGGCACAGTTCGCCTTAGATTCTGTCTCATTTCTCTATCGACCTTCTCAGAGAAATCTTCTCTGATTACTACCGACGGCGCCTGCATCATTCTGCCTGATTGAAGCTGTACTATGGAAAAATAATTTAAAGCCAGCACCAGGTGCTCGGCCAATGGCGAGATGGGTGTCGGGTTGGCCTAAGATCTGCCAACCCCTGGTGCAGAGAAACTACTTAAGCCTCGAGACGCCGTCAGTCGGGACAGAGATGTCGACTCTTACAGAAATTCTGCCCCCAGAAATCATCCGTTTCAACGACTGCTCAATCTAGACTTGGCCTCCTACTACATTGGACTATTCAGGTGTGATCCATCTCAATTTAATTTAACACCATCATCTACCACAACACGGTGCATCTTTCAGACACACTCAAAAACAGACTTATAAAATCCGCTCAGAACTTGTTTAAAATCTGCAAACACATGTTAGGTTTCGTGCCTGCATGCTCGGACACTGTACATAGATAAACACCTTATGTATATTTAAAAACTCTCATACTATGTAAGGGATTACACATATACAAGTACTACTTAGATGAACAGCTCTGAGTTCCCTTATTTCTCGTGTTCAATGTATCAGAGTGTTGGTTGTGGCCTGCTTAATCATGTACTTCCATGTGGGCATAATGCAGGACTGGGGTGTTTGAATTACGTGTCATTATTGAGGCCTCAATAGTAATTATGGTTATTTCCCTGAGTTGTTGATCCAGACTGCACGAATCGTGTATTAAAATTACAAATTAAGTTATCTCGTAATGTGGGGGCAAATCAGTTGTTTTGGGTTGTATGAATTTTCATTTTTATGGTGACACAAGTTTCTGAATATAGTTGGGTATAGTTGTAAAGTCTATTATATGATGGGTTATAGCGAGAAGGTTGATGCGGGAATTGGGGTGTGTGTTATATGTGTGTGTAGTACGTATTTATGTGTAATTCTTAATATAAAAAATAGAGAATAAACTAATGTTAATGATGTATAGCACATGTGCTGTCAGGACTGTCGACAGAACTAGTAATTCTAGGCAACATGGAATCAAATACTATATATTGAATCAAATAGCATGTATGAGAGATAAAATATCCAGTGTTTTACATTAACTATCATATATTGAATTTCATAGATCAAATAATATATATATATACATGTCAAATACCTTTTATCAATTATCGAATATCGAATGTTAGATGTTAATATCAAATTTCTATCCTTGAGTTGCATTTATTTTTTTTACTAGCCACTGCATTAAGCATTCATGCCTAAACCTATGGTGTTTTACAATAAGTGTACAGGCATAATGATTATATATATATATATATATATATCTACATACATAACTTCTAATAGTGATGACTGTCATATGGAGAGCAATAAATTTTGGTGATTAAAAAAATTCTTGCTTACATTCACATGATGCTTAGGATATTCTTGCATCAAGGATATACATATATATTTGTAATTTAATAGTACTCAGTGGCATTTACAGAATTGTACCTTATTCACGCTTATTATATGATGTACAGACTGAACATCAAATAAATATAAATTTGTTACTGTTAATAGAGTTGCTTATTTGCAAGTCCTGACATCCAACCAGTGGACATGTCTGAAATTGTGCCTTGGGTCTTTGCACACTTTAGGCTTCCTCTAGGTTCATTACCTAGTTTTAAATATTATGTCTCTCCCATTTACAAGAAAATATAAAATAAAAAAAAATTCATAAAATATTTAATACAATAAAGGGGGGTTTCACTGTGTCCTATAGGTTTGTATTTAAAGACTTATTTGGACAGTCTGGAATCTGCCATTCCTTCTAAGTGTTCTTTCCACCATTGTTTGTAATCTTTAAACTTTTCAGTCGAGTTAAAATCTGTAACTCTTTTCTTATGGTCTCATTCCTTACACGGTCAAGTTTACAACACTTTTAACTCCTCTTAAGAGCGCCATTTCCTAGGCTTGTCTTGTTTCTTGGTTGTTGTCCATAATTCACATCCATAGGACAATACGGGAACTTTGTAGAACATTATCTTTGTCTCTCGACTTGCCTAGTTTCTAAAAATACGGTTCAGTGTCCCAATAAATTGTATTGATTGTTCCAATACTAATAGAATGGATTTATTAACTTATAAAATATTTTATTCTATTAGAAGCAAATATATAAATATCGGTATGGAGAGCCATACATGACTTCCATGTCCTAAAATTTATATTTAAAATCATTTAGATATCAATTAAATAAGTGGATGCTTGAGTTCTGAAGAAATTACGTATCAGCTAAAATGGTTCCATCATGTCAGGTGGATTAAGGCTATCCGCAACCTTTGTGAGGAAGGACTGTACTTTTGGATAAAATGTCTGTAGGTCGAACGAAGAGCTAGCTAAAGGTAGCTGTGATCTGATTCCTGTAATGAAATTGGACTCTCGCTGCGAGGGGCCGAGGGATGTCTATAGTCTTATCAAAGTCTTTCCTGTCAATACAGTACTAGTCATTTTTCTTTTTTAAATTCGAGTCTTGATTTCTTTCTTTCCATTTGTCTTCTGACTTCCTGAACGCCTATTCTGTTCACCCGTATAATTATAAATTTCTCAGCAAAACATTTCTTCCTTAATACGTTTGTGTCTCCTGTTTAACACCCACCATTATGATCTATGTCATAACGCTATATTCCACACAGGCTAGTAAATAACTATCCATATGGGAGGTCAAAATATTTTCAAGGAGGGGTAAACAATTTTCCAAAGTAGAAAAATATTTATATATTTTTCATACGTACACACATGCACATATTAGTTTATAATTCTCATATCATAATAGAAATAAGTACACAGATTGTATTAATTGCTTTAATACAACAACACTGCCCAGCGATCCACAGGAAGCAATTTGACGTCCACCTTTTCGGCTTGCATGCGTTGTGTTGGTGTGGGTTTCGGCACTTTCCATTTAAAAAGCCTGCAAACATAATAAAATAAACATTAGTGAGGCCACAAATAACGCAAATTTTGTATGTGTGTGTGTGCGCGCGCGCGCGTGTGTGTCCTGTCGGCCTTTTTAGTGCGGTAATCACAATAATAAAAGTCTGGAAAAGTAAACATTACATAATTGAGATATGCTTGCCTGTCAGGAACGATATATTTTCACTCATACGTGATTTAAATTAAAATGAAAAATATAGAATTTTGTTAAAGTGAAATGATGTGTTTCCATAGAAACTACTTCTTTGTTGTCAACAACGTAATACACATACAAAACATAAATATTTACCTCCTCCATCAACAACTACCATTTAAATTTATAAAAAATTACCCCTCCCCCTTCAACTACCCTTTATATTTACAGATATTTCATCTACCTTTCTACAGTGGATTATTATGACCTTCTTTTCAGGATAATTTATTAATCAAAATTATGCACTTTACTCTTGTTAAAACGTAAACCGTTGCAGGTAAACGACCGCTTTCCCTTAACCGATCTTTACCAAAAACAAAAGCCCTTGAGTCCTCTACAATTCAGGGCTGTATGCAAAAAATTACTTGATTCTGTTTGAATTTGCGGCTGTTATGTTTGCCATAGAACAAATTCTACACACACACACACACACACACACACTTTTCGAAAAATGACATTTTTTCATGTTTTGAGTGTAGTAGAATCAGAATCTGCAATAATCTCGAACACGATTTGTTTTGCCATCACCATACTTTCATTCCTTAAGGAATATGGAAGTAAAATTAATGCAAGTTAAGTACCAACGCGGGTTAATTTCCATTTTCATCAAGAAACAAATCTTGGACTTTGCCTGAAGCCACAACTAAAAAATTGGAGTCTTTCGAAATGTGGCTTTACCGTAGAATACTGAACATTTCATGGACAGAACATATAACTAATGTTGAAGTTATTAGAAAGATGAAGAAGGATAGTGAAGTTATTAACAGAGTAAAGATAAGAAAGCTTCAGTATCTGGGACATCTCATAAAAAATTAACAGATATTTTGCTTATTGCAGTCCATACTACAGGGAAAAGTATTTGGAAATAGAGGAGTTGGGCGACCGAGAATATCATGGTTGAGAAATTTAAGGACCTGGTTTAGCATAAATACCACTGACTTATTCCATGCAGCACTGCAGAAAGTTAAAATAGTCTGTATGATATCCAACATCCGAAACGGATAGGAACTATCAGAAGAAGATCAAGAACGACTGACCAAAGTAGAACTTCTTCCTCAAACGGCGAATCCATGCTGCTTACAGCGCGGTGTAGCGAGCAGTCTACCGAGATCCCTCGGTAGACCGATACACCGAAGCGATATTCCGAGTACAAAATATCGGTCCCCTCGGTACCCCGATGTGTGGTGGTGTGTGGTGGCCTTCCTTTATCGCAATGTAGTAAGACATCGTCCCGAATCGTTCCGACTTAAGTATAGCCTCTGTGTGGGGGAGCCTTTACTTGTGTTGTTTATGTGTTGTCTGGACACACTACTCCTGTCTAGTAAAAATTTATAACCTATTTGTTTTCCACTGCACCATACGACGATCAGTGTAGGACGGAGCGTAGAGGACAACCAAAGGTGTAGAGACTAGAAACCTGTCAACGAGAACTAAGTTGACAAAGACAGAGTGTCATAAATGTCATGCATCTGTTCACTTCACCAAGTTAAACATCTTGATAACCTGATAGAAGAAGAAGAAGAAGAAGAAGAAGAAGAAGAAGAAGAAGAAGAAGAAGAAGAAGAAGAAGAAGAAGATTGGTGGTAACATTGAATTGTATAAACAGACTAGCTAACGACTGTACATCCTGCCGTGAAACAGCGATCACCGTTCGAGGTAATATGCGTTTAGCACAGCGGTTTTGTGAAATGTTGAACCTTCGTATTTATGCAGAACTGATCAATTAGATTTGAACGTATTAATAGAATTTGTACTTGATCTGCATACCTATTAGCAACTATTTACTTCTCCATTACAATGTTTTTTTTTATCAATCTAAAAATGTATTGCTTTTATAAAATTTACCGAATATGTTGCCTGTTATTCTCATTGACTTTGTGGAAGGTTATTTTCGTTCAACTACTGAAAGCTGTCCAGTTGTATTCTATTTCTGTTTTTGAAATCATTTAGTTTACAGAATCTGTGGCATTATAATAAATGCATCTAAAAATACATTGAAGTATAAAAATTATCTAAACTCATTGTTACGCCATTACAGAACGACCTACAAATTGCCAGCAGAACCAGCTGTAATGTTGTGTGCGTACGTGATTCTCAACATGCGTAACGAGGTTGTTCCAGACTTCGCCGGTCCGCGCGCACTGTGTTCAAGGCCGCAAGCAATTACGCTTTAGTGTTTTCTAGTAGTGTTGACATGTGTTATCAATTATTCTGGAATATCAGCGGGATATAATTATAAGCATTCAACGACACTTAGTTTCAGTTTATTTGGCGATTTATTCAGATGAGTTTCGAGTTATTGTCGGGCAATTTACACATTGCGTTTCAAGTGGTGTATTAGCAAAAATTGATTATAGTGCGGAATTTCTTATAGTTGACATTATTATTATAGTGTGCACAAGTTAGCTTGAATTCTTGTACGAGAATAATGTTGTTGAATAACTCGTTACAATACTCCATTACAAACTGTTAATTGTGATAATTAAAGCTGGTTTTTAGTGGCTTTATTGGTGTCTTGTATTTTGTTTTCCACTGCACCATACGACGATCAGTGTAGGACGGAGTGTAGAGGACAACCAAAAGTCAAAAGACTAGAAACCTGTCAACGAGAATTAAGTTGACAAAGACAAAGTGACATAAATTAATTCATGTGTTCACTTCACCAGGTAAAGCATCTAGAAAGCGTATATAAAATACGTTCATAAAAACTAATGTTCTCCAGAGCCAGTGACTATATTGAATATATTACTGTGGACATGAGTATATTGAGTAAAGAGAAAAACATACGTGTAACAAGGGAGATATAAATACTTATAATGGCCGTTGGTAAACATTTATACCTAGCAACCCTGTATTAACACAGTGTAGCTGACCCACATTCTCGTATCAAGGGGTTTCCGTATTTATCACATTTTACCTAAAGTTAATGCTTACGTCAGTGTATTTATAACATCAGAAAATACTCTCATACTAACAAATACGTACACGTGACACTCGTTAAAATACATTAAAATGTCAAAAAGTTTAATTATTTAAAAATCTGATAAATGTTTCTATTAAAATTCAAAATTAAGATTAAGAATTTAAAAAGAACTCATCCCTTTACCTGTAAAGTCAACAGTTCATAATTTTAAATATTTAAAATTATTTTGATAGCATTTAAGAAAAGACGTTATTTTTTAACGTACTCGAATCAACATAATTGTATGTTTACAGCCAACCTAAACTCTTTTAGGACATTTATTTAAACATTATTTTTTGATACGATAGTTTTATTGCACATGGTGTTTCTGCCTGTGTTCCAAATAGTCAAACTTCTACAAGAATTTTACGAACATTTTTCTTTCTCCAGCTTGGAAATCTTTGTTACTAGATTCCACCGTGCAAATTAATGTGAACTCACGGATTTAAGTCAAGACATTTAGGAGAATGGATGACAAGAAAGCCTCTTCTTCTTCTTCTTCTTCTTCTTCTTCTTCTTCTTCTTCTTCTTCTTCTTCTTCTTCTTCTTCTTCTTCTTCTTCTTCTTCTTCTTCTTCTTCTTCTTCTTCTTCCTCTTCTTCTTCTTCTTCTTCTTCTTCTTCTCAAGGTTTGTAGGCTTACAATTTATTTATTTTCGTAGACAGCTTTCGATCACCGCATACCTTTGTTTCAATGGCGAAGACTGTGACCAACCATACTCCACCTCCTTTCCATAGTAAACCAATCGACATTCGTTTTTCACCTACACTTCTAAAAAATCTCATAACTAGGTATTCTTTACGTCCGTGGTATTTTTAAGACCTTCCTTCAGCACCACATGTCACAAGCTTCAAGGTAGCTCCTTTCCACTTTCTTCAAAGTCCAGGTTTTGGAGTCATATGTGCACATGCTCCAAACGAAACTCTTTATAAAAATCTTCCTGGTCACCATGGACAGGTTTCTACACGCCAGATGAGAACTTTTCACGAAAAGGGTCCCTGTTCCTTGTGCAACGTTGCTCGTGATTATGACACTGCAAATAAAACGCATCAGTAATGTTGTGGAACTGTCAATGTGAGTTAATATAATGAGAGGAAGCCGTTGTCATGGAAACAATGGCCTATGCTTACTAGTTGAAGCAAATACATATTTTCAACCGTTATGATATAGCTGAGTCGTTTATAACTATCTCATTACTATATTAACTCGTTTTATGATAACAGAAATTAGAAAACTAAAAAATGAAGCCTAATTACAGAAAACTATTTAATTAAGTAATAAGTGTTGTAATTTTTAATTCTCCACTTTCAATGGTTTATATATATCCATCTAAAATTACAGTACATACAGCTAATTAAAAAAGTCTTATAATACTACAGATGTTGTAATTATAAAAATACATAATTATATAAAATTGCAAATTTATTATTACGTTATTTAACTTTTTACTAAATTAATCTTCTAATGGCATCTGAATGGGGGTAGCTAAGGCATTTTTGTTTCAGTTTAATCGATACTTGCACTAACTTTTGTCAAACGTTTGCACGGCCACGTGTCAATATATTCAAAATTATATCTAAAAGTACCAGGCCGTGGTCGGTTGCTGTGAATTAACATCTCGTCGGCAACGTTTCGATTCCCCCTCGGCAGTCTTTCTCAGGCCGCCAAAACGATAGTGGCAGATGTTCGCCGAACAATACCCGATACCTGTCTCAGGTAGAAGCAACCTGGTTATAGTACACAACCTGGCAGTTTTGAATATATTGACACTTGGACTGTTTGAAAGCTAACAATGCACTTGATTTTGTACACACTATCCAGTGAGTAACTTGGTAAACTGCTATTTGCAAGCGTGGAAAAGCTTTGTGTATAGAATCATTTTCTCTAATTTCTATGACGTCATTTGCACAGATTCAGCAATGTATATAACTAGAGTTATAGGGATTACTATGCTGAGCCGATATTATTATTATTAGTTTTTTTCTATATATTTAATATGGTTTTTTTAACATTTTCTTTTTTCCAATGAATGGGAAGTTAGCCCATTGCATTAACTCCGAATCCGGAGGACCAGACAATTTTAATCTAGGTTTACTTCCTTTAGCCTTTGATAAACCAATATCCAACTACAAGCCAGCAGCTGCTAGTCTTGTTCAGCCCCGGGTATTTTATTTTAAAACACTTGGAAATAGGTGACCTTCATCAAGACTTGATACTGGAGGAAGACATGGGAAAGCTTTAATATACAGAGGAATCCAAGTATTTAGAGGTGAAAAAGTATTTACGGCCAGTAGGAAGCAAGACAAAGAAAGACAATCCAGAATTATTTTGGGGAAGATGGCTTTAACTACTTTAAATGGAAAACTGTGGGATAAGCAAATTACAGCGAAAACTTAAACCAAAACATTTAAAACCATTGTTAGAAGTATCATGACGTACGACGCACAAGTTTGGACTACTAATAAACACAGAAAACTAAATTAATGACAGCAGAGTTGGATTTTGGAGACGTTCGGCAAGAGTATCCAGACGTGAGAAAATTAGAAATGAAGTAATTAAGGACAAACTGAATGTAAAAAATTCAATTGTCGATTTTATTGACAAAAAATATTACAATGGTACGAACACTCGAAAAGAATGACACAGGAAAGTTTCCCAAGGAGAGTTATGGAATGGACTCCACCAAGAAAAAGGAAAAGAGGAAGACCACCTATCACCTGGATAGAAAAAATTCAGACTAAATTGAGGGAACGAGAAATTGAAGAAGATCTTTGGATGGACAAGCAGCAGTGGAAGTTGAGAATTCAATTACTTCTGTAATCTTTGGTTCCGGAAAATCTGTAAACATTGTACAGCCTGAACAATAATTATATCTGATATGTCAATTTCAATCACATGCAGAGGTTATTGTGAGTGATATGTGCCACACTCTATCAAGTGATATCAAGATAAGAGTAAATACTGCGGGAATAAATTATCTTCTCGTGTACAACTCAGCAGACAATAGCAGCCATCTGATGTATTCCATACGTGCTAAATAGATTATAAACAATGACTGCCTGAAACACACTATCAAGCTGATGATGCTTCGATTCTTCGATACCACTGTGTCGCATCTATACGATTATGTAAGCATTTGCTGTAAGATTTACTCCGGTCTGCAATACATATATTGAATAGGTGTTCAAAGATGTCGATGTTCAAACACTTGCCCGATTTAGCGTTCACATTACCGGTTCATAGATAAATGTTGTGAATACTATAGTTATTGTCAGTATGTATCAAAATTTTGGAACATAGTAATGTCTTCGTCTTCTTCTTCTTCTTCTACTAGGGACTAGTTGAATCACCTGTTCCTGTCTACACTTCGTTGCCCAACAGGATTGTATTGCTCAACTTCCTTAGGCAACCTGCCGTCTGGCATCCTATTCAGATGAGTAATTCGTGTATTCTTCACTCTCTATCATACAATCTTTGATATGAAAAATATTCAACTTATTACAAATGTCTTTAATGTAGAGTCTATCTTTTCGTGTGTAGCCTTTGGCAGAAATCATGATTTACATGTTCGATGTCTGTATACTATTCAAATGTTTTTTTTTTTAAACTAGAACCCCAAATTTCAGAACCATAAAATTACAGTACACCACCCATTACCTTATAAAAGTTTAATATTAATTTTAAAAATAGTAGTGTTCTTTAGGAAATTACTTAAGCTTGTCTAGACTAAAAAACATAAATTGACAGTGAGAATTTACTGTATGTTCCGTTGTTTACAGAGAGTCCGCACGTAATTTGACCTTCCATTGGACAGTTTGTGTTTCTGCTGATCATAAACTGTTTTGGTCGCTGTGACTAGTCTCGCGTTTTGGCGTATCCCAGTTTTATAGGGTCTGCAACGTCACGTGATAAACACAATGGGAATTGTATGCGGTTCGGTGCGTGCATACCAGTGTAATGCATTGTCCCTGCTGTTGCTGTTAATATGTGATGCCATAAATTGTTCAGCGGCCTAATTACATCTGACTTTGTACAACATGAAAGAGCCAAAGAGAGGGTGGGGAAATTATTGTGAAAACTATGAACACAAATTTGTACAAATGCTTGTGAGTAAAAAGTAATGGAAAAAATATGTTGACAGTACATCACCTTTACATACCTAGTAATTACATTAATATTCTTATGAGCTATAAAATGTTTCATCATCATCATCATCATCACTCCAAGGACTAGGCCTTGGAGCTGTTTCGGAACGCATCTCCTCCTAAGTCTACCGACATCCGATTTCCGAGGCTCGTATGAGTTTTGTAATAAAAATAATACAAATATGAAATATAATAATAATACAAAATAATCATGTGTTTTTCATATTTTTCACACATTTACTTGATAAAACAATAAAAAGTGTTTCAGTAAGAGCGTATGCTTAACTAGAGGGCACCACTGTTTCCCCGAAAAATGCAGCTTTATTATAATTTATAATGAAGGTGTTTTTACCCCAGGTAATTAAAATGACTAATCTGATACGAAATGTGATTATTCACGACTATCTTAATTATTATAGGATACTTGTCCTGAAAAGCCATCGTTTTAGATTTTGTACCAAAGATCTGTAGGCTTGTATGAGTTCTGTAAGTACATATATTATTACTCAAGAAGGTTACTGACCTGCTGTAAACCCCCCAACCCGGAGGACCAGGAACTTTGTTTTCGGGTTGCTCTTCCCCTAGACAGTTGCTTTCGACTCAGCTGACGAGCTCTCTCAACTCGATGGCAGTAGACTAATTAACTTAGCCCATGTGTGCAGCCGTTGGCCTTCTGTAGGGCCCTCCGCCTCCACACTAGATGCACACCCTGCTGCCGGTGTGCACCATCCTGCCAGGTCACGACTGCCAGGATACTCCCAGACTGCCCTGACAGAACCCTCATCTTCTGTTTGCTTACCGATCCACTCCGCCGAAGGGATTGGCAACCGCAACCTTGGAGTGGATTGCTAGGCGTGACAAGGCCCACCAACGAGTTGCTGAGGGTGAAGTTGGGGTGGACAGGCTAGTGCATTTCTCTTCAATCAAAGCATAACTTTGCGTCACACCCACTTTCGGAGCCCCCACAAAAATGTTTAAAAGCTAAATTTGTATTGGAACATACGTGACAAATTTTGAATAGAATGCAATAAGATACTACACAGCTTACTCCGTGATAACTTGTGTTATTGAAGACTATATTGTTACTACGGTCTACTCGAACGTCGTAGGTACAGTGGAAACAAAATAAGTAGAAGACACCAATTAAGTCACTAATCATCTGCTTTAATTTTCACAGTTAACAGTTCGTAATTAACAACACAGTCTCTTATAACAAATCAAATAAAAATTGTTCACACGCAAATCAATGTCAACTAACATTAAAACACAATTGTATTACAATATACCGTCCGATTATAAAACACAACACTTAACTAACAACCACTTGAACGTGCACAGTAATGTCGCCCGATAATAACTCTCGAACCGAAATGTAAATATATCGCTACTATACTGACTTAAGGCCGCTGCCGCCATGTATTTATAGCCGCCGAAAATCTAGTCGATTCCTAATACCGTCTTAGCGTCCGTATGAACTATGTAATTAACTGCGGCCTTGACACAGTCCGCACGGTAGGCGGCATCGAGAATACTCTCGCAAATGCGTCTACAAGCACGTACGCCACAGAGAGTAGGGCGAGATTCTTCTGGCACATTCGACAAACACGTAGATTGTTCTGTGATGTTGTAACACTGTCCCCTCCTTAAGCCTGTTCGGCCCGAACTAGCAAACCGTCTCTGAAGTAGTACTTAGCTAGGCGATCTAGGTGGACGACTTTGAACTTTCGCTGTCCTTCCTGTTGAATCCGATAAACAACATCGTTAATTCTTTTTTTCACAGTGCAGGGTCCTTCCCAGTTAAACTGAAGCTTAGGTGAGCGACCACGACGGCGCTTTGGATTAAACAACCAGATCTGATCTCCTTCTTGGAAACCCACACTATTGCCGCGAATGTCATACCTAGTTTTCATTTTATCACTGGTAATCTTCACCCGTCCTCTTACGAAGCCAATAATTTCTCGCAGTTGGTTTTCTAATTACTAGGAATAGTTCTGTGGCTGTTGGGACTGAGTCTTAGGTTATCCGAACATTAAGTCCCCAGGAAGACGAATCTCCCGCCCAAACACTAATTTTGCTGGAGTCATGACCGGTTGAGTCGTGTACTGATGATCTATACGCCATGAGGAATATTGGTATACGTTGGTCCCAGTCTGTTTGGTTCTCGTCAACAACCTTCGTAACAATATAATCTACATATATTTTTAAAATCTGTCCGAGGCCTCCACGGTCGGTTTCAATGTTATCAGATGTTATCAGCGCGACTCTTACTGCCGCGCTGTAAGAGTTTATTTATTTTTTTTCGTATGAGCCACTGTGGACTACGTTTGTTTCAACTGATTCCACTCTTCTTCTTCTCTTTTTTCCACATCTCCTTCATTCTTGATCGATGTCTCTCCCTCCTTTCGTCAGTCCAGATGGCACCTGTCCTCTTCTTGGAGGTTTCTTGAAAACCTTGGGCATTTTTAACTTTTTGTTTAATGGCAAGCATTTTTCAATGTCTTTATCAGTAATCTGGAGTTCTATGTCTTTTTCTGTTTTTGTGAACCATGTATTGCATATTTTGAGATTTTTGAAATAGTTAAAAAGCTTTCCTGTTAGTCTGTCAGGATTCATCCTTTAAACATGTCCGTAGAAAGTAATTTTCCTTTTTGTAATTATTTATTATATTATTATTATTATTATTTTGTTTATAAAAATGGGTGTCCTACTCACAGCTAATAGCTTTAACCATAATACAGTGGTCGCTGCTTGCGAAACCTTGGTCAGTGTGTTGTAGCTTCTGCACTGAAGATGGTCGTCGAAGCCGCGGCCGAAACGTTTGCAGCCAACAAACTTGGACCACGGCCTTACAGCGTGACAATCCAAAGTTCTGATTACATATACTTTTGTTTGGTTGTGCGGAGGAATAACAACAGTGGAATAAATCCTAGACAGTCATTCAGCGATAAGACGAATAGAGAACTGGAATTTTGTGGTATCTGGCTACCACACTAGCGCCCTATTTAATTCATCTTTGCAGACCGGGCTTCAACCGATTCATCTTTTTTCTTTTTATACCCTTGAACATCTGTATTCAGCAATATTTTGCACCACACTTACTCATTCAATATCTTATCCTTCCACTTCATTCTACTGCATTCTTCCACTCACCGCCATTTCCACAATTTCAGTCCTTCTAATTTACTCATATTGTTACGTGATGCGGAAAAAGTGCCATGACGGTATGTTCTGGTACATTGGAAAACGTTGTACTACTCTATTCCCGCAGCTGTAACGGGTCCGTGACGCTTGACATGCGAGGCAGTACTACGTAATGCGGAACGTCTCGTGGGTTCGATGGTGTCGTTCTAGAAGCGTCTTGACTAGCCCAACGGTGTGTGTTTCTCCCATGACCGCTCTAAAGTATTCTCTAGAATTTTCATGTGTTTGTTAGAGACACATATTATGGAGCCGTGCAGACTATAAACAGCCCATACCTGCCGCTTAGTGTTCAGTGTTATCTCGGGCGATTTACACAGTGCGTCGCAAGTGGTGTATATTAGTGAAAAGTGATTGTAGCGCGGAATTCTTTATATTTGACATTATTATTGCGTGAGGACAAATCTAACTGAAATTATTGTACGAGTTGATTATAAACTATTAATTGTGATAACTGTTTTTAGTGACGTCATTGGTGTCTAGTATTTTGTTTTCGACTGTACCATAGTAGAGTAGGCCGTCGTAACAATATCCTCCCACCTCATTGCCCATGTTTCTCCATGTTTTGATAAAATTATACTACACATAAAGCACTTCGCTATAGTTTTTATTCAACAGTCTACAAAACCACATAATCCTTTTTCGTTTTTGTAATTCGGTGTCAAAACGCCCTACGACGCTGTCCGATGCCTAATATCCATTACTGCCTGTCGTTTTCATCGTTTAGTGTTCTATAGCTCATTGATCTTCTGATGCCCTCTATCCACGTTTTCTTAGGGCTTCCTTTCTTTATGCGCTGTCCATCTCATTATTTTCTTTGGTAGTCGGTTTTGCTTCATTCTCTCTACGTGTCCGTACCAAATTAGTTGTTTTTCTTCAATGCAGTCGACGATTGTCTTTTCTATGCCCATTTCTTTGATCGTTTCACTCTAGCCTTAAAGTTCTTGTCTCAAAGCATCCATTTCTGTAGCTTCTAACTTTCTTTTTACTTGTTTCATTACATCCTCCTCCTCCTATTAAAACAAACAAGCAGACACGATATAGGCCTAATAAAATTAGAATGTATCACCCCCCCCACACACACACACACACACACACACACACACTCAGAAAATGTAGAGAGAATATGTGAGGTGGAGGATAACACTGTGGAACTGATATTACATTTTTCAACACCAAAACAGTCACGAGTACCCAAACAGATATTTCATTACAGAACGCTCTTCAAACAGACAATCAAATTCCACACGGTCACAAGTGACGCGTCAGTCAGCCGTTGTCAGACTCAAATTACGAGACACGACACTCTAATTTCGTTACACAATAGACAGACAAAATTTGTACATTCACGAGATTCACATTTTGATCTGTGTGTTTTGTAAAGTTAACAGGAAGGAAATTGATTTTACTAATAATTTACAAGAAATGAACAAACAAAATTATCCGCTGACATTCATCTATAATCAGACGACAGTGGGACTAATATACTGAAATAACTATTAGGCCATATTGAGCTGATGTAATCCCAATATCGGTAGCCCCATGCACCGTCCACACCAACGTACTACACGGCTAGGTTAACATTGGATCCGTGGCAGCACTGGCGCTGCCAGTTGTGTGGGGATACAGTACGTTCCCCTACGCTGCTTGACGTTTGTACAGTCAGAGTAAAACTCATACGCGACTTGAAAATTTACCCGTCCAAAAATTACAGTAAGAACATTAGAATACTTAAATACTTAAATTTTATACTTTGTTATTGTACATCTTTTCAAATATCATACTTAGTAACACGAACACGCTCAAATATTAGCCTATACTTGTAATACAATCGACGCTCACAATATTCAAATGACAAACTTTCGATTGCGACTGTAGACTGTTCGGTAGTGTGGGACGCGCTTGCGCGTTTGTCTCTAAACTCCAGTAGTTTACATTTTTTCCGCATCTCCTTTGTTAAATTTATCTAGTAGTACTCTATTCCACCTACTTCAAAATAATTTAATTGCAAATATACGCTCACTTATCCCTGGCCAAGCAATGGCAAACCATCATTCCTGCATTCATAAATCGGATGAAAGAGTAAGAAGTGAAATTAGTAAAAATCAAGACATTGAAAATAGCAGAAAACACTGACAATAAGAAATATAACAGTTTAAGTAGATTATTAAATTTTTCTATTGAATTTCAGAAAAAGTTAATAAGCTTTGAATTTTAATAATTTAAATAAAAAGGATACCGGACGCTTCATGGACAACAAAATACAAGAATTCAACGTAATTATGATTTATAAAAGCATGTTTGGAAGTTTTTAAAATTTTCGTCTATATTACGTTTATTACAAACAAAAAATCGAAATAGTTACCAAAGACTGGTATAGGACAATCATTATGTTTTATCACCTCCTTACTTTTTTTATTTTATTTTACGTTTAATCTAATGTTTCTTTATGTTGTCATCATATCTTCTTTGTTCTTCTTACCCTTAGTTTTGAGCAATTAAGTAATATTATTTGTCGAGAAACAAAATTAAAGTTCTACAAAGTTATGGCAATCCCTGTACTGTCCTGTGGGTGGAAATTGTGGACAACATCCAAGTAACTAGTCAGTAAAATACAGGCGTCGGAAATAGCGCTCTGAAGAGGAGTTGAAAGGTGTTCTAAACTTGACCATATAAAGAATAACGCCATAAGAGAAGAGTTACTGGTTTTTAACTTAAATGAAAAATTCAAAGATTACAAACAACAGTGGAAAGAACACTCAGTAAGAATATCAGATTCCAGACTAGCCAAACAAGTCTGAAATACAAACCTATAAAGCACAGGTGTGTGGGCATACCCATGAAGAGATGGCTGGAAGATTTTTGAAGATGGAACAGGCAGCACCTTGCCTATGCCTTGTTGTGAAGATGATGAATTAATATTATCCGATGTTTACTTTAAATTCCCTCACTTCATTGTTAGTTTTAAAATACATGTAATTTTGAATTATTAACAAACACACGATAAAGACGACTGCATGCGTAACAAGCATGCTGGTTTTACAGTTAAATCCATATAGAGGCGCTGTGAACGGTTACTGTAGTTTATCTAAAAATAAGCAAGTTAGAGCTTTAATTGTCTTCAGTCTATGCACAACTCAGCTAGTTGTATAAACTCGGTGTAAAGTTTAATTGGGATGTGACATCATTCTGAATACCATTAGAGAGTTAATTAAGGCACACCGCGACAAACACATATTTGCAGAACAGTTCACAATGATGTTTATTGAGGACGCGTCGTCACTCTCTTCTCTCTTGATAGTTCTCTCCCTCATTTGTGTGTCGGAAATAGAGAGAGAGAGAGAGAGAGAGAGAGAGAGAGAGAGAGAGAGAGAGAGAGAGAGAGAGAGAGAGAGAGAGAGAGAGAGAGAGAGAGAGAGAGAGAGAGAGAGAGAGAGAGAGAGAGAGAGAGACAGACAGACAGACAGAGACAGACAGACAGACAACAGCAGAGAGAGAGAGAAAGACAGACAGAGAGACAGACGGACGGACAAACAGATGCATCGTAATCCAGCTATGCATGAACAACCAGTTCAGAAGCTTCGAAGATTGTCGTGAACAAATTGAAGATCATGATTATCATATGAAGAGTATAGTTTTTCAACGATAAAAAAAAAATCTGGAGTTTTACGCCACACTTGTGTGAGGCAGGTCGTCCACTGGAACCGTAGTCGGCCGACTAACTGGTCGGGCGTAGACGCCCGTATGCAGGATTAGCGACTGATCCCAAAACGAGTGAAAGCGCTGAATGGCGCCCATTGGGTCAGACTTAGTCGCCCGAATTCGGCCGATTACGGCCGACTAAGGCTACGGTCACAGTGGCACCGACATTGGTCGTCCGATTATTTTCGTCAGACGTTGGCCGATGTCGTCGGTCGATAGGATGGTCACAGTGTCTCCGACAGTTATTCATTTCAATTCAGTGAGTGTAGACAAAATGGATGTTCCATCATTTTTGTGTTTGGAAACAAGTCCCGCGCTACAATATTTATTATTAAAAAAGAGGAAATGTCACACCAATGATGTTTTTGTGAACAGAGAAAAGTACGGAGATTTTCATACGTTGTTTCACCAACTTCTCGAACAGGATGACAAATTTTTCGTGTATATGAGAATGACTAAACCAACTTTTTATTATATATTGGACAATACAAGTGATACAATCCAAAAGCAGTCAAACTTCCGAAGATGTATACCACCTGAAGGGAGGCTCATGGTAACCTTGAGGTATGTTATATATTTTTCAATTATCATACTACTTATGGTTACATTAAATATTTCTTAAGGGCTTTTGAAATTATTATCTGAGGTATATAAATGGTGCATCAATATAAAATCGGACTAATAAGAGAAAATCTTTATTAAAACATAAATTGATTTTATTACAGTAAATAATGCAGAAATATCGAAAATATAGTGTAAAACGAATATAGAAATATACAATAAAGTTTCAAGGCTTGAAACGCAAAAAATCGCCGAGAGCTGCTTGGTCTGGGTTTAGTCGAACAGGTTCAACTTCAGTAGTCGAAAAGCCGAGGGTGTTCCAGTTACTCTGTTGCGAACTAGGAGAAGGTGAGCTGCTCCAGTTGGAGTATTCTGACGGACTAGCTAAAGGTGTGCTGGGATGGTATGAGGCACTACTTTGATTTGTAGGTTGACATTCAAGCAACACCTGTTGCAACCTAATGCGCGTTTGTAACTTTTTGTGCTGTGGTATAGCACGTAGATGCGGAAGTAAGCTCATGATAAAGAAGTAATCCTCGTCTTCTTCAATGTCTTCTTTTTTATTTTGCAGTTCCTGCAGGTGGGCGACTTTTACTTTTTCTAGTTGTACTAGATCATGAAGAGCATCTTTTTTCTGTCGTGGTCTCTTCTTCGGAGATTTGAAAAGCTTTTTTGACGCTTGACTCACGCCTCGAATCACAGAAGGGCTGCGTAAATTGCAAGATTGTTGTTCGCCCGATTGTTGTTCACCCGATTGTTGTTCACCCGATTGTTGTTCACCCGATTGTTGCTCACCCGATTGTTGTTCACCCGATTGTTGTTCAATCAATTCAGCGTCACAATCTGACATGCTCTGGTGGAGTAATTCTCCGCTCACCGTATAATCGTCTGCGTCGCTTTGGTGAGGGCGTGGCACATTTCCAACGAGACGCCTTGGGGCATATGTGTCGTGCAAAAAACTATCTGCTTAAAAAACTTCCATTTCGAATCATCCCTAGATGCCGAACCTGTTGGTTGATTGATCTTTGCAAGCTCTCGACGATAGGTGTCTCTCAAGTACTGCCATTTAGTTTTTACTCCGGAACCTGGAACACACACGCACACGTTTTTACTCCGGGAGCCGCACACGCACACGCACCGGCATTTGTGTATAGCAAAATCTTTTCTTATCGGGTGACAGCCAGCTCAGCCACGATATCTCACTTCCTCTCACACGTTTAAGCTACAATTTATAAAAAATCGTAATATCTTTTGAACCAAATTATTTAAAAAAATAGAAATACCATGTGTGCACTCTGCAATGTAGTCCGGATACGTACGCAAAATTTTATAACATTCGGTTGAGTAGTTTCGGAGGAGTTCGCGGCTTAATTTGTGCACCGAGTCGTGGATAGAGAGCTATGCCTGATTTCGCTACGCTCGCCACGCTACGCCCAATAATAATCAACACCTGGTTGAAGAAAGTCGTATGGATCCTAACATTTCAGAATATATGTGTAAAAGGTTGTTAGTAGCTAATACAATAATTTTTGATAATTTCAGACAACATAGGGACATTTATGTGCCATTTGTGTTTAACATTTATGTTTAAAATAAATCTTAAAGTCATCATCATCATCTTCACGGATTAAACCAAGGTTTGTTTGTTCCGGTATCAAATAGGCAAATATTACAACTGGTCACTCCAGTGCTTCATCGTACGTCCCACACCTTTCAGTCTCCTCGGCTTATAGTTCCATAGTTGTTTGGGGATGCGGCAGTCATTCGTTCGGCAAAGATGTTCCCACCAATTCAGCCGATACTGGGCAATCCTGTCGAGTGTACTCATAATACTCAGTTCCTGCCGTATATCTGTGTTTCTTCTATGATCATGGAGAGTATACCCTGCCACGTGCCTGAGAAATCTCATTTTAGCAGCCTTGGATGCGACTGGCCTGGCCTTTCTTAAAGTCCAATTCTTAGAGCATAAAGAAGTGTGGATAGGGCCATCTCCTTGTAGAATTTTAGGCGTGTTCCTTTACTTGCTGACTTGAGGGTTCGCCTGATGGTCCCGCACACAAGGTTGAACTTATGCAACTTATTCACAACGCCGTTCCATGTGCTATAATAAAGTTTCATTAGTAAATCTTAATATTAAGAGTTCAAGTATTTGCACGCATTGTTTATACACATTACAACCACAATTCTCAATTTACACTGCAATTTGTAAACCACAAATGTGTAAAGTTGTTGTGTTTAAAGTTTCCAAGCATGCAAACTTTATCCATCACGAGAACACACAGTAATCTTAAAACGTGTGAGAGTCTAACCGAGCTCTGAAATGCCAATAAAATGTTATAATAACGTAACAAGGTTTACGACACGTATATTTCAATAACAATTTTGTATAATAAACATAATTTAGAAATGTGATAGCGCGCTGCGTGTGTTAGTGCATGTGTATTTCTCTGTATGTGTGCGTACGAAGTTTGATCAAAAAGCTTGCTCAATTTTATTAATTTGTAAAATTAAGCATTTGATCATCTTAACTTACAACATAGGTTCCCCCTTCAGCATAGCATCAATTGGTTATAAAATTACCGTTCCAAAGCTTTCTTCAGTTTTAAAAACATTTCTCAAACGCACATTTTGTGTAGCCTTCAGCTCGCTTAGCGATTTTATTTTACACGTATCAAAACGTTGTCCTTTTGTGGTAATTTTCATTATTCGGAAGAAGAAAGATCGTGTTGGTGCTAACACGTGAGTACTGTGTTGCGTTTGTCTACAATTCTAGAAGAAACCATGACTGGTGCATTATTGGTGTGACTGCCCTTCCATACACGGAGATTTGGCCGTTTCCTAAGAATACCTTCAGGCCGGTCGTCCACTGGAACCGTAGTCGGGCGACTAACTGGTCGGACGTTTACGGCCGACTAGCAGTCGTCAGACCGAGCTTCGTCCACTGCAAGCAATTATCAGTCAGGTTATCAGTTACCATTTTGTACTCTGTAGTGCTTCGTGTGACTGAAAATTTAAAATACACCTGTGTTTAACGTTACATTGACACTGGATGTGCGTTGATATGTATTTTTGGAAAATCCGTTGAATATATAGTTTCCGTTGAATGTCACGACAATGGTAACTCTTGCATCGCATATTCCGTAGTGGAATGTGCTCCTTAACTAAGCTAATGAGTTTTTCATGTCCATAACGTTAATAAAAACTCTAAAAATTAACACAAATTTATAAAATTTATGAAAAGCACAACGCACTCAAAGCAGGCTAGTCGTCCGACTATCGTGAAAAATCCCATTCCAATGGGATCGCTCGCTAAGGTAATGGTCACAGTGGAACCGACACCGGACGATTCGACAGACGGCCGACGTCGCCCGAACTCGCCCGATCATTTCAAACAAGGCACAAGGTATACAGGTGGTCTCGGTGTCTCCGACCGCATCGGCCGATTACACCGACGTCGGGTATCCATCGGGCGAATTTCAATTGGGTTTGTCTTTATCGGCCGATTCGATCGACAACAGAACGAAATAATTCTCATCACGATGGATTGCGAGAAACTTATAAGTTTAGTTGAAGAGAGGAGAAGCTTATGGAACAATGAGGATGCCGCATATCACAATAGAGATATCGCAAGACGTCTGTGGAATGAAATTGCAAATTTATTGGAAAATACAAGTGAGTACCATCCATTACAAATTGTTCCTAACCTTTTTCTCTATATTCTTTAGTCTAATGTTATATAATATAGTTTTCATAATTTTAGTACGTATATAATGAAAATCATTTTTTGAGTATTATTCAGAAAACGGAACATTTTAATAAACAGATTTTAATGGATCCTTCGTTGAAGGAGGGCTGCCATGTGTCATCCCCTCCACCTGTGTTCATTCTTTCGTTCGTCGACCCTACTATAGATATGTAATAAAACGAAGAACACGAATTGTACCTATATAGTGATAAAAAATTTATTTTCTTTCTAGCTGTTTTTATCAACAGTAAATTTAAACATAAAAACAAACTACATTAAATATTTACACTGTCATTAGATTTATTAATATTGTTGTCTTTGAAATACTGTTTGAAAATATCGCGTATCTCATATGCTTTTCGTGACGAGGGATTAAAACGTCTCAAACTCGTGCTGTCCAAGCTGGGTTCGTTGGTGTCGACGTTTAACGAGACGGACTCATTTATACCATCTTTATCTATCACAATATTATGCAGTAAGCAATTAGTCTTGACAACAGTGTCTACATGATATGGATTCACTTGCAGTTCAGTCTTTAGACATCTCCATTTGCTCACTAAAATACCAAAGGCACATTAGACCAAACGTCTAGCTCTCCTGAAGCGATAGTTGAAATTTTCTTTTTCTGTATCAACATTGTTCCCAGTAGGATACGGCCTCATTAAGTATCCCTTCAAAGTATATCCTTTGTCCCTGGTAATGGTTTGGGAGGCGGCACATTTAATGAATTGTTTTCCAAATGGTGATAGACTCCAGTTTCCATGAACACACCACTATCACTTCGTCTTCCATAATTTTCTACATCCACCGTAATAAATTTATACCTGGGATCAGCAATAGCTTGAAGATGACTAGAGAAAAATGTTTTGTAGTTGGAAAACTTGGATACAGAACGAGCGGGGCATTTTATGCGAACATGTTTCCCGTCAATACTTCCAATACAATTTGGAAAATCCCACAAATGCTCACAATCACTCGCGATTTTTTTAAAACTTTTAACAGATGGAAATGGCATGTGTTTTCCATTAAATTTCATCCAAATAGCTTCGCACGTGTCGTAAATGATTCTGGCGATCGCTTTTGTGAGAGATTCTGAAGGAGAATGCCAAAGACCTGAAGGCTAGTCCATTCGATAAAAACCTAAAACGAAGAAAACAGATTAATTCCAATATTCATATATATTTATAATATGTATAATAAAAATAAACGATTATACTCCAGATAAGAATGACAATTTGAAAACATTTTATGGGAAATATAAACAATTTCATTAAATAATCGACAGCTGCAGTGGATTAGTGGTTATCACATCGAATCCCAACGGAATTTGGCGAATAAAAATTCGCAACGTATCTTTCTTCGGCTATGTAAAATAAACAAATGAAAGAAAAATGAACCATAGATTACGAAATTCTATTTATATTCTATTTTTTATAAATGTTGTTAAATATTATATTATTTATCTCAATAAAATTATGTTTAAAATATGGTGAGATAAGATTTTGCTGTATAAATTTTGCATTCATGACTCACATGTGTTTAATTCAGACAGTAGTAGAGCATTGTTCTATAGTGTAGCCAGATGTACGGATCGGACTTAAGTGAAGAACAAGTGTCAATTTTTAGATGAGAATCTATGTAGTCGCTGATGCAACTGCAACTTTCCATTACATATTGCAACGAATATTCTATACATTCTTATTCATCAATTTATATATATGTATTATTTATTGTATGCCTCGACGGAGAACAGGTCCAAATATTGGTCGTTTAACTACAAATCAAAGACGGATGAGACAGCGACAAAATGTTGCTGCAGCAACTGTTGAAGGCCCTGCAGAACATAACATGAATCATGTGTTATATGATCAAAACAACACAGGGTATAGGAATCTTCAGAATGAATTTGAAGACAATTTACGATCTCTAGAATTCTATGAAAGTGTAAATTGTTCTCGAGTGTTGATGCAGCAAACATTTTTGGTATGTGTCCGCCGGTAAGCGAAACTCAAATAAGTTTACTGCGGTTAATCCTACAGTACATCCTAAAGATGTTCCTATAGAACTGATGGATCTCACTTATGTAGAACAACTCTTGATAGCAAGAATACAATCAGTGATGCGTGTGTATAGGGCGAAATCGAGAGGCTTTCCCGGTAAATATGCTTAAAAGGGAAATATTATAAATGTTGGTCAAAATATAACGGAGGTTGTTAGCTCCTTGCCCCCTACACCCGCTTCACTGAGCACTATAGGTGTAAGAAAGGAAAGTGTTAATAGATATCGTGATTTTCATGTGAGACGTGACAACATTTTAGAAGAGCTCAATTTTTTGAAAATGAATAATCCATTCTATAGTGATATCATCATTGATATGGAACAAATATCTCAATTTCCATTAAATGATAGTATTTATGGAATGATACTTACTGTTGATTTACCTGAGGTGAATACAGATGAAGAGAACTTTTGTGAAGAAATTTATGAAAGTATGATCCCGGGGAATATTAGAATCACAGAAGTTGATCGAGTCCAATCTGCAGTGAATTCGATGATCACAAGATACAGATATCTAAATGAATTCTCGTGCGAAGGATATGTAAGCATGGCATTTCCCGCTTTACTACCTTACGGATCTGCTGAGTTAAACGATAATACTCAAGCAAGTAGTATGAAACTTACAGTACTTGAATATTTTCAATTTTTGACGCAATATAAAGACCGAATTTTGCACAAGATCCTAGGTTTAGATTTTTTGCATTGAACACTGTACAGCGTCATCAAGCTATTCAACGAGGGACAATATTTGCTAGAAAATCTCATTTCAATGGAACAATACAGCAACTGAAAAACACGCTGTCGAGTAATCATCAAATAATAAGAAGTATATATTATATAATTATACATAACGGATCTTTACAGCTGTCGCCGTTTCTCCGTCCCCAACTTCCATTGTAACCTATCGTAGCATGTAAGTTCTTCTAAATTTCTTGCAACCATTCCTTCCGCTACGTCACCTCGCCAACTCCTCCGTGGACGTCCTCTTTTCCTCCTCACCGGTGGTATCCATTCCAATATTTTGCGGGGCCATCTGTCATCTTCCAATCTCTTCACATGCCCAAACCAAATCAATTGTCTCCTTTCTATTTCGTCTATTATTGCCCTGTCAATATTCATCTCGGCTCTAATAGTCTCATTTCTAACCCTGTCTAATTTGGATTTTCTACAACTCCTCCTGAATAACTCCATTTCCGCTGCCATCAGGTTTTTCTTATTTACGTTTGAAACGTTCCAAACTTCTGCTCCATAAAGGATTACACTTTGCACCATGCTATTATATATATGTTTCTTTGTATTTCTGGTTATACTTCTTTCCCATAGAAGCGAATTCAGCGTTCTTATAACGGTTCGCCCCTTGTTAACACGTTGTTCAATTTCATCTTTGCTGCTTCCCTGTTTGTTGAAAATAACGCCTAAGTATTTACTTTTTTCAGCACCTCTTATCCTGTCCACATCCAATTTTAAGTTCTTAACTTCTTCATTGCCCACTATCAGGTACTCACATTTTGCCATGTTCATCGTCAAACCAGCTGCGTCATATTCCTCTTTTAACTTTCTGACCATATACTCGAGGTCTTCGTCATCCTCTGCTACCACAATCTGTTCATCGGCAAAATATACAGTGAACAGATTGTCATCTCCTACTCTCATCCCCATGCTTTTACACTTCTTTGTCCATCTTACTAGAGATCTGTGTAAGTATATTTTAAAGAGGGTAGGGGACAAGCAGCATCCTTGTCTTACGCCTTTTGTAGTTTCGAATGAGAGAGTGAGTTTGTTTCCCAGTTTGACCCTGGTGATATTTTGTTGATAGTGTCTTCTGGTGGCTGCAATCAAATTTGCATTTATGTTCAAATGCTCCATCTCCTTCCATAATTGTGAGATTGGGACGTTATCGTATGGCTTTTCTAAATCTAAAGTTTATATTATTGGTGTGGAAAAATAAGAGGATCCAATTCTTACTAAATTCAACGAACGAATGAACTTGAGTCAATGATTGAGCAGTGTGATAATCTTCCTATGGATTTTTTTACTTTAAGTGCATCTGACCTTTGGTGGCATGATCTGGCACGACTCATGGGTTGGGTTGTAATGATGAACTCCTGAATCAATATAATCCTGTCATCGCACAAACATGGAGAGCAAATAATGATTTTAGTATAATCACCTCCTTACAACAGGTGGTTGAATATGTATCCAAATATGCTTCAAAGTCAGAATCTGCTTCGAAAAATTTGACGGAAATGTTTCAAGAAATCGTTGAATCGATATCCCGGATGAAGAATCTCGTCGAGCATATACAAGTTTGATGATAAGAGTGATCAGAGAAAGAAACATCGGGGCTTGCGAAATATGCCATTTACTCCATGGAATTCCATTGTATCAATGTACCAGAACTTTTAGAGTACTTGTCATAACAATAGAAGACTATGTTGCAATTAATGGAACCAATAGTGAAAATGACAGTAATTCATTCATTCAGTTTTATAGTAATAGACCACGAGGCATGGAAGAAATAACATTATCCGATTTTCCTAAACAATTTTCTAAGGGAAGAAATAATTCAATTAGCACAAACAGAAAAGAAAGAATTGTACAAGTTTTCCCTAAAGTAAACAACTATAACAATGCAGTCAATAGTGAATTATATTGTAAACAAAAGTTGATTTTTACATAAGCATTGGCGTAATGAAGAAGACTTGAAAAGTACAGATGAAACATGGTTCATGGCTTATACTCGACAAACTTTTGGACAGCTTCACGAACAATTACACATATCTTTAATTACAGAAGAAATTGAAATTTATCAGGATAATAATAACGAGTTAATGCACTACCAACTCATGTTGGTCAAGATAATCATACATCATATGAAACTCTTGTTCTCATGAATCATACAATGTTATATTCAATGACCAACAAAATAAGATATTATCTTTCTTAGAATATCAGCTAACTGTCTATGATGATTGCAATCAAAAACTTGCAATTAATCAGAGAAAAGTTGGAACTGGTTAAAGCTGTGTAATTAATGAAATGGTTAGGAGAATTAATTCTTCATATTTTGGCTGCGATGCAACTCTTTTAATGGCTCCTACTGGTGTGGCAGCTAACAATAATGCTGGTCAAACTATTCATTCAGCTCTAATAATAAATGCTTCAAAGAGAAGGGGAGGAACTTTCAAAGATTTAGAGGGTGAATCCAAACTTGCTTTCGAAGAATTAAAAGATGTGAGGTTCGTTATTACTGATGAAGCCAATAGTGGATATGCGACTCAAACAACCAAAGCAGCGTCCTTGTCCTTTTGGTGGCCTTTGCGTGTATTTAGTCGGTGATTGGTCCCAACTTCCACCGGTTTGTGACAGGAATCTTTACAATATTGGTAATAATGTTCAGATCATTCAATCGAATCTTTTATATAAACAGTTCAAAAAAGTTTTCTTTTTAACGGAGAGTATAAGACAGCAAGGTGATGATCAAACAAATTTCAGAGAGACTTTAAATAGAGTCGCAAATGGAACAGTCACTGAACAAGATTATCAGCTCCTATCTAAAAGATTTTATGTAAACAATATCGGGGACAATTTCAAAGATAATGTCTGTATAATGTCGAAAAATGATTAAATCGAACGCTTTAATTATGAAAAACTAGAAAGCAGTAAACAACCCGTGGCTCTAATCAATGCAATCCATAATTGCCCAGAATCCTCTCTAGGAAAATCTGACGACGCTCAGGGATTATGTGCCCAATTACGTTTATGTAAAGGTGCTCGAGTTATCCTTAGAAGAAATCTTTGGGTCACAAAAAGACTAGCCAACGGTTCAGTTGGGACAGTAACTGATATTATATATGACCCGGCAGCTGATCACATGCCAATATGTTTACTCGTATCTTTCAAAAGATATACAGGACCAGTTCTGTATGAGAATTCAATACCCATTGTACCAGTTGTGGCATCTCTCAAGAAAAATGAAATTTCTTGTACTCGCAAACAATTTCCGTTAATGTTAGCATATGCTGTTAGTATACATAGATCGTAAGGGATAACATTAGATAAGGCAATTGTTAATTTAGGAGACAATTAATTTCAGGTTGGATTAACATGTGTTGCTCTTTCAAGAGTGAAAACATTAGAAGGATTATTATTAAAACCGGCATTTAATTTTGATAGACTGCTAAACATTAATAGAAGTCCATCAATGGTTGGTCATAGAAATGAGTTGCATAGGTTGTGGAATATGTCTAATGACAATTAATGTATATTGTACTATAATGTATTGTATTCAAGAAAAAGTGTGTATCATAAAAGTGTATATATTTTGTTGAGTGTAAGAATATTGATAAATAAATTATTACAAATCTATTTATTTAACGGATCAAAGACGGTTGATTGTAAAATTATTGATAAATAAATTATCACGAATATCAAATGCTCCGCCCATTTGTGTCAGTGACACTCCTAGTTGTAATACTAAAATTAGTTTGATATTGGTAGTTGGAACTGTTGACTAAACAGCTGACTGCTTCCAGCCTCTTACCCAATAGCCGTATTGAAAACTGTAAACAGTAACCTTAGCAACGAACACTGTTGCCAACATGTCCCACACGTGTGGTGGGAAAAGTATGGAACGTCGCGCCACGGAGTCAGCTGTTAGTTTCTACGAAACACAGTGTTACGACGAACGTTGTATGGTACAGTGGAAAACAAAATACAAGACACCAATTAAGCCACTAATCACCAGCTTTAATTATCACAATTAAACAGTTTGTAACCAACAAGACAGTCTCTTACAACAAATCAAATAACAATTGTTTATACGGAATAATAATATCAATTAATAGAGTCTAGCACAACTGCAAAACACATAAAACTTCGCCACAATACTTCGAACCGCACTGGAATAAATCGCTACTTTAAACTGACACGACCGTCGCTGAATGCCTACATTTATACCTCGCTTATAATCCAATATAATCTGTCACTTTGGGTGACTTATTAAACAAACAGGCGGTTTCGAGAATCCACTAGAAACAGTGTCCTTAAACACACTGCGCTGACCGGTACGGTCTGGAATAGACTCGATAGTTGACGCGTCATTCATCTTAAAGTAGCAGCAATATATACGCACACACACAGCTGGGCTCTGCTGGATAGCCGAGATACTTGTAGAACGTTCCGTATTACGTAACAATAGTTTATTTGTTAACAGTGCTGTGTTTTCGGTTACGCATTGCGATTGTTTGTGGGAATGTGTCAATTTATTATTTAAATAGTTGTGTCACAGATATAAAATTTGATATATTAATTTTATACCAAAATTTTAAGTAAGATCTCAAATTACTCGAGATCGACTTAACTGGAATTCGTGTAACACAAATCACGTCATTTTAAAAACAAAATATTTTTACTCAATTTTAAACAGATTATTGTGCACTATGATTGAGGTAGCGTGCAGCATAATACTTGTTCTTCTTCTTCTTCTCTTCAAGGATTAGGTTATATAAACCTGTTTCGGGACTCATCTCGTCCTTGGACGGCCCACATCTCTTCTACCAATGGCTTTATCGTTCAGTGACGCTTTCGGCAAACAATCTGCTATCATCTTTTGCAGGTGATCCCACCGTTGTCTTCTGTAAATTTAAATATCTTCATTTATGTCCTTTACTTCCAGTTCTGCTCTGATATTCTCATTGCTTTTTCTATCTTGCAATGTACAATTTAAAGCACTTCGAAGAAACTGCATTTCAACAATCTGATTCTTGCCGCTTTCCTTTTTTGTCATGACCAACTCTACACTCGGATAAATCAACGTGGGTATTGCAATCGTCTTACAAAATTTAATCCTTGTGCTGTGTCTTGTTTTATTTTTGAGATTTCTATGAATCCTACCACAAATGTCCCTAAATTTATTTATCTTATCTTTTATATTATATTCAGATTCATAGCTTACTGCACATCCGACATATTTGAACCGACTCACTTATTCCAAAGTGCTGTTGTTTATAACTATCCGAGTCCTCACAGATTATTTACCTTTAAAGGCCATGGTTTTGGTCTGTGTTACTGACATTGTAAGTGAGTAAACTCTTGCTACTTTTTGTAATTAAAACATAGCTCTTTGTAAATCATCCTCATTTTTTTTTTAAAAAAGAACTATGTCATCCGCATATATCAGGAAACCCCTACAAATTGATTTCTTAATCTGTATTCCCGAAGTCACTCTGGATTTCCATGCTCTGAACATGTCGTCTATGTATATATTAAACAAGGTTAGGTAAACACAGCATCCCTGCATAAGTCTTATTTATGGGAATGTCACCTGAGAGCCTATCAATCAGATCCAGGATTTTGAAAATGATCTTAAGTGAATTTATTAAATGCTCCAGTAAAACTCAGCTGGCAAATACGGCAATTAACATGTTGTTATGTAAAACATCATAAGGTTGACAAAATTCTTAAACAAGCAATGAAGCGTGTCCCGGTGCATTACCGGGGTGCAATTTTTATTAATTATTCTTCCGTTAATCTCGCCGTTTTCTACAAATATCTTCATACAATTGGCGTTTAATGTCTGAATAATACTCTTTATTTACCATTAGGCCTACCTATAAAGTCTCATGGAACACAAAAAACATAATCTTCATCAGACAACCACGAACTTCAACTCATTTACGGCAGAATTTGAAGCTTGTAAACCGCATGTTCACGCACAGCAGTCTCGCCAGAAGCTTCTGGAATGTAATCCATGTTCTTTAATCTTGCATTGTAGAATGACAAAAAATTGCCTAATGTATCTAAGGAAGACTTACTAAATTAGTTAAGAGATTTAAACTGTGCATTGAATAGGGCTAAACTCTTAGACCATTATCATTAACATGTGTACCAACATGACGTAAAAACAGTTTTTTAAGTAGACACGTGTGGCGCAGGCAATTCAAAAATTTCCCAGAGTTTTTGATCAAACATCGTATACCAAGTTTTACCTATATTTGTCACTCGGACGGCATTTTCTGATACTATGAATACTATCACGGAAGCGTTAACATTACGTGAAAAATAGTAAATAAATTCTTGCTTTGAGACAAGAGAATCTGGGTCAGTTAGGTTGTGTTAATAATACTCCCCTAACAGCATTTCCTGTTATAAACGATCTCTACGTCAATTAAAAGTATTTATTTCTCCCTAGTGACATATGTATTCTTTTCTGCATTTGTTTACACAATAAAATATATTCAGTATAGTTGCTAGCTCTGGAGAGCAACATTTTTTTATGAGCGTGTTTTTTTATTTCCATTTTCTAGCTGAATCAACTTGGTGAAGCACCACATAAAATTTATGTCACTCTACCTTCGTCAGTTTAATTCTCGGATGTCAGCGTATTCTGATTCTCGCCAGTTTTTTTTTTTCATTACAGTTCAATGTTAACTCATCATACAAGCGCATATAATAATGCCAGAGATCACGTAAACTCAGTAGTGATAACTGAAAAATATAGAGAATACAGAGATTTATAAATATTTTCTTGACTAAAACGTATCTGAAAACAACATTGCATAGACTTTTGACACATAGAAGCTGTCTAAAAATGTATTTATAATGAATCAGCAAAGAACACCTTACACTCTGCGTCAAATATTTGTGAGACTTGTCTTGTATGTAGTTGGAGAGCATCGCCTGATTCCTCGTTGCTCAAATGTTTCGTCAAATTGTTCACTGCGTAATGAAAAATACCACACGCCCAACATTTGTATTCATATTATGAAGTAGAAAATCGGTATGGAAAACCATACATGACTTCCATGTTGTAAGATTTATGTTTAAAATAATTTACTTGAATTCGATTCGATAATTTCTAAAAACATATCGCCCACCCTCAAACTAATTTCACTATTTATAGATATTTTTGTTATTATTAGGTAGTCGTTTAATATAATGTTATTTTCGAGTCACTTTGTCTATAAAAGTTAGGCAGGCCTACTTTATTCTTTATAAAGAATACGCAGATATTTATACGTATATTAATACGATTTCTTTATAATTCTGTAAAGAACTACGTAGATAATCATCCTTCCTCCTCAACCGATCCCCACCATTAATGATATTTACACTTTCATAGAGTAATAGTTTTATCGTATGTTATTTCTAAAGTATCTTTTTCTTCAAAATTAAATATTCGTACTTTACTTGATTTCAGCACAACAATTTTCAAAAAATCACCCCGTCCGCCTTCAACTATCCACTCCATTTATAATTATCTCATTTACCATTTTACGGTGGATTAATATGACTTTATTTTCGGGGCAGTTATTTATTAAAATTAAGCACTTTACTCTTGTTAAAACACAAAACAATGCAGGTAAACTACCCCTCCCTCCTAACCAATCAACCTGGTTGCCTGGCAAAAACATTATTTTATTTATAACAACTACCATTGATAAAAAAGTTTAAATGCATTTTTAACTACTTTACTCTTGTTAAAACGTAAAACGTTTCAGGTAAACTACCTCTACCCCCTTAAGCGATCTTCAATAAAATCAATACACCTTGAGTCCTCTACAATTCCGGGACGTATGCATAAAAATTATTTTATTCTGTTTGAATTTGCGGCAGTTATCGTTCGCCATAGAAAACATTCTACACACAGACACACATACACAGACACACGGACACACAGGCACTTTTCAAAAAAGGAGTTTTATTCATTTTTGTGGGTAGTACAATCAGAATCAGCCCTTATCTCAAACACGATTTTTCCCGCCATCACCTTAATTTAATTTCCTTATGGAACATGGAAGCAAAATGTCATAGGGACGGACAAATATTTTCACGTTGTCTTTTCCAATTACTCTCTCTTCTACCACAAGAAAAAGAAAATATTGGAAAACTATTGTAATATTCCTTCAGCGTCCAAGTACACAAGTACAAGGTGGTCCACGGGAATCTAACGATTTTAAAATAAAATAAGTAATATGAAGTATATTTTATTTAATTTTGTTTTATTATGTAAGTACAGCAAATTTGATGTCACTTAGAATAGTAAATTCATTTTTAAATAAGATCTCTCTTGAATGTTCTCCATCATTTTGTATGCACTGCTGCAGTCTGTCCCGAATATTTCGCGTTGCTCCTTGTACCATGTTGTTTAGTATGGCCGTAATTTCTTCCTATATGGTGGCTTTTAGTTCGTTAATGACGTTAGGTTTATCAAGAAACACTATAGACTTGAGGTATCCTTAGAGTAAACAGTCATATAATGACAGATTTAGAGATCGTGCCTTCCATGCAACATCTCCTCCCTTTGGAAATCACTTGGAGTGAACACATCTCTGGAACTACAGCTATGGATACCCTGACAGTGTGGGCTGTTGCTCCATCCTGCTGGAACCACACACCGTTTAAGTCGATTCGGCGACGACGCAGTTCAGGAGCAAGGAATTCCTGTAATGTGATATCGAGCAGAAATAAATGTCACAGTTTGTCATTCCTGTTCAAAGAAGTGAAGTCCTGTGATACCAAAATTTGCAACAGAACACGAGACAGTTACACGTAGACTGTAAAGACGATGCATATTTAAGTGTTGAGGATTTGTATCAAACCGTTAACGAAAGCGGTCGTGGCGTAGTGGCTAGCGTGTGACGCTGCTACGCTGTCGGCGCGGTTCAATTCCCGCCAGGGGCCATCTGATTTAGATACGACCGTTCCCCCTCGCAAGGTAATGGCAACCCAGCGAGAGGCATCCTGCCTAGTATAAACCCTCCCCCCCCCCCCGCAAAAAAAAATTGCCGTTCGGATCCGGCGTTAAACTGTAGGTCCCATATACCTGTGAGAGCCTCAGTATCACACGCACCACGGGTATATGCTGGGAGGGTACTAATCAGTCAAAAGACTGAAGGACTACGAACTGACTGATTAAGTTTGTTTCTTCATTGTATCTGATAAATGCAAATGTACTTCGTCGCTCGTTAGCAGGGGCATTTCATCAGTTACAAAGTTCAGAATATTTGCACAAATTACCGCCCGATTTGCTGCTTTGTGTCCTCCAAAGTACTGGAGAGGATGAGTAATGCCTAATGGTCTCATTTCCTTGATGAAGGGAAATATCCAGCGGCACCTCCAAGTGGTGGGGGACGGGCTCTGGAACACCTATGGGTGGCTAACGCGTCTCTGGAGACCGACTGACGCCCGGTATAAGCTGTCCCTCCTCTTCTTGTCATTGTCAATTAGAGGTTAAGTCCACCCTCTTGCCCTTGGTGTGAGAAATTGCCCCTAAAAACAGATGACCTTCCATTGGTCAACGACGTAGGATGTGGGAGGTAAGGAGAAACCACCACAGTAAAGATCCTTATGGATATCCCAACAGTGAGAACTGGTGTCTTTAGTCTGGTAAGACAACCAGTTTATGGGAGAACACCCAGACAGAAAATTGGGCTGGATCTTAAGCCTAAAAGTGGTAGCTCCACCATACGTCTTACCCTGCGCTATACTAGTAACATATACTGGAGGCAGGCATACTAACTACTAAATTGCCTCAAATAAGGTCTACCCGGACGGATGTTATGAGTATACTCGATACAATCGCCCAGAATCGGCTGATTTGGTGGGAACATCTTTGCCGAATGGACGACTGTCGCATCCCCATACAACTATGGAACTATAAGCCGAAGGAGAGGTGTGGGCGTCTGAGGAAGCGCTGGAGTGACCAGCTGTAACATTTGCCTGTTTGAGACCGGAACAAACCATTCTTGGTTTAAACGTTGAGGATGATAATGGTGCACAACCCTGATGATGCAACGTTGAGGCTGATGCACCCTGAGGTTGTCAGGGTTATTTAAATTTTGCACCACTAACGTTTTATACGTATGAAGTAAAAACGTTTTTAAATTAACGTTTTAAAAGTTTAAATCTTTGTAAAGAATTCTTGCTGTGGTATGAACGATACGGCTGCTGCGAGCTTTCTCGCTGATCGTTGAGGACTCCTTAACTCCTTAATCCCTCTTGTCTGACTGTCAATGTTTGGAGGGGTTCTCGCGGTGTGCACTCGACCTGGTGGTTTGTTTTTCGATGGAGAAGCGGTCGTTCGGGTATAGTTTACCCACAACTTTATCGCGTTGCGACTAGGAACAGCATCATGATGTAGAACGTTAAAGTGACGGCGGAATAATCGCTGCTTAATCACAACTGAATCAGTATTATTTAAATAATTTCTATTACAACCCACTGCCAGTCCGGTTCCTGCTTGCACACCAGGGTTGACAACCTATATCGATTTAAAAATCGTCAGATTCCCGTTCACACCACCCTATATTAGCTTTTACCCTGTAACATACTTCATAGAACAACACATTGCACGGCAATTTGAGAACAAACCAGACACCAGTGTAAACCACACATACAGCTGAGAAAAGTAATGATAATTTGATGCAGTTATTGCTTACTAATGGTACCTTCAATTTTTCTATTGTAGTGTATTTATTGTTCACAGCCCTAAGGTACCATACATATGATGTGTAATAAAGTTTTAATTACTCACATTCTTAAAAACGATCGACTTCGGTCATAGACCATCGTCAGGTTATATACAGCGCACTTGCAGTCACAATATCGTAAAACAGCCACTATTTACAAAAACGAATTCGTAGACACTGATTAATGAACGTGATACGTACGTCGTTGTCCAAAGTTCCCGAGAACTGATTTTGTTACAGAGTGTTTATGTTTACATTCCGTTCTATATATTATATCAGCGATTACTGTATGTTGATTTTCATTTTGCCGCAATATTTAAAATTTGATACGATTTTTTGAAGTCCGTCATGATGTTCAATAGATTTTCGTGGCCCTCTTCTTTTACATGTTCGTATATTCGGTGTTGTTATAAATAGTGGCTGTTTTACGATATTGTGACCGCAAGTGTGCTGTATATGACCTGACGTTGGTCTGTGACCGAAATAGATCGTTTTTAAGAATTTAAGTAATTAAAATTTTATTGCACATCATAATTATGTATGTTACCTTTAGGCTATAAATAATAAATACACTACAATAGAAAATTGAAAGCTGAGAAAAGGCAATCGATACTACTGCTAAAATAAGAATAATAAATAAGTTAGGCAAAACTCTGCTTAGGGTGTAGGTACCGCGACTTTTAGTTTATTTTCTACTGTGACCCAGTTTGTGACACATGATTTTATATTCATGGTACAGAGGGCGCAACAACACTGACTTGCACTAGAAAGGTCACCACAAACCCGTGTTGGGAAAGTAGAACACAGCGCCACGCTGCACAATGATGCAGATCAGCTGTAAAAGTTTGAATATCGTCGTTTTTCCCGTGAACCAGTATAATCTGTGTCGCACGTCCGTGACCGACCTTATTTCGAACAAAATCAACAGCAACAAATGAACTTGTTTTGTCTACACCAATATTACAGCGGAGCTACGACAATTCAACAATTAATTATTTGTAGTTAAAGTCCATAAACATTGCGATTCTCAAAATTATTATTAATCGATGGCGCAATATACTGATTACAAGTTGTAAGGTTTCGGACGTTAGCCATTGTAAGTTAAAATTAATCAGAAGTCGTTTAGAATCAGAGGTCGTTTTCGGGCGAATAAAAAATTAATACAAAGATAAATCTATCACTAAGAAATATATATCGTCAAAACTCCAACTCTTAGTTAAACAAATATAGTGCTAAAAAAAAATAATAATAAAACAGTAATCAATAGAAAATATAACAGACACAGTGAAAAAGAGAAGACCAGTATTTTTTGGACATTTGTATAGAATGGACGACAATAGATTAACAAAACAGATCTTCAAATATCTGTGGAGAAAGAAGCCCATCTCAAGTTGGATTAAAGAAGTCAAAGCGGATTTAGAAAAAAATAATATAAACGCAGAAGAAGCAACTGAAAGAGATGTTTTTTGGCCAAAAGCGTTAAAAATTGAAGGAGTGATGAGAAAAACGCTCCGGTTCAAAGTGGACTGAAGACAGGAAGAAGAGACGTAGTAAAAAGATAAAAGAATAAGAGAGAAAAAGAAAACAAGAAGGAATAAAGAATTCAAATTGGCATGTGGTCCTCAGACGCAAATAGAAAAAAAAACAGTACTCAGCGTTCCAGCAAAAAAAAGGATTACTCCTGTGGTTGCAACGTAAAAAACAACAACCACAGGAGGAATCCTTTTTTCCGGAATGTTGAGTACTATTTTATTATTATAAGTAGTAGTAGTAGTAGTAGTAGTAGTATTAAATATAATTATTTCACTACGACTTTTTTGTGTTCCGAGTCGTAGTGAAATAATTATATTTACTTAAATAACGGACACATCATGGACAACGAAATCCAAGAATATTATTATTATTATTTAGCACTATATTTTTTTACCTAACATTTGGAGTTTTGACGATATCTAATTATTAGCGATAGATTTATCTTTGTTATTAACTTTTTTGCTTGCCTGAAGACGACCTCTGCGTCTATAGACGTCGTGTTTCTTAATTTTAACTTACGATGGCAAATATCGAAAACCTTATAATCATTTGTAATCAATAAATATTCCTGGTGGAGGGCAGCACTACCCAACAAACCCAAGGTAGGACAGAAGAGAAATGATCCTGTACCGGCCTATCATTGGAGTATTATAGGCGGAAATCTAGTTAGATTTTGTCGGCAGTAATACTGCGTCATATTGTTATAGGATTATATTTTGCTGCTTTCTTGCAGTTGGGTGTTGAGACATTAAAGCCTAGAGGAAGATAACCCTTAATAAAAATTACCAAGAGTCATGGCCCGTAAGCGGGCAGTTATTTGCGGCAGTTATCGTTCGCCACAAAAAAATTCTACACACAGACACTTTTCGGAAAGTGCCTTTTCTTCATGTTTTGAGGGTAGCACAATCAGAATCAGCCCTTACATCGAAATAGATTTTTCCCCATCACCTTATGGAACATGGAAGTAAAATGAGATGGGTGCCGGAACAGATTTATATAACCTAATCCTTGAAGCGGAGAAGAAGAAGAAGGAGAAGAAGAAGAAGAAGAATAAAAAAGAAGAAGAAGAAGAAGAAGGAGAAGGAGAAGGAGAAGGAGAAGGAGAAGGAGAAGGAGAAGGAGAAGGAGAAGGAGAAGGAGAAGGAGAAGGAGAAGGAGAAGGAGAAGGAGAAGGAGAAGGAGAAGGAGAAGGAGAAGGAGAAGGAGAAGGAGAAGAAGAAGAAGAAGAAGAAGAAGAAGAAGAAGAAGAAGAAGAAGAAGAAGAAGAAGAAGAAGAAGAAGAAGAAGAAGAAGAAGAAGGAAAGCAATTAAAAGTAACAAAAATTAAAAAAAAACAGACTGAATGTTTGTATTTCCTTTATTAAAAGCTGTTATTTAGTTTAGTTAATTTTTAGATTTTGCTTTCCTATTAAATTTAGTTTTTACAGTCACTTGAACTTCCTTATACTAGCTTCTCCGCCCCCTCCAACATATATACCACACACATTCATGTCCACGTACACACCCTTAACACATGTTCACCGCCCTGCAGTTTCAATGTATTTAGTTATTGTTAGCAGCGCTTTAAGAATAGCCTAACAGGCTGAAACAATTGTCAGAGGTTAAGAATAAATTGCAAAACTTACCAAGTGTTTGCCTCTTTTTTTTTGAAAACCTTTCTAGTAATATGTTTTACCAAGTACTGTACACAACAAGTCTTCAATCAATATCAGTTAAGCGATGCTCAATTATTTGACGCCTGCATTCATTCAAATGACAAAGCGAAAGGGAGATTAAGTAAACAAAGTAATATAAACTGCCAGACCGTCCATGAGTATGTATATTTCAGAACGGTTACAAATTTATTTGATTTTTACTTTAAAATTGCACTGCATTCATCGCACGCATTGCCATTAACTGAAATACATTAATTTCTTGCAAAACAATGATATCGCGCTGTGTTCAAACAATTTGCGCATAGTCTCCCTCTCCCTCTCTCTCTCACACACACACACACACACACACACACACAATTATAACACACTTTATGTTGTATTTTACGGTCCACAGTTATTCAACACCGTGGTATAATTGAACAATATATTTTATAAACGTTTCCATTTTAAACAATTGTACGCTGGGCGGAGACTATTATTTCACACTACAATTCTCAACGTTTTTTACTCAATACTTTGATATCAATTTAACGTTTATATTTTTTATTTATTTTTATATTGTTGCACAGACAGGTCAGCCGTGGACCAAGCGAATGTCATTTCCTTTTCATCTCCTGCCAAAAGGCCTTCATTCGCACATTGTACGCCGCCTTCCTTTCCACTGTCCACCCCTTTCTTGTCTTCTCACCGCAGAGAACCTCAAGATTTTTTAATTTTGTTTTTGTATGTGTTTCTAGCCACACAGTCGTTCAAAGGGATACGCAGATTCATAATTTCCTCCTTAAGTTGTTTGGTATATCCGTTCAGACTGGAAAGTTGTTAAATATATTTTGAAAATTTGTTTATTTAATCTAAACCGTTCAATCCGAACCATATGTCTAAGGAATCTCAGTATTTTCCTTCGGAAAACCGTTTCCAGATCTTCCAGATCACTATACACTTTGTTTTGGGTCTATGCTTTTACCCATCTTCAGTTTTCTTGTGGTCATAAATTTTCCAAAGAATTTTCGTTTAATTTTAAGAAGAGATTTAAAATATTGAAAGCACATTGTTTCCACTCCATACTTCATGATCACCGGTCCGATCACAGTGCTATAATGGCGGACTTTAGCGCTTCTGTAAACGTTTTTCATTCCAGTTCCCGGGTTAGAGTAAAAGACTTTGCTAATTTGAGTTTCCTTATGTTAAAGGATTCTTTGTCTGAGGCGTTTCGGGATATGTTCTCCCCAAGATATTTAGAATTGTTAGTATTTTTTATTTTTCCATACGTAGTGTCCGGGCAAGTTATCGGGAATTTAAATAGGGTGCTCATAATTTCCATTTTAGGAAAAAAGGAGATTTAGAGGCCAGTTTTCTCCGCTATCTCTTTGAGATCTTCAATTTAGCGTTTAATTATTTGCAATTAAATAAATTAAGTTACAGTGTATAATTAACTTTAAAAAGTTTTTTTATTTTAATTGTAAGAGTTCAATACTAATGTTAATCCAATAATCTCTAATCAATTATCATCAACAAGTTACTACATAGAAATGTAAAAGCTTCCGCTCTCTGTAATTCCTTAATCAATTCTCTTTCTTTTTAGAAAGTATAGTACCCGTTTTAAAGCCCTGAATATATCAAAGGCCATAGGTGGGTGACACAGTGGGGCAAAGTAACTAGCGTCTACGCCTAGATCACTTTTAACTTTGACAGCTGACGAGATCAGGTACCTACTGGCGGTAGGTTTGCTGAGACTGCCTTAATTATGTATCCGTCTAAAGATGTTAATACTGACTGTAGCCCCAGTAATATACAGCTGACGAGATCAGGTAACCAATAGCGATAGGTCTGCTAAGACTGTCTTACTTATGTATGCGTGCAAAGGTGTTAATACTAACCATAGCCCTAGTATTATACAAGAGATTCAAGAGGCGGTGAATGGTTATAAGCGAGTCTGTTGTCCAAAGTAGTGTAACACCTCTGTGTCAATAGTAAAAATAAGTAAAGTCTAAAATATACAATTTAAATTTAGTATAATTTTAAATTTATTTATATTTTTATATTAAAAAATTTATATTTTTATATTCATTTATATTTATATTATTTAGTACCGTATTTGCTTTATTTATATTTTATTAATTTTTACAAAATTATGGGCAGAACGTGAAAACGATTTGCTGTGAAATAGCGTTTGTTTAGTAATATTGAAATACACATTGAAACGAATGGAACCACCTAGAATTGCCGCGAGCGTCCTCGACCCGTCCTCCCACCCAGTGTGGCAGGTATTGCCTCAGACGAGGCAGCGTTCAAGTACGTTCCATAATACTCTACAGAACATTTCAATAGCATTAATTGGCATGGTCATTGACGATGGAAGGTTTCTAGAAGGCGTGCCCTAACTATAAAAAGCCTTAGCAGCCGGCTTGTCAGTTCAGTAGTGTTGAGCGATTTCTTTAGCGTGAATCGAGTGTTTGTAGCGAAGTTGTGCGGAAATCTTTATAGTTGACATTATTATTGCGTGAGGACAATTTTTACTTAAACTGTTGTAAGAGCCTGTCTTATTGATTAATTGTGATAATTAAATCTGTTTATTGGTGATTTCATTAGTGTCTGGTATTTTATTTTTCACTGTACCATTGACGATCAGGGAGATCATCGTTACAATATATTTCAGACTATTTGTTATTAATTAAAAAGGTAATACAATAAAACTTCTCTAAATTGTCAGTTTCACTGTGAATTTGTTGCTTTTTTTATAAAGTAATTTAAAACAAGGACATCATGTTAAATAGTAAATATAAAGTTATCTCTTATGTTTTGATGGCCCTGCTTTGGCTACACTAATGTCTCGTAATATTGCTGTGTCGGTCGTAGACATGACACCGCACACACACATTGCCAGCGAGGTATGCTGTTACGGTTTGAACTGCGGTGAAAAATATTTTTGGCACACAAAACCAAAGTAGGGCACAAAATGCGGAATTAAATTAAAGCCGTGACTCCGTGCCATACCGTAACCGCTGAACTAAACTAGTTTTCCTTATGTTGCAAAAAACAGTTTGCAATATCTGTTGATGTGTTACACAAATTGTAATCAGGTATTATTAGTCCACAAAACATATCTGCACTTAAACAGTATACGTTTGTCATAAATATTTTCCCTTGATACTGAGACTGATAGTGTACAGTTTAAATAAATTAAATCCTATCTATTATACGTACTGCAAGTATGGCTATCTATTATATGTATTATGTATGAATCTATTAAACTAAATCTAAGTTTAGATCTATCTGTGGGACAATTCATAGAAATTTACGAAATAAAACTCGGAAGGAAACCCGTATGAAATTTTATAAAACAGTAGCTGTTCCGACATTCCTTTACGCGAGTGAGACATGGACCCTCGGTAAAGGGGAAGAAAAGAAAATTCAGGCTGCCGAAATGAGATTTCTGAGAAGTGTCCAAGGATTCTCCCTTCTGGACAGGAGAAGAAACATAGACATTAGACAAGACTTAAAGGTCCAGTCTTTAAATGAGACGATTAAGGAGTATAAGAGGAGATGGTGTGGACATGTGGCCCGAATGCCAGATACCAGATTGCCAGTGGCAGCTCTCAAGTACAAGCCGAGTGGAAAGAGGGATGTTGGTAGACCGAGGAGGAGATGGGTTCCGGAACAGGCCAACTAGGGCCTAATCCCTGTAGTGAAGATGATGATGATGATGATATATGAATCTGTCATATATATATTGTAACGAAGAAATGAGTGCGTACCTGTTAAAATGTGTTTACACTTGTTTATTATGTGTATAAGTGTAAATGTGGTGTGTTTGCCTCACACCGGTCGTTACAATAATAGTAGTCACTACTGAAGTCTGTAGCGTTGTCCAAATTACCAGTACAACCTACCTGTTAATTCATAGGGGTTGCGAATCCCGGGTGGCACCAAATTGTTTATATCAAAACAATTAAAATTGTGAAATTACAAGTTGATAAGTGTTATTAGCTTTGACAGCTGGAGCGTTCAAATGGTTCCCGCCGCTGTACAGGTTGCCGTATTGTCCACTCGTGACGAGCGCTAGTTGGTTACTGAATAAAAATTGCTAACACATATATTCTGCAACGTTCTATGAAATAAAAAGATCGTAATACTTTGTACTGTAATTTTAATACAAATTCAGTCATTAATTAATATGACAAAAGGATTATAAATGATTTGATAACAAATTGCTCCGGCTTAGAACATGAGACGCCAATATTTCAAGGTTGGCAAATCGGTTTTAAAACAAATTATTTCAATGCCGTTATGGCTACTGTTTACATACAATGTATTAAACTGTTCAAAATCTGGGGTCCTTTGGATTATAAAATAAGACATGAAAGTTGGTTACATTAAAAAAGTACACTACCATACCTTATACGTACTCAAAGGATATAAAGTGTTTTTACAAATTGTTCGGTAGTGTCGTATTTTTGATTACAAAGTTCGCACACTAATGCGAGGTTATATTTTAATTAACAAAATGTTTTTACGTAAGTTGACTATGCATTAAACCTTTGAAAGAAAATTAAATTTGTTTAATAGTGAGAAATTTTGATTGTTTGAGAAATATTTAAAGTAATTTGGTTTCTGGGAGAAAGGAATTTATTGGATACTTATCAGTTCAGACAGTGTTGATATGTTGTCATCTGGGGTAGTGGAAATTCTGCAATTTTAGGCTGGTTTTAGGCTTCGGGCATCTTCTTCTATCTCGTCTTGGGATTCTGCTGATTAATTTATTGGTATTTGGTTCCAGGACATCGTTTAATCTTTGTAGTTCTGCATCTATTCGTCTTTGGTTGTTTTTTATTCCGAAACTTTTTTTAACTATTTAATGTAAAATTTCAATCATCACAATTTTGCGTGCCGCTTACCCACGCGTCGTTTCTTCAAGTCTAATAAATTTAACGGAAAATTGGTATTCAACGGCCCATTACTATGGTAACAGTAATCCTTTAATTGGTTAAGACCTCTTTCAAAAGCATTGTTAAGAGATTTGAATTTTTATTCAAATTTATTATGTATTTTCTTAATGATTTTATTCCTTTATCGTTCCTTTGGGGTAATAAATAATATCACTATTATATTTCTTTCCTTTCAAAGTTTAAAATGATACCTCATAAGGTCATATTCTATTATACATTAACTTTAGTCTAAATATTTGACATTTGATAAATTATATATCTCTCTTAAATTAAACTTTTATAATAACATTTCTCTTTTAAAATGATTTACATATAATTACTGGCCATTTACTGGTCTTAGGTTAGTAAATTTCCTTGTGAATTTGTTATAATTGACATTTGTGTGTGTCTGACAGTTAGACGTTTTCATAGCCAAAAGTAGCCATGATGGTATATTGTTTATTTCTTTTAAATTACATTTTAATTCAGCCTGATGGGCTTCACTTTGTTATCATATTTGTTTGTGTTGTGTGTTGATTCTGTTTGTGTTTTAATTACTATTCAATACAGTTTTCATTATACATATTTTAAAATATAACAATTAGGCTTATGGACTGCAAGTTCTTTTCAGCCATATCCTCTTCATAACATTGAAACAAACAATTCTTTATAAGTTATTAGTTACTGTTGGTTTTAACATTAATTTCATTCTTTTGCTACTACTATGAGTGATAAACATCATCACTTCTTGCAAACGTATTAAAGTTATTTCCCCTTTTAACATGGGGTGTTCTATTTATTGTATACTTAATTTAAAAACAAAACCTTATTTCAATATTACTATCTCCTCCATTCCATGTTAACACAATTGTTTTTATCTGGGCTTTCTCCCTGAATAATATCACATGTTTTACTTATGTTTATTTGAAATATTATTTTTATTTTTATATGAATGTTCACAAGATCACTCGAATCATTGATTGTTTATCAATGCCTTATAAAGTGTTTTCTTATTTATTACTACATCTTCATTACTTAAAATATCTATTTCCATGTATCACCTTCACCTTTAATTAACAGAGGTTTATCACTGATACACTCTCACTATTTTTAGGGTATTTACACTTTCACTATTGCACTTTATTTTGGTTCACTGTTTGTATGAAGTGTTACTTAGTGGGTAATCCCTATACTTATTTCTCCTATTATTTCTCACTATTTCTTTACAACATAATTCTTATTATTAATGACATTTGGTTATTTATCTTTCATTAAATCTAAGCTTAATAATTGTGTTAGTGTACTTTTCGACACTACGTTACTTTATAATTGTCTTTTGTTTTAAAATAGGTATATAAGTTTTTTCAATTCCAACAATACTATTTGTTTCATGAGTGGATAATTATTTGGGGTGTATTTACAGTATTCTATCTTTGAGTCTACCATTTCTCCCCTTTATATGTGGTGTTAGTTTCTCCTTGGGTTCAACCTGTCTCCTCTTCATTCTTCCTCTTCTTCTTCTTCTTCTTCTTCTTCTTCTTCTTCTTCTTCTTCTTCTTCATCTTCTTCAACTTCAATGGTCTTCATCCTGGTTCGGTTCTCCTCTTCTCATCTGGTTTAATTCCTATTTAGTCGTAGGAATTTGTTCACTTCCTTTGATTCTTCTTTAGTTCTGGTTTCTTATCTTCTTTTGTTATTTCCTATTTGTTTGGTCAATCACCTTTTGTCTCGGTGTATGTTTCGTGGTTCCCTTCTTTGTGTTTCTGTTGTTGGGTCAATCACTTGGGTTGGGTAATATCGTCGTTCGTCGTGTCATAATATTTATATTTTATTCATTTTTAAACATTTTATTTTATATGAAGTATTTTTACATTAAGAATTATCTTTTCTATCCCTGGTACTGGGGTGGCTTATTTGTGTTGTAACAATATATATATATATATATATATATATATATATATATATATATATACTCTCTGTAAAATACAGACATCAATGAAGTCACTGTTTACCAATTATAATTAGTCACAAATAACAATTTGAAATAAACAAGGTTCTTTCATACAATAATTCAAGTTAAATTTTGACCACACTCAATAATAGTGTCAACTAATAAAGTTCCTCACTAATTATAACATAATGACAACTTTCTCCTAATCACCAACAGTCATTTGATCCGCAATAAAAAGAAAATCGCCCACTATAACTAACTAACTAACCCGGCCGCTGTTGCATATATAGTTCTCGCAGGTGTTCCAGAATAATTTTCCATACTGCTGTAGGCACGCCAACATAATTTTCGTAGTTAAGGGTGCTTGAACAGTCTCGAAATTACTTGAGCGGACGGCCTTGACACACGCCGCACGCTCGGGTAGTCGAGAAACGTGAACTTCACCTGCCGATTTGTTGAAAGCGTTACGTATTCGGCGGAACAATATGTATTGTTGTATCTGCTATAAGTACCTTATGTATTATATTCATGTGTAATATGTGTATCTATTAAATTATCGATTATATATATTGAGAAAACTGGTTAATACGTTAATATTGAAATCACTACGAATGGAGCTGAGCACTGAAACAACACAGCTAAAGAACAAAAAAACTTTGAGGTTATGATATGTCATTGTTCAGTCAGTGCTGCCATCCATTGCAGCAGGGAAAATAAAATTTGTCTTTACTTTTTGACTTACCCTGTATAATAACAATCAAAAAATCGATTGAGAAAATTGTCTGCAATGAATTTCCTCTGTTGATGTTACTATTTTTCTGGAGCCGGACGTGCTAAAAAATTCAAACAAGAATGTAAAAAACGTGGTTAATAAATATCGTACTTTCAGAAATCAAAACCACATTATTCTGGACGCAGAGCGTTAAACTTAAGATACACTGAGAAATTAATACGAGCCTCGTATTATCCGCCAGGCTGCCAGGCCGTGGACCACAGTTGTCGTTATTGACCGACGTTTCGGCCCCAACATTGGAGACCATCTTCAGTGCCTAGATTGGCAGGGCGTCAGCCGATTCACCTCAGAGATGAGGTAGGGGTTATGTTTTGCTTGAGAAGGCCCACTCAGTTAGTTCACACTGAGTGTTTTGAGATGACTGAGTGGGCCATCTCAGGCAACCCGTCTACCCCATCTCTGAGGTGAATCGGCGGACACCGTATCAATATAGACACTGCGGAAGGACTCTGATTGTGGAACCAAAGCATTGCCGATGTCCGAGCCGGCAGCACAAGACGGTGCAAGTGTCCAACAGTTCTAAAGCAATACAATACGCTTTTCTTCAAGTCTCCCTACTAATATTGTTTGAATTTAAAATTATTCAATAACCAAAGTATTCATTCTGTGATGTAATTAATTATAATTTTCTCTTAACTCCAGTACTGTTGCCATCGGCAACAACGGTTACATGGACGCCACGCTACTGGTAATTATCATTTCGACAAACGGGCAGACTGAAGAATTAAAATGATAAAGAAAAGGAGAACAAGTAGTGGTAAGGAAGGACAAGAAGTAGTAGTAATAGTAATATATCAACAAAATATTTTTCAGTCAAAGTATAACGTATAGGAATTAATTTTTTATTTAATAAAGTTACTTGTAGTGGGCTTGCTACAGTTAATGATAGACACTCGACAACAAATATTAGTGGCAACAAAATTTTAAACATAACTTTGAATCTGTTATAAAGTAGTTAGTGATACCATTGCAGCAACTTAGTCTCATGTTATAATTTAATTTAAAAGAAAGTACGAGTAACATTTTATGATACTCTGATAATCAGCACGTGCCGTCCATTTCACTTTGTGCAAACTACTGCCGTAGTGAGCTTCACAGAACTTCAGCAATGTATCGTTATGTTGCAATAAACATGCTGTGTGCAAACATAACTTCAGTAGGAGTAACTTCTACCCTAAGTTTTGACACACACACACACACACACACACACACACACACACACATTATGTATATCTACGCACCATACATACATAAATTTAGCCAACGATCTCGTAAAGAGGATGCAGAGTTTTCCGTACACGATGTCAGATTTTCATTATGTAGTGGGACCATTATCGTTAGCAACCTGATCGTTAGGATCTTTCATTCTAATCCAATATGTGATCTGAAGCAGTTTAGAAACAAACTGGTAATTTTGGGACTGGATAGGGTAGAGCTACGTCGTTATAATTAGCAAAGCTTTCTCCAAGAAACAAGGTATCTCCTTCTTCTTCTTCTTCTTCTTCTTCTTCTTCTTCTTCTTCTTCTTCTTCTTCTTCTTCTTCTTCTTCTTCTTCTTCTTCTTCTTCTTCTTCTTCTTCTTCTCCTCCTCCTCCTCCTCCTCCTCCTCCTCCTCCTCCTCCTCCTCCTCTTCTTCTCCTCCTCCTCCTACTCATCCACCTCCTCCTCCTCCCTCCCCCTACCCCTACCAATCCCCCTCCTCCTACTCTTCCTCCTCCTCCTCCTCCTCCTCCTCCTCCACCTCCCCCTCCTCCTCCACCTCCCCCTTCTTCTTCTTCTTCCGTAGCTTACTGCCCAACGTGAGCGCAGGCTTCCAACAATTTTATAGCAGTTATTTCAAAGTATTTTTCAAGTTTATAATCTGTTTATCCTAAGGTTATATATAAATTCGTCAGAAGTAATCGTTAACTCTAATTTAACATTTTTTATCAAAGACCCGTGTAGCATGATTTGTGTTTATGTCTTAATTAACTCTAAATCAACGACAATGGGTCTAAATCAGACATACTATATTTTTTATGTCCATTAAGCTTATGCATTTAATTTCTATAAAAGATTTTTTTATTGAAGACTTTACTAATATTCTATACGTATAATATAGTATATAATCATCTTCTTCATCTTTATCTCACAGGGTAGGCACTTTGCATGTTCCGTCTTCACAGACTGTCTGTCCATCTACCTTTCGGTCTTCCTACATCTCTTGTACCAACCTTAGGTAGTCGTCCGTCCTCCATTCTGTCCAGATGCTGTAACCATTCCCTGCGATATGTATATATCTTATCATTTATGGAGATTACATGTAGCTCTTCTCTAAGCGGAAACGATCCTGTCTAGTGGCGTGTTCTTCTCAAAAACGTCATTTCAGAAGTTCGAATCTGGTAAATAGTATATACTACTGTATAATGTAATTCTAAAAAAATTACACAATCGTTCCCTTGCAGGATTAGAGGCCCTAGGGCCCTGACCCACCATGTGGTCATCCATTCAGGTGTATGAAGTTTGACTTTGCAAGTGGTGAGCCACGATACATTAAACATTCCGTCGGACTAGAGGACAATCTAATAATCTTAACGTGAACCTACATTTTTGTTTGTTTGACATATCTCGTTCTACCCTTTATTTAAGAAAAGAATATAAGACTATGGCTTTAAATTATCAATTATTTTAAATTATATTTTCTTTAAATAAAAAAAATCGGCGGGGGCTGTGTCGGAGCCACGGCCGCAAATCTTCAGAGCGTAAAATACGTCAGTGTGCTTTAGGGTTGCTAATGTGTTATGAATAAAATGAACAAACACATATTTAATTTTACAAAGTACAAAATTTTATTTGCAAAATCATCACACAAGTCAATTAGTTGGTTCAAGCAAGACTTTAATTATAATGGGCCTATGATAGGAGACGTAGCTGATATAAGGTAAGATATCAACGCTGATGTTTCTGGTGAAAGTCAAATCGATGGTGGTGTTACCCAGCGTTCGGTGGCATCATCAGAAATACGTATAAACATACATTTTATAATCGCTTAAGACAATTACAAAATATATAGACGTATCTGTATAAAAAATTACAAAATATATCAATAGAATCGCATAGTAAAAACATTAAAAACTGCATAAACGGATAAAGGTATAGTTCCGATGCAGCTAAATATCATTGTTGATGAGGAAATAACAACAAGTAAGTTTTTCATAAGTGAAAGTGCCTTAAATAATAATTGGTAAATATCATTTGTTTATTTACTTGTTACTATGGTAATTAATACTGGTCTCCATGGCGTTGACACGACTTCAGTATTTATTTCCTTGTCTTTTAAGCTTAGTCGGTAAATCCTCTGACGTTCGGCATTGGTCATTGTGGGTTTTTTGAATTCCCCATGATTTTATCTACTTTACTGTATGCGTTTACGATACTTTGGAGCACGTTTAGCATCCATCCATATACCGCGACATTTTAGTTCGAAAACACGATTTTTACAACTTGAATTACGATTATTCAAACCTCTTAATAATATCACCGCTATTACGGTACACTACGTAGATAGTACTCGATGAGACAATTTTAACGACACCTCACTCAACGTTCTATTGCATCGGAAACCGCAGAAATACTAATTTTAGTGTGCGCCGAGCGGCGCAAACATTTCTATTTCTCCCCCCGCTCACCCCGCGCTAGATGATACAATAGCCTGCTTATATTGTGCTATTTATTATCTTTGTTCCTTTATCTGTCGAATGGTATTTCATATAAGCGTGAATCTTTTGTCGTTTAGATAATATTTCAATTTCAAACGTGACGTGAAAACGTAACGCTCGATTTTCTGGTTGGGGGTGCCTATTGCTGGCCTGAAAGGTAAGACGTATTCTACGTCAAAAGATTAATTTTTGATAGAAAGAAACTAGCTATTTGCGATTTTACTGCTTACTTGACTAATTCAAATGTTACTCGTTATGAAAGCAAGTTTAGCATTAGTATATAATTAGCCTGAAGACGGTTGGTCGCAACTTCGCATTTATTCCTTTTCTGCGACGGCAAACGTTTGTCAGTTAAACTCAAATTCAACTTTGTATAACCAGTCACTACCATCTCTTAAAGAAATTGTCAACAAGCGTAATATCATGACTTAAGTGTTAGCGTAGTTCATATTGAAAGCAATGCTTTTAGTTCAAGTACGTATATTAAATATTTGTAAGCTTTTGTGCCAATAGTGTGTCTGTCTACCTTTGCGGTAACGAGAGTCGTTGTGTCCAGTTAATGAGTACATTAGAGTTACTTGAAGCGTGCGTATTCATGTGAATTTTGTGTGTGCGTATGTGAGTGTGTCTTGGAGAGTTCTTAGTTGGTTTGTTTTATTTATTTATTTATTGATTTTTTTGTTTGTTTGTTACGTATATATTGTAGACCAAAGACTGTACTGTTAAAGACCAAAACCATGGCCTATAAACGTAAATATCCAGTGAGGACTAAGATAGTTATAAACAACAGCACTTTAGATCAAGTGAGCCGTTTCAAATATCTCGGCTCTGGAGTAAGCTACGAATTTGAATATGACATAAAAGAGAATGTAACAACCAAGAATTAAAAATTTTTAATATTATGATCGAAAAGACGTTACATACAGCAAGACACCCCAACACGAGCCACGAGCAATAAATAAAGAACAGTTTAACGACGTGTCAACTGAACGTTTGCTTCGGACAATACGAATACGCTTCACATAACTTTACAATGGGAAATAAGGTTGGCCGTGACAGACTCGACTCAACCGAGATTTACAGCCTGCAACATGCAAGATAAAAGGAACTATGTCAAGTAGCGATTTACGGAGAAACTGTGACGGACACACACTGCAAGGTTAATTTGGAGTGTACCAGCTGTAAGAAAAGGGTGTAAGTACACAATGGTATTTACCCTGTATGAGAACTGACATCGATATCTAAAGAATGGAATCGAACTTGTGCACAGCGGGGGAACGTCTTACTGGCGACAACCGATATTTACGACAGGGAGAAGGAGTGCCGTTTTGGAAACGACGACACGCTGCGTCCGGATAGCTAACGGAAAAGGGTCAAGGATAGTGAAACAATAACGAAATACGACACATTGTTCGCGTGAGAACAGCAGCAGGGTCCGGAGTACGCTTAGACAAAGACCTGATCGACAGCCGAGAAATTGCTCTTGTTCCAGGAAAAGAGTACGGAGGCCTTCGACGCGAACTTGTGGGGAGACAGGATACCCAATCACAACCCAGCATCTACCCAGAGGACAGGTGGAGAGGACCGTCGTCATCATGGCAACGGGAACGACGAATGAGAAGTGAAGAACGATAATCTTGCATAAGGGTAGGAGTTCTTCTGTCCTATCATGTTCGACCTGAGGCGTGTCTTCCAGAAGATTGCATTGTGGTAAACGATGCTTGATAAAAACTGTTTGCAGAGCACGCGGGAGGACAGTCATCATATATTTTTCAATCACGTACTTTTAAACAGTCTTCATACATTTTTCAACAGTCTTAATACAATTTTCGAGAGTCTTCTTATAATTTTCGGTCAGTCTTCTTATAAATTTCTCAATCGTATACTTTAACAGTCTTCACGGAACTAAATCTTCTAAGTCTTAATTCAGTTCGATTAACATACGGACAGCAGTGGGACTTTGAAACTCTGCTACGCGGTATATAATTAAGTGACTTAAACATTTCGATATTGGCGAGTATCCGGTAATAGTGTACCTACAGCGACTAAATCATGCGACATACGCCAGTGCTTAATAACTCTAGAGTTCTTTATTAAACTCAGTTACCGCTAAATTCAGAACTGAACTAACCAATCGCAGTTTCATCAATAACCGACGCGCAGAACTATTGTTCATGTTTTACCGGACAACGAAATCGTAACGTTGTACAGTGCGAAGCGATACAATATAATTTGGGACAATCACACCACGGTATCAAAGACACTATACATAATGTACACACAAGAAGTTCAACAATAGACAGTCAGATATATACACCATAGTTAATGATGAACTTACCCACACGGCACATGATTTCATAGACTCTAACAGTAACAGCCGAATCAACAGAAAATACACACAGCGCGAGTGAATCTGATCCGCGTGTGTTGAGTGTTAGTGACATCACAGCTACGCAACTTCACACATATGGACCACCAACGAGAAGGAGTTACACCGATGGGAATATCGGATAAATCACTTTACAAGTAATCTTTATGCTATTCTTATCATAAGAACTCTACTGTCCTGTCTCTTTTCAAGAAAACACCCTTGAGTATTTAAATTAAATATGATAAATATAATTAACGCTATTCATCTGAGGCAAGCAATGAACGCATTAGTATAAGATTTATGGTTTGACTATTTGTGTTTTTCTATATTCGATTGTATTATATATGTATGTGTATGTTTTCCAGCAAACAACGTATTGGATTCGCATTGTAATTTGATATATATACATCTGCTCTTTTTATGAATGTATTTACAGGGAATCATCCATATTTATATATTGAAGTCTCTTTATTTAATGATGTTAATAAATAAGTGTTTATTTTATCCAGAATATATGCGTTCATTATTGTCAAAGTTACCTTAGAACAAGAAAGTAATGGCACTTGAATGATTTATAGTAGTTTTTATTAATTTATACAATAATTAGAGTCTCAATGCAGTAATTATGCTAACATAAAAGAACTAACGTATCACTTAGCTTCAATCAGTTGATATGAGTAACCTAATTGAGTGATTACACGATCTCATTTTACAAATTAGTATAATTACATAATTAATTAATTATTGTTGGCATAATTAATCCCCAATTGAAGTTGTATTTGGCTCCCACAGAACGTGGGGCTCGGCAATCACAGATTAATTAATTAAATCACGGTTAGCATAATAAATAATTGCATAATCTTTGTATTTGGCGCTCCAGAACGCGGGGCGTAATAGGGATCAACTCCTATAAGTTGTAAGAAGATAAATAAATTTAGGAATATTTGTGCTACGACTCATAGAAATCTTAGAAATAAAACAAGACCCACCACAAGGATTAAATTTTATAAGACAATTGCAATACCCACGTTGACATATGCGAGTGAGTCATGACAAAAAAGGAACGCGGCAAGATTCAGACTACTGAAATGCAGTTTCTTCGAAATAATATAGTTATACATTGCAACTTAGAATAAGGAATGAGGATATCAGAGCAGAACTTAAAGAAAAACACATAAATGAAATTATTTGAATTTACAGAAGACAAAGGTGGGATCATCTGCAAAGGATGACAGAGGATCGATTGCTGAAAGCGGCACTGAACTATAAAGCCGTTGGTAGAACAGACGTGCGTCGTCTGAGGATGAGATGGGTGCCGGAACAGGTTTATATAACCTAATCCTTGTAGAGAAAAAAAGAAGTATTTATATACTGTAGATTGTATTGACTCTCTGTTAGTTGGGAGACAGTGTATTTTTTATTTCTATTATTAATTTGTGATGTTTTTTTGTTTGTTTTTTTCTTCAAGAAGGCTAAATATTTGTTGCGTAGTCAAAACGTCGCGTTACATAAAAAATAATAATTAAAAAAGCAGTAATTTAAGAAGTCCGTCTTTCTAATAGCTTAATGGTAATTTGTTTTATGTAACTACATTTGACCAAAGTAAACTTGATTTTCTTGGATTTTGTTGTCCATGACATGTCCGTTGATAAAATAAATATAAGTTTATCACTACCGACTCAGAACACAGTTTAAATAGAGACAGAAAACAACAAATTCATAACACTAACATACATCGATAACCACGCTGAAAAAATAGCCCACTAATTTAAAAAAGCAGTACACAGAATCGCATACAAAACTATAAACAAAATACACACCCAAAAAACAAAACAATTTGATCTACCTGATGTTTACAAACTAAATTGCTCAAATTGCAACAAATTCTACAGACACTCACATAAAGACTATATTGGCACAGATACGTTGATGACATTCTAATACTATACAGGAGGAACAAAAGACAATTTGAACAGTTACTAATGCACATAAACAAAATACATAAAAACATAACCTTTACTGCCGAATATGAACACAACAATACCACAAACTTCTTAGACATCTCCATCACAAAACTTGAACACAGGTACAAATTCAGTATATACAGAAAACCGACTACAACTGACACACTAATACACAACTCCTCCAATCACCCAATACAACACAAACTAGCTGCCTTCAGAACCATGATACATAGACTTAACAACATCCCCTTAGATGAAAAAGACTACAAAGACGAACTAAACACGATAAAATATCTAGCAGAATCTAACGGATACGACAGAACAATAGTCAGTAAACTCCTACACAAAACACAAAACAAACAACAGACAAAGACAGAAACAACAAATTCGTAACACTAACATACATCAACAAACAAACTGAAAAAATAGCCCACAAATTCAAAAAAGCTGGATACAGAATCGCTTACAAAACTACTAACAAAACAGAACACACACTATCAAAACACACACACAAAGCACAAAACAAATTCGATCTACCCGGTGTTTACAAGCTAAATTCCTCAAATTGCAATAAATTATACATAGGCCAGACAGGACGTTGCTACAAACAAAGATACATTGAACACACAAAGGCACTACACACCACTACCGAATCCACCTTTGAAAACCACCTCATTGAAGCAAACCACACATATACAAACATCGAGAAAAACATGGTTATTCTACACGTACACACAAAAGGCCAAGAACCTGATACTCTTGAACAATTTGAAATAAACAAACACACAAAAACTCATTGACACGACATCCTAAACGAACAGACACAATTCAATTCACACATATTATTCGAACATATCACACGCCACACACAAACAACATCGATCCTTCAAAAGTCGGTCCCGTCGCCAAGAACAAGACGGACAGCGCTCCTAGTGGCAGCCTCTCTGACAAAGCTTATAATAAGCGAAAACTGGTTCAGACTATAAGGTAAAACTTTTACGTTTTTGCAAATGAAAAACTGAATTGGTAATGATATACTTATATTTAGATAAACTTTACTTTTCGAACAATTATCTAAAGAACAGAGTATTGTAAATAAAATAATTGTTTCAGCTAATGATTTAAGTAAAACACTGGAGATACTATAACATAAAATGGTGATTGCAAAGTTTGTACCTGAAGTGCAATCAGTGCTTAGCGGTGTTAGTATATTAAATTACTTACTTAGCAGGAGTAATTCAATTTCAAAAGCTTAAGATAATCAAGCAACTACATAGCATGTCTGTTTTTTCTCTAGTTACTCCAGACTGGTGTAAAACCACTTTCTTAACTAACTTCTCATAACTTTATTAAGCGTTGTTAGTCTGTAACTAGCATGTTATTCATGTAACAGCTTAGATAAAATCTGTCTGGCAATCTATTTCTCTGTCTGTGTCTGTCTGTCTCTATTTGTCTCTCGCTCTCTCTCTCTCTCTCTCTCTCTCTCTCTCTCTCTCATTCTTACTCACTTTCTTTGGATATATTAAAGACAAGCGTCACATGTAAACCATCATCATCTTTTTAACGGTTTTATGCTTTAGCGGCATGTTCCTATTCCACATTCCACCTTTTCTTAGGTATACCAAATTTTCTTCTGCCTCTTGGGTTGTCATCTTTTGCAACCTTCGGTAATGCACTGTCTTCCATTCTATTGATGTGTTGAATCACTTTTCTTCTGTATTCTTTAATCCTTTCATTAACTGGAAAAATATCTAAATCACTTCCTATCCCTTCATTTTTTGTATCGTCTTGTCTATTACACCTTTTAACTGATCTCAGAAATTTCATTTCTGCTGTTTGTATCTTCTGTTAATCTTTTTTCTTTATGATCCAAGTTTAAGTAGTGTTACCATACCATTACCATACAGTAGTGTAAGGTATTGCCATTGTTTTATAAAATTTTATTTGGATTTCTTTTCTACATTTATTTCCTAATGTTCTCCAAATCGTTCCACACATTATTGTAAAATTTGTCACTTTATTTTCTTTTCAACTTTATATTAAAGTTTTTACACACGCGCGCGCGTGTCTCAATCAACAACTCACAATTACAACAGTAGTATTTTTTTACTTAAATGTTAAAACACAACAGAGTATGAGAATATACATGTGCGTATGCATAACGAACCAAACGTATGAAAGGGGTTGGTAAAGCTTCTCACTGTGAACTTTTCCTCAGCAAAAACATTGCGCTCACACTAACTGCTACTGCTGCTGGTGCTAAAATACGGCTGTGTGTGACGTTATAGCAAACACCTTTATATGCCGCCCAGCTCATTGCTTCATAACGTCAGCAACAACGAAACGGAAATATTTCATCGTAATAGCGCCGGCACATTTATATTCCACTTCACGGCCGTTTATATTCGTGTATAACTTTTTGTTTCAATATCAACTAACGTACATCATTTTTATATACACCTCGTGATGTCGTGTTTGGTAAGAAGACTTGTAGTGATCGCTTCAAATAATGTACTAAATATATAACAAAACTGAAATTACTTCTGCAAGTAGACTATATTATTTTATTTTATTTAGACTGAAATTCGTCACTTTATTTTCTATATGTCTATTTTGATCATAAGCATTGTAAGTATGAGTATAAAACGGGATAGTGTCCATAGTTACACATGATAGCAGAGGGTGAAGATTCAATTCCCTAATCATTATCATGATTATCATTACTCTCTTTTCTCTAATCTAGAGTGACAGACTACCAAACAGCTAAATGTTTTCCCATATTAGATACTGTATGGTTTACTCTAACACCTCACTTTTGCATATATGAGTATTTTTTCCATCTTACAAAGCACCAATACCGCGGTCTCTTTATGATCTCATTATATAGTACACCGCATAGTAAGCTCCCGATCATTCTCCGCTTTATTAACCATTCTAATGTTTTGTAACATTCGATTTTTATACGTAGTTTTCTAAATTATATTGTTACTGTGTCTCACGGATAGTCGTATTCTACAATTGAAACAAAATACAAACACCAATGGAGTACCTAACCTAACCTAACCTAACCTAACCTAACCTAAGCTAACCTAACCTAACCTACAATTTTTAATTAGTTTAATGAAGAAAGTTGTATTACTCGTTAAAATCACAAGCAGAATTATCACTGTTGCACACCACTATGTAAAAGTAGTAAATAACACAGTTGAAAGGAAGCTTAGGGAGGAGTTAGAAACATTGAAAGAAAGAGAAAAAGGGTTAGACAATTTAATTAATACAAAAATTAAATTTGATACTGAAGAAATATTTTATAACATAATTAAGAAGTAAATGATACAGGACAGATAGATAAGATTAAGAATTAAATTGCATAGGACTAATTGGATGTTTTTAAAATAAGGGTGTGTGACTGGCCCATGTGTGTGGAGAGGAAGAGGGTAGTTTGAAGGATGCACACACATGACGATTAGACAATCATGTTAACAAGGAAATATTAGATATATCCATTAATCAGCATACTATGTTTCTAACACCAACAAATGAGTCAGAAGTTTACCAAACTATTCGTGAACTCAAAAATAAACCTGGTGGGTGTGATGAAATTCATGCCTATACAGTTAAGCTAGCTGCTCCGTTCATAACTCCTGCTTTGACTCACATTATTAATACTGCTATGATACAAGGTACATGTCCATATCAATTTAAGAAAGCTGTAATTTGTCCTATATATAAGGAAGGTCTAAAACGTTTGGTTAACAATTATCGACCGATCGCACTGATATCAAATCTAGCTAAGATTTTTGAAAAAATTATTTTTACCAGATTATTTAAATTTGTAAAGAACCATAACCTCTTAAGTGCTAAACAATTTGGCTTTCTCAAGAAGAAAGGTACAGATGATGCTATAGCCCTACTTAGCAAATTTATTTATGAAAATCTAAGTATTAGCATACCAACTGTTGTAATTTTTTGGACTACTCCAAAGCTTTTGACACTGTCGATCATGGCATACTTATATCCAAATTACAGAATATGGGAATAAGAGGTGTAAGCTTATCCCTGATAGCCAGTTATTTACATGACAGGACACAAGTTGTAAAGGTGAATTGGACTAGAAGTCAGCCTATTAAAACAAATGTTGGAGTGCCACAGGGCTCTATATTAGGACTGTAACCTCTCTATACTTTTAGTATTTATTTTATTTCTTTTTAACTTTCTATCTACTTGCTTGCTGGTTTTGAAAGAGAGGTTACAAGTTATTTAGAACTAGGCAAGAGCCTAGAGAAGCTGAAATTGGGCTGGATCCAGTATGATGGGACTTGCAAATGAAACACTGAACTTAAGATAACAACAACGATTTATTATTCTCTGGTAGTACAACACCTGAGTCCCAAAAAGGCTAGATAACTAAGTTTTTTTTCATTGTTGAGTGTAATTTCCTTAATGTGTGCCTTGCCAAAAGTTGAGCAAGGAATAATGACTATTAACGATACCAAGCATTGAATAAGTATAAGATCTGAAGGATCAGTAAATATTAATTCATGAAATGCTACATGATGTCAATAATACAATTGTAAAGTGGCACACAATCTCGACCCGCAAATAATCACATATTATAACTAAACATAAATATATATATAAACATGTACACCTGCAGGATTAATTTAACAATGTAACAATTATAAAAACAACACATACATATAATTAACATCAACCACGTTTGCATATAAATAACACATCACATGTTCACCCTGGTTATCAGCGCATATCATAATCTTGTTCAACACCCATAACCCCCTTTTTCTGACCAAGTGTCCGGCCCACTTTACTGATTAATTAATAGGTGACTAAAACCCCCTTCCCAAAACTTCAATTAAAAAAAATCCCAGGAGTGGAGCAGACCTGCCCCCAAGTTTTAACAAGATAAGTGTTAACTGAATGTTCTCAGTAAGCCACGCGGCCAGCGCACAAATCCCAAGCCGATATTTAATTATCAAATTTAAATCCCATCAATTACTATAATGAAAAGTAGCATCATAAGGTTAACATGGATGTCCGGTTGCCTAACTGCATTTTATGTTTCTTTTTACTTTCAAAACAGAATCTAGAAAAATAGTGGAACTTGACCACCATGAGTATTCATAACCGACATTGATTAATCTTGTGTGTTCTTATGGTTAACTAACTGTTATAGTGAGCAATTACAATTATCGTTACAAAGTTGTTTTTTTTTTTTTTTTTTTTTTTATGGTGAATACAAACTGTGACAATGGTAATTTTAAAGTGTGCAAATTAGCTAAACAGTGGTACAGAATTTGTAATACGGAATCTAAGTCATAAAAGTATTAAGTCAGCTCACAGTGTTCCAAAACTTGACTACCGGCAGGGTCAGGCATCGGACGGGATCTAGCAAGACCTGACACAGACAGACTTGCAGTGGACGTCTCCAACGGGAGTCGCCCATGGTTTAAAACCACCCCCCAGATATGAATGAATAATAACACACGTGTCCATATGGAGCAAAATCGTTAACATAATTATCCCAACATGCTTAAAACAGAAATAGAATGAGATTCAACTCTATCTACCAAACTCCCCTCAACCCGGGCGGTGCGTGACCCCGGCCGAGTTTTCACTCTCAGAACGAGATATACATGATAGTAATAGAGGAGGCGTAAGCCTTACAAAATACAATTAAAACATTCCACCCATTGTCCGGAAATAACTGTCCACACTGGAACGTTTCACGAAAGTCTCACAGAGTAATTCGGCCACAAGATTTAGTTTAAAAATGGTTAAATTTCACCTGGTTTGAAGGGTGTATGTTGAGGGCTCAGTAGTGTGTGTCCAGTCCATCCTTCCGGCTGACATAGCTGACGAAGGTTCTAAAATTACATCGTCGGAGGCAGTTGTTCGGCCATCCTTCCAGAGCGGGGCAGATTCCCGGCTACCTCGGAAACCCTGCACAATTATATCTGGGATTACTCATAAGTTCATGAAACACACTACCACATTTACCCACTGACATAGCATGGACTGTCCGGTTTATAAACTCGAAAAATTGCCTAAGTCAAGAATCCCATTGAATGTGGTAAATCACTTCAACAAATAACTCCATTGAATATGTTAATATAGAATATGTCTAAATATAGTCACTCCCTAATAATGATAATTTTAATTAACCTTTATGCAAAAGTTTTCATGACGCACTTACAGGAATTGGCAACTTTTAACAAGTCCGTGACATACGCAGAAATCAGAAAATTACTGACTTACGCCCCATCTTAGTTTAGTTAATTTAGTAGAAGCATTACTGGATTAATATAAAACATAATTATATCCTTAATGTTACAATCAATTAACCAGGGTTGAGATAAAGCATACATGAAACAAATTATAACCTGAAACTCGCCATGCGCTAAGGATTCACTGCAATATACACAGTGCATTCAAAAAATCCCGGGACTGATGCTGCTATAGACATACAGATGGAGCTATCTCTGTGTCACAGCTGGAACACTATGTGACAACCTTCACTCACTTCCTGTGACAATTGCATTGTTGAGGACTCATTCCATAGTAAACAGTGACACTGTTAAGTTTATCTGGTTTTTCCTTGTTGTCATAATTTTCGAGATGGAGCAAAGAGCTGCAATTAAATTTTGTTTTAAATGTGGAAAAGTGCGACAGAAACGTTTTCGATGATGCAACTTGCATATGGAAAAGATTGTTTAAGTCGTAGCAAAGTGTTCGAATGGTATGCACGTTTTAAAAATGGTCGTGAGTCTCTAGAAGATGACCCAAGAGATGGGCGCCCCTCCACAAGCGTGACTGACGAGAATGTCAAGCGTGTCTGTGCTGCACTGTCCGTCAACCGTCGGCTGAGCGTCCAGATTTTATCAGAAGAGATCGGCATCAGTGTGGGTAGTATTTACACTATCGTGCATGACGTACTCGGCAAACGGAAACTGTGTGCCAGGTTCGTTCCACACTCGTTACCAGCAGAGCAAAAAGAACCACGTGTGGAAGCGTCGCGAAGTCTCGTTGAATGGGCCTATGACAACCCGAATTTCTTACAGAACATTGTCACAGGTGACGAATTGTGGTGTTTCCAGTATGACCCATCTACCAAACGTCAAACAGGTGAATGGCGCGACCCAGGAGATGGCAGACCCATGAAAGTGAGGGCCACAAAATCAAAAGTGAAAACAATGCTGATCACATTTTTTTTTATTCAAGGGGACTGATCCACAAAGAATTCTTGCCACCTGGCCAGACTGTAACTGGACCATTTTACAAAGAGGTACTTGATCGCTTTTTGAAAAGAATTCGCAGGGTTAGGCCAGAAATGTACCGATCAGGGGAGTGGTTTCTTCTGCATGACAATGCTCCAGTCCACTCATCATTGATTGTCTCACAATTTCTCGCTGGAAAATCAGTCACAGTGATTAACCATCCACCCTACTCACCAGATTTGGCTCCGGCTGACTTCTTTCTGTTCCCTAAGCTGAAGGTGGTACTGAAGGGGCAGCGTTTTGATAATATAGAGACAATTCAGAAGAATGTGACAGCTGTTTTAAACACGATTTCGAAGGAGAACTATGCGCATGCCTTTCAACGATTGTATGAGCGATCTAAACTCTATATAGAGAGGGAAGGGATGTATGTTGATTAATAAATAATAAAATTTCATTTTTCTGAAAAGTTGTGTCCTTAATAGCGTTAGTCCCGGAACTTTTTGAATGCAGTATGTATATCTCAACGCATCCATTTTAATATTAAATAAAACCAATTTGTTTTTATATATAATTAAAATACATATTTTAATGGACTTACCGGAGGTCACGTAGCTTTCTACTTATTCATAGAAGAAGCTGGGAGACGAAAACTGTTCAATCTACTCTGCCAGCCGGGGACCAGAATGTGAAGCGCCGAGCGTCGTATTGGAACTGAACTAACTGGCTCTTGAAAAAACCGTATGTAACAGCGATAGGGCGCGCGCGAGGCGAGCGGCGGAGGGGTAATTCACAATGACAAAGTCCAATTGACCGTACCAAAGGACAACTTCTTTCGCGTCGACAAATACGTAATTTCTTTAATAAAGCACAATATAGATATCGGAAGATCGCCGCGTTTTCCAAAACGCGGCACACCCCCACCCCAAAAGGGCAACCCGGTTGCCTCACCTTCAAACTCGGGAAAGTACCCTGCAGTGTACTCCCATCAAACAAAAAACTCCGGTGGACATCGTGGGTGAGTTGGCCAGGCAGACTCGCTCCCAGGAGAACAGAGGCTCAGAAGGGAAAACGAAAGAGCCGAAAGAAGAAGTGTAGAGTGTAAGTGTGCGGTTGCTGCACGCTGACCTGATCAGGGCCAGCCCACAGCAAAGAGGGACAGAGAAGAAAGACAAAAGAAAAGTTCGGGAGCTCCCTGAGTTCCGACCTCCTGAGGCTTGTCCACCCCAGCCAGAACACGATAGCCACCTAAACAGGGGAATCTGCCCCATGGACTTACGGGATAATTCCCTAATACTACCCCCCATTTCACACAATAGCTTTACTGCGCGGGCCAAGGGGAAAAGAGGGGGCGACGACAGTCCCCCCGATGCGGTGGTCCCACTGGGACCTAATAGAAAACCATGTCAACTGTGACTATGGCACCTTTCCAATATATATATGAGTTTTACATGTGTGCTCCAAGGGCATGCGGTAGACGACGTGCGGTACGAGGAGCAAGATCGACCCCGCGCCGCACATCGCCCACCCTCCACCCTCCACTCTCTCTAACTCCTTTTTTTTTTTTTTTTTTTTTTTTTTTTTTTTTTTTAGGTTAGGAAAATCGGAAGGTGGATGGTCAAGGATGATTAAACGTTCATAGACTAGGACTGAAGGTACGGACCTGGCTCCCTCCGGACATAAGGACGATTGGAGAAAACCAGCGCTCGCGCAGGCAGGGGCGCATCCCTGAAGTAAACGATTCCCACTGGGACTGTGAGAAACATCTACCCGCTACCTTATCATACTCATTACCGCCTCCCCGGAGCACACCCTCTTAAAATAGACAACATCCCCAACGCGCACAGAGACCACCGCCGCTTCCCCCCCCCCATTTTTCAGCCCGTTTACCCCTTTTTAAACAGTTTTAATTTGGAAATGTGTGTAGTAATCTCTTTAGCATTACCACCCGGCTCTTCCAACCGCGCCGTCACCGGTGACGTAAACCCGAGAATGCGGTACGGCCCCGACCAACGATAGCATAATTTGGCGGCTCTTTTATCGGCAGCCGAGCTGATCGGGTGGCTCTGGCAGTAGACCAAATCTCCTACCTTAAAGGGATTTGGAATACGCCCCTGGTTATACCGAGCACGGACGCGCTCGTGCGCACGGAGCAAATTCTTCCGGGCCTCTTTCCACCTATCTGCCGTCCTAATGTCTGGGTTACTCGGCAGAAGATCGTCTATATTCCATAAGTTGGCCAAGGGAAGCGTAGGCGAGAAACCAAACATAACTTCAAAAGGAACGGCCTTATGACTGTCATGCAGGGCCGTATTGAAAGCTAGTTGTAACCACTTAAGGTTCTGGTCCCAGGTGGTCTGTTGTTCCGCATGATAGACGATGAGTGCGGACCGGAGGTTCCTGTTGAATCTCTCCGCGTGGGACGGCTGGGGGTAATAGGGGGAAGTGGTTACATGTTTGATGCCATTGGCGAAGCACATTCGCCGAAAGTCGCCAGAAATAAATTGTGGACCATTGTCCGAGACAATGATGGCCGGAAGACCGAAGTGCTGAAATACATGACTCTGGAGCGCGTTTATGGTCAATCGAGCAGTTGCCTGCCGTAAGGGCAGTAGCCAGGCAAACTTCGAAAAAGCATCCACAGAGACAAGTAGGTAAGCATTACCTGACTTGCTACGCGGGAAGGGTCCCACGTAGTCGATGAATAGCTTCTCCATCGGTCTGCTCGCCACATCAGATGACAACAGCCCCAACTTTGTGTTTTGGGCAGGCTTGCTTAAGCCACAGAGATGACATGCCTTCACCCGAGTTGCTATGTCCCTATCCATGCCCTTCCAGATGAAGTTTTTTCTAATGCTGGAAATGGTCTTCGAAATCCCCTTATGTCCACCTACCGGGGAATTGTGATAGTAGCTGAAAACCATGGGCACAAGTTTGCTAGGCAGCACTATCTTCGGGGCCCGCCCCTTTTTCTCTCTGCAACATAGGACGCCCCTGGACAAGAAGTACGGGACCTGCACGTTACCCTCTTTTAGATTTTGGATGATCGGACCCAACTCTTCATCATTTAACTGATGGGGTAACACATCAGTAAAAGTTAAAGGAAAGTCCAGTAAAACAGAACAGGGTTGCTCCGGCTGGGCTTCGCTGGGCTGGGAGAACATACGGGACAAAGCATCTGCAACCACATTTTGAGTTCCCCGAATGTGTTGAACCTTAAATTTAAAGGATGAGATTTTAACCACCCATCGTCCAATCTTACCCAGCTGCCGGGGATGAGCGAGAAGCCAAGAGAGAGCCTGGTTGTCGGTCTCGAGCAGGAACTCAGCGTGTTCCAGAAAACGCCTGAACTTATCTAGAGCGTATACCACAGCCAAACACTCTAGCTCATACACTGAAGACTTCCGTTCTTGTTGGGTCAAAGTTCTAGAAATGAAGGCCACAGGCTGCCTAGCACCATCAACAACTTGGGACAGAACCGCCCCGAGCGCCACCGAACTCGCGTCCGTCTGTAAGATAAACTGTCTCGAGAAGTCTGGCATCCTCAGTACTGGAGGGGAAATGATGGCTTCCTTCAGAGTCTCGAAAGCCTTCTGTTGCTTTTCCCCCCATACAAATTTGGCGCCCTTCTTCCGGAGTTCATTCAGAGGTGCCGCAATCTCCGCCGCGTTTGGGATGAAACGCCGATAGAAATTGACCATCCCCACAAATCTCGCGATGCCTTTGGCATCCTTTGGTGGGGGAAAGTCCCTGATCCCCTGTGTTCGCTCAGGATCCACAGTGACACCTCTATGGGAAATCAGGTGGCCCAGAAAAGAAATTTGTGTCTGGGCAAACTTCACCTTTTCAGGATTAACAGTGAGGCCGGCACCCCTCAACCTGCACATCACCTCCTCAAGATGACTCAAATGTTCCTCATACCCCTTGCTGTACACCAGCAAGTCATCAAGATAATTAAAAACGTACTTGAACTTGACATCGTGAAAAACGGTGTCAAGCAAACGGGTGAGTGTTTGGGCCCCTACCGCTAGACCCATAGGAACCCTAGTATACTGATAGAGGTTCCACGGAACACAGAATGCCGTGTAGGGCCTACTTTCTTTCGTCAAGGGAATCTGGTGATATGCAGAGTTGAGGTCAATGATGGTAAAATACCTCGCCTCACTGAACCAATCGAACGCGGAATGAAGGTCAGGAAGCGGGACCGAATCTACCTCGATGTTAGCGTTCAGCTTGCGGTAGTCGATGACCATCCTGTGCTTACCTCCAGGCTTGGGCACTAGGAACGCTGGACTGGCATAACTGGACTGAGAAGGTTCAATCACCCCTTGATCTAATAATTCTTGAACCTTCTCCCTCAAGATGTTCATCTTCGGAGGGGCAAACTTATAAGGGTGGGAGCGCACCACCTTGGAGTCCGTTAGGCGGATCTTATACTCCAAGAGATGTGTGAGCCCAAGGGCCGGAGTTAATACAGTGGGGAAACGCTCACACAACTGATCTAAAGCGGACCGCTGGGACTGGGAGAGGTGGTCTCTAGATGTGTCGGGACACTTAACCTCTTGGATATCTTGCCTGGTCCCCTGATATCCAAGGAACGGGATTACAACTCCCCGATTGAATTTAAAATAACATTGGTGCTCTTGGATGTCAATAACGAGACCACTTTTGCAGATGAAATCGGCACCAATAATGCATTCAACTCCCAGAGCCGGAGAAACCAGGAAGCTCCACACCCAAGAAAATCCCTCGATTTTAAACTTGAATGAAACTACCCGGGAAATGGGCAGAATTTCCTGGGATGCCGTCCAGCACACTACGGAAGACTTTTCTGACCGTTTAATTAAACCCTGTCGCTCAAGGTCCTCGCACACTTTAGATGAAATGATGGATCTTGCTGATCCAGAGTCAACTAATGCTCTGAGTTGACTCTTTTTCAACTCCAACAGCAAGAAGGGGCATACGGAAGTGGTTCTAGAGATGGTTTGGAGGACCTTGCTACCCAAAGACTTGGGACCTACAACTGGCCTGGAGGCGCGTACCTTAGAAGACCCGCGACAGGTAGGGGAAGACCTCCGACATATCTTCCCCTCTGTGAGCCTTTTCTGAATGAATTTGGGCGCCCTGGGGAGGGACGTTGGACTCGACCCAACCCCGGTACAAAATCGTCTGACGTGGCCCAACCTACCACACTTAAAACAAGTCACATTAGGCGAACGACGGCGCCTCTCGCTACAAGAGTTTGTAATACTATTTTCATTACCACATGAGGATGGAACAATTCGCCCCCCATGCCTCTCGTGTCTTAACTTATCATGGGTCACGTGCTCACGGGACTCGTCAATCACCTGGATCGTTTTAGCAAACACACATAGCCGTTCGAGGTCCGCAAAACAACGTGGACGGTCCGCGAACACCAAACGGGATCTCTCTTGGGGCGTCACCCCTTCTAAAATTCTTCCAACGACATCCTTCTCGGGCAACCCTAACCTCAAAACCCGAGCACATTTACGGATATCCTGCACAAAATCCCCCAACGCCTCTCCGTTGGTCTGTGCACGATAGAACCGGCTAAGTTCCAAACGCCAACGTCGCCGACGGGGTATGAAAGAGTCCAACACCTCCCCATGGAGAGAGTCGATACTGCCACCACGATGCAGAGTGCGGGTGACCAGCTCAGCCAATAAACCCCGGCAGTACGGATATATAACGGACAAGAGGACCTCATCGGACAGCCCCGGAAAATCCGCCAACTCCAGGACGATGTCCAGAAAAACCAACAATTTGCCCTCATCTTCTCCATCCACTACCGGAAGTCTCTGGAGGATGCCGGAAATAGGATTGGGTAGTCCTTGATACCCTACCCCCGCCAGAATCACACAATACACTGAACACAAAACATAACCCACAAAAGCATATTTACAAGAAACGGAAAAACTCAAGTACTGTCCTTCCTTTGAGTAGACCCCCGGGTTTCCTAGCGCTGCGGAAACCTGACCCGCTCCGGAACTAACTCTCCGTCAGTCGCCAGACTCAAGAAGAAACAACATCAGACACTAACACCAACATACAATCCACACCACCTAACACCAACCACAATATACAACATTTCGACTACAACATTGTCACCCTTACAATCGGACGATACCGACTTCCAGTCGGGCCATACCGCATCCCACTAACCGCACGCGCACTTACTTTCAAAAAATAAATACGGGAACCCATCCCCACGCGATCTCCGGCAATGTCCAATTTCAAAACAACAACCCAACACGTGCCCATGGCGGCCTCAGATTTACAATTCAAAACATTTAACAATAATTCATAAAAAACATATATACTTCTACATTTCATGTCAACCATTAAGTGCCATTTTATTTGCCAGACTATCTCCAAGTTTGCAAGCCCCATCACACCAACGGACCCAAGGGTTCAGGCCTAGAATGAACCACGCTCCGGCTACCATTTGTAACCTCTCTATACTATATTTAGTATTTATTTTATTTCTTTTTAACTTTCTATCTCCTTGCTTGCTGGTTTTGAAAGAGAGGTTACAAGTTATTTAGAACTAGGCAAGAGCCTAGAGAAGCTGAAATTGGGCTGGGTCCAGTATGATGGGACTTCCAAATGAAACACTGAACTTAAGATAACAACAACGATTTATTATTCTCTGGTAGTACAACACCTGAGCCCCAAAAAGGCTAGATAACTAAGTTTTTTTTCATTGTTGAGTGTAATTTCCTTAATGTGTGCCTTGCCAAAAGTTGAGCAAGGAATAATGACTATTAACGATACCAAGCATTGAATAAGTATAAGATCTGAAGGATCAGTAAATATTAATTCATGAAATGCTACATGATGTCAATAATACAATTGTAAAGTGGCACACAATCTCGACCCGCAAATAATCACATATTATAACTAAACATAAATATATATATAAACATGTACACCTGCAGGATTAATTTAACAATGTAACAATTATAAAAACAACACATACATATAATTAACATCAACCACGTTTGCATATAAATAACACATCACATGTTCACCCTGGTTATCAGCGCATATCATAATCTTGTTCAACACCCATAACCCCCTTTTTCTGACCAAGTGTCCGGCCCACTTTACTGATTAAAGTTCAAAACCTGGTTTGAAGGGTGTATGTTGAGGGCTCAGTAGTGTGTGTCCAGTCCATCCTTCCGGCTGACATAGCTGACGAAGGTTCTAAAATTACATCGTCGGAGGCAGTTGTTCGGCCATCCTTCCAGAGCGGGGCAGATTCCCGGCTACCTCGGAAACCCTGCACAATTATATCTGGGATTACTCATAAGTTCATGAAACACACACTACCACATTTACCCATTGACATAGCATGGACTGTCCGGTTTATAAACTAGAAAAATTGCCTAAGTCAAGAATCCCATTGAATGTGGTAAATCACTTCAACAAATAACTCTATTGAATATGTTAATATCGAATATGTCTAAATATAGTCACTACCTAATAATGATGATTTTAATTAACCTTTATGCAAAAGTTTTCATGACGCACTTACAGGAATTGGCAACTTTTAACAAGTCCGTGACATACGCAGATATCAGAAAATTACTGACTTACGCCCCATCTTAGTTTAGTTAATTTAGTAGAAGCATTACTGGATTAATATAAAACATAATTATATCCTTAATGTTACAATCAATTAACCAGGGTTGAGATAAAGCATACATGAAACAAATTATAACCTGAAACTCGCCATGCGCTAAGGATTCACTGCAATATATATCTCAACGCATCCACTTTAATATTAAATAAAACCAATTTGTTTTTATATATAATTAAAATACATATTTTAATGGACTTACCGGAGGTCACGTAGCTTTCTACTTATTCATAGAAGAAGCTGGGAGACGAAAACTGTTCAATCTACTCTGCCAGCCGGGGACCAGAATGTGAAGCGCCGAGCGTCGTATTGGAACTGAACTAACTGGCTCTTGAAAAAACCGTATGTAACAGCGATAGGGCGCGCGCGAGGCGAGCGGCGGAGGGGTAATTCACAATGACAAAGTCCAATTGACCGTACCAAAGGACAACTTCTTTCGCGTCGACAAATACGTAATTTCTTTAATAAAGCACAATATAGATATCGGAAGATCGCCGCGTTTTCCAAAACGCGGCACAGGACCTTTATTGTTTATTTTATATATCAATGACTTACTAGTGTTACAAGATGTATTAATAGCATATGCTGATGATACAGCAGTACCAATGAAAGCAAAGACATGGCCTGAACTTGCTACAGATATGTCAACTAAATTAGATATTATATACTCTTGGCTCTATCACAATAATCTAGTACTCAACATAAGCAAGTCTGTTTTTATCACCTTTGGAAATTATAGAGACTCTGTTCCGCATGACTTTGAAATTAAGATAAATGGTCAAAAATTGAAAAGAGTTAAATCTAGTAAATATCTAGGAATAACATATGACTTTAACATGAAGTGGGATGTACATGTGGCTAACATTGTAAAAAAAACCAAATACTTAGTCTACGTTTTTTACAGACTTAAACAAATTTTATCAAAAAAGCAACTAATACAAATATACTATGGACTATTCCATAGTGTGGCAGGGTATGCTATCATAGGCTGGGGGGGTCTATATAAATCATCTCTAGACGCATTGGATCGGCTGCAAAAGTGTATTCTTAAAATTATAGGAGTCAATGAACAAGATTCGAATAAACCATTAAATATTATACAGGTGTTTGTAGTGAATTCTATAGTTTATCAATACAATGATCTAAAAAGTGAGTTTTTGCAAAATCGAATCAACACACGGTATAAAAATATTATATTGCCGCGACACCTATTAAGTATTGGGCAAAGAAGCTATGTGTATTATGCCATAAAATATTTTAATGAATTACCTAATGAACTGAAAAATCTAAGTGTAAATATAAAAGTGCTTAAAAAAAAATCAAAGAAAAAGTTAGGAACATTGTTATTGAATAATCAAAAAAACAGTCTATTATGATATGGACCTTTTTTTCTCTTTTTTTTCATTTATTTATTGAATTGTGTTATAGTACAAACTAAAATTTTGTTAAAATTGAAAAATAATTTATTTTTAATATTTACTATGATCGGTGAGGTAAAACTCACAATTAGTATTAAGTATATAAGTATTAATTCTAAGGACCAACCTATGTACGGGCATGTATGCCCCCTATAGGTCCTTTATTGTATAATTTTGATTATATGTAAAGGAAAATTGGTAATAAATATTATTATTATATTATGTTGTTTATACTGTGTAATAATTGTTACTCACAAAAGAGTATGAGTAGATGATGAAAATGAACATTGTGGGTAATGAAAAGTAAATAATTATGTTTTAATGAATAGAATTATGTCTGTGGGAATATTAAACCATAAGATTCAATGTTATATGTTAAGTAATAAATAATAAGAAATAATAATTAAAAACAAACAAAAACAGTAAACAAGAAACAAAATAAATACACACAAATACAATAATACTAAAAGGCAGTTATGACAATACACAAGCCAGAATATGAAACCATAAAATCACATACAATTAGAAGAATAGACATAAAACCATAGAACAAATGAACAAAATCATGTATTAAACCAATCAGACCATACAAGGGGAAAATAAAATGTAATCTCTGTAATTTAATAGAAATAGCCAATTGCTGTTTAGGCCTAGGCAATTGCCTAACTGTAAACTACAAAAAACTTCAATTTTGAGAATTAAACAACAACATTAGCAAACTAAGGCATATAAACAATAAAAGACGATTAGACAATCATGTTAACAAGGAAATATTAAAGTAATTATGTAAATTAAGAAAACAGTGTAATTAAACAAAACTGTCAAAATGTTAATACCTAAGTAAACACAATAGTATTGGATGTCAAATTAATCCTTGAACCAAAATACGAACAGTGGTAATGATATTTAATACTTAAAAGGGAATACTGAAGATTAATTGCATTCAGAAGACCTGTAACCATTTTAAATAAAAATTCAAATCTCCTAACAATGGTCTTAAGCCAATTTTAACCAATCAGAAATTTTGAGTTACCATGACAACAGCAGAATATTGACTAGTTTCAGTTAGGAACGTGAGAATCTGTAGTGACGCTTAACTGAAGAGACGCCACGCTGTGAAGGGCCCAAAATTTTAACATAAAACATTAAAAGTGCCCATAATTTTATGAAGAGAAGGACCAGACCAACTGAGAAGAGGATGTTACAATCAACCAGACCAAGGACCAGTTCAAATTAATCAAGATGCATGGAAACTAAGGAAATTAACAAGAAGACGCCAGACGTACCTGAAGCCCAAGATTTTAAGAAATAAGAATCGACATCGACAAATTAACCTACGTTAACAATTGACAATACACTTCATATCAACTAACGATAAGTATTGCTGAATTCATTGAACTCTTAAAATAAATTCTCTTTCAAATTTATAACTAAACTGTAAACTCTCACTATCACTGAAGGTATTAATTTTCAAGGATTGATGAACAAACATAATTTGTAAACACTAAATAACTGATGATAACCTATGTATTACACCAACGACACTGTCACACACTTTAACACTACAACATTGAATTTGAAGTAAACCTTGTTGGATTTTTATGCTCACGATCATTCAGTGAAATATTGTAATTTATTATCTTGTTTTAAAACTTCTTTGTCGTACTTAAAAGGACTCTATTTTGGCAAATTTATTTTGTAAATAATAATCAACGCTGTCTTGTAGCGAAATGAAACATTGTATTGCCAACCCAGCCATCCGCTGAGTGAACGACTATTTATTGCCGAGGCTAAAATTATTATATCAATTACAATTTGTGTATAAGCGTTAACAAGAATTAACAGTTCTGAACCAAATAAAAAAGTGTGTACTTTTAACAACTGTCCAGCAATTATTTATAGAAAAATATTATGTATGTTTTGTTGTGTAGCAGTGAGTCAACCTAACCAACATTATTTCAAGTTGGTAACACGTTTCCCCCACTCAAACGAGATTCAAGTTCATGCCGGTCGGCGAACTATTCGAATTTACACTAATACACTGTAGAACCATCCAGGTAAAAACTTTTAATTGTTTTCTCGCAAAACAATTTGGCGCCTATCCGGAAGTACAAAAGAGTGAGAAGGGACAGGTAAGGCACACAGGCTACCAAACGCTTTTATAACACCGAACGAACATTAACAACGTTCGCATATTGAACTTACAAAATTATAAACGACACAAGTTAAATAAACAACACTCAATACAAGATAAATTACAATATATATATATATATATATATATATATATTCAATCACTTTCTGCTACAGTCCGTTTCTTGATGTATATAATACATTTAATATTTATAATTAAATTTACCTCAAGATGTTTTTTTCTATTTGGTACATGTTTCGAGAGTTCCTGTTCTCTCATCTTCAGCCTTCGCAATCTTGTTTCTGGTGAAGTATTTGTGTGTTGGCTGCTGGATTCCATTAAAAAAAAACACATACAAAATGCCTAAACGCATACAAACAAAACAGAAATATATAAGTCCAATTTAGCCACACATGCAATAAACACAGGACACGAATTCCCAGACATAACCAATGTATCACTAATAAAACATATACCACACAAAGGCACCATAATAAACATTTGGGAAAATTTACAAATATACAAACATAAAACACAAAACAAACTAATACCAGAACAAATACAAATCAATACAAAACATGACACAATATTCAAAGCACTCAACATCGAAAATACACAAAATACAAAAACATATACCACAATCACACACAATAATTCAACTTTAAAATACCAAAGACCAACAAACAATCTTAATGGCATCCAGCACCCAACACACAAATACTTCACCAGAAACAAGATCGCGAAGGCTGAAGATGAGAGAACAGGAACTCTCGAAACATGCACCAAATAGAAAAATAACATCTTGAGGTAAATTTAATTATAAATATTATAGTAAATTATAGTATTATAAATATTATACTATAAGTATTATAGTAATATATATATATATATATATATATAGTATTCCTTCCATCTTACAAAGGTCCAATACAGCAGTCTCTTTATGGTATCGTTGTATAATAAACCGCATATTATCTCCCGATCGTTCTCCACTTCATAAACTATTCTACTATCTTGTCTCCTTCGATTTTCATACTTAGTTATACACTTTCTAAATTATATTCAATAATATAAAATTGAATGCCCTGACTGTAACAAATTTTATGTTGGCCAAACTAAAAAACGTTTAAAACAAAAATATATGCAACACCGTAATTCATATATAAAACCATATATACCTCAGCCATCGTGATCTTGCGCTGGTGAAGTATTTGTGTGTTGGCTGGCTGCTATTTTGGTTTCTTGATGGTCTCTGGTATTTTAAAGAGGTATTATTGTGTGTGATTGTGGTGCATGTATTAGTATTTTGTGTATTTTCGATGTTGAGTGCTTTAAACACAGATATAAAAATAGCATAAAAAACTAATAAAAATAATTTACAGAAACTGTATAACTCACACAACAAAGACAATACAACAACTAACGGTATATACAAAATTGAATGCCAAGATTGCAATAAATGTTACATAGGACAAACAAAAAACCGCTGAAAAACGTTATTTTGAACATCTAAATGCATACAAAAAACCAGAAATATATAAATCCAATTTGGCCACACATGCAATAAACACGGGACATGAATTCCCAGACATAACCAATGTGACACTAATAAAACATATACCACACAAAGGCACCATAATAAACATTTGGGAAAATTTACAAATATACAAACATAAAACACAAAACAAACTATTACCTGAACAAATACAAATCAGTACAAAACATGCACAATATTCAAAGCACTCAACATCTAAAATACACAAAATACTAATACATACACCACAATAACACACAATAATACCACTTTAAATACCAGAGACCAACAAGAAACCAAATTAGCAGCTAGCCAACACACAAATACTTCACCAGACGCAAGATCACGAAGGCTGAGGATGAGAACACAGGAGTTTTCGAAACATGTTCCAAATAAGGAAAAATAACATCTTGAGGTAAAATAAATAATAATTTTAAATATTATATATATATCATATTTAGCTACATGCTCCATTATAACCAAAAAACATTTTTTTTAACACTCCATTTCCAAATTTAAATAACGTCAGTTTATTAAAAGACATTTCCGAAGGTCTAAAAACGACTTTATGGGAATATTTGAACATAAAACAAGTAACAAATTAATACCAGAACAAATACAGATTAATACACAAAATGATAATATTTTCAAAATTTCTAATTTAATAAAAATATAAATATTTATAATATATTTTACAATTTATATATCAAATTTTATATGCATATATAAAAACATTAAATTTAGTCTACATACGAAACAGCTGTTTTGAACAATTGATTTAATAATATTGAATTTATTAAATTATATCTGATGATGATAGTTGGATTACTGTCGAAACGTATTTAATTTATAATATAAAATATGTCTTGTCAAAAAGTTTTTATTTAATATTAATAATTGTCTAAATTATGTTATACATTTTGTGATCCTTATTCAGTTTACTTATACATTCGGATCACACATTTCCTAAACAACAGGCAAAAGGGGGAATAATAGAAACAACATGTTATATAGGATTTGTGAAAAAAGAAACTTTTCTTTTAATTCGTAACAAATATTTTAAAGAAAAGGGCAATTAGATAATAAAGCATTTATACAAATTTAACAAAAATTGTATACCATGCAAAATGAATTATGAAAATTCCTCTGACCACTGTCGTTGTTTAGCTAAATACTCCAGGATACTTGCTTAGATAAATTAGCAGAAAGTATTTATTGAAAGTAAGTGAAAGGGACAAAGCAAAAAAGACAGGAACAAAAAATTAAGAGCAGAAAGGAAGAAAATTACCTGAATTGTGAAAAAGCCTAAAAATTCAAAATCTTTAAAATTAAAGATACGATAAGATTTTCATTACTTTATCAATAATATTCTTAATACCAATGGGGATAATTTACTTTTAAATATTCCAGCACGTTTACTGATTCTATATTAGCATTATACAAAAGAGCAGGAAAGAAAAAGTAATCCCTCTATTAATGAACGGAGCGGGCCTTATTAAATTTCTTGTTAACTTCTTTAATAAAGTCAACAACTCTCAACTTCCACGGAAAGATCACAGAGCTTTGCAATAATCACTTTTACTCTCTCTGTCGACAATTATTAATTTCTATACATTCAAACATGAAATATGTGTACACAAACTCACAAACTATACGCTTCGTGCTGACGTCAGGTAATTCATCAGAGGTTAAGAATTTTCTTTCAGTAGACACAAACTACCAAATTTTTTAATTAATAATAATATAATTAATAACATTTGTTTGGCTCATGAAAATCTCTAAAATAAAGACTAAGGTAATGCGATTTTCAGACAAGAAACAAGTAAGAACGAAAATAATGCTTCATGGTTGAATTTTAGACATAGGTAAGCCGTTTTAATTATATGGAAAATGATATTGTCTATGATAGGAAATATAACATTCATGTTAAGTTTGGTAAGTTTCAGATGATCTGTGTGACAATCAACCGTATTTTTAAAAACAAGGTACGCAGAGATACAAAATTAAAGTTCTGCAAAGTTATGGCAGTCCATGTTTTGTCCTATAGGTGTGAATTGTAAACAACAACCAAGAAACAAGACAGTAAAATACAGGCCGCGGAAATTCGTTCCTAAGATGAGTAGGTGTTTTAAACTTGACCGTATAAAGAATGATGCCATAAAAGAAGATTTACAAGTCTTTGACTTGAATGAAAAATTTAAAGGTTACAAACAACGGTGGAAATAACACTTGCAAAGAATGTCAGATTCCAGAGTGGCTAAACAAATCTGGCAACATACACCTAAGGGAGACAGCTGTGTGGCTAAGCCTAGGAAGAGATGGCTGGAGGATCTTTAAGGCAGAACATGACGCACCTTGCTTATGCCGTATTGTGAAGATGATGATGAGACACAAACTTCAAAATTTTTAATTATTATTATTATTAATATATTTTGTTTGCTAATAACGTAAATGATTTAAAATTTTAATAATATGGAAATTAGCTATCGTATTAAAAAAAAACACATTAAACTCAATCCTTTTGACGCCAATGCTGCCGATTCTTCAACTTCAGAACAAAAGTTTGCAACCCGAAGTATGGAATCCACTTTTGCAGGCTGGAACTGCCGGAAATAAAACTCGGAACACCAATGTTATAACTAACAATTTTAAATTCATTACTCTTGTTATCTCGATGAAATCGATTCCGTCGTAATACCGGGTCATGTAGATATTTAAGGCAACGAAGAAGCTGACGCCGTAGTGAGAAGTAGTGCGGACATCCCACCACGAGTCGATGCCATTACCGTACGACCTGATGACGCGAAACTAGCTGCCACAAGCACCGTCATTAATGTGTGGCAGCAGACGTCGAACTCACGGCAGAGCAAACTTTCTTCCGTGAAGCAGAGCGTCCGTAAGTGGTAAATAACAGGTGACCGCAGTCTTCGTGAACAAATCTGCAATATGAGACTGCCTGCGTGTTCCAGCCTGCAAAAGTGCAACCCTACTTCGGGTTGCAACCCTTTTTTTTTAGAGTTGAAATCGGCAACATTGGCGTCAAAATGATTTGTTGAATCTGTTTTTTAATACGACGGCTAATTTTAATAGTGTTAAAATTTAAAATCATTTACGTTATTATCGAACAAATTTTATTAATGACATTAAATTAAAAGTTGGTACATTGGGCACACGAACTTGACACATTCGTACCTTCTACAAGGATAAGAACGACCCGTCTGCACTTAGGTCGGAGCATTTACAGTGAAACACATAATCAAAACTGTAGTGCGGTCGCAGAACTGACGCAGACACAGCGTAAAAGGTAACCTAGAAGACCTCGGAAATGAACAGTTAGCGATAGTCGTGGATAGCGTCGGTTCACTATTAAAATACATAGATGCTTGTAAGTTGTGGATGAAGTGCAGTTGTTGTGTGTGAGAGAGACAGAGAGATCGTGTGTATTTGTACGGAACCAAAAACGCTAGATGTACGTATACAGGATGACCGTTAACAACAACAAAAAAATGGAGAAAAAGGAACACATTCAAACCGCCAGGTACAAACCAAAAACTACCCTCGCGGTTACACATGAGTGCTCTTTGCTGTTACAATTAAAACCATTCGCAGACTTGCTCTCTCACTGGAAAAATAGTACCTTTATTATTCTTCTTTTCCTTTACTTAACTTTGCCATTGTGATGTGAATAGTATTCGCCAGTCACAGCTTATATTGATTTACTTTTATTACTCATTAGTACCATATTTCCCTCTCTAGTCTGCTTCTAGAGAATTCTAACCAATCACAGCTAAGCATTTTACTGCTTACAGTTTACCGTTGTAGCAAAGAAATACTTCTGATGTTATATGCCAAAAGTAGTGTGTTTTTAAGATGTCCGTAGGCCTATATAATATTTTGTTTTAACTGAAATGATCAAGTTTTTATTTAATTTCCTTATATATTGTTATTTTTAGATTATGTTGGTAGTACAAATCTCTGTATTTTTTAAAATAAATTTTGAATTTCTCCTAAAGTCATATGGGGAAAACATTATCTATACAGTTTATTTTCACTTTTTCTGAAGAAAATTTTTTATGTTTTTGGTAGTTTCCTTCTAAAATTCCCTATAAGAAAGCGTTAAAGTTTAATTTTTTAAATGTTTTTTTGGTAGTTTCATTTTGAAATTTCCTAAAATTGCTCGATAAAGACAGATTTAAATTTTTTAAAATTTTTAAATAGAAGGTAACGAGAGTTCTGAAAATTAAATTTTAAAATGATCACGAAAGAGAGCTCTGGATAAAAAATATAGAGCGTTAATTTATGTTTTCTCACCATAAATTTGTGGAGTTCTTTTTATACGACTTTATAGCGATTTTTCCAGTAATATTTAAAAAAACCTCAAGAGTTTTCACAGTATAAACAGTATCTTATTTATACTTAGGAGTTAAGAAGCGACTAATTTCCTCCAGATTGTCTTTCAGTTTGTTGTAATTTATTCATTTTTGTTCGTACATTTCGTTGTTTGGTTATAACATAACACCCAAATTTATTCAATATAATGCATTTGATATATAGAGGAAGTGGAGGACAACGTGTACATCAGGCGATTACACACCGACCTAATGGTTTATGATTTTGATCACAAATCAAGATCACTGATCACTGTTCTCATCTTCATAACATTGCGCTAAAGAAATAAAAAGAGGCACAAATATAGAGACAGTAGAGGAGTTCACATATCTTGACTCCCAGATAAACAGCACTAACAACATAAGAAGAAGAATATATCTCGCAAAAAAAATATGGATTAAAAAAAGCACGTGGCATCTAGCTTCATCTGGAGAAGCAAAAAAATGAAAAATTTACAAAACACTTATTAGGTCAATGCTAACATACGCTTCAGAAAACTGGTGAGCAACAAAAAACATCGAGAGACTTCTAGGCTGTAGTGAAAGACGGATTCTAACATCAATATTTACAGGAGTACAAGAAACTGGAATATGGCGCAAGCGCTATAATTATAAACTAAACCATCTTTACAAAGAGCCGGAAATTGTCAGGATAATCAAAATATACAAGTTAAGGTGGGTTGGATACATAGGGTGAATGGAGGAAGGACACCCAAAAAAACATATTTTCTACCAGAAAAAATAGGTAGTAGAAAAAAGGGGAAGACCCCAAAGTAGATTCAAAGAAGAGATAGAGGAAGAACTCAGAAAGCTGAACATAAGAAACTGGAAAGCCAGGGCATGGAATAGGAAAGAATGGAGCCGACTCTTAGAGCAGGCCAAGATCCACCAAGGGTTGTATAGCCACGACTGATGATGAAAGAAATTGAAAAATTCCGTACTTGAAAATGCCTCCAATAAACTAACGTAGAAGTGGATAAAACTAATAAATGATTAATGAAGCCGAAAATAAGGGAAGCGGTGTCAGAATGCGACGAGGCGACGTTACAGGATGACACATGAGGTCCGCTGCGCGGCTGTGATAAGGGTTGTGACGATACATCAAACGCGGTGTACACACTTTTATCCAGACGCCAGACGCAGCTTCATAAATCTCTCAATAACCACTAATATTTAAAGACACATTTATTGCATGCACAAATATTTAGTTTTTGAGAAAAATAATTTTGTTTTGTTTATAAACTATCCTTAATGACCATAAAGACTAGTCTAACCAGTCTCTGTGCCAACGGCCCAGGAGTTCTTGTAGTACTTCAAATCATTTCGATAAAAACCATAATGATAACTCTTCTGTGCTGAATGCACACGTGTTTAGTTTTTGAGATAAATTATTTTTGTTTTGCTTATAAACTATCTTAAAACTACTTTTTTGACCATAAAACACCATAATGACCATTTTTAACAAGACAAAAGGCGGAAAAAATTGGAAAATAGGATTATTTGTGAATAGTAATGTGACGATTTAATTGATAATAAAATATTTAATAATAAAAAAAATTAAAAAGCAATTAAGTATTTTTAAATCGCACTATTAAACCTAATGCCCCTGTACTAACTCAGAATAAAAGTATGAGAGGTAAATGGAAAAATCTGACTAAACAATTAATAAAAAAATCGAATTGTAAAAAGCTATTAATATCACAGTTAACCCTTTGGTAAGTCATCATGCGTTGACCTGTTTAATTCCGGACTCAACGTGCTTAGCGAACCGTCTGTAACTTAGAAATGTATAAAATCGGAATGTTGGTAATTAGTAATTTGAAGGCACGAGTAGTAGTTAAAATAATTCCCGTAAATTAAATAAGTATAAATAATTTGTTTCATCTTGTTATAATAATGTCAATTTAAATAAAAATAGGAACTATATTATCGCGGAGTACTCGCTCCGTTTCGTTGTAATGTGCCAGTCGAATCGAGTTAAGAGTTACTATGCAGCCGTCAGACAGTGCACACCTACGAGCGAGAGCTCTTCAGAAATGTGTTGATTAAAGTTAAATGTAACTGTTAGCTACCACTACAAAACGTGGGGAGCAAGTTTTAATATATATATAAAATGTAGAAAGGTTTTCTTAAGAAATGTAATAAGTTAAGAAAAATTAACAACACGTAAGCAAGATGACGTCTCTACTCAAGATGTAAACTCCAGTACAACTCTACATGTGAATATGTGACCTGCATAAACTGTACATATAGACTTCTACGACCCCTACGACGCTGACCAGGACCTACGTGGATCTACCCCAACTTTAACCAGCATTACTTCAATCTCCTCAGTGAACCAGCTATAAAATATTCGCCGAAGACACGACCCAGATGACGACGCCGACTACCAGAATTCCCAAGTGTGACACCCCAGGACGAGGACAGCACAACTTATTGTAAAGGTGACTCGATAGCTCGACTATCGAGAGTTAATTACATTTGAGACATAACTTATAGATGAAAGAGACTTTTCAAAGACTATAATTTTCTTTAAACAATAAATGAAACCAAATAGATGTATACTGTAATATTGAAAATCATACGTTGTATCGTTAATATGTAAATGTTAATTATAATCCCGTTAGTAAATAATACCATTCTTCAAATGGTAAATGTCATCTTGCAAGCTCCTAGATGAGCATAGTATTACTCAGACGTCTTTACAATATTTAAAGTAAACTCGGATCCGAGGTAAAAGTACATGATCAATATGATCCCTAGTTTTCCAGAAAACCCTTTTGAATATTTTAGTACAAATAATTATGTTATGGGATCCTTTCATATCATTTGTTAATAAAGAGAAGTCATCTCATTACACATTGAAGTGAGTGCATACATCAGTGAAATACCTTCCCTTGTGTCCTAATAATTAGCTTAATTATTATTGTTAATTGTGTTGAGATTAATTTCAGTTCGTTACAACGTAGGCAGCCCGTATAATTGGCTAGTGTCAATTATGATGGGTTCCCTGGATTTGTAACGTGGCCAAAACGTTACAGTAAGATTAAAACAAAAAAACAACAACATTTTAACAAATGAAAACGTGATTTGTTATTCGTCAAGTTGCCAATATTTGGTTTTGTGTTATTTGGTAAAATCTGGAAAACTTCACTGGAATCAAATTTTGTGCATATCCATAAAATCTGGACACATGTATAGCATCCCGCCTTCCTTCGAGTTGGTTGCTTTTCCAGCGATCTGCACAAAAACCGAGTATTAGTGGACAACGCGTTCTGCTACAAAAAGGGAAACATATACAATAATGGATCAGTAGTGGCCCTTGGGCCACCACGCCTTACTTCGAGTTGTACTGTTTTACGTGGATTTCACAAAACAAAATAATTTTATAGGCATGTTATTCCCATGCGTAATTTTATGGAAATTTAGTTTTACGGTCAGTTTAGTTTGTGAGTTACACTCTTTCGGAATATTAGAAAGTAATTATTGTGTTATAATTATTCTGGAACTCCAATAGTTGATAATAATTATTGCTGTTATTTTGAATGTTCATCCTCTTCTTTCACAACACTTAATGAATATTAATTACTACATTTTCACATGTGAAACTTACTTTGTTTATTTTCCTCGTACGACGTTTCAGCGTGATTTCGCCTTCCTCAGCGAGGTATGATACTGAATGTCCGGAGTTTGTAACGGTTTTTCCTCTAGTTGGTAGGTTGTTTGGGGGGCGGGAAAGGGGTTGGCGCGGGATTCCGAAGTATTGAATGTTTTGTGTATTATTGTGTCAAAGAGTGCGTGTGATTTAAAGTGTAATTGGTCGTTAAGTATCTTGTTTGGTTACACAACACAGCTACACCAACATGAAAAACCATCTTGAGATCCTACACTACCTACCTAAGAGTCGAAAACTTAACACCGCAGAACAATACGAAATATACAAACACTAAATAGTACAACCAAACAACATACTTAACGACCAATTACACTTTAAATCACACGCACTCTTTGACACAATAATACAAAAAACATAACAATACTTCGGAATCCCGCGCCAACCCCCTTCCACCTCCACACCCCCCCAAACAACCTACCAACTAGAGAAAAAACCGTTACAAACTCCGGACATTCAGTATCATACTTCGCTGAGAAAAGCGAACATCACGCTGAAACGTCGTACGAGGAAAATAAGCAAAGTAAGTTTCACGTGTGAAAGTGTAGTAATTAATATTCAATAATTATTGCGTATGAACAAAGTTAACTTGACTTATTGTACGAGAGTATTGTAACGACGGGCTCACTGATCGTCGTATGGTACAGTGGAAACAAAACACAAGACATCAATTACGTCAGTAATCACCGGCTTTAATTAATCTCAATCAACAGTTCGAAATTAACAAGTTATATTCAACAAGATTATACTTGTACAATAATTCAAGTTAATCTGTCCACACAAATAATAATGTCAACTGTATATAATTCCGTACTGTAAACACTTTTCCCTAATACACACCACTTGAGACGCACTGTGTAAATCGCCCGACATATGCTGGAACTAAACGGCAGGTGCGGGCTATTCATAGTCTGTATGGTTCCGTGATATGTGTCCTTAACAAGCAATTGAAAATTCTAGAAGATACTTAAGCGCGGCCTGGGTAGAAACACGCACCGTTGGACTAGTTGAGAAGCTTGTCGAACAACACTATCGAATGTACGAGATTGTTCCGTATTACGTAACACTGTCTCGCATGTTAAGTGTCACGTACGCACACAAACATTACAGATGGGCTCTGCTGGGATAGCCGAGAAACGTGTAGTACGTTCTGTAATGACGTAACGCTGCCTTGTTAATTTCAGATTGTTATCTGTGCCTGATTAGAGCTGGTAATTAGTGACTTCATTGGTATCTGTTTTGTTTACACTGTACAATACGGTGATCCGTGAGACCTATTATACCAAAGCTTAAAACTATGTAACAAGCAAATATCCAGCCACATCCAGGTACATAACACATACGCACACAAAACAAAATTGTGAGTACAGACAATAAAATGTACGGCCAAAGTACAACAGTACACACAGTACCTGTTATTGTACAGAGTACAAATCCCTCAGGGCAAAACGTATATAAAGCAGTATATGAAACTAATAACATTATCGATATAGAACATTTTTTACAGTTTCCTGGTGCATTGTGTATTGTGATACCCAGGCAATGTTATTATGAAATCCATAAATAGGACTGACGAACGTATAACACAATAGATGCCATATAGGCCAATATAACACACACACACACACACACACACAGTCTCTTAAACGTAAAAGTATTACTAACAAAACTACAGCTACTATTTTATATATACTGACTGAATAGACCTGACATATTGAATCAGCAACAATGCACAATGTAAGACTTCAACAATGGACGCAACAATGACAGGCATAACGCACAATACTTTCTAAATTAACTTATTGCTGCCAAAGGCTGTTTCTCATTCGATCCTGTTTTAACTTTTAACACTGGATATTTTGTAGGTACATATTAGTTCCATTTTAATGTTTATTGTAATCTATAAATTCTGACAATTTATTGATATCTATCTACATCATCATTATTGAAAGTCCATGCCTCGTCGAGTCAGTCACATCTCTCTCTCTCTCTCTCTCCCTCTCTCTCTCTTTCTATCATTATCCTCTTTAAATCGCAGTACGATAGGAAGTTTATCTCCTTTCCAATTTCTTTGAAGAACGTTTCTGCTGTTAGTCGTCCTCTGGGTTTTTTCTCCCAACAACTTTTTCCAAAAATGTTACTCAAAGAATATCTATAAATATGAAAATACGTTTTTCCATTAATAATAACAAATATCACTAACCCTATTTACTGTAGTGTCCATGAATCTCATTCGGAGAAAGTAGAAACTACAAATTTTGTTAACCATTTAAAGTATGGTATTTAAATTCCATTTAACTTTGCACACCATTGATAACCTAAAAATACCGCATCGCGTCATCGGACGTCCCAAATCTCTCCTTCCTTTTGACCTATAATTTAATAGTTGTTTGTGGAGCCAACAATTGGTTAACAAGTTCAAACTACTTTAGCCGATATTGAGCAATCCTAACGAGTCTACTCACAATATTTAGTTCTTATGTATACCTGCATTTTCTGTGATATTGAAGATGATATCCTGCCACGGAACTGAAGAAAATCTTATTTTGGATGCTTGATTACAACTAGGCTAGGATTTCGTTAACGTTTAGCGTTTGTACACTTGCCATCGTCATTGTTTTCATTGCCAGCGTCATCATAACAATCGTCAACGACGCTCTTTTTCATTGTTACCTATTTTTGTATCGATAAATTTAAATTTAATTCTAATCTAAGATGTACAGATGTAAAGACAAAGCGTTAATATAAATATATGTTTTAATGTAACTGACATACGGTTCGTCCAACTTGTGACAAAGTGAGCTCTTAGAATCGAAAAAAAAACAAAAACTGTACCAGAATGACTTCATAGCGACATACAGTGAGCAGTAAGCAGTCCTGCCCGAATATCTAGGCCTTGATAGTTACTTACTGTGGGAGTACCATCAAAATTGTTACCTTAGGCTTTCTCGGGCGGCATCGAATCTGTTGAAAGTCGATGGTCTACTCTGCGGACTGTTAGCCCGTAGGCCAATACTGCCGCATAGAACAGCCGTTTCGGCACCACCTTCAGTGTAAACGACTCGAGTAACTGGGCCGTTTCTTTACCAGTTAACCACAGTACTGTTGCAAAAGAAGTGCCACGCCGCCAGTTTACCACAGAACTGTGGTTACCTGGTGATGAACCGTCCCAGTTACTCGAGTCGTTTACACTGAAGGTGGCCTCCAACAGTGGTGCCGAAACGGCTGTTCTATGCGGCAGTAGTGGACTACGTGTGATCAATCGAATTTCAACGGAGAATCATCATGTTAAACATTCTCTAACTTCTTTATCGTGTTCTCCTTCTCATTCATTTCCGTCTTTAATATTATCATCGACATTGTTTGCATCGTCATCGTCATCGACACTATTATCGTCATCGATCCCTTTCATTGTTACGTACTACGGAGTCGATAAATTTAAAATCTATTCCGATATGTTGTTAAGATTTTGGCTTGCCGGGCTGTACGGTCGCGGTGAAAGTTGTGCAAAGCAAACGTTTTGGCCACACCTTCTGTCGTTATTGAATACAAAAAAGCTTGTCATTGTTTTTCAGCCTTCTTCAATAAATATGCTCGTCAAAGGTACGGCCGAACAAACGTTTGCTTTGAACAATCTTGGACCAAAGGTCTTACAGCCAAAATCTTAACAACATTGACGCAAACCGTAAAAGCTTTAGACAGAATCTATTCTGATATATTTATTTTTTTCTAAAGGTAGAGAGATGAGCATCATAATCATCACCACTCCAAGGACTACGTCTTAGACCTGTCCCGAAACCAATCTCCTTCTCGGTCTACCGACATCTCTCTTCCCGGTAGGGTGGTAAACCAAGGCAGTCACAGGTAGGCGGATATCAGGCATGCGATTCAAGTGTTCACACCATCTCCTTCTGTAGTCTTCAATCTTCTGATCCAATGATGCAATGTTTAAATCGCGTCTAATATCCTCGTTCTTTCTCCGATCCAAGAGAGAACAACCTTGTGTCCCTCTTAAAAATTACATTTCTGCTGCCTGAATCCTCTGCACGTCTCTTTACAAGGTGGAGAGGTAAAACATATTATAAATTACACGTTTTATTATAAATACACGTTTTACTGTAATCGAAATACGAACCGTTTATTCTGTAACAAAGTAATACTAGTTGACCTTAGAACCGGTTAAAGAAAAGCTGTACCAGAGTGACGTGTGACTGATTGTGTAAGTAAGTCTCGCTCCCATGGGGTCATTTTATAGGCTTAACACGTAACCAACGTGGCATTGGTTTGCAACGTGTAGACAAAAATGAAACAAACTAGAAAAACAAATAGTTTTTATACAATACGTATTTCAGAAAGTGCATCTGTGTGTGTACGACGGACGATGCCTGCTTTCCTAAAACAAGGACGAACAATACTTATGGTACACCGCAAGTATTCTCCTGTACTTTACTGCAGTCTTCTTTAACCATAATGTCATTTTGTTTTAAGCCACTTTCAAAATGGACAAAAGCGTATTGCAGGTGTAGCAGAATTTCCTAAGGAGCTTTCATCATATAAAAGTACACAATACATTCGTAATAGAAAGATTAAATTTTACAATTGAAACATCAAAATCGTCTTAATTTTTTTTTAAATTAAGCAGGTCAAGTCTAACAAGTAAAAATAAAACGAAAAATCAACAGCAACAAACAGTTTATATTATATATAAAAACGCTTCTAAAATTATATATATAAAAGGCAGCTTTTGTACAGACAATGCGTTTTATTATACAATGAGAAACAGTTAAGTTTTGTAAAAAAAAACTTATGCGACTTTATTTGAGTATACACAAAGACTTTTTTAACAAATACTAGAAAAAAGAATAGTTAAAATAACTTATATAAACTACATAAGTTTTGCATAATCTAATGAAAATAATATTTTTAAAAGTCTACGATGTTTCTACGAATGCGTCTGAGGAAATTGCGACCACACTATCTACACCTTGTAACATTCGTGTTGATGACCCCCCCCCCCCGGGTAAAAAATTTGTCAATTATTTAAATTATATTTCCAATATTCCAAGAGACAGCCGTATGAAAGTTCAAATAAAATTTTGTCAACACAATTAGAATTATAAAAGGAGAGATAAGACAAAAAAAATGGCCTTCCTGGGGAAGAACCCTGCAACCCAGTACTAAAAATTGTAACTGATGATTGTGTTTTGGAGCAGGTATGACATTTTAATCATTTGGGATGCAATATCTCATACAGGAAGGACAACGATTCGAGAGAAACGTGAATAAATAAAGTTATACCTCTGGAACAACAAGACGACTATTGAAGAAGACGTGTCTATTGAATCAGTGGAAGAAGTCCATGTGGAACGCTTGGTAGCATTAAAATCAGAAGGTGTTACGAAGAAACGAAAAGACTGCCATGCGATAGGACAGCTTCGAGAGCTTTTACCAATTGAAGACCTGCCTTAGGGCAGAACACACACAAAAAATTGTACTAGCCATACCTCAACTTCTATAATATATACCATAACATATTATGGTAGTGAAACTTGGTTTAGAAAGGGAAAGAATACATCTAGTGTACAAGGGGCAGAAATTAGGTTCTTCTTGGGTAAAACGGGTTGTACCAGAACATGTACTTGCAGAAATAATCATCTTAGAATGAAACTAGGGAAAACTGAAAGCTTTAGTGATAAAATATGTATTTATAAATTCGGGGTCAAAACATCCTACGACGTTGTGCGATGCCTAATCTCCGTTGCTGTCTGTCGTTGCGGTTTTCATCGTTTGGTGCTCTATGGCTCGTTGAACTTCTTATGTCCTCTAACCATGTTTTCTTAGGTCTTCATTTCTTTCTATGCTCTCGAGGTAACCACCTCATTGTTTTCTTTGGTAGTCTATTTTTTGTCCCAATTTTTTGTACGCTTCCGTATCAGATTAGTTGTTTTTCTTCAATGCAGTAGATGATTCTCTTTTATACGCCCATTTCTTCGTTGATCGTCTGATTTCGTATTGGCTATAGCCATGAAGTTTTATCAGCTCGTCTCAAAACATCTCCATTTTTGTAGCTTCTAACTTTCTTTTTACATGTTCTTTCATTCTCCATGTTTCGGATCCGTACCATGTTTTAATCATACTATCCTATATTCTTTTCTTCCTTTCCTTCCAATTTCTGTGCTTTAAACCATCCCATTCAATTATCTAATGATATATTAATTACAGATATTAATCATTATTATATTAATATGTTTATCTTTGTATGTTGCTGAACCTTCTCATTCTACAATCAAACACGTGCACACTAATTTCTGTGCACTTATTAGTAAAGTGTTCAATCAACTGTAATCTACAAAACTGTAATCTTCAATCATTAGACATGTTCAAAAAGGACAAACGATTTTGAATTTTTTTTTTTCAAAATAGCTCTAAAAAATCTGACTCAGACTTAATGTAAACTATTTTCTTGTTTCCCTAGCCAGAGAGATTTCTTTCCTCTTGTTTTTGTTTGTCCCTTTACAGTAATTCTTAACGTAGTGCTGCGTTTGACATTATTAGAAGGTCAGATACTTTAGGTTCGTAAAAAATATAAATACACAAAAAATATACTTCAGATTTGTAATTTTCAAGTTCTAACTGGATGCATAGAAGCTAGCCAAATAACTGTAAAATGTCCGAGGCTTTTTGCTTTGTTTGTTCTTGACTTATTTTAACATTTTTTTCTTCCTTCTTCATTAAAGTATGAAATGTTAAAATGATGCCGGTACACAACTGAGTAGAGTTTACATGTGGAGATAATCGATTTAAATAGATTTTCTACAAAAGCCTTGAATATCGTCCAGTGGGCCAAGATAAATATTTAAAGCCTCCTGTAAACAACGACTGAGTGAGTTTCACTGAAACTGCAACAGGCTGTTACCTAAGCCGTGAGTGATGACAACATTACTGTTATTGTACACAGCTACAGTACACTTTTGCAACTGCAGATAGCGCCACATTATAGCAAACTGTTTACACTGATTAACGGGTAATTACGCGGTTTATGAACAAGGACCAACAGCACATAACAGTTCATACCATGGTTCGGAAATTAATCATTACACGGTTGTTAGACAAGGCACAATGGTTAATGACGTAATTATTACTAGCAATGCATGTTTAGTAGGTGGACGCAGTGATGCAAGCAATAACACAAGCCTACGCGTGTTAAGATAATTTCCACTACATGAGTGGGTTTGGGTTAATCACTGTAACATACACTACCTGATTACAATGTGGGCCACAAATATGTTTGGAACCATGAAGTACGGACCACTAGCAGCTGTACTCCTGAGTTCTCTTCTGGTGCGTGCACGGCAAAAATGTTAGAGCCCTCGAACTAACTGCAGTTTCTCTACTAGTAGGCCGGCCGCACGCTGGAGCGACATTTTGTTTCGCGACATAACCGTTTTGGCGCATTGTGTTCCACAGCGTCGCAGACGACTCTAGTTCCATCATGATCTACGAGGATTGTTCAATAGAAACACGTTTGATCTGCGCAGCCGTGAGTTCGTCGCCATGACAATAGAATTCATTTGTTTATATTGTATGTTAATTACTAGTGACGCGTTTGTCAAAAATATTTGCAGTTTGCTCTTTTCTAGCGTTGTGACTGGGTTGAAAAATGGCGTCTACGATAGAAAATCCGTCCAAAAATAATAATCTGCGTGCCGTTATTCAGTTTTTGGCCGCTGAAAAAACTGGCCGGTTTTAGTCAGCTAATGGAAATTTATACGAGAATGTAAGCTATATCTGGTGACTATAGTTATTCTCATACGGCAGTGGTTGAATTGTGCAATAACTTTTGACAAGGAAGAGAATCCGCTAAAGATTTGGCCCGTCTCGGACCTGCACGTGTTCCAGCATCAGATGAAAATGTGAGCCAGCTGTAAACTGCTTTACGCGCAAATAGGCGCATCAGAGTTAGAGAACTTTCTCAAATGTTGACCATCAGCGTGGGAACTGTTCATTCTATTATTCATAGTCTTGGCTATAACAAAGTTGCTGCTCAGTGAATTCCACGACTGCTTACTGATGGTAAGTTTAATGAAGAAAGTTGTGTTAGTGGTTATAATCTCAAACAGAATTATCACTGTTGTACAGCACTATAGAAAAATTATACCGATTAGCGCTTTCAAGCTTCTCAGCTCATCGTCAGATCGGAATTCTGATCTAATGATGAGCTGAGAAGCTTGAAACCGCTAATCGGAATAATTTTTCTATAGTGGTGTTCAACAGTGATAATTCTGTTTGTGCTTACTGATGAGCAGAAAAATTGCGTTCGGCCTTATCATTCCAGAATTTGATGCGCTGTCAACAACAAGGTAATGCCTTTCTACACCAAATTGTTGCCGGTGATGAGTCTTGGTGTTATCATTTAGTCTCCGAAGGCGAAAGAATGTCGGTCCCGACTTCGGCAGGAAAAATAATGGTGCCAGTAATTTTTGATTATCACCTGCTCTTAGATTTTAAAGAACCTGGTGTCAACCTCAACGCTGAGCGATGTACAGGTAAATTAAAACGTTTACGGGTCAGCATCAAGAATAAAATTCGTGGGACCGTCACAAATGGTGTCATTCTTCTGCATGATAATGCTCGACCCCATGTATCCCAGACGATTCAAGGTCTGCTTGGTAGTATAAAGTTGGAAGTCTTACAACATCCACTTTACAGTCCCGACTTGTCCCCGTGCGATTATCATGTTTTTTGCCAATTAAAGGAATCACTTAAAGGACGGCGCACAGTGGGGCCAAAAACCTAAAAACTGGCCAAAAGTCGAAAAATAAAGTTACTACTTAGGTCGTTTGAATTATAAGGATGGTTAGAGTAACAGTCCAAGATTCAGCGTGTACAGGTGAGTGGTCGAAAAAACTATCACCAACAATGAAAAAAACAATTGTAAAGAGATCTTCTGGCGAGGAGCACGTTCAGCACGCAGTTGTGAGTCGACACTGCGTCTCTGTTAGAAGCCCTAGAAACTCGAAAAATCGTCTGATTTTAATTCTGCAAAATGGAATCATTAGCTAAAAGTAAGTGGATATCACGTACGTTTCATGAAAGTTAACTAAAAATAAGCAATGTAGTATTTGCAAATGTTTGACGAGAAAAAATAATTAAATTATTTATGCGGAAAACATGTTTTTAATAATAATAAAGTAATATAATCAAGCAGAGTTGGATGGGAAAACCTATTTTAGTGTGAAGCTTATACTATTTACTAACGAACAAAATTAATGATCAGTAGCTTAAAGTAGCACAATACATAGATAACGTTAAATTGTTTAACGCTATGTTAGTCGCGTGGCACCAACAACATGAGAAGGCTCCCGTGAAACTCAATTTCACTTGCTATGTCTTTTGAAATATAAAGGTTTTTACAGTAAAAATATTTATATTATCTTTCAAAAACCACCACAGAACTTAGAAAATTAAATTTATGTTCTGCAATCTTCACGAAAAAGTAAACTGTAGTGAAGCATATCGTTTACCGTATGTAAGTGGAAAAGAGAGAGAACGTCTCGACTGGCTTGAAACGTGGCGATTTGCTTACGTAAGAAGAACCCCGCCACTAGTTTTAGGCACTCACAAATCGTAGCAGGTACATGGGAATTTTCATGAGACAAGTGTATTCGGACGTGCGCAATGTATTGTGACGCTCTATAGCGCGCGTCTATCGGGGGCTTATTAGACAAAGCGCAAAATTTAATTAGCAAAACCGCTTTTAATTTATTAATGAAACGCTTTCTTCGGAGAAACCCCAAACGTTCAAAATGTGAAAGTATAAAAAAATTAACAATTTCGTATTAATAATTTTTTCAAAATACGCATGCTTTTAGTTGATGAAAGAACGAAAATTGTGATTAAGGATTTTGCGAAAATCAATAAGATATTTTGGTAAAAAAAGACTCGAGTTTTATTTTTTTGTTGCAAAATATTGTATAGGATATCTGATTTCATTCGATATTGATAAATTCTGTTTCATTTTTTTAACCTCAACTTATTTGCATAGATTAGACCTAGTAAAATTTAAAACGATAAAAATGTCATTTTTTTCCAACATTTATATTCCTTGGGCGTAACACAATATACATTTCTGAAGTAATTTTTTAATACTTTTTAAAATAAATATTTAATCAGAATTAACAACCATTTAATTATGGTATTTTATAAAAATATTTCAATAGTTAGCAGCGTTTTTTTTTGTTACAGTGAGTTTCTTAATTAACTTAGAATATTTTGAGCAATAATTTTTTCTCAAGTACACCATCGTATTCTTTCATACAATAATGCTTTTTCTTGTTCTTCACTACTACATTTACTTTGGAATAGACTAACTCCCATAAGTCTATGTTCAATTAAAATATTAACTATTAAACAACATATTCTCCCTTATAAATTAATTATCTTAATTTTTAATTTTTAATATTATTAATTAATTTTAAATATATTAGCATTTCTCATAATATCTATCTATATATATATATATATATATATATATATATATATATATATATATATATATTCTGGGCCTCAAAGGGTAAATTATTAAAATAACAATGACATTATATATTTTTCATTAATCACCTTGAAAATATTTGAGTAACATTTCTTTCTTGACTGTGCTTTCCTAAAATAATTTTTTAATCATATCATTTTTTCGTTTGCGAATCTAAGTCGTAATCAGCGATAATCGGAAACGACAAAATTTGATTTTATTAATCTTAAATTTTTTTAACTTTTCCGGTCGCCAGAATAGCCGAATACATAATTTGGAAAACGTACTTTCGCGTATGTTTGTACATTCAGACCCATTTGTTTCAAGTCTGCGAAATATTCCTACCAAAAAAAAATTAAAAGCCTATCAACCGAAGCAGTGGCCTCGCTACTTCCACCCGAAATTCCAGGTGTTATTGATGTTGGTTCGTTACCTGTATCCTCAACGGACAACGATTCCAATGATTCCACTGACGATGAAGAGTAGCGTAAAATTATAAATATTTTTAAAATGACATTTTATATTTGAAATTTTTAATCATTCAAAATAAATATTTTTTACATTACTTTGAGTGTTTTGAATAATTAGTACTTAGTGACCCCCAAAACCAATAAACAATTCATTTTTTCCAATTTATTCCGCCATGTTGGAACCACCATTTAGTTTTTTGAAATTTGGACTTCAGATTCGTAATCAGCGACCTTGAAAACATATAAGCAATCCTTTTAGGGGGAAAAATATGATATTTTATTATTTTCGTCCGCCATTTTATTTTTTGAAATTTTGGATTTAAAATTCGGAATCAGCGACCCAAGAAACCTTTAAGTACCAAACTCTAGATCGATTTATAAATGCCTTCATATTTTGGCCAGCTTTTTGGCATTCGGGCCCACTGCACGGCTGTTGAAATCGGACGCTGAGGTAGAGTTTTCTGTTTAGCAAATGGTTCTGCAAACAGCCGCAAGAATTTTACCAGTAGGGAATCAACATATTAGTGCAACAGTGGGACTCATGCCTTAATGTTAATGGAGACTTCGTTTATAATCGTTTAATAAAAAATGCTTTACAGCCTCTAAACGTGTTTCTATTGAACAATCCTCGTATAAACCACCACACACTGGTCTCGACATTGTCTACAGTTGTCGCGAGGCTCCTTGCGACTAATGACGTAGCTCCTTCAATTTATTCAATTTATGTATCGCAACAAAACAGCTTACGGAATTATTTGAACTGCGCATGCGTTGGATTCCAACCACACAAGGCGGGTGGTTTATATTACACTTAGTTAGTTCTACGTGGAATGTACGTGCATTGCCCTTTCGTTCTGATTCTCGCATATTGTTGTGTATTGAGTATACATATATGCAAATCTCGCATATTGATTAATTTCTAATGTGTATAAAATGAAACAGGAATAGGTGTAGTTGAAACTGAAATACAGTCAAAATAATACCTGTCACGAACCCGCGAACCACAAACTTTTATAGCTAAAAATAAGCTGAAGAGAAATTGTTTTGTCGTGAGCCAATGTCTCAAATCTCTCTCCACCGAAGCGACGCTTAGCAACACGATGCGTCAAAACGGTTCTGTCGCGAAACAAAACGTTCCTCCAGTTTAGGGCCGAGCTGATTATATCACTGAGAAACTTTTGACGTCTTATTCTGTCATGGCATTTCCTGTCTACAAGGACAATCATCTCACAACTCATGCTTTGTCCGCTCTACTCCACTATACAACGTTACCTACACTATACCAAAACTAATCCATAAATAAATATTACGTACTGAAAAACAGATAGACATCAATGGATGCACGGTATCTATTATATCATTTGAGGTAATTAGAGAAAGAGAGAGTGACAGAGAGGAAGGTGGGGGAGAAAGTGTAAGAGAGAAGGTGAGAGAGTAATTGAAAAGAAGGTACAGAAATACAGCGACAGGAACAGAAATATTTTATGTTGTGTATATTATTTTTTGTAGTCTTTATCAAATTTGCTGTGTCTCCCCGGTTAGCTAGCTTTTATACTTCTCCAAAGTTACTTAAAATGTCTCTTGGTTTGACAAGCTGGATGAAAGAGAGTGACTGAGTGAGAGAGATACAATGAAGAAGGGAAGAGAGAGAAAGTGAAAGAAACAAAGTGAGAGAGTAATAAGCAGACAAGGAGGTACAGACATACAGGGACAGGAGGAGAAACATTTGATTTTATGTATATTATTTTGTAGTATTTTTTTAAGATTAATATGTATACGGGGTAGCTAATTGTTATACCTTGCCTAAAGTTATTTAAAAAGTCTGCTCCTTCCACAAGTTGTATTTCTAGTATTCATACTGAGTTCATAAAATATCCCATTGACAAATACGCAAATCATTATTATTATTATCCACTAAGAATGACATACTTAAGACAGCTCTTAAAGTCAGAACTTTACCTTTAAAAGTCGGAGACGTCTGTTTGCTTAAAGAACGTTTTCAATTGAGTCATGCAAAAAAAGCTCATACAAGTAAAGGAAAGAATTTCGAAAAAATATTAAAGACATAAATGTGCGATGGTTAAGAAGGAAGTACACAAACTGCATTGCCTCAGTTAGTGTAAATATGTTTCGTATGGAGAGAACGAGGTTCATAGGAACCAGGACAGTTCATCATCATCATCATCATCATCATCGTCGTCGTCGTCGTCGTCGTCGTCGTCGTCGTCGTCGTCATCATCATCATCATCATCATCATCATCATCATCTTCGCAACACGGCATAGGCAAGGTGCTGCCTGTTCTGCCTTCAAAATTCTTCCATCTTTCTCTTCCTGGGTCTACCCACACACCCGTGTCCTATACGTTTTTACTTATAGACATGTTTGGCCAGTCTTTAATGTAATATTCTTTCTAACTGTTCTTTCCAACGTTCTTCATAAACTTTTAGTTCTTTATGCAAGTTGAAAATTTGTAGTTCTTCTCTTGTGGCGTCATTATTTATAGGGTCAAGTTTAGAACACTCTTTAACTCTGTTTAAGAACATCATTTTGGAGGCATGTATTATACTTTCTTGTTTCTTGGTTGTCGTCTATAATTCATAACCATAGGATAGTACCGGGACTGGCATATCTTCATCATTACCATCATCATCATCTTCACGGATTAAACCAAGGATGGTTTGTTCCGGTCTCAAATAGGCAAAGATTAGAGCTGGTCACTCCAGCGCTTCCTCGGACGTCCCACACCTCTCCGTCCCCTCGGCTTATAGTTCCATAGTTGTTTGGGGATGCGGCAGTCATCCATTCGGCAAAGATGTGCCCACCAATTCAGCCGATACTGGGCGATACTGTCGAATATACTCATAATATTCAGTTCCTGCTGTATATCTGTGTTTTTAATATGATCATGGAGAGTATACCCTGCCACGTGCCTGAGAATCTCATTTCTGCCGCTTGGACGCGACTGGCCTGGCCTGCCGCTTGGAAGCGTCCAATAACCATAACATTATGAAACGTTAATTATCTATCTCGACATACCTTGTTTGTAAAAATACGATTGATTGTTACACAGATCGTCTGAAACTTAAGTAACTTAACGTCATTATCATAATTCTTATCATAGCCGATATAATTTCCCAAATAGTTAAAATGGTTTACCAGTTCTACTATAATTAGATTGTTTATTATTATTTTAACAATAATTAACATTATAAGTACAGTCTCAACTTATAAGTACAGTCTTTATAAAGTCTTAAAGCAATAAAATAAGACTGAAAGGGACACAGAAGATTTGAAGAATATTATCTACTGAGGTAATAGAACAAATTTTTAGATCCAGTTTATTCAGCAAACGAACCAAACTTAGATTATACAAGACCTTAATAAGACCAGTTGTGACGTACGCTGATGAGACCTGGACACTACTTAATAGTGAGGTACATAATTTAAGTGTCTTTGAGAGACGAATTATAAGAAAAAGCATTAGACTAATGAAAGAATGTGAAGAATGGCGCACACGGAACAATATGGAATTGGAGGAATTGATAGATGGCGAGGACATAGTAAAGTTCATCAATTCTATGAGGATCAGCTGGTTGGGACATGTGATGCGCATGAAGGACGACAGAATACCCAAAGCAGTTGTTAGAGGGACAACAGATAGGGAAACTAGGAAAGAAAGATCTAGAAGAAGGTGGCTACATGACGTAGAAGGTGACCTTAGGAGGATGGGTACCGGGGATTGGAGGCGGAGCCTGGAGTACCGATGTGTTTAGAGGCTACTAGTCGGGGAGGCCAAGGCTTATCGTTGGCGCCAGAGAAGGAGGAGGTGGAGGAAGAGGAGATCTGGAACTTTCACAAGATGAGGAAAATAATAGTCTGCTAGTCGTAGCGTGTCTGTGTTCCAAAACTGCACAATTGCAACGTGCCGTAACTGTGACAACGGGAGAAGTTACAGTACAATAATTTGTTCCGCGTATTACACACGTTTTGACACGTCACACAGCAAACTGCAGTATATACCGGCCGCAGCTGTGACAGTTATTAAATTACGTTTCCATTGCACTGTTTTGTTGTAACTGCGAAAACATCTGTCGTCAGCGTGGCTGATGTCACCACTAACCAATAGTGTGATTTTTTCAGAGAGAAAATACACTATTATTTGTCGCCAAAGAGATATCAGATTTTCAATAACACTGATGACAGCGTCATAACGCAAACTATTAATCGCGGAATCGAAACTACTGCCCCGTATTTGTCGTCAAAGAGATATCACATTTTGACATGATAATGTCTTTTGGCTGGCCATCATTTGAAAATTTCTGTAACGCTGTAATTTGTAACGCATCACGCTGCATGACGTCATTCTTGCGTTACGTCATTGGGATTGTTGTAAATAAACGTTTGTTTTGATACGTCGCAATATATATAATGTGTTAAAAATAATATCACTGCAAACAATTAAACCAGATTTATAAAGCGTCCTGAAAGTTTAAAATCAAGTGTTAGCACAATTTACCAGCCGGAAATCGTTAACTAAAACCGCGACCGCTAACATGCTAACGTCGTCGCAGATTAAAGACCTAACAAGCGAACAACACTGCATAGCTGTAGATAGGTTATTGGGGTTATTGTCTCTAGTTAATGGTTGTCTTCGTATGTGATTCAGCTAACGATCTATTCATTAAAATATTTGTCATCGTAAATGCAAATCTACTGTTCTTTATATTTAATTACTCACCGCAGAAATGTGAAGTATAACACAGATACATAATGTCATTGGGATTGTTGTAAATAAAGGTTTGTTTTGTGTTGTGGTGAAATACACTGCTGCTGGTATATAGTAACCATAACGTGGCGACTGATTAAAACAGCGTTCGACAATGGATAGCAGCGACGAGAAGGCTCAGATCAAGAAACGACAAAATGCCGAGCGAGCAAGAAAGTATCGGGAACGAAAGAAGCTCGAGAAGGAACAGCAACGAGCGGTTGCTGTCGGCGGTGAAGCTTCAATACCAGCGGCCCCATCGCAACAAAAACGAAAACAAGATGACTTGTTGAGCGAAGAATTGAACGAGTACTTAATAAATACACCGTTCGCGTCGACGATGACTGAGCAGGAGAAAATCGATTCATTCTACAACATAAAGCTGGCAGACAAGCGAAGGAAGGCCAACGAACGAGTAAAACGTTGTAGATTGAATAAGAAAACTGAGATGGCAACGAAACGAGCGAACGAAGCAGCTGAATTCGAACAGGCAATCGCTGCGGTATCGCCAAAACGCTTAAAAACTGAAGAGATAGCAGCAGATGCGGAATTTACGAAACGATTCGACGACAACGAGTTCGGTTACGCCTGCTCCGTCTGCGATCGCTTATGGTTTCAGAGAGATTTGCGAGCACCGCCGCAAAAGAGTCAACACATACTGGCCGCTGAGTTCCCCAACGAAGATGTAACTAGCTACAAAGTATGCGGAACGTGTTACACTTCCCTAGCACTCGAGAAGGTACCCAACTTTTCGCGATCCAATGGCTTCGTGTACCCTGAGTATCCCGATCATTTGCCACCAATCGACTGTATAACTGAACGTCTGGTCTCGCCGCGTCTACCATTCATGCAGATACGACCCCTGCGGTTCGTCCACGGCAGTCAAAGTATTATAGGGCAAGTAATAAACGTGCCGGTCGATATAAACACGATGGTTCAAGCGTTGCCTCGTAGCTTGGACGACGATAGAGCATTCAACGTAAACATTAAACGACATCTCATACATAAGTCGACGTACTTGCAAGGCTACGTCAATAAGGGTACCGTAAAGAAATGGCTGCAATACTTGTTAACGAAACCGCTATACAAAATGAATAATATATGGGTAGATGATGCATTCTTTAACAGTAGCAGTAGTGACACGACGGCGAAAATCACAGAGACAGAGCCGACGGACGAGGAGCCGTTGATAGAAAGCATCGCAGAACAGCCAGAGAATGCGAATGAATTGTTGCTCGCACAACAAAATTGAAAACGACGAGAGCGTACAGCTAGCAGGCTACAGACCGGTGTCACAATTCAAACGAAACACCGTACGAGCTGGTGGCGTCGCAATATACGAAAGGGAAGACTCGGATCTGCAGGCAACTGAATACGATCTACTCAAGTATGAAGAATCTACGATGCAGGTTAAACAAATGGCAACGGCACACGACGCTGTAGGCGACATTTGTGCCATACAGACTACGATCAACGGTGAGCGTGCCATACTGGTGGACGTCTACATAACACCCAACTCGAACATGGAGAAAATACAAGAATTCTTCGTATTAAACATGATGGCGTACAGCCCAAAGGTTGCTGGCTTATTCAAAGTGATTGACAAGTACGGCTACTACAAAATACCAATGATTCTCGGTGGCGATGTGAATATCGACTTGAAATCGGACAACGGCAAGGAGTTTCTCGAGTTCTTACAAGAGAATTGGCATCTCCAACTCAACAACGATCCGGCAATCTCTACTACGCGCAACAATACTTGCATCGATGGAGTCTTCACCCGTAATATTGATCAACTACAAACACAAAATTATATATCCTACTTCAGTCACCACAAACCTATGTTAAGCGTTGCCCCTGCTCAATAAAAATTTTTGAATCTCTGTACCTGTTGCTTTATTATTTTACATAGCCTTATACAATCTGGAAAAATTCAAGTACCGTCTGCCTAGTGGCAAAAGCTAAAGAGCATGATAATGTCTTTCGGCCGCCAGCTAAACGCAACATTTGCAGAAAGGAAACAATCAGTCAGTCAGTAACCATAATAATGTTGCGTTTAGCTGGCGGCCGAAAGACATTATCATGCTCTTTAGCTTTTGCCACTAGGCAGACGGTACTTGAATTTTTTTATGTCACGGATGCCACCGTCATAACGCAAATTAATCGCGGAATCGAAACTACTGCCCCGTATTTGTCGTCAAAGAGATATCACATTTTTTATGTCACGGATGCCACCGTCATAACGCAAATTAATCGCAGAATCGAAACTATTGCCTCGCTTTTTGTTTTTGGTTTTTATATTGGTAAAGCAACTTTCCATTGTAGCCCTCTTCACGTGCTGTTTCAGCTAACAAGCCGAAAGAAACATTTTGTTACGCCGGTCTCACAGGTCGTCGTATTGTTGAGTGGAATGGAAAATACAGACACCAATAATATCACTAAATGCCAGCTTTAATAAGTTACAAATAACCATGTGAAATCAACAAAGTACTCTCGAACAATAATTCAAGTTAAATTTTTTTCAGACGCAATAATGATTGACAACTATTTTTAGTTCTTCATTAATTATAACTCAATAATCTCTTTCCACTAATCCGCGACAGTCACTTCATCCGCTCTCTACAATCTTCCCATGTGTAACTAAATTCTAAGCCGGCCATTGACTCTTATATATACACTCATAAAAAGTTCCAGACTAATTTTATAGATATTTTCTTTTTGCGGCGTCCCAGCCCAATTTACATAGTTAAGAGTGCTCGAACAGTCTCGAACCAACTTGAGTACACGGCCTTTGTAGACGCACTGCACCTGCTTGGCTAGTAGAGAAACGTGTAGAACGTTTACGTAACTGCAGCTGCCGACATATCGAGCGCGTTACGTAACTGCACATGCCGACATTTCGAGCGCGTTACGTAACTGCACCTGCCGACTACGTAACTGCACCTGCCGACATTTCGAGCGCGTTACGTAACTGCACCTGACGACATTTCGAGCGCGTTACGTAACTGCACCTGACGACATTTCGAGCACGTTACGTAACTGCACCTGACGACATTTCGAGCGCGTTACGTAACTGCACCTGCCGACTACGTAACTGCACCTGCCGACATTTCGAGCGCGCTACGTAACTGCACCTGCCGACATTTTGAGCGCGTTACGTAACTGCACATGCCGACATTTCGAGCGCGTTACGTAACTGCACATGCCAACATTTCGAGCGCGTTACGTAACTGCACATGCCGACATTTCGAGCGCGTTACGTAACTGCACCTGCCGACATTTCGAGCGCGTTACTTAATTGTCGTAGAATATGCAAATAACAAAAAAGAATTTGAATTTGCAGGCCTCATGTACTCATGATATAACATACGTAAATTTGCTATTACATTTTATACCAAACTGCAATATTTCTACCAAATTTAAAACAGTGTAAGAAAATAAGCAGTGGCTTTTGCAACCACGTTAAGTACGTTTGAGAGGTTGCGTTCCTTTTACCGGTCGATAACCTATCACAGTTCATCCACCGCCGTATATTTACCTGTGGTTTCTATGTAACGTGAAGTACAGACGATTGAGTGTTTCTATTTCGAGGTGGAAAGCAACTAACTTTAGCGCAGGTTACTTATACAATACAAAACAAATAATTGTTGTGCAACTACAATACAACAGTTGGTGGTATTTGAGTAGTTCATTCAAGTGGTATTTGTTCTGTATTTACAATTTTATCGTCTTCGCCAGTAGCGTTAGCGCGTAGCAGCATGTCTGTAAATTTATCCCGCCTTTTCTCGAGTTCTTGCTTTTTCAGTGATCAGGACAAAACCGCGTAGGCCTATTAGCGAAAAACGAGTATTAGTGGCAAGCGAGTTCTACCTTAAAAAGGGAGACATGAATAGGCAACTTACTTCGAATTGGTTCTATTTACATGTATTTCACAAAACGCGAGTATTATTTTTTAGACACATTAGCTTCCATGTGTAATTTTACTTTGCATGTTCACGTAACAACGACAAAATTTTGCGTCACAGGCACACATCGGCGTTATATTATTGCTAGAAAAATTTTTGTAAAAAAAAAATGACAATGTAACACGATTGCAATCGTCAACAAACGATTTTCTAACATATACAAATAAATTTTCACGGTTTCTACTATCCAAATAAAATTATATGCGATGTTCACTACATATCGATGCCAATAAGTGCATAATCGAAATATCGAAACTGAGTGCGGGTACGGTTATTGGGGCAGAATAAAAAAAAAATGTATCTTGGCTACGCGTTTGATGACTTACATACATTATAACATATGTTAGCCGCACTGCAAAAACAGTCTGCTTAAAGAAAGTGGTGGCAATCATTAAAGGCAACCTTACACACACGGAGTACAGAAAAACAGATAAAAATTCATTTTAAAGTTTACTATGTAAATACCACAAAATATTGCTTCATCCTATGTACAATAGTCAACAAAATTGTAACCAATTTTAATCCGCGTAAAAATGCAAACGGCCAACCTGAAACATCTCTCACACACGAACGCGCACGCTCACACAAAACGTAATGCAGTACTACAGTGTGTGTACAAAAGTTTATTAGTTGAAACAAAACATGCTGACAATGTAAAATAAAACAGACGATACCTCGCCTGTACAACAAACAACAAACAAGCAATGTGTATGGTAGCGTATGAAACTAATAATAATTTTTCTATAGTTTTCTGTTGTACCGTACAAAGCCTCGGAGAAAATGTTGTAATACGATGTTATTATGAAATCCATGAATAGAACAGACAGCAGACAGCAAAGTACGTAACAGAGAGACGCACACACGCGCTCGCGCGCATACACACACACACAGAATAGTAAAATCAAATAAATACGTAGAAGTTACTGTGCATTTCGAGTGAATATACCTGCTATATCAAATCAGCAACCGTGCACACCGCAAAACTTCGACAATGCATGCTCCACTGTTATTACTTTTGAAGCGAACAGCATTGTTGCCTCTGGCTGATGTAATTCCAAACTATATTCTTTTTTTAAAAAATAAGGAATATTCTGCTAATACATTTTAGATCATAATAACACATCATAAAAAGGTATAAATTTTTTACCATACTTTTTCTTGTTTTTTTATTGTATCGTTATAATAAGAAGTATAATTATTTACTACAGTATTACACACTTCTGTATGTTCATCTTCCAAATGGAATCTTTCAGAAAAAAAGTTATCATCATTTATTAAAAAAATAATGACTCCTGAATAAGATTTAAAATGTAAGATGTTTTATACGGGGGCTTCAAGGTAACGGTGATTGACAAAGTGAGCTGATGTTCCAGGCTATTGTCAAAATGAACCGTCATCAAGTAATTGGAGGAAGATAGTGTTGTCTAATTTGTTCTGTGACCTGTTTAAATTTATCCGCGGCATTGAAGGAAAAATTATGTTTAACATAAAATTCTGCAAATAGTTCATCATAATCATTTGTACATAAGGTCATGGGCAAAGTGCTGTCTGTTCCGCCTTCAAAAATCCTTGAACCATCTCTTTCGCAATTTACCCACACACCTGTGTCTTATACGTTTGTATTTTCAGGCTTCTCTGGCCAATCTGGAATCTGACATCCCTGCTAAGTTTTCTTTCCACCGGTGTTTCAAATACGGTCCAGTTTAAAACTGCTTTTGACTCCTCTTAAGAACGCCATTTTCGAGGCCTGTATTTTACTACAATGTTTCTTGGTTGTCCATAATTCAAACCGATAGTTCAGTACAGGAACTGCCATAACTTTGTAAAACTTTAATTCTGTCTCTCTACGTAGGCCTACTTTGCTTATAAAAATACGGTTAATCGTTCCACAGATTGTCTGGAACTTTACCTAACTTAACATCAATGTCAACATTTTAATCATATCCAGTATCATTTCCCAAATAACTAAAGTGGCTCACCTGTTCTAAAATTCGATCATTAATCATTATTTTTGTTCTTGTTGGCTCTTTCAACCTGAAAAGCCATAACCTTTGTTTTTGTAGCGGAGATTTTTCACATTGTATTGTTTGTAAATCTGATGAAGGTTAAAAACATAATTTTATTAAAAACTTGAGAAACTTAAGTAAAACATGTAATTTTACAGCTCTGTACTATATACAGTAGTGTGTTATCCACTATACCAGTAGTTCCCAAAGTATGGTCCACGGACCCCTGGGGGTCCACGACAATGTTTTAGGGGATCCGCGGACATTTTTAAGAAAATAAAAAATGTACCGCAATTTTCTCTGAATTTTTGTGTTACAAAATCTAAATGTTATAATCTTAAAACAATTATTAGAAGATTCCATTTTTTTCTAGTAACGGAGGAAGTAAAGCTCTTTTTATTTGATTTCAACTTCGATCTTAAAGACAGGATTCATTCATCTTAACTGGAATTTGAAGCTATCATACCTTGTTGATGAGCCTCCAGGTGGTCTAGTAGCTAACGCGGGCGATTGATGCGCTCGTGGTCTCGGGTTCAATTCCCGGCGGAGGTTCCGTACGGCGTGCACTCAGCGTCGTGAGGCAAACTGAGTAGGCGCTGAGATAACAGCGCCGCCTCCTGGCTGTGAATACCGCAACTAGCGGCTGGTGGCGCGTAGTACTGGCCATACACCGTCACACTAACACAAAAGCCGCGCGGTACGCCTTGGTCCTTAACGGACTGTTGAGCGGAGGTATATTTATTATTTATTTATACCTTGTTGATATCTTCGGTCATCTGAATATAGACTTACTTTAAGCTTGCAGGGATCACTATTTTCCGGGTCGATATAAAACCGAGGGGATGATAAGAAAACTAAAATTGAGGATTCGGAGATTTGACTCTAAAATCTTCGAACAATTCCATTTTAACGGTGATTTTGTCCAGATGTAAGGAGAAAATGTTCCAAAAGAGATCCTCAACGTTGTAAGTCTCATTATGAGCAACTGCACTTGCAGCTAAGGCAATATTTTCCAGCAACGGATGATAGTGACATGTGGATAATGAATCCATTTGCTTATGGGCTGTCAACTAAACTCTCTTTTTCACTTCATGAAGAATATTCTCTTGCAGAACTTTTAACTGACAGTTCATTAAAATTAAAGGTTTTGCAATTACAGCTAGCTGACGTCTGGTTATATGTAATGACAGACTATCCGGAACTCTCCAAAAAAGTTTTGAAGTGTTTAAATATGTTTCACTTTATTTATTTGTGTGAAACTGCATTTTTCCAGCTTACGTACATAAAGTCAAAGTTAAGAAATAAACCTGATGTCGAGAGTGGCTTAACATAGAATTTATTAGACATTGAACATAATATTGCAGAGATAATTGTCCAAAAACAGCTTCATTGTTTACATTAAACTATGCCTAATATCATTAATATTATAATTTTGCAAGCTAAGAAAATTTTGATTTTAAAACATTTTAATTCAAATATAAGAGTATCTACATCATATATACTGTTTATTTTATTTCAGAAATCAGACGGGGTACGTGAAGTTTACAATTTTTTGAGGGGGCCGCGGACTGAAAAGTTTGGGAACCACTGCACTAGGCGCATTCGGTTGACGAATTAACTGGACGATGAGTTCAAATAAATGCTCCACACCACATCACGCTAAATTACAAAATAGTGTATTATCGCCTCAAACAACTCGCAAACTGTCTGAAAAAGCATAAATGTAGGCTGCAGATAAAGTTAATTGTGACGTAAAAATGTCTACGGCGTCTGACTTAATTTGTTTACACTTTAAAAAACTCGGAAATTCTTCTCTGCATTTTTATCACATTTGTTATCGCGATGTTACACCATAAATCACCGTGTTATATAATTAAAAAACAACATTTAACATAATCAACAACAGATGTATTCAATCTTATATGTAGAACTATTCTCAAGTATTTGGCTATGGTGAAATGTTCCGGGCTTGAATAAGAAAACAACACTTTTTGGATTGATTTTCATTTATTTCTAAACCCATTCTCTATTTATTCTACTATACATTTTTTCAACGACATTTTACAGTGGTTATGGCAGACTGATAAGGCCATTTACAATAGCTCACAGTAGCCATTTATAGTATTGCTGACTTGATTGTTGTCAGTAAATCGTTCTGCAGCGAGAGATGTTTTGAGGTGAGGAAAGAGGTAGAAGTTACTGGGGACTAAATAGGGTAAGTATAGTGGGTGAAGTAGCAATTCCAAATTAATTCTTTGAGTTTAGCCATAGCTACATTTGGCGTGTGAGATGGTGCATTGACTCGGTAAAACAGAACTTTCTTTTTCGCTAAAAGTGGCATTTTTCTCTTGATTTCGTAGTTTTAAAGATGCAGCGGTTTGCATGGGAGTCTTTATTAATTGTCTTCCACTTTCTAAGGCAGTCGATGAACATTACTACTTTTATTGACTAGGCAGTCCCAAAAACTACTCGCTATAATCTTACCAGCAAACAAAATTCTCTTTGTCTTCTTTGGAGTTGGCGTGGACCACTCTTTCGACTGTTGTTTTGTCTCGAAAGTGTTGCGGTGGACTCGAGTCTCATCAACGGTTATGAATCGCCGCAAAAATGTTATTTTATTGCTTGTATAGGGTGCCAAACAATCGGTTGGAACACCCTTTTGGGCACTGGTTTTTTCCAGTCTACGTAACGGTTTCTGAGGTGCCTACAGCGGTGGACAATAACAATAAGTAACTAATGAATTTTAAATCATCACGTGTATATGGCTACAAAGAATGAAGTCACACAACACGATCAAATTAATGAGTATAGTAGCGCTACTTCTGTGACAGGACCGAAACTTTTCACCCTACCCTCGTATTATAGAGTAAACATTTACTTACTCTTAGCTTACTCGTAGCTTTTAGTAACGTATGTTTATTCACCCTTAAACATCTACAGCTTTTGTTAGTCATACTGATGTACTAAACTATTCTACTATAAAACAGGTTTATAATATATTCAAATTTATTTACCTTAATCGTGAGTTTTACTCGTGTTATACCAACAAACCGTTTACAATTCCAGGAGAACGAACGCATCGGAAAATGTACATTGCGTGTGTGTATGGGGAGGGAGGGGTTTGTTGAATTGTGAATAACTACAACAGTGCCTGGGACACCATTGTGTATTTGAATCATCTTATAGCGGCTACACACACACCGTGGTTGACAAGAGATTATATTTCTCCAGAATATTCTGCATGCGTTTGTCTGTCTGAACTCACAATATATTGACTTCCTATTCTCAACTCGTTTGCGTGTCTGCCCGAGCACAAGGGAAATATTGCTATAAACATAACAATACAACACACACACACACACACACACAAGACACACTCTTACACTTACATACGCAAGCGACACTCACTTGTGTTCATGTTACTCCCTTGAGGCCTGAATGAACATTTGTTAACCAAGATTTACAGCCTTTTCTTACTTGGTTCAAGTCTAGTTGTATTTTGTAGGCTTTTGGGCCTAGTTGTATTTTGTATATCTTGTATTTTGGGGCTTCTGTATGTTAAGAGGGAAGAGGGAAGGATGTTATATATATATATATATATATATATATATATATATATATTACTTTAATATTTATATCTAAATTTACCTCAAGATATACTTTTTTCCCTATTAGGAACATGTTTCGAGAGTTCCTGTTCTCTCATCTTCAGCCTTCGCCATCTTGTTTCTGGTGAAGTATTTGTGTGTTGGCTTCTGGATGTTATTAATGTAGTTTGTTGGTCTTTGGTCTTTTAAAGTTGCATTATTGTGTGTGGTTGTGGTATTTGTTTTTGTATTTTGTGTATTTTCGATGTTGAGTGCTTTGAATATTGTGTCATGTTTTGTATTGATTTGTATTTGTTCTGGTATTAGTTTGTTTTGTGTTTTATGTTTGTAAATCTGTAAATTTTCCCAAATGTTCATTATGGTGCCTTTGTGTGGTATATGTTTTATTAGTGTTACATTGGTTATGTCTGGGAATTCATGTCCTGTGTTTATTGCATGTGTGGCTAAATTGGATTTATATATATTTGGTTTTTTGTATGCATTTAGGTGTTTAAAGTAACGTTTTTTCAGCTGTTTTTTTGTTTGTCCTATATAACATTTATTGCAATCTTGGCATTCAATTTTGTATATACCGTTGGTTGTTGTATTATCTTGGTTGTGTGAGCTATTTAGATTTTGTAATTTATTTTTATTAGTTTTGTATGCTATTTTTATATCTGTGTTTTTAAATAGTTTTGTTAGTTTTGTCATTTTATTATTTATATATGTGAATGTGGCCCATTTTTTGTTGTTGTTATTATTTATGTGTTGTTCAGTTTGATTAATTCTTAATTGTTCAGTTTGTATTTGTTTTTGATTTTATTTTCTATTTTGATCATAGTATTTTTATTGTATCCATTTGCATAACCTAATATCCATCTGCATTTCCCTAATAGGGAAGAAAGTATATCTTGAGGTAAATTTAGATATAAATATTACAGTATTATATACATCAAGAAACGGACTGTAGCAGAAAGTGATTGAAATATATATATATATATATATATATATATATATATATATATTATATGTAATATTTATAATGAATTTATCTCAACCTACTCTCCCTTTATTTGGAACATGTTTCGGGAAGCATTTTGTTCCCATCTTTCGCCTTCCTGATTTTTAGACTAGTGAAGTACTTGTGTGTTGGTTGGTTGTTATTGTGGTTTCCTGTTGGTCTCTGGTACATTATAATGGTATTATTTTGTGTGATTTTGGTGTATGTATTTAGTATTTTGTGTATTTTCGATGTTGAGTGTTTTTAAAATTGTGTCATGTTTTGTATTGATTTGTATTTGTTCAGGTATTAGTTTGTTTTGTGTTTTATGTTTCTATATTTGTAAATTTTTCCAAATCTTCATTATGGTGCCTTTGTGTGGTGTGTGTGTTTTATTGGTGTCAGGTTGGTTATGTCTAGGAATTCATGTCCAGTGTTTATTGCATGTGTGACCAAATTAGATTTATATGTTTTTGGTTTTCTGTATGCGTTTAGATGTTCAAAATAACGTTATTTCAGTTGTTTTTTTGTTTGTCCACACCACGATCACACACAATAATACCAATATAAAGTGCCAGAGGCCAGCAGGAAACCACAATAACAACCAACCAACACACAAATACTTTACTAGACTCAAAATCAGGAAGGCCGAATATAGGAACACAATGGTTCACGAAATATGTTCCAAACAAGAAGAAAATATCTTAAGGTAAATTCATAATAAATATTAAATATATAAAATACATCAAGAAACAGACTTTAGCAAAAAGTGTTTAAATATATATATATATATATAATAATGTATATTATAATATAATATAATATATATAATACAAATCTAAAGTACCAGAGGCCAACAGGAAACCACAACAACAACCAACCAACACACAAATACTTTACTAGACTCAAAATCAGGAAGGCCGAATATAGGAACACAATGGTTCACGAAATATGTTCCAAACAAGAAGAAAATATCTTAAGGTAAATTCATAATAAATATTAAATATATAAAATACATCAAGAAACAGACTGTAGCAAAAAGTGTTTAAATATATATATATATATATAATAATGTATATTATAATATAATATAATATATATAATACAAATCTAAAGTACCAGAGGCCAACAGGAAACCACAACAACAACCAACCAACACACAAATACTTTACTAGACTCAAAATCAGGAAGGCCGAATATAGGAACACAATGGTTCACGAAATATGTTCCAAACAAGAAGAAAATATCTTAAGGTAAATTCATAATAAATATTAAATATATAAAATACATCAAGAAACAGACTGTAGCAAAAAGTGTTTAAATATATATATATAATAATGTATATTATAATATAATATAATATATATAATACAAATCTAAAGTACCAGAGGCCAACAGGAAACCACAACAACAACCAACCAACACACAAATACTTTACTAGACTCAAAATCAGGAAGGCCGAATATAGGAACACAATGGTTCACGAAATATGTTCCAAACAAGAAGAAAATATCTTAAGGTAAATTCATAATAAATATTAAATATATAAAATACATCAAGAAACAGACTGTAGCAAAAAATGTTTAAATATATATATATATATATAATAATGTATATTATAATATAATATAATATATATAATACAAATCTAAAGTACCAGAGGCCAACAGGAAACCACAACAACAACCAACCAACACACAAATACTTTACTAGACTCAAAATCAGGAAGGCCGAATATAGGAACACAATGGTTCACGAAATATGTTCCAAACAAGAAGAAAATATCTTAAGGTAAATTCATAATAAATATTAAATATATAAAATACATCAAGAAACAGACTGTAGCAAAAAGTGTTTAAATATATATATATATATAATAATGTATATTATAATATAATATAATATATATAATACAAATCTAAAGTACCAGAGGCCAACAGGAAACCACAACAACAACCAACCAACACACAAATACTTTACTAGACTCAAAATCAGGAAGGCCGAATATAGGAACACAATGGTTCACGAAATATGTTCCAAACAAGAAGAAAATATCTTAAGGTAAATTCATAATAAATATTAAATATATAAAATACATCAAGAAACAGACTGTAGCAAAAAGTGTTTAAATATATATATATATATATATATATATATAATAATGTATATTATAATATAATATAATATATATAATACAAATCTAAAGTACCAGAGGCCAACAGGAAACCACAACAACAACCAACCAACACACAAATACTTTACTAGACTCAAAATCAGGAAGGCCGAATATAGGAACACAATGGTTCACGAAATATGTTCCAAACAAGAAGAAAATATCTTAAGGTAAATTCATAATAAATATTAAATATATAAAATACATCAAGAAACAGACTGTAGCAAAAAGTATTTAAATATATATATATAATAATGTATATTATAATATAATATAATATATATAATACAAATCTAAAGTACCAGAGGCCAACAGGAAACCACAACAACAACCAACCAACACACAAATACTTTACTAGACTCAAAATCAGGAAGGCCGAATATAGGAACACAATGGTTCACGAAATATGTTCCAAACAAGAAGAAAATATCTTAAGGTAAATTCATAATAAATATTAAATATATAAAATACATCAAGAAACAGACTGTAGCAAAAAGTGTTTAAATATATATATATATAATAATGTATATTATAATATAATATAATATATATAATACAAATCTAAAGTACCAGAGGCCAACAGGAAACCACAACAACAACCAACCAACACACAAATACTTTACTAGACTCAAAATCAGGAAGGCCGAATATAGGAACACAATGGTTCACGAAATATGTTCCAAACAAGAAGAAAATGTCTTAAGGTAAATTCATAATAAATATTAAATATATAAAATACATCAAGAAACAGACTGTAGCAAAAAGTGTTTAAATATATATATATATATATAATAATGTATATTATAATATAATATAATATATATAATACAAATCTAAAGTACCAGAGGCCAACAGGAAACCACAACAACAACCAACCAACACACAAATACTTTACTAGACTCAAAATCAGGAAGGCCGAATATAGGAACACAATGGTTCACGAAATATGTTCCAAACAAGAAGAAAATATCTTAAGGTAAATTCATAATAAATATTAAATATATAAAATACATCAAGAAACAGACTGTAGCAAAAAGTATTTAAATATATATATATAATAATGTATATTATAATATAATATAATATATATAATACAAATCTAAAGTACCAGAGGCCAACAGGAAACCACAACAACAACCAACCAACACACAAATACTTTACTAGACTCAAAATCAGGAAGGCCGAATATAGGAACACAATGGTTCACGAAATATGTTCCAAACAAGAAGAAAATATCTTAAGGTAAATTCATAATAAATATTAAATATATAAAATACATCAAGAAACAGACTGTAGCAAAAAGTGTTTAAATATATATATATATAATAATGTATATTATAATATAATATAATATATATAATACAAATCTAAAGTACCAGAGGCCAACAGGAAACCACAACAACAACCAACCAACACACAAATACTTTACTAGACTCAAAATCAGGAAGGCCGAATATAGGAACACAATGGTTCACGAAATATGTTCCAAACAAGAAGAAAATATCTTAAGGTAAATTCATAATAAATATTAAATATATAAAATACATCAAGAAACAGACTGTAGCAAAAAGTGTTTAAATATATATATATATATAATAATGTATATTATAATATAATATAATATATATAATACAAATCTAAAGTACCAGAGGCCAACAGGAAACCACAACAACAACCAACCAACACACAAATACTTTACTAGACTCAAAATCAGGAAGGCCGAATATAGGAACACAATGGTTCACGAAATATGTTCCAAACAAGAAGAAAATATCTTAAGGTAAATTCATAGTAAATATTAAATATATAAAATACATCAAGAAACAGACTGTAGCAAAAAGTGTTTAAATATATATATATATAATAATGTATATTATAATATAATATAATATATATAATACAAATCTAAAGTACCAGAGGCCAACAGGAAACCACAACAACAACCAACCAACACACAAATACTTTACTAGACTCAAAATCAGGAAGGCCGAATATAGGAACACAATGGTTCACGAAATATGTTCCAAACAAGAAGAAAATATCTTAAGGTAAATTCATAATAAATATTATATATATAAAATACATCAAGAAACAGACTGTAGCAAAAAGTGTTTAAATATATATATATATATAATGTATATTATAATATAATATAATATATATAATACAAATCTAAAGTACCAGAGGCCAACAGGAAACCACAACAACAACCAACCAACACACAAATACTTTACTAGACTCAAAATCAGGAAGGCCGAATATAGGAACACAATGGTTCACGAAATATGTTCCAAACAAGAAGAAAATATCTTAAGGTAAATTCATAATAAATATTAAATATATAAAATACATCAAGAAACAGACTGTAGCAAAAAGTGTTTAAATATATATATATATATATATAATAATGTATATTATAATATAATATAATATATATAATACATATCTAAAGTACCAGAGGCCAACAGGAAACCACAACAACAACCAACCAACACACAAATACTTTACTAGACTCAAAATCAGGAAGGCCGAATATAGGAACACAATGGTTCACGAAATATGTTCCAAACAAGAAGAAAATATCTTAAGGTAAATTCATAATAAATATTAAATATATAAAATACATCAAGAAACAGACTGTAGCAAAAAGTGTTTAAATATATATATATATATAATAATGTATATTATAATATAATATAATATATATAATACAAATCTAAAGTACCAGAGGCCAACAGGAAACCACAACAACAACCAACCAACACACAAATACTTTACTAGACTCAAAATCAGGAAGGCCGAATATAGGAACACAATGGTTCACGAAATATGTTCCAAACAAGAAGAAAATATCTTAAGGTAAATTCATAATAAATATTAAATATATAAAATACATCAAGAAACAGACTGTAGCAAAAAGTGTTTAAATATATATATATATATTAATGTATATTATAATATAATATAATATATATAATACAAATCTAAAGTACCAGAGGCCAACAGGAAACCACAACAACAACCAACCAACACACAAATACTTTACTAGACTCAAAATCAGGAAGGCCGAATATAGGAACACAATGGTTCACGAAATATGTTCCAAACAAGAAGAAAATATCTTAAGGTAAATTCATAATAAATATTAAATATATAAAATACATCAAGAAACAGACTGTAGCAAAAAGTGTTTAAATATATATATATATAATAATGTATATTATAATATAATATAATATATATAATACAAATCTAAAGTACCAGAGGCCAACAGGAAACCACAACAACAACCAACCAACACACAAATACTTTACTAGACTCAAAATCAGGAAGGCCGAATATAGGAACACAATGGTTCACGAAATATGTTCCAAACAAGAAGAAAATATCTTAAGGTAAATTCATAATAAATATTAAATATATAAAATACATCAAGAAACAGACTGTAGCAAAAAGTGTTTAAATATATATATATAATAATGTATATTATAATATAATATAATATATATAATACAAATCTAAAGTACCAGAGGCCAACAGGAAACCACAACAACAACCAACCAACACACAAATACTTTACTAGACTCAAAATCAGGAAGGCCGAATATAGGAACACAATGGTTCACGAAATATGTTCCAAACAAGAAGAAAATATCTTAAGGTAAATTCATAATAAATATTAAATATATAAAATACATCAAGAAACAGACTGTAGCAAAAAGTGTTTAAATATATATATATATATATATATATATAATAATGTATATTATAATATAATATAATATATATAATACAAATCTAAAGTTCCAGAGGCCAACAGGAAACCACAACAACAACCAACCAACACACAAATACTTTACTAGACTCAAAATCAGGAAGGCCGAATATAGGAACACAATGGTTCACGAAATATGTTCCAAACAAGAAGAAAATATCTTAAGGTAAATTCATAATAAATATTAAATATATAAAATACATCAAGAAACAGACTGTAGCAAAAAGTATTTAAATATATATATATATATATAATAATGTATATTATAATATAATATAATATATATAATACAAATCTAAAGTACCAGAGGCCAACAGGAAACCACAACAACAACCAACCAACACACAAATACTTTACTAGACTCAAAATCAGGAAGGCCGAATATAGGAACACAATGGTTCACGAAATATGTTCCAAACAAGAAGAAAATATCTTAAGGTAAATTCATAATAAATATTAAATATATAAAATACATCAAGAAACAGACTGTAGCCAAAAGTGTTTAAATATATATATATATAATAATGTATATTATAATATAATATAATATATATAATACTAATCTAAAGTACCAGAGGCCAACAGGAAACCACAACAACAACCAACCAACACACAAATACTTCACAAGGCGCAAAATCAAGAAGGCTGAAGATGGGACACAAGGCTTCCCGAAACATGTTCCAAATAAGGAGAAAATATCTTGAGGTAAAGTGATTGTAAATATTAAATATAATATATATATATATATATATATATATATAATGTATGTAATATGTATAATTTCTTTATCTCAAGATTATTTTCCCTTATTGGGAACATGTTTCGGGGCACATATTGCACTCATCCTCTCATCGCGAAAAATATGTGTCACGAAAATAAATTGTTCCAAATAAAGGAAAAAATATCTTGAGCATGCTTTTGTCAAAATAATGTTTTATGTTACCTTTGCTATAGTTTGTATACATGTAACCAAATATACGAAAACTCTGAAATTTTTTCACATCTACTCCTTCAATTTGTTACTCGTCTTCCGTAATTTGTTCAAAAAAAAAGAATATTTTTTGGAGGGACGTAAAATGCAATTAATAAGTAATTCAAATTAATCAACCTCCACAAATCTTTTGCCACAGAGGTTAACTGGCGAAAATAATGTCAGTTACCGAATCGTTCTCAGACTGAAGATGGTCTCTGGAGCAGAGCCCGAAACGTTTGTTCGTAGCGGCAGGAGTGGATCTTGGATTAATACGCCGGAGACAAGTCAATTTAATTGTAACACAGTTGACGACAGCCGCGAAAGCCTTAGGTACAAATTAATCTACATTCTTTACAGACTTATGCTGATCACCGGTATTCTTCCTACGCATAAACTGGATCCGTTGTTTTGTAAGAACTGGGTAAAATCAATTTCAACCTATGTCTCTTGTTGTCAAGCGCGTGTGTTAGGTGTTTGTTTCACAATTACGTAAATTGTTTGTTTCACAAAAATTTATCTGGATGAAAAATTAAACAAATTTAGGAATATCTGTGGAACAATTCACGGATACCTTAAAAATAAGACAAAGAAAGAAACATGGGTACTCGCTTTTTACACTGTGGAGGTACCACAGTGGAGGGTACCTGTTTTGATGTATTTCTTTGATAATTGTATATATACACTGATAATTGTATTTCTTTGTTCATCTGCTACAATAAATGTGTTTCTACCTACGTTTAATAAAATAAAGGGAGGGGTTATTCTTAGATATGGCATAAGACGTCCACAAGATTAGGAATTTGGTAAAGTTGTACGACATGTGTTTTGGAGTGTTTACAAGAGGAGCTGCAGGATTATATCTGAGACACAGATTTTCAGGTGTTTGCCGCCAGTGGATTTGTGACAATGTTTTGCGTTCAGTGTGATCGTTGAAGAAAAGTTTTTGAAAGGCGATAAAAAGGTAAACTCCTGCACACCTAAACTCCACCTCAATAAATTCCTAGACACAACAAACAACAAACAAAGACAGACAACAACAAATTCATAACACTAACATACATCAATAACCACACTATATGAAAGGAGGCAAGAGTTATGACAGAAAGAGAGAAAGCAAAGATTCAGGCAGTGGAGAAGAAATTTATGCAAATTACTCTGGGCTGTAACATTCTCAATATAAAGAAGAATGTCGATGTAAGGACGGAACTGGTGTTCGACCTATTGTTGAAAACAAGAAGGAGCACCAAAGGAGGTGGGTGTGAACATTTGAAAAGAATGCCAGGTGACAGGATTCCAGTGCTAGCAATGGCATGTATACCGCTGGGGAAGAGAGTTGTAGGACGGCTGAGAGCAAAGTGGGTCTCGGAAGAGGTTCAGTATGAGCCTAACCTTTGAGATTGATGATGATGATGATGCTAAAATTATTAGGTAATGCAAATTAATCTACATTCTTTAGAGACTTATGCTGATCAACGTTATTCTTCCTACGCATAAGCTGTATCCTTCGTTTTGTAAGAACTGGGCAAAGGCAATTTCAACCTATGCCCCGTGTTGGCAAGCGTGTGCCTGGTGTATTTGTTTCACAATTATGTATTCTAAACCTGTATACAAGTTGCTGTTACCTGGAAAAGCAGTGATATAAACAAAACAGGGTAATACAATCTGATGTAGCGACGCCGTCTAACTGTGACGGTTGTAAACAAATATCGTCTTTTGTACAGAGTCTCAGCGTCATGTTACGAGGAGCGCTCTACAGGGTTCAGCCAATCCTAACTGAAGTAAAGTCCTAACTGAAAGTATTTTATGAATTTAAATAAAGTAGTTTTGTGTGTGTATGTGAGAGACGACATTTGTGTAGGATACCAGTTATAGAGGTGGCAGTGAACTTCTGTAGGCGTGTCTTCGTTAACTCACTTTGCGTGTTTCCTTTCAATTATTTTAAATTAAAATTGTATATGTGCTTTATGCATACATGTTAAATTTGTTACATGTGTAAACGTATACATATTTGTCTGTTGTGTGTGGGTATATGTGCCAAAATTATTTCATATTTATTTCATTTCAATTATTTATACAAGAGTCGTTATTTATCATGTATTTTAATAAAGTATAAATTAAGTATATTTATAGTTACGTTAAGGAACGGGCGTGGCGTAGTGGCTAGCGTGTGGCGCTGCTACGCTGTCGGCGCGGGTTCGATTCCCGCCGGGGCCTTCTGATTTAGATACGACCGTTTCTCCTCGCAAGGCAATGGAAAACCAGCGAGAGGCATCCTGCCTAGTATAAACCCAACCCAACTATGCCGTTCGGATCTGGCGTTAAACTGTAGGTCCCATACACCTATGAGAGATTCCATAACACACGCACCACGGGTATATGCTGGTAGACTACAAACTAGTAGAAAGACTGAAGGACCCAATAATAATAGTTATTTAATAAATATAAATAAATAAGTTTCAGTGTGTTTGTATAAAGTAAACACATGTCTTCAAGAATAATTTTAAATTTTAGACTTAACATAAGCAATTAAACAAACCTGTGTGAATTCTGTAAACTTTTGGTAAATTTATAACATTATGTTTTGTTGAAAAAACTTGTTTCATAATATTCCAATTATGACATATACTATATTTTCCTGTCACGATATTGCCGACTCCCGTTACTAAAAGTTCATGTCTGGTGTTTCCTGTTCCTTTATGTTGTCCTTAGTTACTGGTATAAGGTATTTTGCTTTCTCTCTCTTGAACGATTAACTTTAAAATGTAAATTATAACTTGGTTTCAGCTTTCAATAGATGTTGGAAGTTTTTGTGTGTTGGATGGCGGAATGCACGTATGACTGTAGAGGGAACAAATGAGCAATATAGTAATGACTTAACAAACATTATTTTGGAAGTATTTTGCAAACTTGAAAGTCGCGGTGTTCCTAAATTGCCTATCCAACTCCGTACTCGATGGTAACGTTCTTCGTCGTCGTCACTTCACGGTGCAGGCTTATAGCCAGTTCCGTCTTGACTGCAACCGTCTCTTCCAGGGCCTACCCACAGAACTTCTGCTACAGCGCGCTTTACTAGCCTCTGGTGCTCCATCCACTGCTGCTTTCGTTCTTCTATCTTCTCGTAGTAGGTGAATATACCCAGTTCAACCCTTATATAGTCATTACGCATTCAAACCCTTAGATGATAACTACTCACGTGCCTTAAAAATTTCATGTAGCGGTTTGTATGTTCTGATTTTCTTTTCCACTTATCGTCAATGTTTTACTATCATATGTAAGAACGGGTATTGTCATTGATTTATAGAGCTGACTACAAAAAAAAAACAAAGTGCGATATCTGCTTTAAAATTTTACCCCAACAATTATTTTGGGACGGATTTGAAATTTCCCTTTATAGGCCATAAACGTGGTCTTGCTTTGAGATATTTTAAAACGTTATTTCCCACGTACAGGGGTCAAGTGCTGTATCAACTTCTGCATAGCTATGACGGTAATTTTACATCATTTTTAAACTTTACACCAAGTTCAGCGACTTATGTATTAGTTAAAGGCAACCAAATGGCTAAATACTCTTTAGTCCTTGGATATCTCAGTAATCCTTCACAACGTCTTAACATTCGTCATATTAATGTACGGTACCAGGTAATTGTTCAATATTAAGAAATTTGGTTCAGAACATTTTTCTGCACATACTTTGAGTCATCATAATTTTTTATGTTTTTTTCTGAACGATAACATTATTAGATAATGTTAAGTAGTTATTTAAAATGGGATATGGAGAATGCGTCACAATGAGGAACTATAAAAGCTGTATCTGGCCACCACCATCCGACTGCATAGATTGCAATGGGCAGAACGCACACCATTAGGATGGAAGGCAACCGTTTACCTAGGAAGGTACAGTTTAGTCAATCTGAGGGTAGAAGGCCTGTCGGAAGACCCAAGACACGCTGGATTGACGCAGTAGCGAAGGATGCTGATAATTTACTTAAAATAAAACAATGGACATCGATCGCCAGGAACAGGGAAAATGGAGGCGGATGATTATGGAGGCTAAGGTTTGACTTTGAACTGTGAGGCCATAGAAGAAGAAGAAGATACAGTAGAACTCCATTTATCCGAGTCCCAGGCGTAATTCGGATATGCAAAAATTCGGATAATTGGGACAAACATAAGAAAAATGTTATGTTGTGAAAGAAAACGCGAAAATTGCTCAAAACACTTTTGTTTTTATTACACGAATACAGTATCTTAATAAAAACCAGGTCACACGTGTTTTGCAAAATGTTCACTTTTACTACAAAAAAATTAAAAATAATACTCACACATAATTATAATTTTAGACGAGCAGTAGGCTAGAAAACATTGTACTCATCAGTATGTAAACTATGATGCATAGCTAACACAGTCTTATATGTATTTCGTTTGCTATGTTTTTTTTTTTAGTACGGCAACTGAAATTTGAATAAACTTCTTTTTTTATAAATTGCGTTTTTTTTAATTTGTTGTTAACGATTCGGATAATTGGCGATTCTGATAACTGGAGTTTGGATAAATCGAGTTCTACTGTATTTAAAAACGTGTTTGCTATATACATAAGGACGTATTCAAATGTACTGTACTGTCAACACTTGCATTAAATGTACACATCATGGGTTCAGTAATCATAATCGCGGCCTGTACAGGAAGAGTAATTTACAAAAACGTGGCCAGAAAATATGAAGCTCGTGTTGGAAGACCGCTTCAACATGCCTATACCATAAGAAGATAAACAGGGTAAATAGACATTAAGACAGACCATCAGTCTACCGCATGGTAGACGCTTTAAAAACCAAGTTGAAGGAGGCGGACATGAACAGCGTACATAAATAAAAAGATAAATACATTGTGACAAGCAAAACTAGAAAAGGAACGTGAAATGAAAGTCAAGATGTGTCAAAACAGACGAGACCTTCGGGACGTCGTCTCCAGCGTTATCAGCGTTCATTCCTTGTTTGAAGTCGTCGGTGTTATCACAGCGTTTGTGCCCCTGAGTGTCGTGTGGCTGCAATAGCTTTACGCGCCAGTCCACAGTTGTACGGCCACCAACCGTTTTACACACAAGTAAAGGATAAGCCGAAATAAAGTAAAAAACCTATGCCTCGAGTGTAAAATTTTCTCTTGCAATATATATCGTTATTAAGACACGATAATTTTATTTCTGATTATCATGACTGTAAACGTCAGTGTTTATGCGCTGACTCATTTGTTTTGATTTCAAATCGGTCCTGCTGAATCCACTTTGGTCTACCAACATGTCCAATACATCTATTTTTGCACATTAGTTTATATTTCATGATCCTGAAATATAGTTTGCTAGTTTATATTAGTTTGGCCACGTGTGTCCTAAACTCTAAAGCAGCAAACACGCTCGATATCTTTGAAAGAAAAATATTACGAAGAATCCTGGGACCAGTTAATGACGTACACGGCTGGAGAATAAGATATAACATTGGATTGTATCAAATGTATAAAGAACCACCGCTAACACAATACATAAATCTAGAGCGTCTAAGTTGGGCTGGTCATGTAGTCACGATAGGGGAAGACAGAATACCACAAAAACTATTGAATACCAGAATCCACGTAAAAAGACCAGTGGGAAGGCCGAGGAGAAGAGGGGAGGACAAGGTGGTTGAGGATGTGAAATAAATACTGAAAGTGCGTTCCAGGAGGAGGATGGGGCTACCGACAGAACAGTATGGGGGGAAAAATTGAAGGAGGCCAGGGTCCAACATAGGCTGTAGTGCCATAGGAGAGAGGGAGAGAGAGAGAGAGAGAGAGAGAGAGAGAGAGCGTTCATATTTCATTGACATTATCTGTTGTCATTTTCCCCCATTCGTAATATATGTTTCTTTCCATTTTTCTCTACCTCTTTATTTCTTTGTTTATATTCAGCCCTTAACTGAAATTTGTAAAATTGTGTGCCCCACATAAGAGGGATTTTAAATTTATTTGAAATATCAGAAAATAAACGTACTGTTACAAGAATTTTCATGCACACTTGGAGATAAATGGATTATTTATACCCTGGATCTGGATTGTTGTTTGTAAAGGAAACGGTCACTGGTTAGGCGGAATTTTTGTTCATTAAAACTGTAGTTTTTATTTATCTTTAAAATCACATAAAAGCTAAGACATCTTTGAAGCCGGCATAACATTCTGATTATCAAAATATCCTCTGATAAGGTTATAAAACAGACTAAGAAACTTTACAATTAAAATGAAACATTCAGGACCATCAGGAACGTATGGATGATCGACGATTACCAAAAGCAGCAATTAAATACAAAACCAGCTGGACAAAGATGCGTAGAAAGACCAAGTAAAGATGATAATAAATCCTATGAAGCCGGAACAGGTCACCAAAGCCTAATCCTTGTTGGGGAAGAAGAACTGGGAAAATTCACTACCAGGTATGGGCGGTCCCCTGCATGGCAAGAAAAGTAGTTCATCAACAGCTAAAATAGTGTCAAAATCTATTAATATACAAGGGTAGTAAATTACTTCAGTAGTACTTTAATATTGTGTAAAGAAAACTGTGAACTAAGTCTGGAGCGTTAAAAGAAACATGCCGCATCCACTGTAGCCTTCGAACTACAGAAATATTATTAGAGCGTCGCCGTTGGTAGAACATAGAACACATGTTTACATATTACGTACGTTACTAACACAGATTAACAAAACATGTCTAAAACACAATTGTACGTACTCAAATAACATACAAACAGGTTCAGTGAAGAATATTGTACAATGTAAATAGATAGTAGAACATCGTCTTCTTCTGTATCTCACAGAGTAGGCTTTTTGTCTGTTCCGTCTTCAAAGAGTATCTGTCCATCTCATTTTCGGTCTTCCTACGTCTTTTGTACCAAAGGGTGTATATCGAAAGCCAACCGTAGGTAGTCGTCCACCTCCATTTTATCCACCGGCTGTAACCGTTCCCTGTGATATATCTGGAATTTATCATTTATGGAGAATACCTGTCGCTCTTCTGTAATATCCTCATTCCGCAATCGATCCTGTCTCGTACAACCATTTGTTGTAGAAGATCATCGTCATCATCTTCTTAACGGTTTTAGCGCTCTGGTCCTTTTCCACAGTCCACCTTTTCTTAAGGTTTACCAACTTTTCTTCTGCCTCTGAGGTTATAATCTTTCGCCATCTTCGGTATTCTATTTTCTTCCAATCTATTTATGTTTTGTATCCATTTTCTTCTGCATTCTTTAATCCTTTTAAACTGAAAGGATTTAAACTATAATAACTGAAAGAATATCTAAATAACTTCTTATCTCTTTATTTCCTATATGATATCGTCTACTACACCTTTTAAATGATCTCAGAAATTTAATTTCTGCTGTTTGTACCTTCTGTTTATCTTTTTCCTTTATGACCCAAGTTTCAGAATCATACAGTAGTGTAGGTAATTTTTCGCCATCTTTGGTATTCTACTTTATTCCATTCTATATATGTTTTAAATCAATTTTCTACTGTATTCTTTAATCCTTTCAATAACTCCAAAAAAATCTAAACCACTTCTTAACTCTTCATTTCTTTTTTATTTCCTCCACTACACCTTCCAATTGATCCTAAATGTGTGAAACATCATAAGGTAGACGATGTAAGAGATATATTTCCAATGACATTGGCGGGTGGACTTAGACAAGCAATGTAATCTACCACCGTAGGACAAAGCAGACGGTTCCATGGAGACCAAGTAAACACTACAACCTGATTCCATATCACCATATCTTGCTCTGGAGATACAACTCTGACGTCACAATTCCCGGCCGGATGATCACCAGTACTTTATGTGGCAGAGACAATACAATCATACGCGCTGGCTACTGTATTGTTTCTTGCGTCCTCTTGTAAGTACATTACTGTATTGTGTATATAATACTGCCACTGTGTATCGGATGTTCATAATAGAATTCTAGGAGCAGAATGAAACGGGTACAGACTGCGTATGACCACGTCTGCGTTATGCATGCGCGCGTGTGTACTAAGCGTATCGTTTCTTATTAATAATGTTTCTGTTTTTCCTAGATCTGCCCTCCATTACCTATTCCCATTTTGTTTGTAATTTTTAACCTATTTCTGACTACTGTACAAATGTCTGTAACGAAAATGTTGTTGTGCTGAATACTGAACTTTTTATAAATAAGCACGCAATTTCATGGTTTAAAATACGTCACATTCAGTATGAGTAAGATATACAAATTTTAAGCGTTGAACAGTTTTGTAATGTTTCCAAATACTGGACAAGAGGCAATGCAAGAAAATTTGGAAATCTTCACCACAATTTCTACATATACAGTACTTGGAAACGAAGATGATAGCGGTTTTACTGTTTTGCATGCGTCTATTTGTGTTCCAAAATCTTATCTTAAACGATTGTTTAGTTTGTAAATATTTGCATAATACTACTATTGCACTACATTGCATTACAATAATCACATCACAAGTATAAGATTACTTTACAGCTCACTGCATAAAAGTCCAGTGAAAAATCCCCAAGCATACAAGTCCATTCCTTATTTCCATTTAGTTTGTGATTTGAAATCTATATCTGATTACTGTGAAAATGTCTATAACAAAAAATTGTTGTCCTGAGTATTGAACTTTTTATAGTGAAGCTCGCAATTTCACGGTTTAAAAGACGTCACATACAGTCATCATCAGCCGGGGCTCTACAACCCTTGGTGTGTCTTAGCCCGATCCGAGAGCCGATTCCATACTTCCCTATTAGGTCCACTGGCTTTCTAGCTTCTTCTGTTCAGAATTCTGAGGCCCTCTTCTATCTGATCTTTGAATCTTCTTCGGGGTCTTTCCCTTTTTCTACTACCCATTGGTTTTTGATAGAAAATATGTTTCGTAGACTGTCCTTCCTACATTATCTCTGCGTGTCCAACTCACATTAGCCTGCAGGCTACATTTTGATTATCCTGTCAGTGTCCGCCTCTTTGTATAAATGGTTCATAGAGCCAGCCACAATAGTTCATAAATAGAAATAGTTCATAATTATAGCGGCTGCGCCAAATTCCATTTTCGTGTACTCCTCTAAATATTGTTCTTAGAATCCGTCTTTCACAGCAACCTAGAAGTTTCTCGCTATTTTTTTGTCATTGTCCAGGTTTCTGAAGCATCTGTCAGGACTGCCCTGATAATGTGTTTTGTCAATTTTGCATTTCGTGCTTCTTGAGATGAAGCTAGATGCCAGGTGCTTTTTTAATCCATAATACGCTTTATTTGCGAGGTATACTCTTTTTCTTATTTCAGTCTTGGTATCGTTAGTGCTGTTTATCTGGGAGACAAGATATATGAACTCTTTTACTGACGTCACATACATTATTAGTAATAAAAATAATATCGAAGGAATAAAAAGTTAAGGACAGAATAAATTTGAAAAATTCAATTGTTGATTTTATCCAAACAAAAAATTACACTGGTATGGACACACAAAAAGAATGGCACAGGAAAGATTGTCAAGGACAGTTATGGAAAGGACTCCACCAGAAAAAGGAAAACAGGAAGACCAGCTATTACCTGGATAGAAGAAATTCAGATTACATTCAGGGAACGAGGGATTGAAGAAGATCTTCGGATGGATAAGTAGCACTGAAAGATGAAAATTAAATCACTTCTGTAATCTTTGGTTCCAAGAAATGTGTAAACATTATACAGCCGTAATAAATACTAGAAATAAAATAAAAAGTCCGATCGTTGACTAGTTTTGTAATGTTTTTGAATACTGGGCCAGAGGCAATTCAAGAAAGTTCGGAAATCGTCAACACAATGAACAAAATTTATTTGGAAAACCAGGTGATAGCTGTTGCTGTTTTGTAGGCTTTCATTTGATAAAGGATAGGGGAATAATAGAAATTACTAATAGACAAGTCAGCTACACAAGATATGCAGTCCTTGTTAGAAATTGAAAATCGTGTTAGCAAGGTGAACCTTCCTAAACCTTTTGGATCTAAAGGTAAACCTTCAATAATGTAAACGTATAGACTTTTGGAAATAAAGGAATACTTACTGTATAAGGCAACAGGATACACACAGTGCTGGAAAGAACAAAACCCTCTTAGCCCTCCCAAACCGTTACAAACGTGTAAGCGCAAGAGACAGCCCTAACACAGATTCGTATTCACGTTGGCCTGCTTTTTACAAGGCTGCAATCAGCATTCAGAGTCACAGATCCATGGCACAGGCATAGTAAGTTTTGTCTAACCACTCTACTTCTTCAGCGCTACTATACTTCTTACTTCTTTCTTATCATCATAATCTTAACGGTTTTAGGCTTTAGCGGCCTGCTCTTACTTCCCAGGCCACCTTTTCTTCTTACCAGCTTTTTTTGCCTCCAGTGTTATAATTTTTCGCTATCTTCGGTATTCTGCTTTCTTCCATTCTATCTATGTGTTGAATATATTTTCTTCTGTATTCTTTAATCCTTTCATTTACTGCAAAAATATCTGAATTACTTTTTATCTTTTCGTTTCTTATATGATTTCGTCCATTACATCCTTTAACTGATCTCAGAAAATTCATTGTCTTCGTTACTTATTTTCTAAAGTCTTATTTCCAGCGATTGTTTAGTTTCTAAATAAAATATATTGAAACTTACCGTCTGTGACTTTCTGCTTAAAAGGAATAAATCCGAAATTTGTACCAAGCCACGTGTTGCTTAATCAAATATATTGTAACTTACCGTCTGTGACTTTCTGCAAAAAGTCACAGACGGTAAGTTACAATATATTTGATTAAACAACACGTGGCTTGGTACTAATTTCGGATTTATTCCTTTTAAATATAGTTTCTAAATGTTTGCATAATACACACTATTGCAGTACATTTCTTTACATTATTTACAACACAAATATAAGATTACTTTATAACTGATTGGATACAGTGCAAGTGAAAAGTCCCACTTCAGAGTTATATCAAGAGCTTTTAAATTACAAGAATGGATTCATTATTTCTTGTGTATAATTTTAACAAAGCATAACAGAAATATAACATGAAGGCAGCGGAAGAGAAAACAAAAACAATTACAATTACAAGTAATTACATAACTGAACATCCCTTAACCTGTATTTAGTTTTAATATATTTTACTATGCTATATATTGACTGGTATATGTATAAACGTTTTCTGTACCAATTCTAATATTTAATTATTTATTACTGCTTTTATAATTAATTAAATAATACTATTACATTATGAGTTATTTAAATTTTGATATTATATAAAATAAGTTCTTTGATATTATAATTTTCTCGTTGTCTTTAAAGAAAACATTTGAAGATGTATAACAAACTATCTCAACTCCTTCACATATACAATGATATATACATTCGCATGCACAAACGCATGCGCGCACACACACACTCACATACATAAACACGTTCACTCATATAACTGTTCTGTTATGTTTGACATTTCTTTTTCTATTCATACACAGGTCCTGATGATGACAATAAACACTGTCGAAACGTCGACACAAATAAATTAAAAATTGTGTTATATTTTTGACCGATCCTCACAAACCCTTCCCTGAAAAATTCATTGATTGAATTAAGTCCTACGAATTTAAGGACTTTCAAGTAACAATACGGTAGATGAAGAAATGGTACATCAATTGATGAAAGCAAGAAGAACTGCTGTATGCATGAATAAACTTGTATGGAATAATAAATAACTGACGCAAGAAGCGAAAACTATTGTTTACAAAAACACAATACGTCTAGTAATTCTTGGATTTCGTTGTCCATGACGTGTCCGTTACTTAACTAAATATCACTATAATATTGACGACTCGGAACACTAAGTTTTTTATAAGTAAAAACGTAAAGTTTTACCTTACAGCCTAAACCGGCTTTCACCTATAGAAGGCTTCATCAGAGGCTGTCGTAAGTAGCGCTGTTCGTCTTGTTGTTGGCGACGAGATAGTTTTTCGAAAGATCGAAGCTGTGTGTGTGTGGTGAGATGTGTTCGAATAATGCGTGCGATTTGAATTGTGTCTGTTCGTTTAGGATGTCGTTTTTATTTGTTTTTGTGTGTTTGTATATTTCTAATTGTTCTAGAGTGTCTAGTTTTCGGCCTGTTGTGTGTACGTGTAGTATGTTCATATTATTGTCGATGTTTTTATATGTGTGGTTTGCTTCAATGAGGTGGTTTGCGAAGGTAGATTCTGTAGTGGTGTGGAGTGCTTTTGTGTGTTCAATGTATCTCTGTTTGAAGCTGCGTCCTGTCTGGCCTATGTAGAATTTATTGAAATTTGAACAATTTAGCTTATATACACTGGGTAGATCGAATTCGCATTATTCGAACACATCTCACCCCACACACACAGCTTCGATCTTTCGAAAAACTATCCCGTCGCCAACAACAAGACGAACAGCGCTACTTACGACAACCTCTGATGAAGCCTTCTATAGGTGAAAGCCGGTTTAGGCTGTAAGGTAAAACTTTACGTTTTTACTTATAAAAAACTTAGTGTTCCGAGTCGTCAATATTATAGTGATATTTAGTCTAGTAATATCGTTGCATCAGAGGCCAAACCAGATACAGCATCAACTCAAAGAAAACGACAGACTATAGAAATGACTATATTACAGCGGGTACTAGGAAAGACAAGGTTCGATAGCTTGCCAAACAATAGTATAAGAGGGAAACGTGTGGTGTAACAGATATTAATTATTGGACTGCAGAAAGAAGAAGGATATGAAAAATATGTCAAGAATTGAAGAACAAGTAATACAGATAATTAGGATACTTAGGAACAAGGCTTACAAGCAACAATAGGGCAGATGAAGAAATGGAAGGAACATCAATTCATGAAAGCAAGAAAAACTGCTGTTTTATCACCTTATACAGAATAATAAATACCTCACACAAGAAGCAAAAATTAGGGTTTTAAAAAGCACATTATGTCCAATAATATCCACTCTATCAGAGACCAAGCCACAACTTGAAACAAAACTATAGACAAACTATAGAAATGACTATATTACGGCGGGTACTGGGAGAGAAAAGGTACGATAGGTTGCCAAACAATAGTATAAGAGAACCGTGTAATGTAACAGATATTCATTCTTGGATTGCGGAAAGAAGAAGGATATGGAAAGAACACATATCAAGAATGGATTACACAAAGCCAGTGAAAAAGGCAAGAGATAGCCAGCCAAACACCAAGAGGAGCATTGGTCGGCCAAGGAAGAGGTGGAGTGACAGAGTGTAGGACCGTTATTATAGAACAGGTCACATTCCTAAGTAGGAAGTTGAAGAAGAAGAAGAAGAAGAAGAAGAAGAAGAAGAAGAAGAAGAAGAAGAAGAAGAAGAAGAAGAAGAAGAAGAAGAAGAAGAAGAAGAAGAAGAAGAAGAAGAAGAAGAAGAAGAAGAAGAAGAAGAGGACAGAATCCTAACAAAAAAGTTAAAGTAGTAGAAGAAGAATGATTCGGCACTTCGTGGATATCGTATTATGATTTATTACAAAGTTTAAGTAAGTGTGACAGTTCGTAGTGCAGAATAATGTATTGGAAAATTTATTCTCGACATTAAGTTAAATACTCAAACTTCCTGACAGTCGCGCCGTTAGGGGTGTCAATCGATGAAATACACAAAGTGACACTACCTTAATAGATAATGAGAGATTGAATCGATGCTGTCTCAAAGTTCCTAAGAGGTTAATGGTAACGCCATGTTTTTTGTGAAGGAAGAATGTGTGTGTGTGTGTGTGTGTGTGTGTGTGTGTGTGTGTGTGTGTGTGTGTGTGTGTGTGTGTGTGTGTGTGTGTGTGTGTGTGTGTGTGTGGTTCTCTCAAAGTACAATGAATTTGTATTAAACTCGGTAACGCCGCAAGATTCCTGTTAAATTACGTATAGTCTCATTTAATAACAGAGCCACCGATCTCCGTGTGACTGGGAATTATAAACAAACATAGGATGAAACTCAATGGGATTTGACACCAAAGTTTGTTACTGTAGTATGGCACTTGACTTGACAACACTGAGGTAACTTCCATGGAAAGTTCATTAACATAACGAACGTCAAGTCGGGAACAAACTTGTTTGCTCATTTGCGTGTGGGTGAGCGCGCACACGCATGCGTATTTCACTGAGCTGTCGTTTTTTCTGCTCGACGATACACACTTCTGAGCAGACAACAGAAGTCGAGCAATCGAAAATAAAACATAATGCAATAAAACCAAAAGAAGGTCACCCACTCTACGTAACGAAGAACGAGGACGTCTTAACACTGCATAAAATTATTCTTTGCTTGGTGGTTAGCATCTGTTTCTCAAACTTTTTCTTCTTCTTCTCCTTGTTGTTGTTGTTGTCGTCGTCGTCGTCGTCGTTGTTGTTGTTGTTGTTGTTGTTGTTGTTGTTGTTGTTGTTGTTGTTGTTGTTGTTCTTCTTCTTCTTCTTCTTCTTCTTCTTCTTCTTCTTCCTTCTTCTTCTTCTTCTTCTTCTTCTTCTTCTTAATCTTCTTCTGCTGCTGCTGCTGCTTCTTCTTCTTCTTCTTTTTTCTTCTTCTTCTTCTTCTTCTTCTTCTTCTTCTTCTTCTTCTTCCACCTGTTCGTTTTACTGTCTTTTTTCTCGGTTGTTATCCATAATTCATGCACATAGGATATTACAGGACCTGTCATAACTTTGTACAACTTTAACTTTAATTTTTAATATTACAATTTCACCACATTATATTACGTACATTAATTACAATACAATTATAATATTACTTCATAACGGATTGCATACAACGTGAATGGACAATCCACTTCGTCATTATTTCAGTAGTTTCTTCAAATTACAAGAATGTATCCGGTACCTGAATGACATCAAATCATGTTTTAAAAACACAGTTTAATTATAGGCCCGCCAGAATTTCCTGAACAGTAACTTGTGCCGACCCTCCACTTTCAAGTATAGCTAAGTTATCTAGAGAGAAGAGAGGGGAGGCGTCGCTATAACGTTCATTGTCTCGCTTCCATATTGTTTCCCTCTCTGTCACACATATACTACCGTTTTTCTCGCCAGTCTTGTTGCACCCGATGTAACACACTATGAAACACTGTACAAGACTGCTGTGCGCATGTGCGAAATAAATGAAAATTTTGTTAGCCTCGCAACGAGGTGTTTGTCTACTGCACAGTGACCCTAGTGTTCAATTTAGATTGTCCTGTCCTGTCGCTAACACCGTTAGAGACAATTGGTAGTCCAGAATAGTGTTTTGGGCAACTTACTCTCGACAGTGTGACATTAAGTTACTTACTGAAACCTCTTAACAGGCACGCCGATGTGATGTCGATTTGATTAATTACACAATGTGACACAATACATTAACAGATACTGAGAGATACTGTATCAACACTGCCGGAAAGTTACTAACGGGCTGATGTTAACGCAACGTTGTAATCCATGAAGATTGTGTGTGTGTGTGTGTGTGTGTGTGTGTGAGAGAGAGAGAGAGAGAGAGAGAGAGAGAGAGAGAGAGAGAGAGAGAGAGAGAGAGAGAGAGAGAGAGAGAGAGAGAGAGAGAGAGAGAGAGAGAGAGAGAGAGAGAGAGAGAGAGAGAGAGTGGTTCTCGCAAAATACAAAGAACCTGTATTAAACTCAGCAACACCAGATAGTAACTCTCGTTAACTTATGTACAGACTAATTTAATAACACAGCCATCGTTATCAATGAGATAGGGAATTATGACCACACATGGGATGAGACGCAACGGGATTTGACACCAAAGTCTGTTACTGTATTTTAGCATTGAAAGTAAAAACAATGAAGTAACTTACAGTAGATGGAACATTATTAACATAGCGACAAGTTTGGAAAAGACTTGTTTGTTCATTTGCGTGTGGGTGAGCGCGCGCACGCATACGTATTTCACTGAGCCCTCTTTTTTGTCTGCTCGACGATACCCACTACTGAGCAGGCAACAGATGAGAACAGATCAGAATGTTGAGCAGTCGAGAATACAACATAATGCAGTCAAACCAAAACAAGGCCACCCCCCAATGCGGCGAAGAACAGAACGTCTTGACACTGAATAAAATTATTGTTTTCTTAGTGATCAGCGTTTGTTCCTCATCTCCTTCTTTGTCTTTCTCCACCTTCTCTTCTTCAGGTCTTGCACCTTACACTTCGTTGCACACTCATTCATTTGACTACCAATATTGTTCTTTCTTCCAATATTGCAGTTTCCCTTGTCAGAAACGAAATCAGTTCATTACATAACTACTGTTGTACAAACAAGTTCTGAAGCCTGTCTGGTCTTACAGAATTTAGCTGTGGGTTTGTACAATACAAACAAACTTAGAAAAGGTACAAACCTTTCAGAACAAACTACTCAGAAGCGTAGTGAATGCTCCCTAGTATATAAGGAACGACAACCTACATAGAGACCTCAATACAGAATATGTCAGCGAAATAATAACAAAACATTCAGACAAACATGATCAGAGGATTCAGATCCACGATAACCCAATAATGCGACACGTGATGGAAGAAGCTCCACACGTCCTGAAGCGACTCAAAAGACAGAAGCCACATGATCTGCTATCGCAATAGAAAACAATTAATATGTCATGTGTAGATTTATAAAACTCTACGTGAGGGAGAGAGACAGAATAATCTTGGGATTAGCCATTGGGCTTGGTCGATCACCCGTGAAGGAAACGTGAAGGAGAAGCTGCTGGATGAGCTTGCTCAGTTGTAGCATTAAGGGAAGAATTTTTAGTGGGTTAAAGTCCATACTACTTGGAACTAAGGGGTTTCTAATGTCTATAGCGATTTTCACCTACCCTCGTAATAAAAAGTTACCCTTGCAAAAAACACTGTTCTATTGCAACCTTTGCACCTTTAGTTCGTCGAGTCCGGTTTGTACTGCTTTAACCTGCCATTCAGGTTGTAAATTTCAAGGACATCCATAGTTCTATCATTCCATAGCCGTTCTCTCCGCGAAACAGGTTTTCAAGTACAGATCTTAAAATTCTTATCTCACTAACTTGTGTTCGGCTGTGGGTCTTTGGGTACAGCGTCTATGTCTCAATACCATAAGGGCCGCATGTACTGATACCATCACCATCATCATCAGCCGTGACTCTACAACCATTGATGGGTCTTGGCCTGCTCTAAGAGCCGATCCCATTCCTCCCTAATGCGTGTCCTGACTTTCCATTTTCTTATGTTCAGCTTTCCGAGGTCCCCCTCTATCTGGTCTTTAAAACTACTTTGGGGTCTTCCCCTTTTTCTAGTACCTGTTGGTGTTTAGTAGAAAATATATTTCGTACGCTGTCCTTTCTCTATTCTCTCTATGTGTACAACTCACCTTACCCTGTATATTTTGATTATTCTGACAATGTCCGGCTCTTTGTAAAGATGGTATAGTTAATTAATTATAGCCTGAGCTATATTCCATTTCCTTGTACTCCTCTAAATATTGTTTTTAGAATCCGTCTTTTACAGCAACCTAGAAGTCTCTCGCTATTTTTATCATTGTCCAGGTTTATGAAGCATATGTCAGCACTGTCTGATAAGTGTTTTGTAAATTTTGCATTTCGTGCTTCTGAAGATGAAACTAGATGTCAGGCGCTTTTTTAATCCATAATACTTTTTTTTTGCGAGACATATTCTTCTTCTTTTTGTTTCAGTGTTGCTGTCGTTAGTGCTGTTTATCTGGGTCCCAAGATATATGAACTATTTTACTGCCTCTATAATTTGTGTGCCAATTTCAAGGTTTCGAAGGGTACGTACTGATATCATTCTATGAAATTTTAAAAAGTATCTCGTTTGACGTCACCTTTCAATCTTTGTTTGATGTTGTTGTTGTTGTTGTTCTTCTTCTTCTTCTTCTTCTTCTTCTTCTTCTTCTTCTTCTTCTTCTTCTTCTTCTTCTTCTTCTTCTTCTTCTTGTTCTTGTTCTTGTTCTTGTTCTTGTTCCTGTTCCTGTTCCTGTTCCTGTTCCTGTTCCTGTTCCTGTTCCTGTTCCTGTTCCTGTTCCTGTTCCGGTTCCGGTTCCGGTTTCGGGTCCCGGTTCCGGTTCCGGTTCCGGTTCCGATTCTCGTTCTCGTTGTTGTTGTTGTTGTTGTTGTTGTTGTTGTTGTTGTTGTTGTTGTTGTTTTTGTTCTTCTTCTTCTTCTTCTTCTTCTTCTTCCTCCTCCTCCTTTTTCTTCTTCTTCTGCCTCTTCTTCTTCATCTTCTTGTTCTTGTTCTTGCTCTTGCTCTTGCTCTTGCTCTTGCTCTTGCTCTTGCTCTTGTTCTTGTCCTTCTTCTTCTTCTTCTTCTTCTTCTTCTTCTTCTTCTTCTTCTTCTTATTCTTCTTCCACCTGTCGGTTTTACTGTCTTTTTTCTCGGTTGTTGTCTATAATTCACTCACATAGGACATTACAGGAACTGTCATAACTTTCTACAACTTTAACTTTAATTTTGAATATTACATTTTCACCACATTATATTACATTAATGACAATACAATTATAATATTACGTGATAACGGATTGCATACAACGTGAATGGACAATCAACTTCGGCATTATTTCAGTAGCTTCATCAAATTACAAGAATGTATCCGGTACCTGAATGACATCAAATCGTGTCCTTGAAGGTTTTGAAGGGTACGTACTGATATCACCTTATGAAATTTTAAAAAGTGTCTCGTCTGACGTCACCTTTCAATCTTCGTTTGATATCTCACAAATGCGGTTAAATGTCTCTTTTGTTTAATTTGCATATGCTTCGCCTACGTAAGACAAGTCACATGCCAGGAATCTAAATGACTGGCACCATTTTGATGAGCTGCTCAATCATAACCGGCTTACTTCTAACATAAAAACAAACATATAGAAAGCATGGATTTGCTCTTGACACCAGTTATTTCTAAACCATACGCGTGAGTTATTGTTATTCAGGCTGTACAATCTTTACACATTTTCCGGAACCAAGGCTTACAGAAGTGATTGAATTTTCATCTTCCACTGCTGCTTGTCTATGCAAAGATCTTCTGCAATTTCTCGTTCCCTCAATATGGTCTGAATGTTTTCCATCCAGGTGATAAGTGGTTTTCCTTTTTCCTTCTTCCTGGTGGGGCCCATTTCATAAATCTACTTGAAAAGTTTTCCTGTCTCATTCTTTTCGTGTGTCCATACTACTGTAATATTTTGTTTTGATAAAATCAACGAATGAATTTTTTACATTCATTCTGTACATTCTGTACTTAATGACTTCATTTATAATTGTTTCACGTCTGGATACTCTTGCCGAACATCTCCAAAAATCCATCTCTGTTGTCGTTACGTTTGTTCTTGTGTGTTTATTACTAGTCAAAACTTCTTAGGCGTAAGTCATGATACTTCTTACAATGATTTTTGGTTTTTGTTTCTGCTGTAATTTGCTTATCCCATAGGATTCTATTTAATGATCCTATTTAAGACATAGATGTCTTTTCCAAATTAATTCCGGATTGTATTCCTCTATCTTGCTTCCACTGGCCGTAATTGTTAACTCTAAATACTAGTATTCCTTTGTATATGAAATCTTCCCAATGTCTTCCGCCAATATCAAGTCTTGCTGGAAGTCATCTATTACCATTTATTTTGTTTAATGCATATTTACATTTAGTCCCCATTTCTTATAACGTGTGAGTTGCTTGATGAAATTCAGGATCGTGCTCCAATTCATGATTCGTGAAGAAGTGATGATCATCTGTCAAAGAATATCTCAGTCCCTCAACTCACGACGATAATTTGTGCCTAATCTTTATCCCAAAGATACAGCAAGTGTTACCAGCTACAACTTCTATTCACAGTTAACAAATTCAAATTTATTGATTACAAAATTCGATATTCACGTTGTAAACCATACTTGATGAAATTACGAGGGTCATTCAATAAGTAAACAAACAAAGAGCAGTGGAGAAAAAACTTTTGATTCAATCGATACAATTTTTTTTTACATTTCAACGTAATCTCTAGCAACGTCTGTGCACTTGTCCCATCTCTTTACAAGCTTTTTTATTCCCTCAGCAAAGAATTCTTTACCTTGATGTCGAAGCCAGTTTTGGACATTTTCCTTCACTTCTTCATTGCTGTTGAACTTGACACCTCGCAAAGTCTCCTTGAGCGGGCCAAACAAGAAAAAGTCAGATGGGGCAAGGTCAGGGCTATAAGGAGGATGAGGCAGGATCTCCCAACCTGTTTTTTTTATTGTTTCGAGCGTCAGTTTTGCCGTGTGTGGGCGGGCATTATCGTGAAGAAGAATCACACCTTTCCTCTGCCATCCCGGACATTTCTTCTTCAATGCAGGCTTCACTTTGTTCACAATCATGTCAGAATAGTACTGACTGTTGATGGTACGCTGGTCTTGTAGGTAATCACAGAAAGTTGGGCCTTGGGAGCTCCAAAATATGGTTAACATCAACTTACCAGCCGATGGCTGGGTTTTGAATTTCTTTTTGGCCGGTGAACTGGGATGCTTCCACTCCATGCTTTATCTCTTTGACTCAGGTTGAAAATAGTGAATCCAAGTTAGTGGTTATAGTGGCTTCAAATCCAAAAATCTTATAACAGAACGCTGTTCTTCGAAAGTACTGTCCTCAAGAGGACACGCCATCGTAAATGAAACTGTATTGGTTATGTTTATGCAATATATTATTGAACAGCTGATCAAAACTCACAACCAGGTAACATTGTCAGCAACCTGCCAGGTAACACTCCTGAAAGTTTCAATCAGCTGCTACAATGAATTTCTTTTCTACAACTGTTTGTCTGTTTACTTATTGAATGACCCTCGTATTTTAATCTACCGTTGTGTGAAGTCAAGGTCCATTCGCCACAGAGGTTTTAAATCAGCATGAAAGTGACAGGTCTGAAAGGTGACAATCAAATATGACATGTAATCACTGATGACAGTAAATGTTTTATTAATGCAGTAAATAAAATTGTATTGCGAAAATCCGCGTATTCTAAAAGTGTATCACGTTATATAAACTCAAAGTGTCTAGTGGGCGTATAACATTACCCGCCAAATAGCTTCTGTCAATCACAGACACTAACGTATTAGGCCTACAACATAGCCACGTAAATAATTCAGTTTCGCTCCGATTTCAGTAGCAATGGTTAGACGAATCGAAAAGCTCATATCGATTTGTCAGCAGTCTTACAGTTGGAAATGGGTATTGTATAAGGCAAAATAAAGTTATTTAAAGAGTATTACTTCTTTCATACGTTGTTAAGAGGATATTTTTTAAGGTAGTTGTCTTGTTTGTTCATCATCTTTTTTCACAGCACTACACTTTATATAATAATGAAACTTTCTCTTGTGAACTTACTTGTCTTTTTCCGTCGAACGCGTTTCGGCGTCGTGTTCGCCTTCGTCAGCTTAGAAACAGACTGCCAGTACTTTGTAACGGTTATTGCTTGGAAGGTATAGGGGGGGTGGTGTGTAGAGGAAGGGGATTGGCGCGGGGATCCAAATTATTGTTTGTTTTTTGTATAATTGTGTCGAAAAGTGTATGTGATTTATATTGTAATTGGTCGTTAAGTATGTTGTTTGGTTGTGTTGTGTGGTGTTTGTATATTTCATATTGTTTTGCTGTGTTGAGTGTTCGACCTTTGGGTAAGTAGTGTAATATTTCAAGATTAGTATCTACGTTGGTGTAGCTATGGTTATGTGTGTGTATGTGTGTGGCAAACGCAGAATGTATATTGTTGTTGGATAAGGCCTTTAAGTGTTCAGAGTAACGGGATGAAAAAGATCTTCCCGTCTGGCCTATGTAGAAACTATTGCAGTTATTACAATTTAATTTGTAAACACCTGTTCTATTGTATTTGTCTATGTCCGTGTTTGTATCGTTGATGTGTTTTTTGATGGTATCGTTAGTTCTGTATGCTATTTTGTACTTGTGTTTTCTGAATGTGTTGGCAAGTTTGTGTGTGTTGGAGTTATGGTATGTGAGTGTGATGTATTTATTGTGTTGTGTGTTGATGGTATTTTGTGTTTTGTTGTTTTTGTTTTTTATGCGTTTGTGTAGTTTGTTTATTAAATTGGGGTTGTATCCATTTTTCATTGCTATGTATTTAATTGTGTTGAGTTCGTCAGTATAATCTTGTTTACTTAAGGGTATTTTAGTTAGTCTATGGAGCATATGGTTGAAGGCCGCGTGTTTATGTTTTGTTGGGTGGTTTGATGGGTTGTGTATAACCACGTCGGTTGTGGTAGGTTTCCTGTATATTTTGTACTTTCCTGAATAATTTTTAAGCTTCGGACGCTTTAAAATTGTATACAAGTGAATGTATGTGTGCGGGTGTGTGTGTGTGTTTGCGAGCGCGCCACTAAACATTACACACACACACACACCCACACCCACACAAACACATAAATTTATTTATTTTCCATCATTTCTATTGAAACAACTCTTACAGTATCTTGCAGTATTGTATAACATTATGTATATTATCTAATATAATTTTTTCTCCAAGTAGTTGCAATGTATTTTTATTATTTCAATTCACCTGACATACGTTCACGGAATATACGAGTATCCTGAGAGGTTTGTACATGAATTGACAAATGATCAAAATAATTCGATTTCAATATATCCAACGAGTAATCGAATTTGTCTTGATTTTATTATAAAACAATAGTAATCGATTTATTTGGAATTATATTTACGATAGTTTTAATGTATATTTTATAATCATCTGTTTTAACGGTTATATCGAAAATATTAAATGTTTACAGTTTATTTATTTTAATAAATTTATAATTTTAAACAGACCATCTTGTTTTGTTTTATTTGATTTTTATTCTTTAATACTGCAGTAAGGTTTTCCCAAATATTCCCCAACGTAAAAACACATTACAACGACTTGCTGAAAAAATTATATTTGATGATATATACAATATTATATATTACATTTAATATTTATAATTAAATTTACCTCAAGATGTTTTTTTTCTTTTTGGAACATGTTTTGAGAATTCCCGTTCTCTCATCCTCAGCCTTTGTGATCCTGTGTCTGGTGAAGTATTTGTGTGTTGGTTGCTGGATCCTATTAATGTTGTTTGTTGGTCTTTGGTAATTTAAAGTTGTGTTATTGTGTGTGATTGTGGTATATGTATTTGTATTTTGTGTATTTTCGATGTTGAGTGCTTTGAATATTGTGTCATGTTTTGTATTGATTTGTATTTGTTCTGGTATTAGTGTGTTTTGTGTTTTATGTTTGTATATTTGTAAATTTTGCCAAATGTTCATTATGGTTTGAAACAAACAACATTAATAGCATCCAGCAACCAACACACAAATACTTCACCAGACACAGGATCACAAAGGCTGAGGATGAGAGAACGGGAACTCTCGAAACATGTTCCAAAAAGAAGAATAACATCTTGACGTAAATTTAATTATAAATAGTAAGTGTATTATATACATCAAGAAACGGACTGTAGCAGAAAGTGATTGAATATTTTATATATATATGTTTATTTATATTTATTTATTTATTTCTTAAATTAGGTCCCGGCCCATTTTCTATAGAAGTGCAGTTTTGATCTAAATTAAAATTAGATTTATTCACATGAGGCACAATTGGGTTTCAAAGTGTATGTACGACCATCGTCAGACTTATTGACTTCTTATCTACGAAAGTAATTGTTCAATTTTGTGTTGCGTGATTGTAAAAAGACTTTTATGGTAGGAAATTATTTTAAATACCATAATTTAACCTTACTTTCTCTCTTTGATTTGAGAGTAACTTCCAAAATGCCACACTAACGTAACATCCACTCATAATTTATATTATACTCAGTCTTCTAGTACAATCTGTCTAATTATAAAGTAACTATATTCTTCATACGTACAAAATTTGCTTTTTCTGTAATATGTCCGTATCGTACTAAGAATGTTTTTATACGAGGGTCAGTAAAGAAGTTCGCGGTAATCTATAAATTAGCGGTAGAATTAAAATTTTTTGTGTATCTAAGAATCATATTTCTTTAAACACCTGTTAATTTTCAAATGTATTTTTCAATTTATTAATTTTTATTGGCCGTTTGAAATTCACGTTGCATGCGTGTTTTGAAAAACGAACAAAATCAAGAATTCTTTGATAATTCTTGTCTATCGACAATTGAAATTCACAACGAAATGACAAATGTGCTAGAAAATACCCTATGTGGGTTTTCGAGTTTAAACGTGGTCATCCCCGCGTGGACACCCCAAAAGTGCAACACTCCAAATGCACAAAGTTTTTTCATACCAAGTACTTGACTTAAACTGTGGTACACACGCTAATGTGAAATGCTTGTGAAGTCAGCAATGTCATCTACTCCCAATCACCGGTCATCCAATACCGTGTAGGCATGCGGCATTCTTTTAACGATACCTGGAGTTGATGTCTACCGCGGGAATCATCTTCAGAGCTCGTATGACAATGTTTAAACTCGAGAACTCACTTACAAATATTGTTTTTAAAGATGCAACATCTCCTAACACATTTCCCTTCATGGTTGTAAATATTCATTGACGCTAGACAGTTTTAGCCAAGAATTAAAACACAACACGACGTTTGATTTTGCCCATTTTTTTTAAACACGTGTTTAAACACGTAAATTTCGAATGTCTGATAAGCAATGAACAAACTGGTAGATTGATTTGGAAATTAACACGTGTTTATAAGACATATGAATCTTTCAACACACACAATAATTTTAGTTCTACCGCTAAGCTATAGATGTCGCTCCGCGAACTTTTCAACTAACCCTCGTAGTTAGTTGTTATAATAATCTATTTTTGTTTTTGAAATTTTCAAGAAATTTAATTACACCAAGTTTATGTTAACTGTCAAGATACATAGCAAATTAAATATATGAAAATTGTATTTATTAATGAAATAAATTTGTATAATGTGACATAATAAAATTAACTGAAATTAATAAATAAGTTATATTGGTATTAAAATTGCAGCAGACATTTCTGATTCATATCTCAGCAAAACACCAGTGTCTACTGACTCATCCACGAGCAATTATTCATCCGTTGTCTTCAGATGGAAACGTTTTTCCAACAGAGCAGCAATATTACAATAATAACTGTTACAACAACAGACTTGGCAAACAATTAAATTCCTTTCTTTCTTAACGCGCAATCTTCTATAATTAAACTCTGCGACCCAATTACTAGCCTCTGTTTCTCTGTGTCTTTCCAAGTTGTTTCTTTAATACTTATTACACGGCAGACAATTGCTACTTATTCAGTCACATCAAGAAACAGCACCATGTTCTCAGCTAATTGAAGAGTAACTGACACTTAGACAAGCCGACTAAACAATCTGTTGTTAGTGTTTTAATGAGTTCTTTTAATAGAAATGATACTTTATACAGCTATCCCCAGTATTAACCCAATAATGATGGCAGTCAAAGTTACTGTTTCACGGTGACTGCAGACAACGTCGGTTAGACAACATTATATAAGTTAAACTTTAATGGTACTTTTGCAATTGAATAATTTAATGACACTCGAAATCGCCTATGCTTGCCATGTTAAATACATCAAGTTTAAGACCCATTATTTCAGAACCTGTGAAAGATAAAAGTCTGAAATTTTAGCATGCAGATACGTACATGACTTTGAAAGTACAAATCAACACAAAACATGACACAATTTTCAAAGCACTCAACATCGAATATACCCAAAAAGCTAATATATACACCACAATCACACACAATAGTACCAGTATAAAATACCAGAACCAATAGGAAACAACAACAACCAACCAAAACACAAATATTACACAAAATATAAAATCAGGAAGGATGAGGATGGGAACAATACTATTCCTGAAACATGTACCAAATAAGGGAAAAAACATCTTGAGATAAAGAATTTATAAAATTAAATAATGCTCTTCAACATCTACGAAGCAATTTTAATATCCCTGCAGATGGGCGAAAAAGTTTAAATGACAAGACTGCAGCCGCCAACATACTTCTCCTCTTAAAGGAGATTCAGTTGTTAACAACAATATAGCTACGAATTAAGAAAATTAATTATAAGAACATTAAAAATTGTGTAACTAAGTTAATGGACTGATATGTTATTATGACTTATTATTACGTAGTTGTTATATTTTGTTACTTAGTGTTATATTTATTATATATATATATATATATATATATTAGTTATATTTATTTATGTCCATGTTGTGTATTTATATTGTTTGTGTTGTGGGGGGGGTTAATATTTCTCATTTTATTTTGCATCAGTTAAACTAATACTGTTATTTGTTAAATATTTTTATCTATCTCATTTTTTTACACTTTTTGGTATTTAAACAAATATTTACTATATGTTAATACATCTGCTTAAGAATCTGTACAAATTCATTTTTGTGGTCGCTAATGACCTTTGCAGCGACCTCATAAAATATATATATATACACACACACACACATCAACATGTGTGTGTGAATAGATAGACAACATTGATTTTTATATATTTTATATTCAACATACGTGGGCAAAACGCAATATAAAGTTGAATACATCTTTACAGCAGTAAGCTGTAATGAGATTTGACGGTGACCCAGATACAGCCAGAGACTAATGCTGTACCGTGTGTGTTGTCTTAGATTTGATGTAAGGAAATTGAATTGTCGTGTCGTGACAAATACGTAAGCGCTTCACACACGACGCTGTGTACTCACACGCACGCACGAACGCGCATCCGCGATAACACACGGTACAAACAAGATGAGATATTATTAATTCACTATGACTCGGAACACAAAACTTTTTATGGGTAAAAACGTAAAAGGTTTATCTTATAACCTGAACCGTTTTTCACTTTTAAAAAGCTTCTTCAGAGGTTGCCGCTGGTAGCACTGTCCGTCTTGTTGTTGGCGACGGAATCAATTTTCGAAAGATCGATGCTGTGTGTGTGGGGTATGATATGTTCGAATAATGCCTGTGATTTGAATTGTGTCTGTTCTTTTAGGATGTCGTTTTCATTTGTTTTCGTGTGTTTGTATATTTCCAATTGTTCTAGAGTGTCTAGTTTTCGGCCTTTTGTGTGTACGTGTAGAATGTTCATGTTATTGTCGATGTTTTTGTATGTGTGGGTTGCTTAAATCAAGTGGTTTGAAAAGGTGGATTCTGTAATGGAGTGGAGTGCCTTTGTGTGTTCAATGTATCTTTGTTTGAAGCTACGTCCTGTCTGGCCTATATAGAATTTGTTGCAATCTAAGCAATTTAGTTTGTAAACAGCAGCTAGGCCAGACAGTTTTTTCTGTAACCTAATAGGATAGGATCTTAAAAATTTGTTGTGCGAATTTTAATTACACGTTTTATGTCTACTGAACCACAATTAATTAATTTCTGTTTCCACAACAATATTTATATTAATTTTAAAATTATAAACAATTATTTTTCCAGCACCCAAATTATACGTTTATTATATTATAGTCTCCAAGTCACGTGTATGAGTATTTAATTGTAACATTTGTAAACACTTGGTTACTCGGTTACCTTCTTGTGACTTTTTTAAAACTTCCAATAACTACGCGTCTCGAGGATAAATCCTCATCATCAGGTTATATAAGAACACCAATCGTTCTGGAGAAGTTGTCAAAAAATCAAAATTTTTACCAAAAGATCACACAGTACGTATGTCGTCTAAGAACACATTATTGTAGCACTTCACGGCGCGTCGCAACCTGGTGCTCACCACTACACGCTACCGTTTTTTTTGACGACTCCTCCAGAAGGATTGGTGTTTTTATATATAACCTGATGATGAGGATTTATCCTTGAAACGCGTAGTTATTGAAAGTTTTAAAGAAGTCACAAGACGGTGAGTAACCGACTGTTTACAAATATTACAATTAAATACACATTACACACTTTACTTCTACAATTCTGCTTCACTAGGTAGAAAACTTGAAATCAGCTCTGAAAATTTTAATATCCTACATGGCATAGTATCTATGTGTTGAAAAATATGGTTTTTCAAAAAAACCGCGTTCAAAATATATCAGTGAGAACTAACGAAAACTCAAGTTCATGACCAAACACTATTTTCACACACAAAAACAAAACATGTATGCATCCACATTGTCGACTTCAGAGTTGCCAACATAAAGTACAAAATATCCCCTTTACACAGTGGATACAATACCATTTTAAGTTTAACCGTTTTGTGAAGTATATATTGCTGAATGGTATTATGTACGAAAAATTGTAATGATTGTACTGTGTGCAGACAAACAGTAGATTCTATTATGTTTTTATGTTTTTTTGTTGAAATCTTCTTCCGGTATGCGGACACCGGCTGCGGAAGCCTACGTGAGAATACATTAGATTCTGTTTTGAGGCTTTTACGGTCGGTTTCAATATTATGAGAACTTCGGCTTGGCGGGCTAGTGGCTGTGTCTGCAAACAATTGTCAGTGTTTTGCAGCCTACTGCACTGAAGATGGTCGTCGAAGGCACTGCCGAAATGTTTGCACCAAACAACATTGGACCACGGCCTTAACCTATTTAGGTTATTTATAAAATGTGTTTTGGAATTTATTTGTATCATAAATTATATAACATTTTATTAAGAAAAGTCAAAATTTTAATAAAAGATAGAATTTTGAAAAAATTAAAATTTTAATTTTTTTATTTGTTTGTTGCCGTCAGAATTCCCTGAAATTGTACGAGGATCAGCTGAGGACATGACGAAATATAAAGCAAGTGGTATGGGGGGGGACTAAATGTGGTACAAATTACAGCGAAAGGAAACTGTAATCATTCAGTTGACTACAGCACAGACTACACAATGACGGCTACAACAATAAAAATACGTTGTGTGAGGTCAACAGTAAACACTTTCGCCAGCGGTGACTGTTTTGTGTGGAAACTTTATTTTTCGTAAATAGAACAGACAAAGAGATATAGAGTTTCCAATCGATTAAGCAGAAAAGTGTACAGAGAGGATAAAACGGCTTTGAATATATTCGTTATATAATGTTTATGTATGTGTAAGTGTGTTTGTGCTCGCCCTACGTAACCATTCGAATGCGACCTCATACACGGACTCCTTCCCTAAAACTCTCTGTCTATTTGATATTTTTCTTATTTCTTGTTCGAAAAGTTATAAAAAAATTAAGAGACAAGCACAAACACAATTGAAAACGTTACAGAAAATTTATAAATTCTAACAAGATCATAATTTTAAACAGGTATTTCACTAAAAACCGTTTATTCCAATTTTTTCTAGTAGAGAATTAGTAATTAATTTACCTTCTGTGTTTTTGGTACTAGCATATTACGACCATCGTCTGACTTTTCTTCCAGCTTGGTTATCTGTAAGGGTTGTCCCCCACAAATCTGGCTGTCTTACAGCACTAAAGAGCCCAGTTTACCTTGTTCGAGATATCCATAAGCATTTTTTAATGCGGTGGCTTCTCCTTGAATTTCACATCCTACGCTGTAGACAAACATATGCTCAACGTCCGTCTTTAGGAGATAGTTCTGACCCCAAGGGCAAGCGGGTAATCTAACCTCTACTAAGTACAAGACTTCTTGACAACTAAATGAGGGCTAGCATATATCAGCAGTCATTCGGTCTCCAGAGCTGCGTTCGCCAGTTGTAAATGTTTTCTTTTCTCCATCACTTGAGGTGTGACATGAGGGATATGGTCTCATTTCTCTTCATCGCGGAATGAGACCATAAAGCGTTGCTTATCTCTCCAGTACTATAGGGGGTGTGTTGTAGCAATATTGTAGAATTTTCTCTACAGTACATGTTAAAGCAATATTATTTATAAAAACAAGTAATAAAAAACAATATTTTTGAACTGTATGCATGTAAAGCATCACTCCCTGCTGTAAAAAATGTGAAATTACTCCTTGTTCATGTAAAGGGTGTCCCATAAAGTACGCGAGATCTAATAATGTTGTAAAAACTTTTATTTATTGAAAAATATCAGATATTTTCATGTTAATACAAAGTACACTTACTGCGGTTAAATATGGAACACAGTATCAGACAAATGTCCCCCGCGACTCTGCTGGCACACTGTTGTCCGTCGGTCGAAATTTTCGATAACCTTCTTGCACAATTCCGGCTCAATCTCACCAATAACTCGTTGAATCTGTTCCTTGAGTTGAAAACTTGTTCGTGGATTGCGGACATAAGCGCGTGATTTCACATATCCCCAAAGGAAGGAGTCGCATGGTGTTAAATCACAAGACCTCGGTGGCCAGTTCTGATCGCCGTTGCGTGAAATAAGACGTGCAGGAAACTTTTCAGATAACAAAGCAATTGTTTCGCGGGCAGTATGACTGGTTGCGCCGTCCTGCTGAAACCACATATTTTCGAATTCCATACCTTCCAGTTGAGGCCACAAAAAGTCCATTATCATGTTCCGGTAACGTTCGCCAGTCACTGTTACTGCATCTCCAGCCTCATTCTCAAATAAATACGGCCCAATCACGCCACCAGCCCAAAACCCGCACCAAACAGTTGCTCTTTGTGTATGCAAAGGCTTCATGATACGAGGGTTCTCTGTACCCCAAAGCCGACTATTTTGTTTATTTACGTACCCGTTGAGGTGGAAGTGTGCCTCATCGCTACAGATGATTTTCTGAAAAAAATCACCGTCCGTTTCACGTTTACCCAATATCCAACTGACGAATTCTCGGCGCTTCAAATGGTCACACGGTTTGAGTTCTTGTGTTAGTTGGATTTTGTAGGCATTCAGATGAAGATCGTTTTTTAGAATTCGCTGCACTGTGCTTCTTGGAATGGCCAGTTGTTGTGATCGACGGCGAATTGATTTCCCTGGACTCACATCGACATTATCTCTCACTACCGCGACGTTTTCAATAGAACGGGTAGCGCGAGGACGTCCAGACGATTTAACGTCTAATAACGAAGCTGTTTCTTCGAATTTCTTAATCAATCTCTGCACAGTTGACAGATTAGGTGCTTTTCGTCGTCCAAAAATTCCACGAAATTTACGAACGGTTTCCGCATAACATTCACCGTTCTTATAATGTGTTTTCACAATAACAACGCGCTGTTCTTTCGTGTAACGCTCCGTGACGACTAATGGCGAGTAAACGGCAACAAAAATACAACAATTGCAGTGCTACCAACCTAACAAAACGACAGTGGCGCGTAATTCAAATATTGCGTACATTATGGGACACCTTTTAGAAGTAATGTTCATTTAGGTGGTGCCTTGCTATGACTTTTACGGAATAGTAGCTGTTTATTGTAGTCTTAATCATTGTACTTGTATGCAAGTTTGGAATCTACGGATGTAATGATCAAACTGTCCACGTGAGCGGGTAGTTGAATGGTTTTATTCGATACGGTCACTGCAGTATCGTTGATTGTATGCCGACTACCAATCTTGAATAAGAACATGTTGTCATAAATAATGAATGAATTAGAGGCCAACCCGTGTGGAATTGCTAGTCTCCCATCGGGCGCCTTCCCAGGTGGCGGATAGGGATATGCTCACCAGATATGATGGGTACCGGGGGTAATAAAATGCCCCGGGTCGGACCAAAACTAGTAGCTGCTGCCTTGTAGTTGGATATTGGTTTATCAAAGGCTAAACGAAGCAAACCTTTATTAAAAATTGCCTGGTCCTCCAGCTTGGCGGTTAATGCAATCGGCCAGCTCCCCATTCATTGGAAAAAAGAAAATGTTAAAAAAAAAAAACAAATAGACTGCAGCCGGATGGATTCAATAAAGGTAAATTAGAATTCAATTACTTCTGTAATCTCTGGTTTAGGAAAAAATGTAAACATTGTACAGCTGACATAATAACAATAGTTAACACCACGCAATTGCCCTTTACTTCGTACCGTGTTTCCGTGATTATGCACTGTAACGGCCCCCAAAACTATTACAAATTTTTTTTTATAAATATTTTTTTTCATAAATTAATTTTTTTTTGTGGGGTCGTTATTTAATTTTTAAATCTAGGCACCTTGCCTAGACGGAAGAAAAAATTACTGGGCCCAGCGTGACAGGACTTGCAATAAAACAATCATATAACAGGCAGTGGCCTTGGCGCGACTTTTTAAATATGCCGAGCGCTTCGGCACAGCACTTCACAAGCGTCACTATATGACAAACTCCGCGTTTCGTTGTTCTATAAAGCTTAGGCCTACTACGTACACGATCGATTCACTTCTGGACTTAAGGTAAACGGACAAGAATCAACAGAAAACTGTAATTGCTTCGTCAGAATTGATGGCTATATACTTGGTTTGTTTAAACATGATATATTTAATAGCCTGTTAATAATTAGCACATAATTATTACTTACACATTAATACAAATTAGTAATAGATAGTACACTGGTCTATGAGTATGCGAACATATGTGTAGCAGTTCGAGTCACTCAGTAATGTACTAAGAAAATATTAAACATGTCAGTATAAGTCAAGGTTGATTCTGTTATGACGGCTTAGAAATAACTCTATAATAAGTACGAGGGCTATTTGTCTTTCAATCTCCGATAGTCCAATAAACAGACACATGAATGACATCAATAATTTTATTATACACAAAAGTTACATATATATGTAAAGTACTTTTCTACATAGTCACCACCATTGTTGAGGCACTTATCATAGTGAGGCACCAACTTTTATATGCCCGTGTTGTAGAATGTTCACTCCTGAGTAGTCACCCAATCTGCCACACTGGACTTTAACTCATCATTGGAATCAAACATTGGAGTCAGTGAACAAATGATAGTCACTTGTTGCCAAGTCTGGGCTATAAGGCGGGTTATCAAGGACTTCCCAAAAAAATTCATGAAGCAGGTTTTGTGTGAGTGCAGCTGTGTGAGGTCGTGCGTTATCGTCCAAGATGACAACGCCTGACAACAACATGGCTCGTCTTTTGTTCTTGATTGATGTTCTCAGTCATTCTGAAGTTTCACAATATGTAGCTGTTGTGATGGAAGCTCCCGGCTCCATAAACTCGATTAGCAAAATTCCCTTACAATCCCAAAAGACAGTAGCCATTAACTTTCTGTTGGTCAAAGTCTGGTTAAACTTTTTTGGTTTGCTAGGCGAGTGTGTGTGCATCCATTGTTTTGATTGTTCCTTTGTTCCGGATTAACAAAACGAATCCATGTTTTATTTCCTGTCACTATACTGTCTAAAAAACGTTGACCCTGTTTGTCATAACGCTCCAAAAACGATAATGATGCACCCATTTTTCGAGTGTTGTGGACAACTGTGAGTTGTTTGGGAACCCACCGAGCACAGAGTTTCCTATACCCAAGCTTCTGAGTAAGAATATCATAAAGAGCAGACCTAGAACTTTCAGGAAAATCAGCAGAAAGTTCAGTAATTGTGAAACGACAGCGCTCTCGAACCATCCTGTCTACCCTTTCAACAACATCATCAGTAGCCACGGACTTTCTTCCTTGCCCTCCTTCATCATGAACATCAATTCGCCTTCTTTAAATTTTCGACACCATTCCCGAACTGAACCTTCACACATCACATTTTCCCCATACACATTACACAAGCTTCGATGAATTTCTGCAGCACTATGACCTTCAGCTTGAAGAAATCTAATAACAGAACGAATCTCACACCTGGAGCCAATATCATTATAGTTGCCATAATTAAACTCTCGTCACCACAGTAATAGACAAAATAACTAAAAAACCAGTGGTTATAAGTTAGAGCAAAGCCTCGAAAACATTAATCAACAATCAGATTGTTGCTGTGACAACAGAACCAGGTTTGCCAACTCACCGGAGGTTTAAAAAAATAGCCCTCGTTTAAGAAACTCAACGAAAATATAAATGTTTTGTAAAATATATAAAAACACTTGGTAAGTTTCACATTTTTTTAATTAACTCTGACAGCTGTTTCGACTAACTAAGCCATTGTCAAAGAGGCGAATGAATGAAAATTACTAAACAACAGGATGTGAGTGGAGTGTAGGTGGTGAACATCTGTTTAGGGCGTATTTGGAACATCTGTGTTGAGATGGCGAGGGGGTGCAAGAGACAAGGGAAGGTCAGGTGTCTTTAAAAACTAAATACAATCATGAATGCAAAATATAAAATTAACTAAACTAAATATAACCTGAATATAAAATATAAAATTAACTGAACTAAATATAAACAGAATGAAAAATTTAAAATAATGATGAACATTCAAAATAATATAAAATAAACTAAACTAAGTAACAGATTTTAATAAAGGGGATACACAAAATTCAGTCTGTTCATTGGTTAAATTTTTTTTATTTTTTATTGTTTTTTTTAATTTCTAAAATTTCTAACAAATCCATTTTTTTATCTTTTTGTATGTTGTGGAGTAGTGTTATGTTTTTTGTGTCTATGAAGTGATTGTGTTGTAAGCAATGATCTGCAAAACCTGTATTAGATGTATTGGTTAAAATCGCCTTCTTATGTTCAGAAATGCGATGTTTCAGATCACGGCCACATTGTCCGATACAAATAGTATCGCATTCTGCACAGTTTATTTCATAAACTCCATTTTTCTCCAGTGTGTTAGATTTTTCTTTATTATTGACTAGTAGTGAAAAAAGATTACGTTTGTTTACTGATACCATGTTAAGACCATGGTTTTTTTACCTATTATTAATCTTATCTGTTATTATACACGGAATGTAATTTGTTAAGTGAAATTTGCTGTTACCCTGATCTGGCTCTATGGAATAAAATTCTTTTAAAGTAATTTTCTTCGGTTTTTTTTAAATTGAAGAGTCAATTTTAGAAGAAGAATACATTATACAATTGCACTAACACTTCCTAAATATCGCACGAGATGAGCTAATGACGTTATCTGACGTCAAGGATCCTACTGAAAGTAGGATATTCCTATGCTATTACAGAACGTTGTATGTGTTTCTCGGCTATTTCAGCGGAGCTTGGCTGTAATGTGTGCGTGCGTACCTATTGCTGCTACTTTGAGATGAAGGACAATTACGTGCCACTTATTACGCGTCCGCAGACGAGGCTGTTCCAGAATTCACCGGTCCGCGCGCACTGTGTTCAAGGCCGCAACGAATTACGCTCTAGTGTTTTCCAGTAGTGATGACGCGTATTACATATTATTCTGGAACACTTGTGCTATCGATTTAAACTACGACAGGTGCCGTTTAGTATCAATTTAAGTGGCGATTTATTCCAGTGAGGTTCGAAGTTATTGTCGGGCGATTTACACAGTGCGTCTCAAGTGGTGTGTTAGTAAAAGTTGATTATAGTGTGGAATGCTTTATAGTTGACATTATTATTTGTGTGGACAGATTAACTTAGTGACTAGTGACTTAATAGGTCCCTTGTATTTTGTTTTCCACTGCACCGTACAATGATCAGTTAGACCGTTGTAAGAATATGAAACATCGGGATGGAGAAGCATACATGATTTCCATGTTCTAAGATTTATATTTAAAATCATTTTCGAAATCAAATATTTCCATAGAAACTGATTCTTTCTTCAGCCATTACCACAGTACTGTGGTCAATAACGTATACCACCTCACGCTAGCTCACTCGATTTTCACTGATGATGGCAGTCGATGGCACTGTCAAAACGTCTGGTTTTTAATAAAACATTGGACCATGGCCAACAGTCCGGGATGGAATTTTAACAACAAACTACTTCTTTGTTGCCGATCACGTAGTACACGTATGAAAAATTATTCCCTCCCCCTTCAATTATCATTTTTATTTATAGAAAATTACCCCCTCCCCTTTCAAATACCCTTTTTATCTATAGACATTTCATCTACGTTTCTACAGTGAATTATTATGACCGTCTTTTCAGGATACTTACTTCATAAAAATTAAGTACTTTACTCTTGTTAAAACATAAATCGTAAACTACCTCTTCTCCTTAACCGATCTTTACAAAAATCAACAGACCTTGAGTCCTCTATAATTCATGCACATATGCAAAAAATTATTTGATTCTGTTTGAATTTGTGGCTGTTATCGTTCGACATAGAAAAAAGTTTACACATAGACACACAGACAGTTTTCAGAAAATGACTTTTCAGCATATTTTGAGGGTAATACAGTCAGAATCAGCCCTTATCTCAAACACGTTTTTTCGCCATCACTATAATACTGTACTTCCATTTCTTTACAGAACATGAAAGTAAAAACTCTCGTAACTGTCAAACACCTAACCCTTTGTGTACTCTATGATATAAACAATGTAAATCCGGACCATCTAAAAACTTTGAAAGTGTAAATGTTTCACATTCATACAACAACACTCTGTTGATGTAAAAGGACTTAGACGTTATGTTTTAATTTTAACGTAAAAGCCAACAGTAAATTAAAAAGGTACATGCGCTCTGTTTAGTATGCTGTACGCTCATCAGTAATGTACCGTACGTTAATGAGACCAACCGTACGGCAAAACCTACATTCAAAGCTCTTTAAACGTGACAGGAAAGTAATGTGTCTGTTTTAATGTGTTTGAAATACGTAAACAAACATTACACCTGTTTTATTGTTGCATTAAACTGACTGCCGGCTGAATGACTGTGCCAAATGTTGATCGAACGAAGCAAGTTTAAGAGCAATTTTAACCATAGTCTAAATACGGTAAACTTACTTTTTTAAAAATTACAAAATTATTACGCGTTAGGACATTGAAAGTTTTTGAACTTTATTATTTTGAATTTTCATCACTACTTTTTTCACAGCACTTAATATAATTATTATTTAATGGTACTTTCACTTGTGAAACTTACTTGTTGATATTCCCTCGAACGCCGTTTCGGAGTTGTATTCGCCTTCTTCAGCGAGGTTTGAATACGAAATGTCTTAATAATTATTATTTAATGGTACTTTCACTTGTGAAACTTACTTGTTGATATTCGCTCAAACGCCGTTTCGGATTTGTATTGTCCTTCTTCAGTGAGGTTTGAATACGGAATGTCTTAATAATTATTATTTAATGGTATTTTCACTTGTGAAACTTACTTGTTGATATTCCCTCAAACGCCGTTTCGGAGTTGTTTTCTCCTTCTTCAATGAGGTTTGAATACGGAATGTCTTAATAATTATTATTTATTGGTACTTTCACTTGTGAAACTTACTTGTTGATATTCGCTCAAACGCCGTTTCGGATTTGTATACTCCATCTTCAATGAGGTTTGAATACGGAATGTCTTAATAATTATTATTTAATGGTACTTTCACTTGTGAAACTTACTTGTTGATATTCCCTCAAACGCCGTTTCGGAGTTGTATTCTCCTTCTTCAGTGAGGTTTGAATACGGAATGTCTTAATAATAAAAGACATGAGTGGATGAAGGTGATATGTAACATTTTCTTTAATTTTGATTTTTTTACATGAATGAAGGTATTATGTCCATATATGCATTCAGTCCCATTAAATCTTCGCAAAACTAGCTTATCTAGAGATTAGATCTCATAACTAAAGTAAGAACTAAATATTTTAAAAAGAATCATAGAAACTTTGGAGCTCGTTTCTGTAAAATTATGAATTACCGACATACCACCTTCATCCACTCATGTCTTCAATTATTATTTAATGGTACTTTCACTAGTGAAACTTACTTGTTGATAAGTAACGTCGTTTGAGGGAATATCAACAAATGTTGATAAGATCCAGGAGTTCAAGTTGAATATCGTCATCACATGTAACATAATTAAATAACAAACAAATCATCATTTTCATTAAATTAAACATAAGTTTATCTAACATGAAAATGTGGTGTTAGGTTTTAGAAACTCCACCAAAAGTGATAAAGAGGATAATGAACCGTTCTGTTAGGCCCTCGTCATCGGTCGCTATTCACTAGCGGTATCGTCGGCTACGTTTTAATCCTTCTCTCGGGGATCTTCTTCAGGCCGGAAAGCGACCGACTTAAAACAAACCAGTACGGTAGATCTTGGTCGAACCATACCCGAGAACGTTTCCTGGTAAGAGCAATTCGGGCGGAACAGAAACATAGCCGACGGTGTGGCTAGTCAATAGCAGCCGACTACAGCCTAACGGCCTAACGGCCCAGTTTACTAGCAATTTAATAATATTGACACCGGTCGTGTAAGCTTCTTCTTCCTCTTCTTCTCATCTTCAAGGATTAAGTTATGTAAACGTGTTCCGGCATGCATCTCATCCTCGGACGATTTACGTCTCTTCTACCAATGGCTTTATAGTTCAATGCCGTTTTCGGCAATCGATCCTTTATCAACCTTTGCAAATAATCTCTCCATTGTCTCCTGCAAACTGAAATAATTTTATTATTGTCCTCTACTTTGGTATCATCATTCCTTATTCTATTTTGCAATGTATAGTTTGAAGTACTTTGAAGAAACTGCAATTTAGCACTCTGAATCTTGACGCGTTTACTTTTTGTTGTTGTCATGACCCACGCCTCACTCGCATAAATCAACGTGGGTATTGGAATTGTCTTATAAAATGTAATCCTTGTGCTCTGTGTACGAATCGTTCCACAAATATTCCTAAATTTATTTATCTTCTTTTTATATCATTTTCAGACTCATAGCTTACTGCGCAACCGAGATATTTAAAACGTTCACTTTTTCTAAAGTGCTGCTGAACTTTACATCATATTAATCCTCACTGAGTATTTATCTTTAAAGCCCATGGTTTTAGTATATGTTGTTTTTTTATAAATACAATGTTATTTTGTATAAAGTTTAAAGTTTTAGACGTCAGAGCATAACAAGTGGGTGAAACGTTTGATAAGATTGCAACAGTTGATGTAAGGTATCAAATTAAATATAATTTCCACACATCTGAATGATAGTCTATTCATTTGACAATTCTCCTAGCTATTACGCCCCGTGATCCACTACTATATAGAAACCGTAAAGCAGTGCTGTAGACTACCTGGTCCCGTACTGTGGAAAACTGGTGAAGAACGTACCAGTTGTTACTCAAGTCGGTTCACTGAAGATAGCCGCCAACGGTGGATCCGAAACGTCGGTTTTCTTACGTGGCAGTAGTGAATCACGGCCCAACAGCCCGGAGAATTGTCAAACGAATATAACAAGAATTGACGCCGGGCGTTGAAGCTTAAGATACAATTATCAGAGTGTGACGTCAGTTTTAGAAACTTCGTGATGGAGAGGTTTTTACAAGCCTTGAAATACTGCTGTTAGCCGTGATATATTGTTGATTGTCACAGCAATGTTGGCTTTTATGTAAAATAGAATCCACGACTTATTTAAAGCGACTCAGAGGTTAGAAGAAGTTACTTTGTAGAGTTCGTTTTTGTACTCAACTTCTTTGAAATAATATACATAAATCAATAGTTATAATATTACTAGTGTAATTTAAGTAAAAAATATTATTAAAAAATATTTACACCGGTAATTAAGTTTAGAGTTAGTAGTTCAAAATGTTAAATTATAAAGTATTGTTACGTTGAACTGAAAAATTACAAAAGTACCTACGTGACTCTTAACATGAAGCAGTTCAAGACACAGCAGAATGACGTAAAGCACTAGCTAATTCGAGACGAGTCTTCCATACATTGAATCTTCTTCTTCTTCTTCTTCTTCTTCTTCTTCTTCTTCTTCTTCTTCTTCTTCTTCTTCTTCTTCTTCTTCTTCTTCTGCTTCTCCTCCTCCTCCTCCTCCTCCTCCTCCTCCTCCTCCTTCTCCTCCTCCTCCTCGTCCTTCTTCTTCTTCTTCTTCTCCTTCTTCTTCTCCTTCTCCTTCTCCTTCTTCTTCTTCTTCTTCTTCTTCTTCTTCTTCTTTTTCTTCTTCTTTTTCTTTTTCTTCTTCTTCAACTTCCTAGTTAGGACTGTGACCTGTTCTATAGCAACGGTTCTACGTGCTGTCAGTCCACCTCTTCCTTGGCTGATCAATGCTCCTTTTCGTGTTTGGATGGCTATCTCTAGCCTTTTTCACTAGCCTTGTGTCATCTCATTCTTGACATGTGTTCGTTCCATATCCTTCTCCTTTCCGCAATCCAAGAAATAATATCCGTTACATTACACTTTTTCTTATACTATTGTTTGGCAACCTATCGTACCTTGCCTTTCCTAATACTCCCAATATTATAGTCATTACATTTAATATAGGCGACTATTCTAAACTAATCAATACTACGTTCAACTAGGCGATGAGGTGTAAATATTGGATTAAGAAGCGGGGGCATTTCAGTTACATTTGGCGACAAATTACAAATGCTGATCAAAGTGAATGTTGCAGTCTAATGGAAAGTGATTATCGTGATTAGTGCCAAACTCTAATAAAGTGTAGTTTACTGTTGCGTGTCGGTCACTATTAACTTTAATTATTGTATAAGTGTGCTTTTGTTGACTTATAAATGTTTTTTTTTTTTATGAAATTTATAATTAGTGACTTCATCCCGTGTCAGTTATTCTGTCTTCACTGTATACAGCACGACGATCTGAGTAAATGACAGAGTGAAAGTATTTTACATCTGTAAAGCAAGATTATGTATCTGTAGCAGCTTTATACAAGTTCTGATACGTGTAAGCGCAGTTCATTGTTTTGAAACTTGAAGTTGTCCATAAGATTTGAAATTAATCATTATCTGGATTTAAGCTACGGTTTAGTAAACCAACCGATTTTAGTTGCTGTAGTCTCGAATAATGTACTATTGATATAGTAATAAAGGATTGTGTCGTAAGTTCACACGGTCGGTGTCAATATTTTCAAAATAATCATAAACCGGGCTGTTAGCCCGTGGCCACATGGCCGGCAACGTTTGCAATTCCAACAATGTTGCGTTTGTACAGCAACCGACCACGGCCTAACAGACCGGTTTATGATTACTTTAGCAATAATTACGATTTGGGCAACAAAGATTAATAAGACTGGTGATTATTGTTGGATTGCGTTTGGTGTTCATTAATATTGTTACGACGGTCTCACAGATCGTCGTGTTGTACGGTTGCAATAGAATAACTGACACCAATGAAGCCTACAAACAAACAACAGTTGGAAATCAACAGAGACAAGTGTACGCAATAATTCTAGTTAAATGGACCAACATACAAGAAGCCATGCGCTTTATTACATTGCGACAACACATTACAGTAACACAATCAATGCAACAATTACTTTGAACCGCACTTACGATATCGGTAGGTGTAAATGAACCCGGTCGCCGGTCAAAATCCGGTAATTAACATCTCGGCCTTCAAACACTGTAGTGACATAGCGGGCAGTGGATGCCGATAGAATAAGCGAAGAGCATTAAGGGATATCTCGAACAATCCAGAGAGTTATAAATTCAAAGCGTCGCATAGTCACTCGCCGATACCGTACTATCTAAACTTTGTTAACGACTAGAGTAGAGCCTGGTGAAAACAAGCGGAGTGCATCCACGCAAACTCGTTTACAGTACAAAGTTAAAACTTTCTTAAACGATCCATAGAATTATAATATCATTTACTCCTTAAATTTTTAGTGACCGTCAATCAATGAATGTTTTAGTGGATGGTTAGTGAGGATCGGTCAATAATACAAATATTGTGTGTTTGGCGTCAGCAACAATTATTGTCCTGAAGATGACAATAAATATTGTCGAAACGTCGACGCAAAATAGCTAAAATTTGTATTCTTACTAACCATCCACTAAAATATCATTTACATTATTTTTAATTGCGCTAATCCGAATTGTATCAGAAAAGACGTTTTTTGACATATTTTTATTCAATTAAATATAATCAACTGGGGACTACTTTATTTTTAGTGGTGGATTTATTGTCGCGGACACTCGTCTAACCAATCCGGATGTACAAGTACAAGCGCATGGTTTTGTTTACCTCAGGATCCGCTCTAAGAGTGAACGAACTTTATTTCCTCAGCGTATCAATACGTTCATGTCCTGCAAAGGTCAAAATAATGAAAGGCAACGCAGTCAAACAGAACAGAATTAACCAATTTTCAATAATTTCATACTCAATATATTAAATCACCACAGGAAAAGAGAGATTAAATGCACTATTTCATGAAAAACTGCCGAGCTGTCTATGAAAGTGTAAATTTTAGAAAGGGTAAAAATATATTTGTTTTTCATATTACAATTACATTGCATTGAGTGTTATTAATGGTAACGCGTTAGCATTTATTGTACTATATTAATTGTAAAGCAACCACATCGCTCTCTGTTCAAACAATTTGTACAAACACGCACCTCCAAATCGAATCCATTCTATTTTGTGTTTAATTTTACGGTCCACTGGTATTGAACAACGCATAATTGAACAAAGTATTTTACAAATTTTGTAATTACATTACATCAGTTTTGTTGAGATAAACACTTTTCCAGGCTGTGGTGATTGTTTTACACTACAAAACTCAACGATTTAAACTAAACACTTTAAATTAAAATAAGCAAATATTTATTTATAATTAAAATCAATTAATTTAAAACATGTAATCCAATTTAGTGTTTTATTTAATTTATCTTTTATTAGATTATTACTAAAACTAATTTAATAGTTAGTAATTAATGGCTGCCTACATGTTTTATTTTTTAATCCTGCCTAATTCATTTATGTCGCAATATAAACTTCGCTTTTCATACGATCGCTCAAATAATTCCCCTTTCTTCATAACAGCGTAAAGTAAATTCTACCTGTATTATAGCCATTAAAAGTTGTAGAGGTCAGACGTAGGTCACACGGTGGAGCAAAGTGACTAGAATCTGGCCGGTTTTAAATTGTCATCAAAGAAATGTACAATTATTTCAGCTGTTGAGTTATCTATGAAGGTAAGATCTCAGAATCCTTTATTGTAAAAACAGGAGTTAGATAAGGCTGGATTTTGTCTCCAAAAATCTTTCTGATTGTGATGGATAATGTTATGAAGAGTGACATGAGGGCAAAGAAAAGAGGCATTCAGTGGGGTTTGACTGATCATTTGGAAGACCTTGATTTTGCCGACGATATCTGCTTGCTCTTGCAAATGTACAATGGTATGGAAGGGAAACTGAAAGATCTCGAAAAAGAAGCCAGAGTGGTTGGACTCGGAATAAATGCTCCAAAAATAGTGAAAATTAACACAAAGTACTGAAGGTGCAAGAAGAAAAAATAGAAGAATGGCAGAGTTCAGTTACCTTGGTAGGGCGATTACAAAAGAAGGAGGAGCAGTTTCAGTTACTAAAATGAGAATTTGCAATACTAATGCGGCCTTTGTACAACTCTACCCAGTTTGTAAATGAAGAAGAATTCAGCTGCAACAAAGCTACGCATCTTCAAGACAAATGTCAAAGTTGTTTTATTGTACAGGAGAGACTTGGAAAGTTGCAGTGGAAATTATCAAGTGCCTGGAGTTCTTCATTAATACGTGCCAGAGAAAAGTACTTTTAATTTTCTGGCTAAATACTGTTTCAAATGAAAATCTTAGGAGAAGGACAAACAAGAAACCCATTGCCACCCAGATCAAAAGGAGAAAGACCATACCTTGCGGAAGAACCAAAATGCAATTGAGCGAGAAGCTATTTTTTGGAAACGAAGAAGGCGAGAAAACCAAGAATCTCGTAGAGGAGCAATGTAGAGATGGCAGCAGAAAAGGAATCCTTTCAAGAGGTCAGAATCATCGCCCAAAATAGAGTCCGTTGGCGTAGCTTTGTTCAGACCCTATGCTCTGCAGAGAGCAAGAGGAATTAGTAAGTAAGTATAAAGATTAAATTTAGAAATATTAGAACGTAAGTAGTGTGTTAGGGGGGCTCCTGAAACAGTGACGCCACGATCAGCTGTTTGTGACGTCACTGTTTCAGTGACGTCATGCTGTTTCCGTGAGGTCGTTGACCCGGTCAGTTGATCGACACGTGTCTTTGTGTTTCAGGAGCCTTCCGTGTTGTGCTGTATGTTGGTTTGTATGTGTATGCTGGTGGTCGGTTGGTCGGTGATGGGCTCGGTCCCGGTCATTTCGGTCACGGGCTCGTTCATTTCGGTCTCGGTCTCGGTCATTTCGGTCACGGGCTCGTTCATTTCGGTCTCGGTCTCGGTCATTTCTGTCTCGGTCATTTCGGTCACTGGCTCGTTCATTTCGGTCATGGGCTCGTTCATTTCGGTCTCGGTCTCGGTTTCGGACATCTCGGTCTTGGTACTGGGTTCGGGCTCGGGCTCGGGGCGAAGCGTCGCTCGCGACTGTCGACACAAGACTGAACGGTATAGCTGACGAGCCCTGTTTAATAGACGGACAATCCCCCTCTTGTTCTACTATTGAATGTAACTACACAACATCCTGTCAACACGTACTGCACCATACTGTTTCACGGTGATATGATGGAACAGTTCTAACAAGTGGATTTCACAACAACGCGTAACTAATTAAGCAATAAACAGCAACAGTTCCAATAAAAAAAAACGGTCCACGACAAGTCATCGAGAGATGTTGCACCAACCGCGGTAAACGAAACGCTGACCCCTGCCAACACTTTGTCATTCGTATAAATGGTGTGAGTAGCGGGGAAAGGAACGAGGAGGGGGAAAAATAACGTGCACACAAAAAACAAACATACATACAAACGGAAGACTGTAGGAATTGGATCGTCAGGAATTGTACAACCCCATCATCGAATGAGCCAAAAATAATTTAAAACAAGCAATATTTGATGTAACATAAACAAACCAGGTAGCACCACTTAAGTCATTAACAAATAAATAATAAAAGTAATTAAGCAATAAACAGCAATTTCAGCTTTTAAAACGTGTATTATGTCATACCAAACGACCTATCTACTCGGAAACATCGATAGAATTGCACAACAACGCGTAACTAATTAAGCAACAAACAGCAACAGTTCCAATTAAAAAAAAAAACCCGGTTAACGAAAGTCAGCGAGAGATAGTTGCTCCAACCGCGGTAAACGAAACACTGACCCATGCCAGCATTTTGTCATTCGTATAAATGGAGGGTATCGGGGAAAGGAACGAGGAGGGGGGAAAATAACGTGCATACCAAAAAAACAAACATACATACAATCGGAAAACTGTAGAAAGTGGATCGTCAGGAATTGTACAACCCCATTATCGAGCCCAAAATAATTTGAAACAAGCAATATTTTATGTAACACAAACAAACCAGGTAGCACCAATTAAGTCATTAACAAATAAATAATAAAAATAATTTAGCAACCTGGAACAACAGTTCCAATAAAAAAAAACCTTTCACGAAAGTCAGCGAGAGATGTTGCTCCGCCCGCGGTCAACGAAACACTGACCTCGTCAACACCGTGTCATTCGTATAAACGGTGGGTAGCGGGAAAAGGAACGAGGAGAGAAAAAACCTGTTAATACCAAATTATATCTGCATAATTTAATACAAGCAATATTTTATATAACAAGACGTCATTACCAACAAACGACTCGAATCAAATTTATAAAACCCGTTAGCACCATTTAATTTATAAACAATAAAAATAATGAAGCAATAAACTGCAATTTGCGATCATACAACGTGTATTGTATCATATCAAAGTACCTGGCTATTCGTCAACACAAATAGAATTGGGCTATAAAGCTTCATGGTGATACAATACAACAGTTCTAAAAACTGGATTGCACGCAACGGTTCCAATAAAAAAAATAATAAAACCAGGCCACGAAAGTCATAGGCTATTCACAGGCGAGGGCTGTACTGCAGTGCGAGAGATCGTCAGACTAGGCGAGGTGAGGGGGGACACACGCGTGGGAAAAGCGAGATAATATAACCCACCCGAGGTGTGCAAAGCAGCGCGTGCGGGCAATTAACAGTCAACGGCTGTGGGCTGATGGAGAGGGGCGGTAAGCGGGGTAAACCAGAGAGAGAATGAATGGGTGTGCGTTCTCTCGACAGTACAGCGAAAGTTGTAACTGTCAAGCTTTAAAATCAAATACAAATATTAACTTTGGTTGTGGTACTAAAATAAACCAACTTGAAACTAATGAAGAATTTAATTAATCTCCATTAAAACTTAACAGTAATTATTGAAGCTTATTAAACATTTCTTATAGCCATAAATTTACGGAAGCCGCTGGCACACTTGGGGTGATATTTTCTCCTTAGCAACCGTTATACTTTATTTTTGTACTTTATCGTATGCTCTAGTGTCCTAAATAATATTAGCACCTCTGAAATTTTCAGTGAAGTTAACAGTGAACAAAACATACTACTAACACAACGACTATTCAAGCGCTAAACGTTTCCAAAGGATAAAACGACCCGTGCTAGGCCCTTCAACTACAGTGCAAATTGTTAAATAAACTTCGCCAAAATTACAAATTATGCTTAAAGGCTCACTCTTTCTACAAAATAGAGAATATTACAATGTGAAAACATGAAAGGCTCATTATTTGACAAGTTAATCGCTAAAAGTATTGAATTTCTAAAATTGAAAATTACGTATGTTGTTCACAAGCGACTCTCCCGAGCCCACCACCGACCGACCGACCACCAGCATACACATACAAACCAACAGACAGCACAACACGGGAGGCTCTTGAAAGGCGAAGACATGTGTCGATAAACTGCCCGGGTCAACGACCTCACGATCAGCTGCTCATGACCTCACTGAAACAGCATGACGTCACAAACAGCTGATCGTGAGTCACCCCCTGTCAGTTGATCGTGTCGTCACTGTTTCAGGAGCCCCCCTAACACACTACTAACGTAAAACTAAATACTTTTATTGATATTTTATTATTTCTCATAAATCATGATCATAACGTAAAAAACTCTGTAATAGCGCATATGCTTAGTAATGTTAACATTATTACATTTTACGTTTTTTATTATTTATTTTAAGAGATGATTTCAACTGCTGTAAATCAATGAATTTGCCACTAATGTTACGAACTAATGTCAAACAAAGAATTTAATTTAAAACTTAAAAATACATTTTTCTTACGTCTTATGATATTGCAGTGCCGTGGACCTGTCACCTCGCACACACATATTGACAGCGAGGTATGCTGTTAAGGATTCAACTGCGGTGGAACATTTTTGGCACACGAAGTAAAAGTAGGACACAAAATACGGAATTAAATTAAAGCCGTGGCTCCGTGCCATACGACAACAGTTAAAGTAAACTACTTTTCCTTATGTTGTTAAAAGCAGTTGGCACGATTTTAGCAATGTCTTGTACCAATTACGCTGCAGTCAGGTATTTGTCTACGAAATATGTCTGTCTGTAAACAATTTAAAAACATGTTTTTCGGAAATATTTTACTTTTGCCCTAAAGTTGAAAATATACATTGTAAATACATTTAACATGATCTATTAGTGTGGGTATAAACAAAAAAAAGGTATATACGTTATGTAAAAAAAAAATAATAAGAAATTTGATTGGAAAACATACTCCGCACTAATTACTATTTTTGTTGATGTTTATGGTTTTTAGGACCAACAGCATATGTATCATTAGCATATGTAAGTGTTAGAAATTTTAATGAGAATATTAGCCATATAAAATAAGTAACAATTTTTTTAAATAAAAAATATATATATATACACAAGCAGAAAGGATTGCTATTCAAATATGAACCCAAAATATTGGAATATTTACTGATGTAAACATATTAGAAGACTTACAGCTGTTTATTAAAGTTACGTCATAGTAAAACTGCAATTGAAAGAAATTGGGACGAAAAAAGTATAAGGTTTGCCGTGAAGGTGAGGAAAACATGTGAAAAAGACTACTCGCATAGGGTAGTGAAGAATATAGTATTGTTACAACGGTCTCATAGATCGTCGTATTGTACAGTGGAAACAAAATACAGTCACGAATGAAATCACTAATAACCAGCTCTAATTAGTGACAAACAACAAGTTACTCTCATACAATAATCCAAGTTAAATTTGTCCACACGCAATAATAATGTCAACTATTAGACTTCTGCACGTTTATCCCGCAGAAGTGCCATAACAAGTCTACACAAAGATTTGAACTTTCATCCGTACAAAATGTTAGTGGTGTAATAGTTAAATAAGGGTGACAAAGAAAATTAGACGGCATTTTGTGGAAAATTTTTTGAACATTTTAACTGATGAAATGGTTCTGCTAATGAGCGATGAAGTACATTTTCATTTATCGGGCACAGTGAACGAACAGAACAACTCAGCGTAAAGAACACACAAGAATCCTCAGACCCAGCCAGTGGTTTAAACATTACAATTCAGTACTAACACAGTAATATATTGTGACGCAATTACAGAGCGTTTTGCGTGGTTCTCGGCCATCCCAACAGAGCCCAGCTGTAATGTCCGTGTGCGTACATATTGCTGCCACTTTGAGAAGAAAGACAATTACGTGACACTTGCGTCAAGAACCGAGGCTGTTCCAGACTTCACCCGTCACGCACTGTCTTCAAGGCCGCTCTACTGTTTTCAAATTGTGTTAACGCGTATTATGGATATTGCTGGAAAACTTGTGCTATCTATTTAAACAACGACAGCTGCCGCTTATAAGTCAGTTTAAGTGGCGATTTCTTCAATTGAATTTTGAAGTATTGTGGCGAAGTGTTATTGTGTTATAATTGTGCGGAATTTTTTTATTTGACATTATTATTGCCTGTGGACAAATTTTGCTTGGATTATTATTGAAGTATAAGCTTTCTCGGGCACGTGGCAGGGTATACTCCCCATGATCATAGAAGAAACACAGATGTACGCCAGAAACTGAATATTACGAGTATACTCGAGAGGATCGCCCAGTATCCGCTGAATTGGTGGGACCATCTTTGCCGAATGGATGACTGCCACATCCCCATACAACTTTGGAACTTTAAGCTGAGGGGACGGAGAGGTGTGGGACGTCCGAGGAAGCGCTGGAGTGTCCAGCTGTAATATTTGCCTATTTGAGACCAGAACAAACCATTCTTGGTTTAAACCTTATGGATGATGATGATGATTATTATTGTAGAAGTTGATTATGAACTGTTTTTTTAATAATTAAAGCTGGTGAATAGTCACTTCATTGGTGTCTTGTATTTTGTTTTCCACGACGATAAGTGATACCATCGTAACAGCATGTACAGAAATTTTAGTACTGCAATATATTTATTATATATATATCATGAAAAATAAAAGAACGTTTCTTATATTTTTATTTAGATTATATTCATAAATCCTCAAATTTTTCTTGTTATATAATTTATATTATTAGTAATAATAATAATAAAACTTTTTACTACAATACTGTTATTTTGCAAATTACATATGTTTCGACTGTAATCCAACTATCATCATCAGATATCATTTATTTAGATTGTATACTCTTTTCGTTTATTACCTTTGTGTATTTCAGTAATGTTTCAATGACTGAATTGTCTAACAATTAATCAGCAGAATAATTATTACAATAGTTTACAGACGAGAAACTTTGACGTGGAGAAAGTTCAAAGGCAGCCAGTGAATCAAGATGCAGAACGTTACTGCATGCAGGACACGCCACAGAAGTATTGAAAGTTAAATGCTTTGTCTCAGGTGCAACAACCTCAGTGCATACTTTCCTGACTATAAAACCTGCATACAGCAAAATTAGTTAACGTGAAACAACACAGAGATCGTAAGTTACTCCGTACAGAACTGTCTGACTCGGTACTGAGACAGATGAGAAAACAATGTAAGTTAATAATCTAGTTAGCATCTCGCACCTCAGTATTTCTCCCACACCCGAGTGTCGGAAATAATTTCCATTCCAAGAAAGTAATGTAATTATTTTATAGTTTGAGTTATTCGAATTCTTTTCACAGTAATGCTTTATTCCATAACTATTTCAGTTTAATAAACGTTTTAAAGCTGCGAAGACACTTTTGCTTGTACTCACTAAATCCTCAGCAAACTCAATTTATATCCCCATCTGTTTCAGTTGGTACATATACTTTTAATTTGCTAGTTAGATATTACTCCAGAAAACACAAGTTGTACTCTTTTTACAAATTGTGTTACTTTTTTATTACAATGTAACATATAAGGTTAGATAGAAACGTTCATACAATTTTGCAATTTCTACCGCTACAAGTGTTCAATTACAGAACTGTTTTTAGGCGATGTTGGTACACATGTTAGTGACAATTGTCTAGAATGTTAGTCCTATTTGATGCACAGTTTAGATTTCTCATCTAAATGAGTAAGCTGTCCTTTGGTGTATTAAGCGATTTTTTTCTCCTTCTATAATCCAAGATTGAAGAACATGGATTACATTTTTTTGTAAAGTGTGAGATAAACTCCTCTGTTCTGGTAAACGTGTTCAGAAGGCTTCTGGCTAGATTGCTGTGCGTGAGCAAATGCTTCAAAACCGCCATAAATTAGATGAAGATCGAGTTTGTGAGATGAAGATTTTGTTTTTGTCTTCCAAAAAATTTCATCGCCCGGCGCAGTGGTAAATAAAGAGCATTATTAGGATATTTTACTGGCGTATAAATAAGCTATTCGTAAAAAACAGGATAATTTACAGAAGAATGATTTATGACAATTGCAGCCCGTTAATACGCCTAGACGGACGTCATTGTTTTTAAAAAAAAATTTGCCACGCTAAGCAAAAGAAAATGTCATAATGATGACACGGCAACTGCCGTATTCACCAGATGAGTCTCAACGGGATCTTTCCTTCTACTAATAGTGACAATTTCCAGGAAAGGACAAAGTTTTGTGACCGCTAAAGACGTAAAACGAAAATTGCTAAGCGAGCTCAAAGCTGTACCAGAAAGTTCATGGTTAAAATATTCTTGAAAACTTAATCGTGTTACACTCGACTGAGACAACTTTGAGGAGGGCAGTATAAGTATCGATGATGAAGGCAATTTTTTTTAAATCAACAAGAACTGCATGAACCTTTTTGGTCAACTACGTACAATTAGGCGGTAATGTTGAAAAGTAAATTTTCCATATTTCCATATTAAATCTTTTATATTTTTATTAAAAATATGTTTATAAAAAAAATTAATAACGTATTCCGTAGTGATCTTTATGCATGGTTTCCTTGCAATGCATACAGTAGAAGAGGAGAAAGTCTCCTATTAAACAGGATTTGGTATACTGTGCTCCCAAAACCAATCAGATAGCAGTTGCCGCTGATTGGCTGATTCTGTGTTCCATCTTAGATCGTGCTGGTATAAAAGTCTATATAAGTGGGCCTTCTTAAATAAAATACAAAATATCCACCTCGTCACTGGGGTGAATTGGCGGCGGACACCGTAACAATTGTTACCGATACTGATGATGGTCTCCGTTGGTAGGGCCGAAACGTCTTTATACGACGGCCTAACAGTCCAGCCAATAATGTTTCCATCAATGTCAAGGCTACAAGAATACTCAATCATAGATTATTAACAGTCAGTACAGCTGCATTATTTCTTGAGAGAAAATGGGTTTTAGAAAGGGCATGTCGACTGTGGATGGATTGTTTGTATTATGACTGATAATAGAAAAAAGGCGGGAATATAACCAGGAAACGATCTTGTTGTTAATCTGGAAAAAGGATTTGATAATATAGACCGTCAAAATTTATGAAATACTATGGATAGAAGAGGATATCCACAGAATTTAATAAATTCAGTTACAATCCTTTACAAAAACACATCTGTAGTCCTGGATCTGAACGGAGGCTCTCAGGGGACACTACAGTAAATACAGGAGATAGGCAGGGATGCTGTATTTCCCCAACCTTGTTTAATATACACATCGACGGCATGTTGAGAACATGGAAATGTAGAGTGACTTCGTGAGCAAATTTTTATGGGTTCCCTGCCATATGCGGATGACGTAGTTCTTATTCAAGAAAATTTGGATGATTTACAAAGAGCTATGTTTCAATTACAAGAAGTGGCAAGAGAGTATTCTCTGACAATTTCAGCGAAAAAGTCAAAAACCATGGCCTTTAAAGGTAAATATCCAGTGAGGACTAAGATAGTTATAAACAACAGCACTTTAAAACAAGTGAGCCGTTCCAAATATCTCGGCTGTGCAGTAAGTTATGAATGTGAATATTAAATAAAAAAGAAAGTAAATAAATGTAGGAATATTTATGGTACGATTCATAGAAATCTTAGAAACAAACCAAGACAGAGCACAGGGATTACATTTCATAAGACAAGTGCAATACCCACTTATGCGCCTCACTGATTTATGCGAGTGAGGCGTGGGCCATGACAAAAAAGGAAAACGGCAAGGTTCAGAGTGCTGAAATGCAGTTTCTTCGAAATACTTTAATTATATTTTGCAAGATAGAATAAGGATTGAAGATAACAGAGCAGAACTCGAAGTAAAAGGGCACAAATGAAATCATTTCAATTTACAGAAGACAACGGTGGTATCATCTTCAAAGGATGACAGAGGATCCATTGCCGAAAGCGGCACTGAACTTTGGTAGAAGAGATGTGGGTCGTCCGAGGATGAGATGGGTGCCGGAACAGGTTTATATAACATAATCCTTGAAGAGGAGAAGAAGAAGAAGTCTATATTAAAAATTTATCATTATACAATATAAAATAATAATATATCATACTAATTTACAAATATATCTTTCTTTTTGTGTGCAAACAGGCGTGTTCACGTAAGAGCAAGAGTTTCACAAACACACACACACACACACACACACACACACACAAACAGACACACGGATATTGTATATTTATGTTCGTGTAAGTTTTTTTCTTTACATTATTATTTGTGGCGCTTGTCATGTAACGCGGTGCTCGCAGCAGTCTACATGGATTTACTTTCCAGACTGTAGTTTACTACGAAAGTAAATGCACTGTCAAACGGAAATATATTCAACCCGATTCTGAATCCCACTGATGCTCCCTCGCTTACTTTCTTGCACAATCAACACACTCACTTTACGTCATTTTCTAAAACGAAATTTCCCGGTTCCATTTTTATTTTTGCTCATTTATTATCCAAAAACTTTTACGGCAGTGTAGGAAGACAAAGTAATAAATGTCTGGCAATAATACGTGTAGTGAGTAAAAGCAAAAAAAAAAAAATCAAAACGGCAAACGGAACTGTCTATAATTTTGTGTCTTCCCTCAAAACGTTACACAAATAACAAAGCGGATAACCTTACTTGCCAGTGTACTACATAACGTTATCTTATGCATATCAGTATTGTGTGTTATGAATTTTCCTAAAGCGTAATAATATTATTTAACGATAAAATGTTAAACATTATATTGATTTATAAATCCTTATCGGACGACCCGCACGTCTCTACAGAAAGTGACTTTATATTTCAGAATCTCTTTAGTAAACGATCCTACGTCATCGCTCAAAATGATCACACCATTCACAGCATTGTCTTGTATAAATTGAAATAATTCTATTTATATTTTTTATTTTTTTCAGGTCTACTTGTACGTGTACAAAGAGTGCTCACATACAAAAATGTGTATGTATTCACTTCTTCTTCTTCTCCTTTAACTCCTCCCCCTCCAGCCTACCACATAATCCACCTCCTCCTTCCCCTCATCAGACTGCAACATGTGTATTCGCTACGGAATTAAATGTGTTCAGTCCATCAATTTGTTGATTATTAAGGACACTGACGTGAATAATTTTGTTGTTATAATGTAATAATACGTGGACGTGTGTGTGTGTGTGTGTGTGTGTGTGTGTGTGTGTGTGTGTGTGTGTGTGTGTGTGTGTGTGTGTGTGTGTGTGTGTGTGTGTGTGTGTGTGTGTGTGTGTGTGTGTGTGTGTGTGTGTGTGTGTGTGTGTGTGTGTGTGTGTGTGTGTGTGTGTGTGTGTGTGTGTGTGTGTGTGTGTGTGTGTGTGTGTGTGTGTGTGTGTGTGTGTGTGTGTGTGTGTGTGTGTGTGTGTGAACGTTTCGCACGCAGAGTTTATAGAATGTTTCAAACTATTTGTAATCTATTTTCAGACCAATCCAACGCTCCAAACTCGTTTCTCTGTTATCAAAACCAACACCAGCGTTTCAAGCAGCAGTTTTACTAATTTGTCTTTCTCTACTGACAAGAAACATACAGTAATACATTTTAGTCTAAAGCTGTCGCGGTAATTACACAGGTGTGTGTGTGTGTGTGTGTGTGTGTGTGTATGTGTCCAGACGCTTCATACAAAATATTAATTTTATATATGGTAGGGCGCAGTTGTTAATTGTATTTACACTGAATTTTCTCTATACTGACAAAATACAGAAATTAATTCTTTTTCTTTTTCTTTTTTTCTTATATTTCCTTCTTTTTCTTATGTTACATCGTCACCTTCTTCGTCTTTTATATAGACTTAATTGCCTGTTTTCTTCACATAAAATTAATAGTAATATGAAAAGTATCGCATATTGTTTAATATTTCAAAAAAAATATTAATATAACTTTTGTAAAATCATTTTTTGTATAATTATAAAAGCAACGGAATACCTTCGATAATATAGTCTACCTAATAAAATTAAATGTCCTTATTAAATTAATGTATACAGCTGTTTACCCGCAATTGTAGTCACGCCAGTAGCCGCAGACCCGCGGTTTCTAAACCAGGTCGGTCCTTTGATAACATATGTTTACACCAATTGATTCTGTACGGTACGGTAATTTACATTATTCTGTTATCCCAAAACTTATTTAACAAAATTTAGAATTTTAAATGAAAAATTTGGTACGGTACATTTATCCGTTTCTGCAGTTACTTTCTATATTTCGATTATGCGATTGTTTGGCTTCGATCTTTAGTGAATATTGCACATAATTTTATGTAGGTGAAACAACTGTACAAAAGTTTAATTTTGTTCCTTGCAAAATACTTGGCTGGCAATCGCAGTTGTTGTTCCTAGTATTTTGTATTTTCTTGTTGATATTTGCTGTTGTTGTTTTGTCAGATTTGCCAAATTCAAAACGTTAGGTTCTTTATTTTATGCATTACTGTGTTATAAGCATTGCATACTCATATTAAACGTTATGTTTTCCTCAACCATGACTTTTATTTATTTCAGCAGTAAACTAAAACCAGAAACCATTGTTACCTAACCTCCCAAATGAAAACAACACATAGGCTATTGTTGCTTTGTATTAAGAAATAGGGCAATCTACAATTAGTACAGTTCACCTTTACTACATCGTAATATACCGATACAATCGCATATTAAAAACATCGAGACTGGACTGCAGGAACGGATAAGGTACAGTTCCAAAAATACTTTATTAACTATACCTTTACTCAGTAAAACGTGGATATTTTTTACGAGTAATAATATATATTATCATTTTATGTCAAGAACGAACAGATGGAGAAACACAATGTTTCGTATTTTTTTTTAATTTAAGACTAAATCTATGTACAAAAGTGATGCGGTTATCTGAACTTGAGACAAATTAATTTTTCAAAAAAAATTCTCAATTACTATTTTCGGGTTTTCCTTTCTAATTGGTTTTTCTGTGGGGACACGTCTTACGTATTTTTAAAGCATACGTAGTAAAGTATTTTGAATGGTATGTGGTACTATACACAGAAGACTTGGAAATAAGGCAAGGAAAGAACCAAGATAAAATTCTATAAAGTAATGGCAACATCTGTTTTAATTTGTGGAAGTGAAACTTGGACGAAGAAGAGAAATGAGCGAAGAATACAAGCAAGTGAAATGAAGTTCTTGAGAAAACCCAAGGGTTGCACCCCCTAAAGATCACATACAAAGTAAAGATATAAGAACCAAGTTAAATATGTATTCTGTGGGGAGCAGAATAAGGGAAGAACAAATAAAATGGAGGCTGCATATCGAGAGAATAGGAGATATGAGACTATTTAAACAGGTAATAAGATACAGACATCAAGGAAGACGATATATATTTAGACGAGATATAGGAAAAGATGGCTTCAGTGAAGGCGGAACAGGCTGTGGAAGAAGAAGAAGAAGAAGAAGAAGGAGAAGGAGAAGGAGAAGGAGAAGGAGAAGGAGAAGGAGAAGAGAAGGAGAAGAGAAGGAGAAGGAGAAGGAGAAGGAGAAGGAGAAGGAGAAGGAGAAGGAGAAGGAGAAGGAGAAGGAGAAGGAGAAGGAGAAGGAGAAGAAGAAGGAGAAGAAGAAGGAGAAGAAGAAGAAGAAGAAGAAGAAGAAGAAGAAGAAGAAGAAGAAGAAGAAGAAGAAGAAGAAGAAGAAGAAGAAGAAGAAGAAGAAGAAGAAGAAGAAGAAGAAGAAGAAGAAGAAGAAGAAGAAGAAGAAGAAGAAGAAGAAGAAGTGGTACAGTTGGTATGTAAATATTTTTGTAACTATTTTGGTGCCGTTTCAGAAAACTAAAGAATATTTAAATTATGATATGATGGTGAAAAAAATCTAACATATTTCTATAGTTCGTATCAACACAACGTATTATGATGGCTGAAAGTTGTGTTATATTTCCAGACATTAAGTATTAGGTGTGTACATGCTGTCAAGTTAATAAACTTCAAGTTTTTTTTGTATCAACTTAATAATAACTTTAGCGTAAAAGTTTCTTTTTCGTGTGCCTGAAATTTTTAACAGCAGGTCCGTCTTACACTAACTAATCCAGGAACGTAAAACTTTTACATGGGGTAGTAAGAGAAGATGTAATCCCAAAAGAAGATGTAACGTTAACATTTGTAATGCTGTGCATTAGTGCTAGTGAAATACATATAAATGCAGCAACGCATATATTTTTAAAACGTTAGTAGAAAGAAGATTCTAGTGTAGTCTAGGTTATTAGGATTTTAGATTTAGTAACTAAATATGTTTATAACTGAACACCTGATTACAGAAAACCTAATATTGTTCAGTTAGACATAGGGACCTTTAAGTCACTGTTTATTTCAACGTGTAGTATACAAATAGTAGATATTAAAATGTGCAAAGCATCTAAACAGTCATTTACAGTTAGCTCGCTGCACAGGGTCGCGGCTACAACCCCTCAGTTAAGTTTACTGCCAACTGCATGTCGCCGCAGATGTACACCCACAGCGTTAATAGGCTAACGTTAATAACGTTAACCAACAGCTATTACAATAACGTAATGTATACCCTATTTACATTCTGTACTTGTTCTACTTTTCTTGTACAAAAATAATAATTCATTAAATTATCATTTCGAAGACTAGATCTAACTTTGTTCACCACCTGATGCAATACTATCACAATTATACGGATTTTCCAACTAATTTTAAATTGCTCCGTAATTGTAAAAAAGGAGCGTAAATGGACGCCATAGAGGATTACGAGCTATATAAGGTCTCAAAATTGTCAGCAGATAAGCAACTTAATGATAAACTCTCTTTTAAATCCAACTGTCCATACAATACTGCCATTGATAATGAAATACAGTACATACGGGCAATCGCGGTGTAGTAATAATCTCGGGCGATAACGATGCAGTCGATCGTGTGTAGTGGTGCGCACCAGGTCGCTACGTGGCGTAAAGTGCTTTATGATATTTGGTAAACATTTTTGAATTTTTTAACGACTTCTCCAGAAGGAAGGACGTTTTCTGTGTATCCTGATGATGAGGATTTATCCTTGAAACGCGTTGTTATTAAAAGTTTTAAAGACGTCACAAGACGGTGGATGACCAAGTGTTTACAAATATTACAAATAACCAAGTGTTCAAAAATGTTTATAAATAACCAAGTGTTTACACATATTATAGATTACGTAAAAATAATAAATACTAAGCATATGTTAAATGTTAATTATTCAGACAATTTGTATTGAAGCAAGTTAATCATTTTGTAAAGTTTCTATTGAGAATTTTACAAGAAGTTATTAGTATTACAGGATTTCAGATTCTCTACATTGTAACAAAAAATCAGGTTGCTCTATTCGCTCCCTGAACCTCATCATTCTGATCTCTGACCGCTCGCTTTCTGCTTTCTCAAGACAAGACAACTAACTACTTGAAATATATATGTCTTATCAGTATTTTAAAATGATTTTTGAATATTCGCACCCGGATTTATGTGTAATAAGGACGTTTACGAGTAGCTACGAAGTCTGTAGCTATGAACTACTTAGAACTTTTCTCAGTGGTCAGTTGGAGTACGGCCGGTTCTAGTAGAAGGCCGGAATATTAAACGTGACAAAATTGCGTCTGAGGCCAAAGCGGCAGTTGAGTGGAGTGTGATCTGTATCGTGTGAGCGGTTAACTTTGTAGTAAAATTTACAAAAGTCTTGTTGCAGATTGTTGTTAGTGACGATTTTTGTAGTGCAGTAGTGCTGTTTAATGATATAGTTTATAACACTACAGTGTTGTTAGTGTTTGTTGTGTATGTGTGTGTTTTTTTTAAATTTATTTCAAACAAATGTTGGTCAACCTACTTGCTTTTTGAAACATAACCTAAAATAATTCGCACGTGTTTATAAAGTTTAACTAGGATAAGTGCTTAGAATTTTTAACTTACAGTAACCTTCCGGAATTAACTTATAACAAATGGTTAATCGACGGAAGCAATAAATTGTACACAATTGATTTAGTGTCGGTTTGTCAGTGATAATGCCACTTAAGTGTTGTGTTCCTGGTTGTAAAAGTAATTCCAAATCCGAAAATTTTATGAACTTCTGTGTAATGTATATATTTTAGTCTTACCAAATTTTCGAATTTTGGTTTTGTTGACAGCAATGAATATTTATGAGACGCAACTATTATAATTAAATGGTGTTCTAAGACATACCGAATGTTATTTCTGTACCCAAATTAATTAATGTTATTTAAAAATAGAATATATGATACGTATAATAAAAGTGCAGCATTTATTTGTCATTTATTGTTATTATTGTCTGAAAGTAGTTCATTGTTAGATTACATCATCTTAAAAGTAAAAGATGAATAATGGTAATAGGCCTATAAGTATTGTGTAATAAAATAGCTAAAGTGAAAATGTTATATTCTGATTTAATTTCGTAGCATTACTAGAATCATGAGCAGGCCTATTTATAACTAACATAAATTATAGGTCTGTTCGCACTTAGGTTTAAGTTGAAAAAATTAGTGAAATAGTATTAAGCCTAATGAATTAATTTTATTCGAATTATTGATGTTGAATCATATGAGTGAGTTAATTATTATATTTCTTAAATAATATAACAGTATTTTACATAATAAACTTTGAATTATGTAAAACACAAAAAACTAAAAAACTGCTGTTCACCGTCAATTAAAAATGATGCGATTTGATTTTGAAATACATAAATTAAGAGATCGTCTAGTCGGCCTCAAATATTAGCTTGATCCAGTGTTGCCACGTTTAATATTCCGGCCTTCTATTAGGGTCGGCCATGGTTGGAGGGATTGAAAATATAAATGTGTAAGCACAGAGGTAAAGACTTTTTGTCACAAAACAAGAGGAAGAAGAATTGTTTTTGTACACATTATGCGAAGTTGTCACTTCTTGCAAAAAAGAAACACGGTAGGAGAATATCTCCCTAGAGGTATTTTAAGTTTCCCTTTCCTCGTGCGGCTTATAACAGAATTGCTACCAACATCCCACCTGCGCTTTACTACGTTGATAAAAGCAATGGTGTGGGATTTCTGTTACCCTCACCCAGTAGCATGCTCACGTATGCCCATTAAATATAATAGAAAATTGTGAGTTATTTGTTATTAAAATCCATTCCCGCGCTGTTTGGCCGTGGTCCATTTTTCCTTTACAAAACAGACGTTTCGTCAGTACCATCGACATCAGTGTCGTCATCAGTGTAAAAATCGAGTTGGACTAACGTAGACCACAGTAACCCCAATTCTGATGATGACAGTCGATGTGCCGAAACGTCTGTTTTGGAAAGAAACAATGGACCACGGCTAAACAGGCTGGGGATGGATTTTAATAAAATTGGCTCCGGCCGTGTACGCGTACTAAGTATTGTACATTATTCGTGTATTTAAAGAGCAATTTATACGCGGATATAGATTTAGCTTTTAAAATTTATCCAGTTTCATGGCAAAAAAACTTCATTGAAACCATGGAATGGTAAACGTCATATAATGTGCATATGACGTTAAATATTGTTGCAATTATTCGCCGAATGGCTGCAACGCCCGCCTATACAACGAAATTTAATTTGGGAAGTTTAAAAAGTCGCGCGACCAAAGACCAATCTGTTGATTGGTCAGCCTTACTCTGACGTCGCGCCACGTCGCTTTCACTAACGCAGCTTGAATCACGCCAGTCGCACGCCACGCTAATCAGTGAGCGGAGCCACACGTTCGGATCCTTTAAACTGGAAGCCTCGACCACCAAGTTTATAGTTTGGTTCGACCTACGGGAGTAAGGAATCCGAACATCAACCCGTTTTGCCGCATTTTCCTTTTTTAAGATCTTCTGGAATGGACACAACATCAGTCCACGACATGAACTGAAAAAACACGCGGACGTCGCGACGAGCTGCGGCAGGCCGCGAACGGAGCACTTCAAACTACCAAGTAACTGTAATGATTAGTGACACTCCGTAGAAGTTACAGTGCAAATAAACAGAAAGAAAGAATAAATCAAATTTCTCACCTTAGGTGAAGTGAACTGATATCTTGTAATTCAAGTACTTTGTGGTGTAAGATATTCCAAAAACTTTCATGAACGACTCATAGCTTGCATGTTGTATGTTGCCTGTTGTAAGCTGGCGTTGATTTGTGTTACTATTTGGTTCTTGTTAGTCGATTAACCCTGCATTTAACTTAAGCAACTGTTAAATTTCAGTAAACTATTTAATCAGTATATAACTTTTTGGTTTTTAAATTAATCAACTATAATTAATTCACTTATTAAATTTTCACTGACTGATTTATGATTGCAAACATCTCGAGGCTCATTTTGGATTCAATTAAACGGGCTGTGGTCCACTCTGCTCACTGATTGCTGATATTGTGACTTTTTTAATACACTCACACCCCTCCCCTTGTTATTTGTGTAGATATTATAGCTGTTTTAGGTACATTTGTAGTAAGTAAAGAAATATTAGTAGTAGTAGTATTCTAATTATTTCTTGTGTATTTTGTGTGCCACGTTTTTGGGGGCTCAGCAGTAGAACGTGGTATAATATGATAACGTAAAAGTCACCTAAACTTGCCAAAGCTACTTATACCGATATTCTTTTATTATAACGCTTAGACAAAATTTTTGTCAACTCATCGTTGCTACCAGCATTTCAGGTGCTGCCTTTTCGCTTACATGATTATGAAGCATTTCGTTTTCGGGAATTGAATTCAGCGTTTGTCTCGTATTGAATCGTATTCTTCGTTTCGATTGTAGTTCAGAACGTGGCGCTACTCCGCTCAGTTGCACAGAAAGGCGATCCCAATCCACAAGCTTGGCGGCTGAGCATTCAAACACTTGAGTTCGTGTTCCTCACTAAATACAGCCTTTAAGGAATGTTTGAAGCCGATCAGAAGTGTCAGCGATGCGATAGGGCTGAATACTGACCATGGCTTGGAAGATCATAAATATAAATGACTCATAATGCAGAACTGTCTTGAATTGAGAAGGACCCAATCTTCACATCTAAAGATCGGTTCCGGTACTGCCGTTGTTTTGCAGATTTAAAACAAGGTTCCCTTAACACACCATGCTTTCTGTTATACGGTACAACTTTTGACAACGAATGTGGCATACTAATTCCTTAAAGTTGTCTTGTTTGTTCATCATCTTTTTTCACAGCACTACACTTTATATAATAATGAAACTTTCTCTTGTGAACTTACTTGACTTTTTCCGTCGAACGCGTTTCGGCGTCGTGTTCGCCTTCGTCAGCTTAGAAACAGACTGCCAGTACTTTGTAACGGTTATTGCTTGGAAGGTATAGTGGGGGTGGTGTGTATCCCCTTCCTCTACACACCACCCCCACTATACCTTCCAAGCAATAACCGTTACAAAGTACTGGCAGTCTGTTTATAAGCTGACGAAGGCGAACACGACGCCGAAACGCGTTCGATGGAAAAAGTCAAGTAAGTTCACAAGAGAAAGTTTCATTATTATATAAAGACTAATTCCTTAGTACACTGACATTTCTTATAGATATTTGTTTTTACTGACTTATTGACTGCTAAAAAAGTAATAATTTTTTAATACGTAGGTATTTTACAGACGTTTTAACGGTATGTACGATAATATACTAACGGCTAATTAAAAGCCAGCTGCTGTTTGATTTGTTAATGTTAATAGGTATGACCTTGAAATTTTTTTACCTCAAAAGTAAATCTACAGTCTAAATTCTACAGACCGATCGTCTTGAATTGATGAACAGTGTTCGCATCCATAAATGTACATTGTGTGTGTGTGTGTGTGTGTGTGTGTGTGTGTGTGTGTGTGTGTGTGTGTGTGTGTGTGTGTGTGTGTGTGGTAGACATGTGAACAACTACCACAATGTACCACAATGCCTCCTGCTGCTGCTTGGGGCAGCATTGTGAATTTAAATCATCTTATACGGCACCATACGTGTGTGGCTGACAACAAATTCTATTCCACCAAAATATTCTGCCCGCGCCTGTGCCTGAACTCACAATACACTGGCTTTCTATTCACAAAATTCTCAACGTCTTTCTGTGTGTGTGTGTGTGTGTGTGTGTTTGTGTTTACGCGTGCACAGAGGCATTATTACTATAAGCACAACATAATAGTCACACGCAGACTACACACACAAACGTGCGCGGGCGTATATGTGTAAAAAATATTCTGAGTTCTGAATAATCTTTTGTCGATATATATATATATAACATTTAATATTTATAAATAAATTTAAATCAAGATATACCTTTTTTTTCCTTATTAGGAACATGTTTCGTGTGCTATCTTGTACCCATCCTCAGCCTTCCGGTTTTTGTGTCTGGTGAAGTACATATGTGTTGGTTGACTATTATTATTGTGGCTTCCTGTTGGCTTCTGGTATTTCAAATTGGTTTTATTGTGTGTGATTGTGGTTCAAATAAAACCAATCTGAAGTACCAGAAGCCAACAGGAAGCCACAATAATAATAGTCAACCAACACATATCTACTTCACCAGACACAAAAACCGGAAGGCTGAGGATGGGTACAAGATAGCACCCGAAACATGTTCCTAATAAGGAAAAAAAAGGTATATCTTGAGGTAAATTTATTTATAAATATTATGTGTATTATATACATCAAGAAACCGACTGTTGCATAAAGTATATATATATATATATATATATATATATATAATGCATTTAAACTTATTTATGTTTTGCGTAAGATTAAAACACACACAAGTGTGTAAATATGGAGGGAAAGAAGAGAGTCATTTTAAGAGAGACAGGGAAAATATTAAGAAAAATCGGTTTGGAGAACCACACACGACTTCCATGTTCTAAGATATATATTTAAAATTTATTTACCTGAAATCGGTTCGATAATTTCTAAGAAAAATATCCCCCACCTTGTAAATCGAGTTTTACGTTTGACAAATTGAAATGAAATATTTCCATAGAAACTACTTCTTTCTTGCCAAAAACGTAGTACACATATAAGAAATTATTCCCTCCCCTCTTCAACCAGTATTTTTATTTATAGAAAATTACCCCCTGCACTTTAACTACTAGTTTCATTTATAGATATTTCATCTATCTTTCTACAGAGCATTATTTTGACTTTCTTTTCAGGACACTTCATTTATCAAAATTCTGTACTTTACTCTTGTCAGAACGTAAAACGTTGCCGGCAAACTACGCCAACTACCCCTTTCTCTTAACTGATTTTCACTAAAAATCAACAGGTCTTAAGTCCTCTACAACTTGGGCACATACGCAGAAATTTATTTTATTCTGTTTGAATTTGCGGCAGGTAACGTTTGCCAAAAATTTCTACACACAGACACTTTTCGAAAAATGACCTTTCTTCATGTTTTGAGGGTTGCACAATCAGAATCAGCCCTTATCTCGTACATGATTATGGCAACTCTCCCCTATACAGCCCGCGAAATTAAAAAAAATCCTTTTATTTATTGATCAAACGTCGCATGTATGCCAATACTGTCTGTACCGTGCCAGCAGACGACACTCGATGCTTCATTAATCTCCCTGGCAGGAGACATTACACTAATCGCTGCGTTAGCTCCATTACGTGATCACCATAACTGCAGTAACTGGACGTGCAGTGTCAATATCACTTTACGACTAAGAAAATCGTGTAGAAACTATACTTGTTCCATTACATAGGACTGACCCTATGCATAAAATGTAATACTGACATTACTTTATAACCATTAAGCTCCCTCAGCTGCAAAACTCTCCGACTCTTTTGAACAAAGTAAATTTAAAGGTTTTTGAAAAGTATATAATGATTTGGTACGTTTCACAGTTTTTATTTAACTCTGACAGCTGATTCAGCTTATGAAGCTATTCTTAAACAGAAGGAACAACTAAACTAACCAAAAAACGTAAGGGTGGTGAACATGTGTTTGGGTGTGTATCCGGACATGTGTGTGGGGTGTGTATGCTGGAATGGGTGAAGAAGCTAGTAAAGAAGGTCAAGTGTCTGTAAAAACTAAGTATAATCGGAAGTCAAAATACAAAAATTAACTAAAATAAATAAGAGCTTTTATTAAATAGGATACACAGAATTCAGTTTGTTGGTTTGTTCAATTTTCGTTACCTTTTATTTCTTTTATAAATTATAGAATCTCTAATAAATCCATTTATTTACCTTTTTGTATGTTGCGCAGTAGTGTTATGTTTTTTTTATATCCATTAAGTGATTGTGTTGTAAGCAACGATCTGTAAGACCTGTATTGACTGTATTAATTAAAACCGCTTTTTTCTTAAGATCAGAAATGCGATGTTTCAGAGCACGGCCACATTGTCCGATATAAACAGCATCCCATACTGTATTTTATAAACTCTATTTTCTCTAGTATGTTTGATATTTCCTTATTGTTTACTAGTAATGAAAAAAGATTTAGTTGTTTCTATGATATCTTTGAGAACAGCCTGATAAGCTAAAAACAGCTGTCAGAGGTAAATAATAAACTGTGAAACTTACTAAGTGTTTGTATGTTTATGTGAAAACTTTGTATTAATGTGTTTCACCAAGTGCCCAACGAGTCATGAATTAATATCGTGATAAGTAATTACGAGTGGACAAGACTGTAGGCCAAGTGTAGTCTGTACCGTGCCAAGATTAATCTCCCTGGCACGAAACATTACACTAATCGCTGTGTTAGCTCCATTACCTGATTAGCATAACTACAGGAACTAGACTGGTATTGTCAATATCACTTTACATCTACCACAATCGTGTAGAAACTGTACCTGTTCCATTACACAGCACTGACTCTATGCATAAAATGTAATACTGACATTACTTTATAACAAGTAAGCTCCCTCAGCTGAAAAATTCTCTGACACTTTTGAACAAAAGGTTTTTAAAAAGTATACAAACATTTGGCACGTTTCACAGTTTTATTTAACTCTGACAGCTGTTTCAGCTTATCAAGCTATTGTCAAAAACGAAGGAACAACTAAACAAACCAAAAAAGGTAAGGGTGGTGTTTGAGTGTGTATCCGGACATGAGTGGGGTGTGTATGATGGAAGGATGGAGAAGCAAGTAAGCGAAGGTCAAGTGTCTGTAAGAACTAAGTATTATCGGCAGTTAAAATATAAAAATTAATTAAAAAAAATAACAACTTTCAGTAAAGGGGATTCAGAATTATGTTTGTTGGTTTGTTAAATTTTTGTTACTTTTGATTTCTTTTATAATTTTTAGAAATCCTAATAAATCCATTTTTATTACTTTTTTGTATGTTGTGCAGTAGTGTTATGTTTTATGGGGCATAGTGTATCTATGAAGTGATTCTGTTGTAAAATCTGTACTGGCTGTATTAGTTCAAATTGCTTTCTTAAGTTCAGAAATGCGATGTTACAGAGCACGGCCACATTGTCCGATATAAATAGCATCGCATTCAGCACATTGTATTTTATAAAGTCGATTTTTATTTTTCTCTAGTATGTTTGATTTTCTTTTACTGTTTACTAGTAATGAAAAAAGATTTAGTTAGTTTTACAATCTTTTTGAGAACAGCTTAATAAGCTGGAACAGCTGTCAGAGGTAAATAATAAACTGTGAAACTTACTAAGCGTTTGTATGTTTTTTAACATGATAATGTTTTTAGGCTGGGGGTCATTCCACAAAAACGTCATCGAAATATGTAACGCTTCCACACTTTCGATTCTACACAGTCTAGAAAATTGATATGTAAACGCATCAAGACAGAAATAATCGCTGTTGACATTAAGTTTGACAAACGTTTTAGTGAGAAAACATTTGGTTTTACATGCTCTGTTTGTGATCGTCTGTGGTTTAGCTCCGTTATGTGATTACCATAACTGCAGGGACTGGACTGGTAATGTCAATATCATTTTACGTCTACCACAATCGTGTAGAAACTGTACTTGTGCCATGACACAGCACTGATTCTATGCATAAATTGTAACACAGTACACCCTCTGTAATCCGGCCCCACGGTAGACCGGCTCGTCCAGTAGTCCGACGTTTTCAGGCGAGCGTAGAGGGGGGAAACAAATCGCTGACCATAAACGTCAGTTGCATCATTAGTCCCTCGCTGTGCACAGTGCCGTTTATTTCCAGTTGTTTTTCTAGGTGTAATTATTTACCGTGTTTACGTAATTTAAGATCGTGGGTGCAAAATTTCGTCACAAGCAGAACTGCACGAGTTTCGAGATACAATCAATGAGAAATTGGTAAACAAAACACATGATTTGACAACGGACGATATAAAAAAGTGGCTGGCGGGTGACTAATATAAAATACAGTTTATGACAGACGATGAATAGTCGATGTGACGACCAGAGAAGAGGACGAGGAGGATGAAGATGGATAAGCAGAGCCAGCTGTTCATACAGTAGGCCATGATATGTCAGTGAACGTCTTCACAACTTCTATTAAGTGGGCAAAAGATAATGGCGTGTCTTTTTGTGAAATTTTCGTCTGACAAAAACTGCAAGAAAAAGCGTTACAAGATTCGTTTAAAGCCAAGAAACAGAAGAAAATTTACAGCTTTTTCATTCCAATAGAATAATACTGTACATTAAACTGCGAGTTTCATTTGTCCTATGTTTGACTAAATTATAAACATAAAACTAATTTGAATAATCATCATCATCTTCTTCTCGCATTACACCAAGGATGGCTTTTTTCGGTCTCAAACAGGCAAGGATTAGAGCTGGTCACTCCAGCGCTTCCTCGGACGTCCCACACCTTTTCGTCCCCTCGGGTTATAGTAGTTCCATAGTTGTTTGGGGATGCGGCAGTCATCCATTCGGCAAAAATGTTCCCACCAACTCAGCCGATACTGGGCGATCGTGTCGAGTATACTCATAATATTCAGTTCCTGCTGTATAATTTGAATAATTTTAACAAAAAATGAAAGATAATTTACTACATTTTTATTCCGGTATTTTAATCAGGTGTAAGTTTTTCATGTTTTAACATTATTTGAAATATACGCTACATTGTGTGATTTAAATAAGTTTTTTCTTATAACCATCCATTAATCCGGCATTTCCACTAATCCATCTGCCGGCACGGTCTGATGTCTGCCGGATTAGCGAGAATTTACAGTTTTGACTTTATAACCAGTAAGCTCTCTCAGCTGAAAAACTCCCTGACACTTTTAAGCAAAATAAACGTATTTTTACATAAATGTTGATATTAGACAATATGTTTTTTATGAGAAAAATTACAAATATATTGATTACTTGACTACTTATTTTGTAATATAACAACTTTAGAGCTTACAACTGTACAATAAACACTAAAAAAATCAATAAATTTTGGATTTGTGTTACAAGCCTGTTGCGTTTGATACCCTGCTGGCATTTTACAATTTGTATTACTTTTTTAGGCTCTGGGGTAAAAAACTTTTTAAATGTTTAAAACTGATCAGTGAATTGAGGTGATAGGTAAAATTTCCTCACTTTCAGGTCTGGCGTTTTGTACATATTTATCCCGCTCTGGACTGGGGTTGTTTTGTATATTTCATATTTTTTGTGTGAATCCGCCTTTACATATTTAACAAAGAATCAAATGTTTTCTTAAAGTACCTTCTTTTCTCTATCAAAAAATATGTGTTAATTTAAGATATGTTAAAAAAAAATTTTTTTATTAAATAATTTATACTTACTGTTTCTGAGTTAAAAAAAAAAATTTCTACGCTGCAGCCATCTTCTTGAAGTGGATTATGTAATATGTTTTAACGTTGTTTTAATATTTTTTTTAATTATTATGATTGACAAAAGAGTAGAGAAAGCTTAAATACTATTTCTGAAACTCAAACACATTTTTTGTTATGATGTTAGCATAGTAAAATGCATTGTCACAAATATTTACTTTTCACATACCTAAGTTACTTTGCAGATATATTACTATAACCATTTACAGTTGTTTTCATTACAGTATAGTCACTTTCTTATAAAACAAAATAATCTAATAAAGTTACAAAATAAAAATTTACAATTAAAAACTGTTATTAAAGTAATTAAAATCTAATTACACATCATACTTGGCTTTTGTATGAAATAAGCGAAAACAATTCGGGACACATATAGCTACACCACAATCTTTGCAGTAGTATCTACTTTCTTTTCTGATCCTTTTACCAGCCTGTGTTTTTCCTCTATCAGAACACACCTTGCAGTATCTGGTAGGATTTGCTTTTTTTGCTGTCGGAGGAATTTTAACTGGAAAATGCCTGGCTGATAATCGGGCTGCAGATGACGGTGGCACTTCAGTGTTTGCTTCCATACCTCCTTTATTTGCCAATGCCTTTGCTAGAGCTATAATAAATGAACTGAGTTGGCAGTTTTTGTCAGGATGTGTTTGTTTGTACAATATAAAACTATTTACTATGGCTCTTGAAAATAAATGAAAAAATAATTTTTTCCACCACTTCATTGTCTTTCTGTGAAAGGGATAATAAGCAACCAGCTGATCTCCATGATCAACCCCTGTTTTATACATATTGTAATCTATTACTACATCAGGCTTTGATTTTTGTATGTTTTCACCTTTACTTTTCACAGTGACAAAAGAAGAAGTTGATTTCTGTTTACTTGATAACATAAACACATCTCGTGTATCACGCCACTTCACTGCAAGTAGATGGTTTTTGCGCTGAAACACAGCTTCACCTTTCTTCAAGTTTCTTGTTTTAAACACTTCAGGTAATCCTTTTCTTCTTTGCATTACAGTCCCAACAGCTAATGTTTTATTGTGCCACAGATAGTCAAAAACTAGGGGGCTGGTATAGAATCTGTCCATATAAATTGTATGTCCTTTACCAAGGTATTTATTACAAAGCCTTTCTACAAGATCCTGTATTGCATTTTTCTTATTTCCAGCACTGCCTGAATAAACTTCACAGTTAAGAAGATACCCAGTACTAGCATCAGAAACTATATACAGCTTTATTCCATACTTTTCTGGTTTACTTGGTATGTACACTTTAAAGTGAATTCGACCACGAAAAGGACAAATACCTTCATCAATAGTAAGATTCTGACCAGGGTAAAACGAGCTACTACATGCTGCTATAAAACTGTCAAAAAAAGGTCTAATTTTATGTAAAGGGTCATGATTAATGTGAGTTCTTGGTACATAAGAACTATTGTCATTCAGATGTAGCATGGACAAAATGGATTTGAATCTATCCCTAGAAAGGAGAGACTTTGCAAAAACTGACTGCAAAACTATGTCAGTAGACCAGTAGTCGTTTATGGCTGGTTTTTGTACTACACACATATGTAGAACTATAGCAAAGAAGTGGTATATTTCAGTAACCGTGACAGCACTCCATTTACCCCACAATGAATTTGGCCTAATGTTGTTTTGTCGTTTCATTCTTTCAATACATGAACCAGCGTAACGGTTAGTCTCACTTTTGATTTTCTTTATGCTGTCTGTACTGAAAAATGTTAGATAACAGTCTAACTCGCTACTCTCTGAATTTATCGGAACTCTTACAGGAGTTTGTTCGTCAAAAACTGGAAGAGTAGGTTGATTGTCATCACTTGACCAACCATCATTATGACATAATGTGTCTCTACGTCTACGGTTTCTAACTGGAGCTGTTGACGGACCAGGCTCTAAACAACAAAGAAATCACCAAGCTAGTACTAGGAATCTATTAAGAAAAAGTAATATTTCTAACTGTTTGAATATATAAAGCATACGAAAGTGACTGCTAACCTGAGACGTCAACATCCTGAGTGTTCTGATTAGGGGGATTTTCAACAGCCTCAGCATCATTATAATCGCTGTCATTACCATTTTCTGTAATAATATATTTATTTTAATATATTTAAAAGAAAATGTAGCTGTTAAAATAAAATAATGAATGGAATTCAACGTATTTTACAAACGTAACCAAACAAAAGGTTATGTTTTGTTACGAAAGTTTCAACCGTATTTCCACAAAAGAAAAAACACTAATTACCTGAAACACTGTCTTCTGGTTCATAACTCGGGTCATTGTCACTCACTTCTGAACCACTATCGTTCACAAAATACTCAATAATTTGTGATTCTGTTAGATATTCCGGCACGCGACGAGCAGCCATTTTCACGTATAACATCAACCACGAAGGTTATGACAAGGCTTCACAAATGTCGTTGCCGCAAACATTCACTTTGGTGCTGCACATAGTGAATTTTTTTGGAACTAAAACAAGAATCGATCTTTCAAATGGTGAAAACGGCAATCGAATACAGCTGGAGGGAAAGCAGTTATAACCTTGTAAACGTACGCTCGAGTGACAGCCGAGCGTCGTCTGCTGCCAATAAACTGCCCGCTCGAGCTGGACTCGGGCATCGACCTGAATATTTTATATCCACATGAATTTATGAAATTTTATCAAAACTTTTACACATATTTTAAACCTGTCATCCGTAAATTTAAAAAATTTTTAAAATAAACTTTATATTCAGATTGCAGTTAAAATTGGATTCAATTAGCTACGCCATGTAAGCGTTTGTGACTTTTTTTAAATTTTACCCTCCCCCCCACCATTTTTGACTTCCGCCCATCTATTTTTATGGAAGATCAATCTAGGAAACAATAGGGTTCTGTAGGGTAAAAGTATTATTACGACTGTCTACTGATCGTCGTATGATGTAGTGGAAAACAAAGTACAAGACACCTATGAAGTCACTAATAACCGGTTTTAATTACCAAGATTAAACAGTTTATAATCAACAAGTTATTCAGTACTCGTACAATAATTCAAGTTAATCTGTCCACACAAATAACAATGTCAACTATAAAGCATTCCGCACTATAACCACTTTTCACTAATACACCACTTGAGACGCACTGTGTAAATCGCCCGACGTAAACTGAATTGAGTAATCGCCAATGTAAACTGAAACTAAGCGTCGCTGAATGATTGCTTTTGTACCCCGCTGAGATTCCAGAATAATCTGTCACTTTGGGTGACGTGTTAAACCGGTCTTGAATCCACTAGAAAGAGTGTCCTTGATCTCAGTACGCTGACCGCGCGGTCTGGAATAGACTCGATGGTTGACACCTGACAAGTGTCACGTAATTGTCTTTCATCTCAAAGGAGGAGCAACATGTACTCACACACACATTAAAGCTGGGCTCTGCTGGGGTAGCCGAGATACTTGTAGAACGTTCCGTCTTACGTAACAGTATGGACATGGATGCTAAGTTAATGAAAATCGGTTGATGCATTCAAAAGTTATCATGCGACATAAGTTAAATAAATAAGACAGGTAGATAGACAGACAGACAAATGCCAAATGGTCGAATCAAAAATGAGAAGTCTTTCGTTCAGTCAATACCTGGTTCTAAAGATATATATATATTGTTTCTTAAGTAAGCATATCGTTACGACGGTCTACTTGATCGTCGTAGGTACAGTGGAAAAAAAAATACAAGACACCAATTAAGTCACTAATCACCAGCTTTAATTATCACAGTTAAACAGTTCGTAATTAACAACCCAGTCTCTTACAAAAAATCAAATAAAAATTTACCACACTCAATAAAATGTCAACTAATATAAAACAAAATTGTATTACAATTATACCGCCTCCATCCCTCGATAATAACTGAACTAAGCCACCCTCCGTACCTGTATTTATACGCCGCTGAGGTACTAGCATATTGCATGCTGAGCAATAACAATAAAGGAAAACATTAGAGCGTAATTCATTGCGACCTTGGCACAGTTCGCGCGGCTAGCTAATGCGTCGAGAATCACGTACACCACAACATTCCTGGATTCTTCTCGAACATTCGATAAACGCGTTGATCGTTCTGCAATGTCGTAACAATATTTTGTTTAGATAAAAGAAACAGATCGCACATCTAGGTTTATTTAGCAGTAAAATCATTATATTTTAACGTCTAACTATTTGGTGACTGAATACCATTTAGAATCTTTTAACATGGCGAAGTTTGATACAACGGGGATGGCTTGCAGTCTGACAAACTGGGGATCCCATTTTCTCCAACCTCGTGTTTTATCTACCTAAACCTCAAAATGTTGCTAATATTTCTTTTATTTACCACTTTTACTTATTTTTATTATATTTCAAAAATATATATTCTGGAAACACGCGTACAGTTAAAATTTCATTTTATTTTTGTACGGTACAAACCTTGAACACACGAACATTGCAGTAGAGCTGATGAAAATGACGATGGTTTTGTATCTGAATATTCTGAATTGATTATTTTATTTTTTTAAATTTGTAATATTTAATTGATATAAACGTTAAATTTTAAATTAAAATAATTAAAGCTGTGGTCATCTTTATTTTAGTCTTACAGTAAAATATTAAAAATTTTTTAACTGTTTAATAAGTATATTCTGTTTGGTAATTTGTGTTCAACCGAAATTAAAATATTATGAAACAGAAGTACTTAATTATTAATATCTCAATTATTAATTTTGTCTCAGACTTCATAATATCGTTACGACGGTCTACTTGATAGTCGTATGGTACAGTGGAAAGCAAAATACAAGACACCAATTAAGTCGCTAATCACCAGCTTTAATTATCACAATTAAACAGTTTAAAAATAACTCGTAAAATATATTCAGTTAGATTTGTCCACACGCCATAACAATGTCTATTAGTAGAGTATCACACAATTATTAACACAATACTACTACACTTCGACAACACTCAATCCGCACTAGCGAAAATCGTTCACGTAACTGAACTGACAATCCAGCTGCTATGACTTTATATAGGCCCCGCAGAGGTGCAGTACAGCTTCGCCTCCTTACTGCACGCCAGCGGTTTAATGCGTATCTCCAAGTGTTCCTGAAACTCGCTAGAACCACCTACGTGAATGACGCAACACAAGGAAGAGAAGAAACAAAAAACCGCGGGGAACGGAGAGAGTAAGTCGTACAGAGGGACAGAGAACGGTATCTGAACCCCGCGACAAAACGCAAACAGGGAAAAGATAATGTGTGTGTGTGTCTGTGTCTGTTGTGCCATCCCTTCGACGCTGTGTTATTGATTATATACGTTATTGCACTATAAGTTAAACATTTCTGTTTCCTTATAAACAGTCGGTGTGTTCTATTTATTTTCCAAGTCGGATTGAGTATATTTATTTAATTTCCAGTACTGCACTAGTTTCATTTCCCGCCATATTTTTTGATTTATCTTATACAAGATTCTTGTTTAAAAAAAAAATAACAACACGAATTTACAACTTAAAAGCGAAGAAATTATATATTAATGGGATCGCGTATACTATTATACATTTAATAACTATTTATAGGGACAATGATAGTGACAGAGAGGAAGTGTGGTTGGGCATGTTGGAAAGAAATATCAGGAGGATATTTGGTGCAGTAAACATCCAAGAAACATGGAGTATAAGGACGAATGGAGAAATCCAGCAAATCTCTGCAGAACCAGATATCGTCACTGATAAAAAGAAAAGTAGAATCCGATTGGCAGGGCTTGTCCACAGAACGTCAGAGACATCCATATTAAAGAAATTTTTTTTACAGGGAGATTTGATAGAAGAAGGAGAGCTTGGCCCAGAAAACTATGGTTAGATGATCTGAAAGGACGACGTTTGCAGGCTCGGTATAAGAAGATGTAGAATGAGAGCAGAGGGTCTAGATGACTGGAGGCGGATTGTCCAGTAGGCCAAGACTCTCCAAGAGCTGTAGCGCCAATTAAGAGAGAGAGAGAGAGAGAGAGAGAGAGAGAGAGGGAGTGAGAAAGAGAAACATATATAGGCTTACCCATGTCAAAGCAGGATTCATTTTTGTACGGTGATAGTGAAATCCGCAATTTGTTTGACTTGATTCAGTAAGTTTAAAAAAAAGGTTAAACGTCAATATTTACAAAACCGACACGTTCTAAATACGTCCCCGCAGTAGACTGTAAGGCATTGTGTGGACGTTTAAATTGTACAAATCTAGTTAAACACATTTTAATACATTGGTTAATTCATCCACTCCCACCGATACATTCGTTAAACAAAAATCTCGGCGTTGCGATTGTTGGTAGAACGGTACTTGTCAAACAGATTGCTGGCCGCCAAAATATGATTGAATACGCCTTGTACAATTGTACAACAAGAAAACAACCGTCCACGAGTAACGATCCATAAGTGGTAATAACTGAAACCCCTTCTCTATACTAATGGAAAGTTAGACAAATGGGGAGCCTAGTAGTATTTTGCATAATTACAAACCATGTGCAATTTTTAAAGTTGTTTTATACAATATTATCCGTGTCATGTACTTGACTACACTGCACCATGTTTAGAATAGTTATTTTCCAAATTGATTTCTCAGGAAAAAATATTTTTTAGAAGAAGTCATTTCTCCCCGTTTTATCCAACCAATTTTAACTAAATCACCAAAGAAGTCTGAATTAATTATATCACGTTTATAAGCTGTGTATGCAAGCAAAATGTAAATTAAAAAATTATATTGTTGCGAGAAGCGTACTGAACAGTCCAGAACATTCTCCACTCCCCCCGTTCAAATTGAGATATTAATAAATAAGTACTTCTGTTTCATAATATTTTAATTTCGGTTGAACACAAATTACCAAACAGAACAAACTTAGAACTAATAATCTTATTAAACAGTTAAAAAAAATTTTAATATTTTACTGTAAGACTAAAATAAAAATGACCACAGGTTTAATTATTTTAATTTAAAATTTAACGTTTATATCAATTAAATATTACAAATTTAAAAAAATAATCAATTCAGAATATTCAGATACAAAACCATCGTCATTTTCATCAGCTCAACTGCAATGTTCGTGTGTTCAAGGTTTGTACCGTACAAAAATAAAATGAAATTTTAACTCTACGCGTGTTTCCAGAATATATATTTTTGAAATATAATAAAAATAAGTAAAAGTGGTAAATAAAAGAAATATTAGCAACATTTTGAGGTTTAGGTAGATAAAACACGAGGTTGGAGAAAATGGGATCCCCAGTTTTTCAGACTGCAAGCCATCCCCGTTTTATCAAACTTCGCCATGTTAAAAGATTCTAAATGGTATTCAGTCACCAAATAGTTAGACGTTAGAATATAATGATTTTACTGCTAAATAAACCTAGTTTCAACTCCTACATTTACATTTTTATTTAAAGTTGCACAGAAGACACTCTTAAGCGTCAAAACGAATCAAAAATCAATAACGTTTGACAGAATTCACAATTCTGAAAAACAAACTGATGTTGACCATCGGTGCGTGAGACGGTGAACACAATCCAACTAAACGTATATGCTGTTTGGCCACAGTAGCAAGTAGTTTGCTACTCATCCGGTAGATACTGTGGCTAGTTTGCTCAGAACATGAACAATCTCCGTTTTGTCATACCTCCCTGTTTGTCAAACGTTCTACTGCTACTACTACTGCTACTACTACTACTACTACTACTACTACTACTACTACTACTACTACTACTACTACTACTACTACTACTACTACTACTACTAGTACTACTAATCCACGGCGCTACAGCTCATGAAGATCCCTGGCCTCCACAATCACGTGCCTCAATTTCTCTCTATCCTGTGCGACTCTTCGCAACGTTCTCACCCCCAGTCTTCTCATATCTTCATCAATATCGTTCACCCATCTTCTTCTTGACCTTTATCTTTCTCCTTCTCCTCCTGATTTCCAATAAATACTTTTTCACTGCGCTTTCCTCTGCCACTTTCGTACGTGACCTGCCCACCTAATTCTGCCTCGGTTTATTGCTGCGACCATGTCCGGTTCCTTGTATAGGTGTACAATTCGGGGCTTCTCCTCGCACGCCACATTCCAGCATCTTGTACACCTCCATACATCCGTCTCAGAATCTTTCTTTCCCTTGTCAAACGATCCCCGCCTCTAGTATGTAAACTGACAAAATAAGAAAACATAAATAAAATACGGTGCACATAATTAGAGATAATATAACAATATCAATTTTTGAAAAAGTGTTGTTATGCGGACTGGATTTCTATTGGAGGATATCAAAAAGATCATTTTAAGAACACGTAAAGCCAATCTTAGGAAAAATACCCATAGTTTTCGCCGTTATCGTAAATAATTAAGTTGAAGTGTAAGTGGGTAGGTTAACTTGCGTGAAAAAAGTTAATTTCAACGGAGAATTCGTGTAGAAGTAGAAACAATCTTCCAATGACACGCTCGATAATACTAAATCAACCGTATACAATGGGGTCTACCAGATAATTGGTAGCGCATATCTTGAAAATAAATGAATAGCAAACTTGAAATGAGGATGATTTATAAAATATTGTTTTCTTGTTAATTTATAGTTTTTCGTGTTGTTGTCACTTTTATCACGCTTCCTACGTGTTGTTCTTCTTCTTTTCCTGACGTTACAACCCAGAGTGGGTTTTAGCCTGCTCAATGACTTTCTTCCATTCTGTCCTCTCATTACACATCCGTCTCCAGTCCCTCACGTTCATACATCTCAAATCACGTTCCACACCAACCAACCATCTCTTGCTGGGTCTACCTCTGATTCTTCTTCCTGTCGGTCTATCTAATATGCGATTCTCTTAGCCATTCGTCTGCCATCCATTAGCTTTACGTGGGCCAGCCATTCAAGAGTCCTACTCTTAATAAACCGAACTATGTTAGAACCGTGAATCAGTTGGTCCAGATTATGATCAGTTGGTCCGAATCATTAAATTTATTTTTTATAAATCCAAAGATTTTTTACAAGACATTTCGTTCAAAAATTCTCAGTTGCTGCTCGTCTGTGCTGGTTAATGTCCAGGCTTTGCAACCGTATATTACTGCAGGTCGTGTAAGACTATTATACAGGGTGATTCACGAAGAAACGAAAATACTTCGGGAGATGAATCTACATCGAAAAATAAGAAAAACATTCATATAAACATATGTCCGGAAACGCTTTGTAAGCGAGTTACGGCTAGCGAAAATTTCGCCCGGGTTTCGGTTCCCCGGGTAAATGAAGACTTTCTAAAAATCAATAAAAATCAATAAAGTCAATAAAAATCAACAAAAAATTCCAATTGTTTCCAATTTTCCAAAATGTGTTTTTAGGCAAAGAGTTTTCTGTTTTACGTCGGATATCATGAAACTTATGGGAGATACAGTTCTGTGACCTGATTTATTCGATTTTTCAGTTCAAAAACCATAAGAAACAGCAGAATTCGCCCCTTTCCAGAATTTCAGAAAGTCTTCATTTACCCGGGGGAACCGAAACCCGGGCAAAATCTTTCGCTAGCTGTAACTCGCTAACGAAGCATTTCCCGACCTATGTTTATATGAACTTTTTTTCTTATTTTTCGATGTAGATTCATCTCCCGAAGTATTTTCGTTTCTTCGTGAATCACCCTGTATATGTAGTCAGCTTAAGTTGTATGCTCAACATCCTGGATCTGAAAAGCATTTCATAAGAGTTGTAACACCTGTGGCCAGGTACGGTCCTACTTCTTGTTAACAAGGACAAATAATATACCGTTGGAACGAATTTATGTCACACACACACGCGCGCGCGTACAGTGTCGTTCTACTTACAGTCTAACTGTTCAATTCACAAAAAATTGTACAGCAAAGTACAGCGTGATTGTGTGATCCATAACGTTCACTTTATCGTAGTGCTATATCTCTCTGTTGAAACCCCGTGGCTGTACGATGGGCAGTGTACCGTTATGATTCCTCTTTGGACAGCAACCGACCATAATGTCACATGTATACAGCAATAGAACGAGCACACATTCAGAGTCTGATTTGTATGGCAGGATAAAAGCTCAGACAGAGGGAGGGAAGGAGGGAGAGAGAGAGAGAGAGAGAGAGAGAGAGAGAGAGAGAGAGAGAGAGAGAGAGAGAGAGAGAGAGAGAGAGAGAGAGAGAGAGAGAGAGAGAGAGAGAGAGAGGGGGGGGGGAGGTGTAACGTCAATTTAGCGGAAAATCCGAGTCCGTAAACAACCATAAAATTGTACCAGCAGACAATTCGTCGAGACCGGCACTATCAAAATAAGACCACTCTCACAAATTTCTAACATTATAGAAGTTAGAAATATCATGACTTACGGTTCAGAGGTTCGCATGACAACAGAGATGGACTTATAGAGACGTTTGGAAAGAGTATCCAGACGCGTGAAAATTAGAAATAAAGTTACTAAGGACAGAATGAATGTAAAAATTCAAGTTTTGATTTTACTTCAAACAAAAAATTACATATTATATATATATATAAACTTTCACTATGAACTTACTTTATGGTTTTATTTCCCATACGTTTCAACGTGGTGTACGTCTTCTTCAGTGGGAGTAAATACTGAATGTCTTTACAGAGTAACGGATATGTCCTATAGTCCATAACCGTTACTCTGTAAAGACATTCAGTATTTACTCCCACTGAAGAAGACGTACACCACGTTGAAACGTATGGGAAATAAAACCGTAAAGTAAGTTCATAGTGAAAGTTTATATATATATATATAATATTTAAAAAAATGAACGAAGAGGATGTACCAACAAGATAATTATAAAAAATTACAATGGTATGGACACACAAAAATAATGGCACAGAAAAGATTGCCAAGGAAAGTTATGGAATGGACCCCACCAGGAAGTAGGAAAAGAGGAAGACCGAATACGCCTTAACAAACCTCCACCGACAATGGAAACTTTATCCGTAACTCTGGACAAAGGGATAACGTGATAGCGTTATACTTAGTTCTCGGATGATGTCAGACATCCACTATTTGAGTCGGACTGACCATGGAGACGCGGACACGCCTACTGAGATTCACACAAATGAGTTCAGAGATGTCTCTTAATCTCCTTACGCCGGGTCGATTCTCTTGTATAAGAGCTCCACGAACAAAGGTATGAAACGTATATTAAATTATATAACTGTAGCCTTTATAATATAGATTTCAAATCTCACTGATCGTCGTATGGTACAGTGAAAAACAAAGCAGAGACACCAATGAAGTCACTAATCACCAGCTTTAATTAATCACAAATAACAGTTTGTAATCAACGAGTTATTCAATAAGATTAAAATAATCGTTCAACAATTCAAACTAAATTTATCCACACACAGTAATAATGTCAACTAACAGAACCCCGCCAATAATCACTTTTCACTAATAACCACTTGTGACACACTCAGTAAATCGCCCGACATAAACTGATTGACAAAGCCAGCTGGTGTTTTTTTTTTTTAAATATGTGTCACAGGTGTTCCAGAATAATCAATAATATGCGTCAACAGGCACTCGAAAACTGTAGAGCGTACTTAATGCGGCCTTGAAGAAACACGCACTTGCCGGGCTAGGAGAGATATAGACGATATACGATTAGATCAACGTTCTCGACTGTACGAGAACGTTCCGTATTGCGTAACAATATAGATTTCAAGTCTCAATTGGATATGTAAACTCATAGCAGTAGTAAACACTCCCTTTTGTTAATTAAAACCATAGACTGCATTTATATCATGTATTCAATAATAATCATCATCATCATCTTCTTAACGGTTTTAGGCTTTAGCGGCCTGTTTCTAGTCTACAGTCTACGTTTTTTAGACCTACCAACTTTTCTTCTGCCTCTAGGGTTGTAATCTTTCGATATCATGGGTATTCTACTTTCTTCCATTATATCTATGTGTTGAATCCATTTTTTCTGTATTCTTCAATCCTTTCATTAACTGCAAAAATATCTAAATCCCTTCTTATCTCCTCCTCATTTCTTATACGATATCGTCTATTACACCTTTTAACTGGTCTCAAAACTATCATTTCTACTGTTTGTACCTTCTGTAAATCTTTGAATTCAATAATCAAATGTTAAACTCTGCTCTGATTTTTGTAGACAAATCTTTTACATACATCTCTGAGATCAATGTGTTGACATTGAGATAGTAAGACTGGAATAATGCTGTACACAGGGAGAGTGCAGACTCAATATTTGTGCGGAGACAAATATTGGTAATAAAGCCTCTAATGCAAACATTAGACCGTTATAATCGGTTGATTAGTGAGGCTGAATCTGTGTTATCAGTGAGTTACACGCTACCAACAGTCAGCATTTGGAACCGTTTGTCTGAGTAATTTTAGGCCTAATGGTAATTCAAAGTTATTAGTTTAACGCGTGTGAATGGATACGCATATAATTAATCAACACAGTTTATCTCTTTATTATTATTATTATTATTTTTATTATTATTATTATTATTATTATTATTATTATTATTATTATTATTATTATTATTATTATTATTATAACAGTTAACCAGACAGCAATATCTGTCATACCCACACATGCGAGAGCACAAACACACTAGGTACCTGAAACGTAAAACACGAAAGGATACTCGACTGAAATTTTATGAAACTGTGTCAGTCCCCACATTCCTGTATGCTAGTAAGACATGGATTCTTGGTAAAAGGGACGTATAGAGGATTCAGGCACCCGAAATGAAATTTCTAAGAGGTCGAAGAAGGAACGTGGATATTAGATATGATTTAAATATTGTATCATTGCACCAGAAGATTGAAGACCAAAGAAGGAAATGGCGTGAACACTTGAATCGCACGCTGGATATCCGTCTACCTGTGGCTGCCTTGGGTTATTACCCTACTGGGGAGAAAGATGTCGGTAGACCGAGGAGGAGATGGGTTCCGGAACAGGTCTAAGGTCTAGTCCTTAGAATGGTGATGATGACGATGATGATGATGATGATGACGACGACGACGACGACGACGATGATGATGATGATGATGATGATGATGATAATGATGATGATGATGATGATGATGATGATGATGATGATGATGATGATGATGATGATGATGATGATGATGATGATGATGATGATGATGATGATGATGATGATGATGATGAGAATACACGTCTATCTGGCTTTTATTGTTGGCGGGTATGAGAGGTCCTATTGTATTTCTCTGGCGTAGTCAATAGTTTAAAACGGTTCTTTTGTGTAATTAAGAATTAACTACTCAGATCCATCTTGCCAAAATAATACATAAGAAATATAAAATCCCGTCTGATTATAGGTAATCAAGTTTTTAGTATTGTGCACAGTAGCAGGTCAATCGATTAAAAAACTCCTTTCATCTTTTTTCTGTATGTAGATACAAAAATTTACATCGGCCAAACAGGATTTTTCGATTTAACGTTTGTTATCCACTGCTATTAAAAAGGCCAAAGATATATGTGGAATACAAGAAGCGGAAATGAGGTTCTTGAGGGTTGTAAAGAGTTGTACCTGGAGAGATCTTATCAGAAATGATCGCATTAGACTGTAGCTAGGCATAGCTGAAAGCTTAAATGAGAAAATCTCCCAGCACAAAACGGAGTGGCGGTTACACATAGAGAGAATTGATTCAAGTAGATTTTTAAGAAGATCCCTTGACTATCATCCAATGGGAAAGAGGAGTGCGGGAAGATCCCTAAGCGATGGTTGGATGACTTCCATTGAGACTGGAACAGGATACTAGCCTAGAACCTAAAACATTACGACGACATTATCCACTAATTTTTTGAAAATAAATTTTATCAGTGTCGTAATGTTAATCACTATAATAACATTGTTACAACAATTACATAACGTTTTCGAGAAGTTGGCAAATGGAGTTACGTAAAAGTTCTACACGTTTCTCGGCTAGCCAAGCAGGCGCAGCGTATCGGTCAAGGCCGGGCACTTACCTAGTATGTTCCAGACTGTTCGAGTTCTTGTAAATACACGAATTACGTTGGCACGCTTCCAGGAGTATGGACAATTAGTCTGGAACATCTGCGGGACCTATACACACAACAGCGTCCCGCTTAAGAATTATCTACACTTGGAGATAGTGTAGGGTGTGGATCAACTGATTGTTGCGGATTAGTGGAAAGTGATTACTGTGTTATAGTTAGTGCAGAACTCTAATTGTTGATATTAATTGACGACTCGTTGGGCACTTGGTGAAACATATTAATACAAAGGTTTTGTAAAATATATAAAAACACTTGGTAAGATTCACAGATTTTATTTAACTCTAACAGCTGTTTAGGCTACCTATGCCATTGTCGAAGAGGCGAATGAGTGATACTACTAAACACAGGATGTGAGTAAAGGTCGTGGTGGTGGTAGTGACCATCTGTTTAGGGCGTATCTTGAACATCTGTGTTGAGATGGAGAGGTGGGTGTGCAAGAGACAAGGGAAGGTCAAGTGTCTTTAAAAATTAAATACAATCATGAATGCAAAATATAAAATTAGCTAAACTGAATATAATCTGAATGCAAAATATAAAATAAACTAAACTAAATAACAGCTTTTAATAAATGGGATACACAGAATTCAGTTTGTTCATTTGTAAAATTTTTGTTATTTTAATTGCTTTTTTAATTTTTAGAATTTCTAACAAATCCATTTTTTTACCTTTTTGTATGTTGTGGAGTAGTGTTATGTTTTTTGTAACTATGAAGCGATTGTGTTGTAAGCAATGATTTGCAAAACCTGTATTGGCTGTATTGGTTAAAATCGCCTTCTTATGTTCAGAAATGCGATGTTTCAGAGCACGGCCACATTGTCCGATATAAATAGCATCGCATTCTGCACATTGTGTTCCATAAACTCAATTTTTCTCTAGTGTGTTTGATTTTTCTTTATTATTGACTAGTAGTGAAAAAAGATTACGTTTGTTTACTGATACCATGTTAAGACCATGGTTTTTTAACCTATTATGAATCCTATCTGTTATAAACGGAATGTAATTTGTTAAATAAAATTTGTTGTTACCCTGATCTGGCTCTATGGAATAAAATTCTTTTAAAATAATTTTCTTCTGTTTTTTTTTTTTAATTAAAGAGTCTATTATTCTTTCATCATAACCGTTATTTTGTGCTACGGCTTTTTTTTATATATTTTACAAAACCTTTGTTCTAATTGTTGACATTGTTATTGCGTATGGACAAATTTAACTTGAATTATTGTATGAGACTACTTTGTTGATTAGAAATTGTTATTTCTGACTAATCAAAGCTGGTAATTAGTGACTTCATTGTTGTTTGTGTTTTGTTTCCACTGTAAAATACGACGAACCTTGAGACCGTCGTAACAATATAATTTAGAAAACTAAGTACAAAAATCAAAGGGGACAAAACATTAGAATGTTTAATAAAGTGGATAATGATTGGGAGATTACTATAATTGGTTTACTATATAACGAGGCTATAAAGAGAACGTTGTATTGGACATTTGTAAGACGGAAGGAATACACATACTTATAAGTGAGGTGTTAGAGCGAACTATAGGCCTACAGTATCCTAATACGAAAATAAAGTTAGCTGCTGGGGAGGTTGTCACTGTAGATTAGAGAAGCGAGAGTAATTATAATAATGATGATCATTCGTAATTAAATCTTTACTCTCTGCTATCATCTGTAAGTATGGAGCCTATCCAGTTTTACTATTCATACTTACATGTGACTAATTAAAACTGGCGATTAGTGACTTCACTGGTGTCTGTGTTTTGTTTCCACTGTACAATGCGACGATCCGTGAGACCGTCGTAACAATATTGTTTATTGACATTTATATTTTATTATAACAATAATAATTACTAATTTATAAGTAAAGTAATTAATAATAAAGTAAATTATAGTAATTAAATTTACTAATTTAAAATTTGATAAATCTCGTGTCGGAATATTCATTCAATATGTCTCAGTTGTATTTATAGCAGCCTAGTTCACTGTTAGCAAAGTTAGCAGGTGATGTAATAATAACGCAGAGTTCTCAATACAGTCTGCCATGCGTGAACGCAGTAGTTACTACAGAGTTGTGTGAGTGTTAATGAAGTAAGTTGGATCTACAGCTTTGCCCTTTCCCTCAGCTTTTCGCTGTCTCCGTCTGTCTGTCTGTCTGTCTGTCTCTCTCTCTCTCTGTCTCTCTCTCTCTCTCTCTCTCTCTCTCTCTCTCTCTCTCTCTCACTCTCTCTCTCTCTGTCTGTCTGTCTCCCTCTCGTTCACTCTTTCTTCTTACAATATCTACCTATCTCTTTTCTGTTCGTTCTTCTCTCTTTGATTAGAACGTAAGTGACAGAGATATCTGATATTTTACGACGGTCTAACTGATCGTCGTATGGTACAGTGGAAAACAAAGTACAAGACACGATTGAAGTCACTAATAACCAGCTTTAATTATCACAATTAATAATTTGTAATAAACAAAGATACTCTCTTACCACACGTAATAATAATGTCAACTATACAGAATTCCGCACTTACAAACTCTCGGCCAATCAGATAGCAGCCCGCATCTGGACGGCTACACAAGTGCGACAGTTTGGTGTCGCGTTGTCAACCACCAATAGGTGTAGGCTGCAAAGATTCCAAGCAGAAACCTCAGGTCCTTTTCAGGGGTCTCCTAGGTTTGTCAGAACTTATGTAATCCGAGGAAGTCTTAGAGTTTCTACCTTGTCTTCTTTTGTCCGATCGTTAGCTGTAAGTCTTTTTGCTGCAGCTGCAACTTCATCCTTCCCCTACCTGAGGACTACCAGCAAAACAGAACCTCCATCACCGATTCGGGTCAAACGCCCCCGGGCGATTCTTGATGAGTCGCCGTACAACTAATCTTGTAGTAACTTCAGTCCATAGCCCCAGAGTTCACCTTTCAAAACTGTCCTTCTTTCCATTCTCAAACGTGTCCTAGTACACTATATCAGCTGTTTGTTGCTGTTATCTTGGTCACCAATACGGAGGCTCTCTGCCTCACGGCGTCTGCTTGCTGGGCTTGAGACAAGCAACACCTGTTGCCTGAGTCGATTGCATCAACAGTGCCTCAAATGCAAGTTTCCTCCCCCCCCCCGCTTTCTATCGAATGATCTTGATGGCGGTTCCGTTCCAGTTTTTAGGCTACCTGTCGACTGTACCACCTCAAAACGTCTGGCAGCCATTGTGCTCGGACAGATGCAAATACACCACGTAAAAAAAAAAAAAAAAAAAAAAAGGGCAGGTTGTCATTTAGTCGCCAGAGGAGCTGAACAGAAAACCACCCTGAGGATGACGGCCGCAGCTGCAGTCGAAACGTTTGGATCTACAAACAGACGACCACGGCCCTACATAGCCCGCAATATAATTCTTACTGAAAATACATTTTTTTTTATTGTTGTTTTCCTTCTGACTCCCCTTTAAACGTTTCCTCATTTAACTGAAATTTTACGGAGACATTGTTGTTTTCAATCATTAAGTTAAATCTTCCTGTTGCGAGGATATTTTATACTGTTGATTATATAAAAGCTCCTTAAAAATTACGCTACATCTGTAATACGTTGTTATTCATTTTAAAAGCGGCTTAAAGCAAAATGATGTTATACGTAAAGAAGATTACAGTAAAATAGCAAGGATTATTTTTACTGTGCGGTACGAACATGCGTCTGTGTTTGTGCGAAGCAGACGGATGCAGTCTTGTCTGTGATAAGTATTGGACGAGACAATACAACGTTCTTTTAATAGAAAAGAATCTTTATTCTGTATATTCTAAACGTAGAGGTTGTAACATTATTACTAAATACTGTGTGTCCAATTTATTTGAGTTACGAAAAGGCGGATGACAACGCTGAATGAATGAGATCAAATGTCAACCCCAGAGAATAGTCGCGTGAACCGCCGGATTTATTCACACGATGGGTCGTGAAGGAAGTCACTCTGTTATCGCTGTCGATTTCGCAGTTGTAAGGGCGGCTTGTGTTGCCTTTCTTACAGGACAGGACTTACATACTATTTCCGTTTTTAGTTCAATCCTGATGTAAACAAACCCACGCGGCAAATCTGACACGCTATTGGTCAGGTGCGTTGACACCGTTCACACAGTAATGTATACGCGCATGTGCAGAATGCCTGTATAGTCATGTGAGAGTTATCTTACCACTTAAAATCGGGTCATGTCGTTTTAAGCCTTCCTCCTTAACACTGAATTCTGAACTCCAATTTTGAAGCCAGTTGAAAGAGTATGCTGCCCATAACAACACAACACTTAAAAGTTGCCTGACGTTAAACAATTATAGAGAAGTTTAATGAAGAAAGTTGTGTTAGTGGTTAAAATCACAAGCAGAATTATCACTGTTGCACACCATTATATAAAAATTATTCCGATTAGCGCTTTCAAGCTTCACAGCCCATCGTCAGATCGGGAAAAAAATTTTTTTCAAAGCTTGAAAGCGCTAATCGGAATCATTTTTATATAATGGTGTGCAACAGTGATAATTCTGCTTGTTAATTATAGAGAAGGAGGTAAATGAACAACCGCGGAGAAATGACGTCGTTGTATCCAGCAAATAATCAAAGAATAATATAAGCTCTAGAAACTAGTCTTATCATCAATAATAATGCTGACTCAAGTGGATGATACATGTTCCGACACAGATATGGAAGGGATCGAATTACTATCTGACAGCAACTGATAGTATTCAGTACACTGATAACTTATCACAGCTTTTATACTTTTATATACTCTTATTTTATTTTATACAGCTTTTATACAGACATTTCATGCATTTTAACTTCTATATTTGTTTTATGTAAACTTTACTTGTTTGTTTTTTCTGCGATTTTTAAACAGAGAATTAAAAAAGCCATTAACTGGTACAATAAAATATTTCACTCTCGGCCTGACAAATTCAAACACATTTTACTTTGGCTAGGACAAGTTATTACAATGTACATGTGTTTACACAGTATCAATATATATGTACAATGTCTGTACTCTTTCTATCAGAGCGACACGCCTCTATTTCAAGCAGGAAATAGCGTTTCAGATGTGCCACGCCTGTTTGTTTACATCAGGATTAAACTGAGAACGGAATTTATCTTAACGTGTTGTAACAGTTTTTCTTTATATAGAAAATAATCTTAGCTCAGAAGAAGTTTACACATTTTGTTTGCAAAGTAGTTAACACAGATGAAGAGGTGTGATGGAATTGAAGAGGGTGGCGACGACGACGACAATGACAACGACGACGACGATGACAACGACGACGATAGCGATGGCAACGACGACGACGACGATGACGATGACAACGACAACGACAACGACGACGACGATGACGATGAAGATGACGACGACGACGACGACGACGACGACGATGACAACGACGACGACGACGATGACAACGACGACGACGATGACGACGACAACGATGACGATGACGATGACGAAAATAAATGTAGACATGAAGCCGAAGAGACAAATGTTCAAGAAGTTGGAAATTACATAACATGATAGGGATCCCGTGATACTACTCGGATACTTGGATCGTGATAGGGTCACTGTCAAGATACTACACTGAAATTTGAATAGAATATCTCATAACTTAAAACATAAACATAATATTGAATAACTAAGATAACAGGTTGTTAACCCTCCGAAGAATTTCACGTCACAATGTCCTTTTCTTGATCTTTCGTGCTTCTAAAACACCATATTAGTGCTATTTAAAGTTTACAAATATTTAGACAAATAAATAAATATCATATGGCCAAAGCACCCTTAATATAAACCAAAGGCCAGTTGAACGTGTCAATTTACATATCTTGGTACTATATTCAATGAACAATGGAACCACTCTCAAAAAAAAAAAAAAAAAAAAAAAAAAAAAAAAAAAAAAAAAAAAAAAAAAAAAGCACAGTTTATTCAAAAGTGACGATTTAACAATAAACACAAAGATGAGGCTTTTATGCTGCTACGTGTTCTCAGTCCTCTTCTACGGTGTAGAATCTTGGACTTTGAAGCCACAACTAAAAAGTAGCAATCTTTCGAAATGTGCCTCTACTGTAGAATACTGAGCATTTCATGGACGGCACATATAACTATTGTTAAAGTTCTTAGAAAGATGAAGAAAGACAGGGAAGTTATTAACACAGTGAAAATAAGAAACCTTCAGTAGCTGGGAAATTTGATGAGAGATTTTACTTGTTGCAATCCATATTACAGGGAAAAGACTATAATAGAGAAGTACTTGTTGTAAGTACTTGTACTTGTACTTGTACTTGTACTTGTACTTGTACTTGTACTTGTAAAAAGAGAAGTTGGGCGACCAAGAATATCATGCTTGAGAAATTTAAGGGCCTGGTTTGGCATGAATACAGTTGACTTATTCCGTGAAGCAAGACAGAAAGATAAAATAAACGGACACGTCATGGACAACGAAATCCAAGGATAAAATAGTCTCTATTATATCCAACATCCGAAACAGGTAGGAACTAGAAGAAGAATATATGGCTGTAGCAGAGTTTCAACTACATAGAAATGTCTTGTCACGGGGACAATGATGTGTTACAAAATTTATACCTGACCGTAAGTCAGTTACAAGAATCACTTTAAACTTTAAGTAAGAGTTACTCATCAATCTATGTATTTGAATATTTAAGAGAAAGAATTTGGTACTTTTGAATGTGTTATTGGTTCAGGCTGCGTCTCGTCCTTCTGTAGTATCGACTTTCGATTCTACACGTTCAAACTATTCCCATCACGTATTCACTATTAATCGACTGGAAAATCTAAAGTAGTGCCGTGACGTAATGTTGGTGGCTGTACTTTTGAAAACAACAATAATAAAAGGAAACCCTGTCTAGAATCGATTCCACTAAAAAAAAAACCATTAAATAACTTTAGGAGCGTGATCAGCGGTTACGATTAGATGTAACAACATAAGGCTCATTACTTCTGAAGTATTGAAACGACTCCTACAGGACTAATACAGACTTATAGATTCAATGTTATTATTTCGATCGATACTGGGCTTTTGATAGTGCTACGACGGTCTAACTGACCGTCGTACGGTACAGTGGAAAACAAAATAAAGACACCAATTAAGTCACTAATCACCGGTTTTAATTAATTACAATTAACAGTTTGAAATCAACAATCAGTTATTCAACAAGTTTTAGTGGATGGTTAGTGAGGATCGGTCAATAATACAAATTTTAGCTATTTTGCCTCGACGTTTCGACAATATTTATTGTCATCTTCAGGACCTGTGTATGAAATACAATAGAAATATCAAACATAACGAAACAATTAAATATTCGGGTGAACGTGTTGGTGTATGTGAGTGTGTGCGTGCGTATGTATGTATCATTTTATATGTGAAGACTTATGATAGTTTGTTTACATCTTCAAATTATCTTTAAGAAAACGATATAATATGTAAAAAATATAACGTATAATATGTAAAAATAACATATGTAATATGTTAAAACGATCTTTAAGCAAAATTATGGTATGAGAGAACTTAATTTATACAGTATTACAATTTAAATTACTAAATGTAATGTTTTAGTGGATGGTTAGTGAGGATCGGTCAATAATACAACTTTTAGTTATTTTGCGTCGACGTTTCGACAATATTTATTGTCATCTTCAGGACCTGTGTATGAAATACAATAGAAATATCAAACATAACGAAACAATTAAATATTTGGGTGAACGTGTTGGTGTATGTGAGTGTGTGCGTGCGTATGTATGTATCATTTTTTATGTGAAGACTTATGATAGTTTGTTTACATCTTCAAATTATCTTTAAGAAAACGATATAATATGTAAAAAAAAAATAACGTATAATATGTAAAAATAACATATGTAATATGTTAAAACGATCTTTAAGAAAAATTATGGTATGAGAGAACTTAATTTATACAGTATTACAATTTAAATTACTAAATGTAATGTTTTAGTGGATGGTTAGTGAGGATCGGTCAATAATACAACTTTTAGTTATTTTGCGTCGACGTTTCGACAATATTTATTGTCATCTTCAGGACCTGTGTATGAAATACAATAGAAATATCAAACATAACGAAACAATTAAATATTTGGGTGAACGTGTTGGTGATGTGAGTGTGTGCGTGCGTATGTATGTATCATTTTTTATGTGAAGACTTATGATAGTTTGTTTACATCTTCAAATTATCTTTAAGAAAACGAGCAAATTATAGTATGAGAGAACTTAATTTATACAGTATTACAATTTAAATTACTAAATGTAATGATATTTTAATTAATTAAACAAACAGTAATCAACAATTGGGTATTAGATTGGTACATAGACTGTTTATACCTACAACAGTCAACATATGGCAAAGTAATATGTTATCTATAACTAAAACAGATTAGGGGATGTTCACTACGTAATTATTAAAAGTTATTTTTACCATGTTTCACTCCCTACTGGTGTTAACAAACAATCATAATTTAGAAACATACAATTTACACATCTGGTTTACAATAACTATCTGATTTAAGTCGTAATGTTCTACAGTTATTGTAAAGCCTAAAACCGTTATGAGATGATGATATTTTGTAGCGTTGTTTACAATGAGACCAGTCTCTGATTTGTTATCTTGTTCTTCTGGAACTTAGTATTAGTTTTAGTCGCATCCTCTTCTACTCTGGGGTGTCTAGGTGATGCAAAGTGATCGGCACTTACAAAAATTTACGTCCGGCTTTTTCTCTTTGCTTTCTTTCTTCAAGCATGCAGGGTATTGTCTCACAGAACTCGTAGCTTGGTGGAGGGGATGCCTCCTGTGCATCGAAGTCTACATGGAGTTGCTTTAGTTGCTTGATATCATGGCTCAGCCTACTCCCTGGGACGTGCTCTTGCACCAATCAGTTTGCAGCTCCTGAAAGAAAATGTCATTTCCTACAATACTCTACTATAATCTATGGTTATACTGACAATATTCTGTCGTCAGAGCCTCGTCTGGTAACAGGGTGCGCCATATGTAAAGACTAGCTCGGGAAAGTGAGGTTGACGGTTGTATGGGAGAGGTTATTTGAGTCTTAAATTGCATTAAGACTTAAAGTTTAACTTATGTGTTTTTAAGGGGAATCAGGTCATCATATATTATACTGTTTCTATATTATACACATATGCACTTTTATAATGCAAGCTTAATTTCTTTTACTGTTTAGTCTAAAAATGTATTTAATAGTATGCAGCTCTTCGGAAGGGTCTGTTGACCAGGAATATTGTTTATATAATAATGAAACTTTCTCTTGTGAAACTTACTTGTCTTTTTCCATAGAACGCGCTTCGGCGTCGTGTTCGCCTTCTTCAGCTTAGAAACAGACTGCCAGTACTTTGTAACGGTTATTGCTTGGAAGGTATAGTGGGGGTGGTGTAGAGGAAGGGGATTGGCGCGGGGATCCAAATTATTGTTTGTTTGTAGTATAATTGTGTCGAAAAGTGTATGTGATTTATATTGTAAATGGTCGTTAAGTATGTTGTTTGGTTGTTTTGTGTGGTGTTTGTATATTTCATATTGTTCAGCTGAGTTTTCGACCTTTGATTGTGTTGAGTTCGTCAGTATAATCATGTTTACTTAATCAAATACATAGCAATGAAAAACGGATACAACCCCAATTTAATAAACAAACTACACAAACGCATCAAAAACAAAAACAACAAAAACAAAATACCATCAACACACAACACAATATATACATCACACTCACATACCATAACTCCAACACACACAAACTTGCCAACACATTCAGAAAACACAAGTACAAAATAGCATACAGAACTAACAATACCATCAAAAAACACATCAACGGTACAAACAAGGACATAGACAAATACAATAGAACAGGTGTTTACAAATTAAATTGTAATAACTGCAATAGTTTCTACATAGGCCAGACGGGAAGATCTTTTTCATCCCGTTACTCTGAACACTTAAAGGCCTTATCCAACAACAATATACATTCTGCGTTTGCCACACACATACACACACATAACCATAGCTACACCAACATAGATACTAATCTTGAAATTTTACACTACTTACCCAAAGGTCGAAAACTCAACACAGCTGAACAATATGAAATATACAATCACCACACAACACAACCAAACAACATACTTAACGACCAATTACAATATAAATCGCATATATTTTTCGACACAATTATACAACAAACAAACAATAATTTTGATCCCCGCGCCAATCCCCTTCCTCTACACACCACCCCCACTATACCTTCCAAGGAATAACCGTTACAAAGTACTGGCAGTCTGTTTCTAAGCTGAAGAAGGCGAACACGACGCCGAAACGCGTTCTACGGAAAAAGACAAGTAAGTTTCACAAGAGTAAGTTTCATTATTATATAAAGTGTAGTGCTGTGAAAAAAGATGATGAACAAACAAGCCAACTAGGAATATTGTGTTGCAATTTTAAGATTAATTGTGTAATCCGTTTGCATTTAGTTTATTTAAATACTCATTTCTCAATAAAGTTAATGTTGTGAGTAAGTTTTATAAGTTCAACCTTATGTGCGGGACCATTAGGCGAATATCCTTATGTCAGCAAGTAAAGGAACACACCTAAAAGTCTACAAGGTGATGGCTCTTCCCACACTTCTTTACGGGGCTGAGAATTGGACTTTAGCGAAAGGCCAGGTCAGTCGTATACAAACGGCTGAAATGAGATTTCTCAGCCACGTGGCAGGGTGTACTCTGCATGATCATATAAGAAACACAGATGTCCGGCAGGAACTTAATATTGTGAGTATACTCGATAGGATGGCCCAGTATCGGATGAATTGGTGGGAACATATTTGCCGAATGGATGACTGCCGCATTCCCAAACAACTATGAAACTATAAGCTGAGTGGACGGAGAGGTGTGGGACGTCCGAGGAAGCGCTGGAGTGACCAGCTCTAATTTTGCCTATTTAAGATCGAAACAAACCATCCTTGCCTTGCTTTAATCCTTGATGATGATGACGATGATCATTATGGTCAATAAAACATTATTATTATTATTATTATTATATGGGCACACCACCATACACAATTATGCTAGTGCGACAGAGTAATCAATTCCAAAGTAACCTACACAGACTTGCTACTTTCCTACACTTATAGAATGAAAGGCACACATTGCCCCACGTTCTCAGCAGTAAGATAAGAATATTAAATTAGACCCGTACGTGACGTCATAAGTATGAATTGTGACGTAATAAATAGTCCAGCCGTGACAAAAATAATAACTTTCCTACTTCCATTGGGTTCAAAGCGCAAACACGTGTGTGCTCATACACGTGCTAAAACAGAGTTTACTTGAAATAAACATTCTGTGTTTTCAGTTTATATAAATTACCTAAACATAACGACGCTTCTTCTTCTTCTACACTTCAAGGATTAGGAAATGTGCCTTTTCCGACTTCACATTATCAGATCCACACTCTTTCCTTGGGTTTCCTACATCCCTTCTTCCAGAAGGCTTGTACTTATTTAAAATTAATGGTGTTCTATCTTCATCCAAGTGACTTAAACGCTGTCTACAATTTGTCCTGTATTCTTTAGTTTTCTCATTTAGATTATTTATATGTAATTCTCCTCGTGTATCTACATTTCTTATATGATTCCTTCTTGTGCATCTTTTAATCTTTCTTATACTCAAAGTTTTGAAAATATTGAATCCAATATTGCGGAAAATAAAGAGAAATGGATTGCTCATCTGAATAGAATACCAGATGACAGACTTTGCAAGAAAGTTTGGCAATACAAGAATATTGGACAAAGAAGTATAGGTGAAGTGGACGGGACCGGAACAGACGATTCACCTAGTCCCTGATGGAAGAAGAAGGAGAAGAAGAATAAGAAGAAGAAGAAGAAGAAGAAGAAGAGGAAGAGGAAGAGGAAGAGGAAGAGGAAGAGGGAGAGGGAGGGGAGGGGATGGATAGGGGGAGGGGGAGGGAGGGGGGAGGGGTGGAGGGGATGAGGGGGAGGGAAGGGGGAGGGAAGAAGAAGAAGAAGAAGAAGAAGAAGAAGAAGAAGAAGAAGAAGAAGAAGAAGAAGAAGAAGAAGAAGAAGAAGAAGAAGAAGAAGAAGAAGAAGAAGAAGAAGAAGAAGAAGAAGACTTTCCCATAATGTTATAAACGCAGCACATTACATTATATTGATTAAAATACATTAGTCGAGATTACTTTAGAGCAGGTGACATACAGGCTATTAAAGATAATTCGCTTCAAGAGAACCTTCGGCATCTTTGTACAAAAGAGATTAGGACCTACAAGGAATCAAAATGGAATAAATATAAACGCCAAATAACAATAGCTCTACATACCTAGTGACTAATTATCTATACTAAAACATTGTTTCGCCCATAAGTTTGGGAAATAAGTTACACATTCAAACGTCTTCGTAGAGAGATGAACAATGGGAAATTAATCAATTTCAGTCTGCAAATGTCACTGCATATTAACAGACTACTGAAGATGTGAACGAAAGCTGTATCAAAGTTTCTAACTGACTAATAAATGACAATGCCATTAGCAAGAGATGTGAGATGTGAGTGAATTTGTGTGTATTCTCTGAGCCGAAGTACAGTGAAAGTGGATCAGCTCGATAGAGAATCAGTCTGTGATTTCTATTAGGTAACGTACCGTACCCTCCACCCCACCACATAATAGCAGAGATTACACGACGGCGAGGCATGAATTAATCGCATGACACGTAGACGCAATCGAATCTGATAGCTAAGTGCGTTACTGGTTTATACCTTTGTAATTAGTTATTATAATTACCAGTGCTTGATTTCAGGGGGAACGCGCCGGAACAGCGTTCCAAAAACTCTTGGATCCAAAAATAAATTACAAAAACAATATATAAAAATAAAAACCTAATTATTAAAAATATGTACCGTACTACTACTTTTTAAATTGTGCCCCACATCAGCCCCACTGCAAATCTAAACATCTGTCAAAATCAAACACCAGCACTAATCTTTATCTTAACTACTAGGCTACAGTTCAAAAAATGTCCCAATAAGATATGGAAAAATTGAAATAAAAAACTTGCTTCAAAATTAAAATTATATGAAAGGCAACTGATTGGGAGCTTTTGGGAATATGTGTATTCCAAAATTTTTCCGGAGAGTGTTTCTACCTTGAAATATACTATTGAATCAATAGCAATATCTTCAAGTGAATTTGAGAGGGCTGATTTCTGGCCATCATACAGCATTGGACACAAGGAGTAAGGAAAGGTCAAGAAACAAACAATATGACGAGACAATTATGAAACTACGGAAACTTTTTTTTAAATGTCCGAACCACCGAAACCATCACTTAGGGTTTGATTGAGACTCCGGGATGACGCCTTCATGAGTGTCATGTTTTCTATTGTCGTGCGGCTAACCTGACGATGAAGCTCTTTAGAAATATTAGTAAACATTATTATCTTTTTAGATACAAGTTTATAAGTATGTTACATATTTTATAAGGCTTTAAGAATATAGACCTCCTTTGTAATAACCTGATGTAAACTTATTCGCTAATATAAAATATAAGTATATTTGTGTCTGTACAAGTTTTGATTTCCGGCACGTATAATTTTAGAAATCAACCACTTATAATTACTCTGAAGTTATTACATTTTTGTTTCCTACACAGGTAATTTTTTATATTGTTGCACAGTGAGTTCACAAAATTCTAAGTCGCTAAACAAACACGAACAGTTATTAAAAACATGGCTTATAATTCTCTACGGAAAAATACATTTCCTACACGTACACAAAAATAGACAGCAGTAACATTTCATTTTTTTAATTAAACGCGAGTAAACAAACATTCTCGTCCTGCAAAATTTAATATCAGTTTCAAACGCATTAATTCTGTTTCACAGATGATTCCATTTGGACGTGTAATGCATGTGTTGATTCTATTTGAAACGCTACCCTGCGCTGACAGCGTGCAGCGTATCGCTACGCTGTCCATTCTACATGCGTGTTTGCTCAGTTCGAATTACGTAGCCAAAAAATCTCTCTGTGGCAATTAAGTGCATAACGGGAAATATAAAGAAACCTTATTGTATTTCAGTTTACAGTAGATTTGGGGATCTGAGTTGATTCAATTCTCTTTAAATCACTACTCTGTCCCATCGGCTTATAATTCAATGGTTGTTTGGGGACGCGGCAGTCATTCATTCGGTTAAGATGTTCTAACAATTTTCGTCAATGTTGGGCAATTCTATCAAGTATACTCATAAGGTGAAGAAAGAAAGGGAAGTTAATAACACAGTAAAGACAAGAAAGCTTCAGTATCTGGGACATCTCATGAGAAATGAACACAGGTGTTACTTATAGAACATTGAATAAAGATTTTTACTGGACAAAAATCCTCCAGACACGAAATTTGGTAGAAAGTTAGGTTTTGGGGTCACTTCAATGGGGGAAAAAATCGGACACTCCAGCTCACCGCTGGGCCCCCCTGGGGGGGTTGAAATGTGGGGCAAAACGGTTTGTTGTAAATATCTCAACAATTAAGCAAGATATCAAAAAAAGTTAAATACAAAAGTTGTAGCTGACCAACTAAAATTTCCCATCAAAATGGTCCTTACTAATGTTTTCGTCAGACGCACTGAGACAGAGATATGAGCGCTCAAAGTTGAGAACTTTTTTTGCAATTTTTCGTATAAGGCATTTTACGAAAAAAAAACTTGCATTTTTTTTAGCTTAGGCCGATTTTTGTATAGTAAAAAGCGCTAAATATGGGTATGTAAGTGTTTGTACATGTAATACCAAGTATTTGGATGTAAATTTTTGCATGTATACATATATGCACACATATACACACACTACAATTACGAAAACGTGCATTTTTGAACGTAAGTGTTTTTAGTTGTATACATGTATATACACACACATATATGTGCAAATATGTGTAGAAATATTTTCATGCATATATATAATACTTGTCTAAATCCAAAAATGCACATGTATATATATGTATACAACTAAAAACGCTTACGTTCAAAAATACACGTTTTTGTAGTTGTAGTGTGTCTGTATATGTGTGCAGAAATATATACATGGAAAAATTTACATCCAAATAATTGGTATTACATGTACAAACACTTACATACCCATATTTAGCGCTTTTTACTATACAAAAATCGGCCTAAGCTAAAAAAAATGCAAGTTTTTTTTTCGTAAAATGCCTTATACGAAAAATTGCAAAAAAAGGTCTCAACTTTGAGCGCTCATATCTCTGTCCCAGTGCGTCTGACAAAAAAATTACTAAGGTCCATTTTGATGGTCAGCTACAACTTTTGTATTTAACTTTGTTTGATATCTTGCTTAGGTTTTGAGATATTTACAACAAACCGTTTTGCCCCACCTTTTAACCCCCCCCCCCAGGGGGGCCCAGCGGTGAGCTGGAGTGTCCGATTTTTTCCCGCATTGAAGTAACCCCAAAACCTAACTTTCTACCAAATTTCGTGTATGGAGGATTTTTGTCCAGATTTTCACAAAATCTGCCTTTATTCAATGGTCTATAAACGATTATGACTAACACGTGTACAACAGCTTATGACTCACATTAAAACAGTTTTTCAATCCGATACTTTTGGAAAATGTCCACGAACTTTTTAATCAAACCACATTGAGAGAAAAAGAGCAATAAGATAGCGAAACCATGTGATACAGAAATTTTACTTATTCCAGTCCATAGTAGACGGAAGAGTACTTGGAAAGAGAGGAGTTGGGCGACCGAGAATCTCATGGCTGGGAAATTTAAGGGCCTGGTTTGGCATGAATACAACTAACTTATTCCGTGCAGCAGTACAGAAAGTTAAAATAGTCTGTATGATATCCAACATCCGAAACGGATAGGAACTATCAGAAGAAGAATACACTCATAATATTCAGTTCCTGCCGTACATCGACAGTTCCTTCTACTATCGTAAAGATTATACCCTGCCTCGTGCCTGAGAAATCTCATTTCAACCGCTTTAATACTACTGACTCCTTTGATTTCGTTAGAGTCTAATTCTCAGACCTATAACGAACTGAGGCACACTTTGTGGCGTGTTTCATTACTCGTTGATTTTAGAGTTATCCTGATGGTAGCGCACATACGCTTAAATGTGTGCAGCTTCTTCACAACATTTTTTTTTGTAATGTAAGACCATTAGATCTCAGTTATTCAAAATTTCAGACGTGCTGCAGGACAATACCATCATCATCACGAACTATATCTTCTTCTTCTTCATAACGGATTTAGGCTTTAGCGGCCTGTTCCTGTTCCGCAATCTAGGTTTTCTTAGGGCTCCCGACTTTTCTTCTGCCTCTAGGGTTGTAATCTTTCGTTATCTCGAGTATTCTACTTTCTTCAATTCCATCTATGTATTGAATTCATTTTCTTTTGTATTCTTTAATTCTTTCATTAACTGCAAAACTATCTAAATAAATTCTTATCTCTTTATTTCTTATATGGTGTCATTTATTACATCTTTTAACTGACCTCAGAAATTTCATTTCTGCTGTTTGTATCTTCTGTTCATCTTTTTTTCTTTATGAGCCAAGTTTCAGAACTATACAGTAGTGTAGGTATTGCCATAGTTTTATAAAATTTTATTTGATATTCTTTTCTACACTTATTTCCCAACGTTCTCCAAATCGTTTCACACATTCTTGTGATATTCGTCACTTTATTTTCTATATCACTATCTTGATCAAAGTAATGTCACTTCCAAAATAGTTGAAATATCTTACCTGATCTATGCAAGTGTTGTCTATGGATCGTCTTCAGAAGACGATCTCCAGCAAGCAATATACATTTTACATAAATTAGGAAAATAATATAACTGTAACATATCTGAATCAAAGAAAAAAGTAATGGCCTTTATAGGAGACGAACCGATTCAGGACAGTACCGTCTATAACAATTTTTTCTAGTGTAGGAACAGTGCCATTGAAAACCATCACCTTCGTCTTCATTGTAAAGATCTATAATCTGAAATCGTTACATATTCAATTAGATCCAGTTGGTTGTTCCAGAAGAATACTTCGGTTGGTCTCAATTTTTTTGTGTGTGTTAACTTCTAATGGCCTCATCTAGGACCTGTAGGTTATTATATCCTTTAGTTATTGCTTTACAATAATCCTTTCCTTTTTCTTTTATTTTTCCGCAATTTATTATCTATATTTAATACAATATTTTATAACAGGGCAATACTTACGCTAATAATGTTATGATAACAGCCAGATCAAGACAAATTCTAGTTGAGGTATACAAGGAGCTGAATCAAATATCCGCTGGAATGTGACTCAATATAAATGTTAGCAAAACTAAATACACGCTGATTTCTGCATCAGAAAGGAGAAGAAATCTTTAAATTTATGCATAGAGGTTAATTTATTAATTGATGCAGTTGATAAGTTCAGATACCTGGGTAACATTATAGATAATGAAGGATCCATAATACTACATGACATAGGAAATACACCATACTGAGAAGCAAACTCATTAATCGTAACACAAAAATTAAAATATATAAGACACTTTTTTCAGGCCGGTTTTTACTTATGGGGCGAGGCATGGACCTTGACAAAATTGAAGAAGTAACACCAAGAAGGTTTGAAAGACAGATTGTAAGACGTGTTTGCGACGAATGGAGGATAATAAGTATCCAGGAAACAGATGATCTGTTGGATCATGAGGATATTGTAAGATTCGTAAAGGCTCACCGAATACAATGGATAGCTCAACTAGAGGGCGATAGATGATCAGCGAATGCCAAAAAAAAACCTGAGGGCGCAGGTCTATAAAAGCATAAAGAGAATCTGATCTAGGATAACATGATTGGATGATGTGTTGGAAGATCTAAGAAAAAGGTATGTGACGAATTACAATGAGATGGCAATGGGTAAGAGATTTTGGGGAAGATTGGTGTTGGAAAACAGGGATCACGTTGGTCTGCAGTCCTGAAGAAGAAGATAATAGGGCAATAAATATTTCAAGTTGACGTTTTGTTTTATTTTTTGCGGATGAGCCACGTGGACTACGTTTGGTACAGCTGGTTCCTCCCTTCTTCTCCTCTCTCTCTCTTCCTCCTCACCACACCTCTTTCATTGTTGATCGATGTCTCTCCCTCCTTTCGTCAGTCCAGATGGCACCTGTCCTCTTCTTGGGAGTTTTCTAAAAACGTTGGGCATTTTTTAATTTCTTTTTAAGCGAAAGCATTCTTCAACGCCTTTTTGAGTAATCTGGAGGTCTTCTACGTCTTTTTTGGTTTCTTTAAACCACTTTTTTGGTTAACATTTTAATTATTAATTTTAATATTATTTTTCATGTTTTACGACTAAAAAGTTAAAATTTAAGTTCAAGTTAAAACAGTATAACAAAGCAACGAGTAAATTACATTGCAATTCGTTGGTTCTCTTGACAAATTCTCGGAAGTAGTAAACAGATTTGCCTATAACCCACTTTACAACATTCGTGTTCTTAACTGGGTCGTAAGTAGCAAGTTTGTGCACCGTTTCAAAGTAACTCTGTGATTTCTTTACGTACAAAGCTTCTTTTATTGAATTATCTTGTGTTAGAGTGTAGTGTTCGTCTGCGTAGGCGTGTGCAGAAACTTTTGCAAAATATTTGCCATACTTATAGCATATTTTTTTACGGCGGTCGCAGACATTGTCTTATTTTACAGTAGGAACGGAATAACTAACACCAGATAAATTCGCCAATTACAACTTTAATCACAAAAATCTACATTTTTTTCCTCTTTTTCTTCTTTTCTTCGTCACAGCTTACACTGTTTAGTCTGTTCCGGCTCCAAACTGGTCGGAGCATCTCTCCTTAGGTTTTCCCAGGCTTCTCTTCCCTTTCGGTTGATAAAATAAGGGTACCTTGGAAAATCTGTCGCTGCTCATTCTGCTAATGCGTTGTTTCCATTTTTCTTTATACTTAATGATGATTCCATTTACTTGTTCAACTTTCAGTTCCTCTCTTATCTGATTACTTTTTCTCATATCTGATTTTGTATACCCAGCTATGAAACAGAAACATTTAATTTCTCTAGCCTGAATTCTTGATATTTGTCTAGCAGACATTGTCCATGTTTCTCGGCCATAAGTAAGGTTAAGTACTGCCATGGATTTGTATAATTTTATTATTTACTCTGTTAAGATTATATTGTAAATTCAATTGTACGCGCGTGTAACATGTGACAGTATGTTACTTAGTTCTGATTGGCCAGCGCGCGCGACGTTCATTCGCCCCTTTATACAGGGTCCGCCAGTGAAGCGGGAAAATTAAAAGTACCCAATTTTTTCATGAAACATTTATTATCAGAATTTTTTTTTACAGATTTGAGTTGAGTAAAGTATGTCATTATTTTACTTTTTAAAAATAACGCCGCTCAAGTGAGAGCCATTTCTGTGTAAACATTCTTCTAATCTTGACCGAAAATTTTCCATCACTCGACGAAGCAGGTCATGTTGAATCCGTGCAATTTCTTGTCTGACATTCGTTTTTAATTCTGGTATGGTGTGCGGTCTATCAATGTACACCCTGCTCTTCAGAAATCCCCAAAGAAAAAAGTCGCATGCGGACAAATCTGGGGATCTTGCAGGCCACGAGATGTCGCCATATCTGGATATGAGTCCGTCCGGGAAGAGTTCTCTTAAAGCAGCCATTGACACACGAGCAGTATGACTTGTGGCCCCATCCTGCTGGAAAAAATTAATTTCCGGAAACCTAGGGAGCTGTTGCATCAAAAATGTTCTGACCATGTGTGTGTAGCAGTCTGCAATGACAGTTGTGGTGTTTCCTCTATCGTCTTGGAAAAAATATGGCCCAATAATGCCAGATGATGAAACTGTCGACTATTTTGTTTGTTTACATACCAATTCAAATGAAAATGTGCTTCGTCTGACATAAACATGGGTTGAATTAAGTTTTCATCATCATTTACACGTCGCAATATTTCTTCGCTGAAAATCCTGCGAGCCATCATATCGCCATCTTTCAACTCCTGGATTACTTGAATTTTATAAGGATGAAAAGATAAGTCTTTATGCAAAATTCGTCGTAACGATGTGTCACTAATGTTTAGTGCGGATGCATGTTTCATTGCAGAACGTTGTGGACTACGCGTCAATGCTACTCGAACTCTTTCAATGTTTTCCTCTGTTCTTAACAGAGCTTGTTGCTCCTCTATGCTTTAAGTTTAATGTGGAACCAGTTTCTTCAAACTTTTTCACCCATGACATAATTGCATGTCATGGAATATTGAAATGATTACGAAACAATCGTTGTACAGAAGTCACACAGTCACCATTCTTATAAAACGATTTTACGCAGAAAGCACGCTGTGCACCGGACCACTGCTCCATGTTTAACAAATGGCATTAAATGTAAAACAACAATCGAAAACCTCCACGCCCTCTTGTGAGCAGAAAATGAACTATTGGACTTTCAAAATTTCCCGCTTCACTGGCGGACCCTGTATTTAGTTTCAGTAGTGTAAGGGCTTTCGGGCGTCGCACATCTTAATCTCGTCCAGCGCAATTACACATCATTTAAGATATTCGGTCAGACCTACAAATTTGTTATTCAAGGTTCGGTGATGTATTTAAATCAACATACAACATACAACATACACGTTACATGTGCGGTGTAAAATCGGTGTACATTCAGGTAAGGACAACCTACAGTCCACTATTCTTTTATTTTAAGTAAACGTTCAGCGAGCTACTACTATTATGAATAGTTGTCACCCTTAATTTATAACAGGGGCAACAAGTTCACTTAACAGACTCTTTACTTGCCTTGTGTTTTAGAGCACGTCAGAGACTCCCTGTTATCTGGTTAAATATTGTTACGACGGTCTACTCGATCGTCGTAGGTACAGTGGAAACAAAATAAGTACAAGCCACCAATTAAGTCACTAATCACCAGTTTTTTAATTTTCACAGTTAAACAGTTCGTAATTAACAACACAGTCTCTTATAACAAATCAAATAAAAATTGTTCACACGCAAATAAATGTCTACTAATAGAGTCTTGCACAATTATAAAACACATAACACAATGACTCTTCACTTTGACAAGCACTCAGTCCACACTGGCGGAAGTCGCTCACGTAACTAACTGACATACCCGGAAGCTATGGCTTTACAAAGGCTGTGCCGAGTACAGCTTTCCCTCCTTAACTGCATACCGGTTGCTTAATGCGTAGTTCCTGGAACTCACCAGAATCATCTACTTGAATGACGCACAGCTGCCACACTATCCTGGGGGGGGGGGGGAGTGGAGAAAGTTCTGGATTTTTCGGTAAGCTTCTCGCAACAATATATTAATTTTCTCTTTAATATTTTTGATATTAATATTTAATATTTTAATAATATATTAATAATAATATATATAATATAAAATATTATTATATATAATATTATATTACATAATAATAATATATATAATATATAATATTATAATGTAATATTTATATAATAATATTTAATATTTTAATATTTTCTTCTTTGGTTTTATATGAGAGCTGACATCATAAATAGTTAAATTCTGAGCTTTATAATTTTACTATCCAAAACAGTTTTATATCTAACTGACCATGTTCCCTTAAAAGCCATACTTTTTTTTCATATATTTCCATATCAGATTCTTTTGTAATATTATTTACGGAGTAGAGCCAACCACTTTTTATGATCGGTAACTCTGAAGTCGAAAAGATGTTGTTTGCTGAAGAACTCGGCAAGCAACTTCCAAATGAGTGGTACACTAATTGTGTCTAATCTGTAAAAATATTGGGTTACAAGTCTCTTCATTGAAAAACAGGATAATAGCTTTTCACGAAGCTGATACCGTAAGAGAAAAAGTTGTTGTAAACGGTATTGTTCTGGAGCAGGCCAACAATTTTGAATATCTCTACTCTAATGTCTCTTATATTGCAAACAGTGACGTGTTGAATAAGCTACATAAGTCCAATCATATGTGTGGGAGCATCAGGAAAACTCTAAAATTAATTTATTATTTTATCATCTTTTGCTGTAGGTGCCTCTGATGGTTTTTCGGTTTTCTTAAATGCTTTACATATAGCATGCCAGTTATTGCCGTTGTTTTAAAGAGCGCCCATTAGGTGGCTTTGCTTTTCGAGGAAATGTTTATCATCAGACACCCTCTTCGCTCTATGGAAAAGTCTGTTGAAAACGGCTTGCTTTCGTGCTTGCCAATTTTTAGCCAACTAAATATTTCAATCGAATATAAAACGAATCTCACTTTCTCTCTCTCTCTCTCTCTCTCTCTCTCTCTCTCTCTCTCTCTCTCTCTCTCTCTCTCTCTCTCTCCCCACTCTCTCTCTCATATACACACGCGCGCACATAGAGAATATGTTAGAGCGTGTGACACTTTAAGGAATAAAACACATATTAAGTGAATTTTCTAATATTATTAGCGATAAAAACTAAGTACTGAGAGAACGAATAACAGAAACAAATGCTGCATTGCAGGGTTGGTATACACAAATTAATACTTTGCAGTTAAACTTAAAGTCTCTAACTATTTGGAGAGTACATTGTATGACGTTGAACATGCAACATACGTAACGCGAAACGTTAAAAACAGGTCAAGTAGGGTTATTTGGAAAGCTACATTGCAACGTAAAGCATGTACACATTTCTACACGATTAAACAAACATAAAACTGACAAAAACTGCAAGCGAGGGTGGCTCGTTCTAACCCCTGAGTATTGCCATCTCCACATTGCATTATATCTCTCCTTCACTTTACTTTTCCTGACTACATCCCGCCATTCATAAATTGCAATACAAATAACGTTCTGTGTTCGCAGAATTTACAAAAAGCGTGTAATATATTTTGAATTATTTGTAAAATAAAATTAACGTTAAAGTACTTTGCGGTTTGTAATGTTTAAATACATGTCAGTACCTTTAAAAGCAGGTCACAAATTAGATCGCTCGTTTGTTCTTTTGTTTTACTTCCATGTTCCGTAATTAAATGGAAGTATGGTGATCGCGAAAATAATTGTGTTCGAGATAAGGGCTGATTCTGATTGTACTATCCTCAACGCATAAAAAAATGTCTTTTTACTTCCATATTCCTTAAGGAAATGGAAGTATGGTGATGGCAAAAAAAAATCGTTTTCGAGATTATTGCAGATTCTGATTGTACTACACTCAAAACATGAAGAAAGTCGTTTTTCGAAAAGTGTGTGTGTGTGTGTGTGTGTGTGTAGATTTTTTTTTGCAAACGATAACTGCCGCAAATTCAAACAGAATCAAATAATTTTTTGCGTACAGCTCTGATTTGTAGAGTACTCACGATCTGTTGTTTTTGGTGAAGATCGGTTGACGGAAAGGGGTAGTTTACCGGCAACGGTTTTTTTTTATCAAGGGTAATTTTTTTTGGCAAACGATAACAGCCGCAAATTCAAACAGAATCAAATAATGTTTTGCATACAGCCCTGAAGTATGGAGTTCTCAAGATCTATTGTTTTTGGTGAAGATCGGTTAAGGGAAAGTGGTAGTTTACCTGCAACGTTTTATGTTTTAACAAGGGTAATTTTTTCTATGACGAACGATAACTGCCGCATATTCAAACAGAATCAAATAATGTTTTGCATACAGCCCTGAAGTATGGAGTTCTCAAGATCTATTGTTTTTGGTGAAGATCGGTTAGGGGAAAGGGGCAGTTTACCTACAACCTTTTACGTTTTAACAACAGTAAAGTACTTGAAAATTCATTTAAACTTTTCAAACAATGGTAATTGTTAAAAATAAAATAATTTTGTTGCCAGACAATAAAATTATAATTTTTTCATTTTAATGTAAATCATGTATGAGAGAAAATATATCGTTCGTGGCAGGCAAGCATATCTCAGTTATGTAATGTTTACGTTTCCATTTTATTATTATGAACACCGCAATAAAAAGGCAGGGAAGACACACACACACACACACACAATTCGCTTTATTTCTGGCCTCATTCATGTTTATTTTCTTACATTTGCACGCTTTTTAAATGGAAAGTGCCGAAACCCATACCAACATAACGAAAAAGTGTCCAGCGTGGATAGCGATTTGCTTCCTGTGGATCGCTGGGCAGTGTAACTGCACGTGTTTACAGAGGAACAATTCATAAATTCATAGACAGACTTTTCGTCTTTAGGGAATGAACCCTCTGCAAGATGCTGAGGGTCCATGAGTGACTTCGGAGCGCTCCTTCTTTTCCGCGTGTTTGTTCTGTGAAACGTACACTGTAGATTCGCAGCTTTACTCTAAGAAACGCTCAATAGGAAATGTTGAAAATTTTTGTCCACGGTGTACCCTCATACAAACTAAACCTGCTCTGATGTTTTAATTACGGACATCATAATATTAAAACTTTGGAAACTTGAGCACTACTTAATGGAGATCAATCATTAACTTATACAAGCCATTAATTTTATGCATATTTTTTATATATATGTGTACAACGTTATCGGCAACAAAGAAGTAGTTTTTGTTAAAATTCGTTCCCGGGATATTTGGCCGTAGTCCAATGTTTTCTACAAAACCAGACTTTTCGCCAATGCCATCGACTTCCATCATCAGTGAAAATCGAGTGCGATAACGTGAGGTGGTATACGTTAGTGACCACAGTACTGTGGTTAAGGCTGAAGCAGTAAGTAGAAAGAAGTAGTTTCTATGGTAATATTTCATTTCGAAAATGATTTTAAATATAAATCTTAGAATATGGAAGTCATGTATGGTTCTCCATACCGATATTTTCGAAAAGTGAATGTGTGTGTTACTGTGTGTAGAATTTTTCTATGGCAAACGATAACTGCCGCAAATTCAAACAGAATCAAATAATGTTTTGCATGTGTGCCCGAGTTATAGAGGACTCAAGGCCTATTAATTTTGATGAAAATCTATTAAGGCAGAAGGGTAGTTTACTTGCAAAATTTTACGTTTTAACAAGAGTAAAGTACTTAAAAATCGGTATGGAGAACCATACATGACTTCCATGTTGTAAGATTTATGTTTAAAATAATTTACTTGAATTCGATTCGGTAATTTCTAAAAAAATATCGCCCACCCTCAAACTAATTACACTATTTATAGATATTTTTGTTATTATGGGGTAGTCGTTTAATATAATGTTATTTTCAGTCACTTTATCCATAAAAATTAGGTAGGCTTACTTTATTCTTATAAAGAAACCGACTACGCAGATAATCATCCCTCCTCCGAAGCGCTCCGAAGTCACTCATGGACCCTGAGCATCTTGCAAAGGGTTCATTCCCTAAAGACGAAAAGTCTGTCTATGAACCGTTCCTCTGTAAACACGTGCAGTTACACTCCCCAGCGATCCACAGGAAGCAAATCGCTATCCACGCTGGACACTTTTTTGGCTTGGACGCGTTGTGTTGGTGTGGGTTTCGGCACTTTCCATTTAAAAAGCGTGCAATGTAAGAAAATAAACATTAGTGAGGCCAGATATAACGCGAATTGTGTGTGTGTGTCTTGGCTGCCTTTTTATTGCGGTAATCATAATAATAAAATGGAAACGTAAACATAACATAATTGAGATATGCTTGCCTGCTACGAACGATATGTTTTCTCTCATACATGATTTAAATTACAATGAAAAAATATAGAATTTTGTTAAAGTTAAATGAAATGTTTCCATAGAAACTACTTCTTTGTTATCAATAACGTAGTACACATATAAAACTTATAAAAATTTACCTCCTCCATCATCGACTACCATTTTAATTTATAAATATAAATAACCCCTTCCCCCTTCAACTACCCTTTTCATTTATAGATATTTCATCTACCTTTCTACAGTGGATTATTATGACCTTATTTTCAGGATAATTTATTTATAAAAATTAAGCAATTTACTCTTGTTAAAACGTAAAACGTTGCAGGTAAACTATCGCTTTCCCTTAACCGATCTTCACCAAAAACAATAGGCTTCGAGTCCTCTACAATTCATGGCTGTATGGAAAAATTATTTGATTCTGCTTTAATTTCCGGCTGTTACCTTTTGCAATAGAAAAAATTCTATACACACACACACACACACACTTTTCGAAAAATTACTTTTTTTCATGTTTTGATGGTAGTACAATCAGAATCTGCCGTTATCTCGAACACGATTTTTTCGGCATTTTTTTTTATGGAACATGGAAGTAAAAATTTATTTAAACTTTTTCAAACAACGCTGATTATTAAAAATAAAATAATTTTCTTGCCAGGCAACCAGGTTGTTTGGTTAGGAGGGAGGGCTAGCTTAACCATAGATTAAATACATATTAATCCGCTGTAAAATGGTAAATGAGGTCATTATAAATGTAGTGGGCAGATGAACGGTTAGGAGGTGATTTTCTGATAACTGCGTTGCAGATATCAAAGCGCAAATTACAAGCATTTAATTTTGAAAAATAAGATTCCGAATAAATTACATATTATAAAACTATTACTCTATGAAAGTGTAAATATCATTTATGGTGGGGATTGGTTGACGTGGAGGAATGATTCTGCGTAGTTCAGTTTCTTTATAAGAATAAACTACCTAATTTTAATAAACAAAGTGACTCAAAAATAACATTATATCAAACCACTACCCCATAATAACAAAATATCTATAAATAGTGAAAATAGTTTGAAAGTGGGCAATATTTTTTTAGAAATTATCAAACCGAGTTCAAGTAAATGATTTTAAATATAAATCTTAAAACAGGGAAATTATGTATTGTTCTCCAACCAAATCTTTTAATTTCCGTTTTTTGGTATTAGCATCAAACGGTATCTGAAGTCCTTGGGTCAGGAACAGTTATGTCTGAAACAGTTTGAAACATTACAAAATAACCGTCTTATCAACTATGAAATTATGTATAGTCGTGCTCTGAAATCTATAGGCGGATCTGTTGACTGTTGCTTGTCTTAATTCTTTGTGTCCTTAAACTCTATTTCAACAGTTGAAAGATCCACTAAGCCTTTTCGGTTCTCCCATACCAGACTTTTAGCGTAAAGAGAGTTTAAACCTTTCTCCTCACCAGACTTTAGACCAGTGTAGAAAGGAGAAGTAATATGGCTGGTCCAGTACTCTTTAATACAATAATCTTTGGTTTTCGTAATTTATTTTATGAATAACTAATAATGTCTTAATGGCTCTGGAGAATTCTCCGCACAAATAAACAGCAAAATATCTCGTATATGTTTCATCGTTTTAATTTAACTAAATCAGAAACAAAACCGGTTACAAAACTCCCAAATTACGTTCAAACATTATACCTCTTACGTAGCAGTAAAGAAGCTGTAGTATATTGCATTGCATTGAAATAGAAACTCTTTCTTACAAACTATCTCGTAGATAACTTATTTGATAATAATTTATCATTTTCAGTATTTATATAATTATTACATACGTAAGGTTAAAAATAAATTGTTACTAAATCCCTCTCATAAGCATTGGTCTAAATTCAAATTGATACTTTTCACATAAATTCTCTAACTCTTACTCTCTGTCTCTGAACTTTTACTACTCACCGGACCTTTTTGCTTCTCTTTACACATTCAGTTGAAATTGGACCTCTCCACGATTTACGACATCACATATTAACAGCAGCAGTAGTAGGGACAATGTTCAACAATGGTATGCGCACGCACTGAGCCGCAAATTCCCATTGTGTTCATCACGTGACGTTGCAGAACCAATTAAATTATGACGTACTGAATCGCGCGGTATCAGACACCAGGCGACCAAAACAGTTTACGAGCACAAACTATGCAATGTAATTACATCATGTGCCAACGCACAATACATGTAGGCTACAATGTGCTGTCTGTTTCTAAAAATTGAAATACGAATTTTTATTGTAAATTTACTCTGAACTGATTAGCTTTTATATAATTATTTAACAAGCCTCACCAATTTCCCACAGAATATATTATACTTTCTTGTTACGTACTGGCCAAAACTTTGGGATGCCCAGCAGTCAGCTATGAGTCTGTCACTTGGACGTTGTTTAATCGGGCAGCTGTTGAATAACGTAAGATTTTAACTATTACAGAATTGTGTTCAGGGTAAAACACATAACATAACAATTGCAGAGAAAAAACAAAATACAATTAATTAAAATTGACTCTTATTGAAAACATTTGCAGAGTGAAACAAAATACAGTTAATTGAAATTGACTCTTATTGAAATATCAAATAACATTACCTAATTGTTAGAAGTTTTAAAGAATTACCCCAGCTGCTTGATAGTGTGCTTCATGCCTTTAATAATAATTTGTTGTCCCCTTAACATTTTTACAGACAAAGTACACCAGACCGCTGCCTCAATTAAGCGAGCTCTGCTCTACAGGAGAATCAATGTATTTTTCTGCACTATTTATAAAAATCAAGAAAGTATAGCATGAGCAATGGCACAAGGATTTTATAGGACAAATTGAATAAACTGTTTCCGTGACTTTGATACCTAACAAAATTTTTTTTGCGATTTTGTCAACATTTTCACCAACGTTTTCGACCTTGATATTTAGAAAAGTTTCATTTTCAAATACGAAAACTGTACTTGAACTATGGATAAAATTTTCTTTAATTTGACATCCATCAAGAATTTTTACAACTTTTTCACAATTATTCCCCTTCACGTTTTTTCCTCTTGCTCTCCTTGAGGGTGACCAATCTCAAAACCAAAAGTGTACTGCAGGTTAAATTTGTGAACAAGAATGCCAAGTTTTACGGAAATCAATTGATGCGGTCACAAGTTTTGACGAGGCATACCCCAAACAGGGAGACAGATAGACACATAAATATACAGACAAATTCCAAAAAGTCTAGTTAAAACTGAGATCTGTTCAAAAGCGATAAGAATATATTATGGGTAATTATTCAATTTTAACAGATTGTTTCTTAATCCTATATAAAAATTCTTATGGAGAACAATACAAGACTTTCATGTTCTAATTTATTATAAAATTATTTTTAATATGTAGGCCTACACTCAGAACGAAACCAAATATATCTAAATGCTTTCGGTAAAAACTTTGAGAATGATAATCAGAATACAAATTATACTTAGTTGTTAATATTTTAAAAATAAAGAATTAATTTTATTAAATTATCTTTTACCAAATTTCTTTTGCCAAAGAATGCGAATACCGGCCAACGTTTGTTATTTGTGAATTTCTGAAAACAAAAAATTATATTATTTACGTATACCAGGTAACAGCATGGAACGATATCATTTGTTAATATTTTATTGAAATTTTTAAGTTTTCAGCCTGATAAATTTATAACATCAATACAAAAAGTTACCCCCTCCCTCTTCAAATACCATTTTCATTTATAGGTATTTCATCTATCTTTCAACAGTGGAATATTATGACCTTCTTTTCAGGATACTTTATTTATCAAAATTAAGTAATTTACTCTTGTTAAAACGTAAAATATTGCAGGTAAAGTACACTTTCCCCTTAACCGATCTGCACCAAAATCAATATGCATTGATTCCTGTACAACTCGGGCACATATGCAAAAAATTATTTGATTCTGTTTGAATTTGCGGCAGTTATCGTTTGCCATAGAAAAAATTCTTCACACAGATATACACGCAGACATTTTTCGGAACACGACTTTTCTTCATGTTTTGAGGTTAGTACAATCAGAATCATTCCTTATTTTGAACACGAATTTTCGCGACCACCATACTCCATTTCCTTACGGAACATGGAAAAATAAAAGCAAGTTGATTTATATATGTAGTTTGCATAATAAACAACCCCCCACACACACACATGAACGCACATTGAAGAGTTAGGCTCTCCACTTCAGTCCTACATGAGTCGAGAGTTGTCCTCCATTCATTTCCACTGCAACAGATAACGAAACATTTTCAAGAGACTTTTAATTATAACGTTTAAACATTTACCTTCACTTAATTTTGTAAAAACATTTGAATAGAAAGAAAAATATTTTCATTCATTTATAATATAATTATTTGGAAACGTTTGGTTTGAAACAAGCAATGTTTTCAAATAAAATCTCATTCAATTAAAACTTATTTAAAAATAATTTACCTTACCTTATTTCTAAAGTGCTTGTTGCAATTTCAATTATCTCATACTTATACTGAGTGAATAAAATAAATTCATAATATACCGTATGTAATTTAATGAAAGCGGTATGAATCTCAGTTTTCTACAGGCGTCGTAGTATAAACAATACAAAATTATATAAACCGTGAACTGTTCAGAAACAAATGCTTGTTTCAAATGAATAGAAACAGTGTTAAAAAGCGACTCATTAATTTTAAACTAGTATGCTCCCTGAGCTGCAGAACTCTGTCATTATTTTGAACAAATTATATTTATTATTATTAAAATTTTGATATTATATAATTTTTCAATTAACAGAGGTAGTATGTATATCCCGATTATCCTTCTTTTTTGTTTAGTAAAGTAATAATTATATAGTAATCATACAAACTAAAGATTCCACAAAAATTTGATATTTGTTATAATTCCGTTATATTCCGGTATAACGGAATAATTATATATCAATAACAAATAATTATGTAACGGTAACAAATATATCAATTTGTTTGATATATTCCGGTATATCAATTCCGTTGATATTTCTTATAATCTTCTTTTACAATATTTTTGAAATTTTCGTTAAAATTTTCAGCCTTGAGGTAAAAAAAAAATTAAAATTTCATAAAGCGTAAAATTCTCTCTCCGGACTGCTCCCATCCTAATTATTTTGCAGAGTCATATCCAAATACTTCACTGAGTTTGCGTGTGGAATTTTTGACTGATCGATTGCAACTGGTAAATAATCTGTTTTCCGGTTGGTGAAATTATTGTGAGTAGAATTGATTTCGTTCAACTTGATGCTCCATTTTGTAGCTCCATATGCATAAAACTCCTTTCCATTTAAAAGTAGATCACCCTAACAATGTAAACATAGATTTTTATAATTATTAATATTGGTGTTACTTTCACTGTAAACTTACTTGTTTTATTCACTCAGACGACGTTTCGGAGTGGTGTTCTCCTTCTTCAGTGAGTTTGGATACGGAATGTGCCAAGTTGTCTGTAATTTTATGTGTAACGGTTTTTAGTTAACAGGTTGAGTGTGGGGGTGGAGGTGGAGGGGATTGGCGCAGGAGTTTGAATTGTTGTATGTGTTGTTTATTATTGTGTCAAATAGTGTGTTTGATTTAAATTGTAATTGGTCATTGAGTATGTTGTTGGGTTGTGTTTTGTTGTGTTTGTATATTTCAAATTGTTCTGTGGTGTTAAGTTTACGACTTTTGGGTAGGTAGTGTAAAATTTCAAGGTCGTTTTTTATATTGGTGTAACTGTGGTTTTCTGTCTGGATGTGTGTAGCAAATGTGGATTGTATGTTATTATTGGTTAGTGCTTTGGTTGTGTTCAGAAAATCTGGAGGAAAAAGATCTTCCTGTCTGGGCTATGTAGAACTTGTTGCAATCATTGCATTTTAATTTATATTCCCCTGTTTTGTTGTATTTGTCAATGTCTTTGTTTGTGCCGTTGATGTATCTTTTGATGGTGTTGTTGGTTCTGTATGCTATTTTGTAGTTTTATTTTCTGAATATGTTAGCAATTCTGTGTGTGTTTGAGTTGTAGTATGTGAGTGTGATGTATTTATATTGTTGTGTGTTGTTTTTATTTTGTGGTTTGTTGTTTTTGTTTTGGATCTGTCTATGTAATTTGTTTATTAAATCCGGGTTATAGCCATTTTGTAGTGCTATGTATTTTATGGTGTTGAGTTCTTCTTTATAGCCTTGTTTATTCAGTGGTATTTTAGTGAGTCTTTGTAGCATATGGTTGAAGGCTGCATGTTTATGTTGTGTTGGATGATTTGATGTGTTGTGGATGACCATGTCAGTTGTGGTTGGTTTTCTGTAGATTTTATATGTGTGCGTATTGTTTGTTTTGGTGATAGTTAGGTCTACAAAGTTTATACAGATGTTTTTTTTCTATTTCTATGGTAAATTTGAGTTTGGGGTGTATCGTGTTGATGTATTTGTGGAATTTTCCACTTCTCTTTTATTGCCTCTGTATAATAATATTATGTCGTCTATGTATCTATGCCAATATATGATTTTGTTGGTATATTTGTTGTTATGTATGAGATGTTCTTGTTCTTGATTTCTATACTTCTGTTTGTTAAAAAAACATATTCATTCAAACACATGGCTAGCAAATTTAAAACACTGCCCACCACTACTTTAGCAATCCATCATATTCTGTGTTCTATTCTGTAAAAGTAACTGTTTTGAACAAATTTTTCATGGTAATTTATTTTTATTTGTACTAGTTAAGACAAAATAAAAACTGTAATACTCCCAAATTCGGAAGCTACATTAATTCATCTCTCGGTAACTCTAAATCCATACGTCTACACGGCGTAAGTTACAGAAACCACAATACGTATTGTTGAATATTTATAAAAATATTGTTAAAAAATTTTCTTTACCAGAGTTGTTTGCTTTAAACTTTATTAATTAAATCCTTAAATTTTTAGTGACCGTCAATCAATGAATGTTTTAGTGGACGGTTAGTGAGGATCGGTCAATAATACAAATTTTAGTTATTTTGCGTCGACGTTTCGACAATATTTATTGTCATCTTCAGGACAATAAATATGTGTGTAGAATACAATTTTCTATTGTATTTCATACACAGGTCCTGAAGATGACAATAAATATTGTCGAAACGTCGACGCAAAACAACTAAAATTTGTATTATTGACCGATCCTCACTAACCATCCACTAAAACATTCATTAATTAAAATTGTAACACACATACGCATTCCTAGTTGGGACTTATTTTCAAACACACACACACACACACACACACACACACACACACACACACACACACACACACAAGTGCACACAAAGTCAGCGCTTGTCATAAAAATATACTTTTAATAATTTGTTTTTGTGTTGTGGCTAACACATAGAGAAACTCTGTATACTATACATTGAAAATACGGTGAAAATATACAAAACATAACTTTGAAAATCTTATTCAGAAATGTTTCTCATTATCGTTATCATCACCACTCTAAGGACTAGGTCTTAGACCTATTCCGGAACCCATCTCCTACTCGGTTCCTTGACCGAGGGTGATAACCCAAGGCAGCCACAGGTGGACAGATATCAGGCATGAGGTTCACGTTTTCACACCATCTTCTTCTGTGGGCTTAACGATCTTCTGGTGCAATGATACAATGTTTAAATCGCGTCTAATATTCTCGTTCCTTTTCCGATCCAAGAGAGAACAACCTTGCGTCGCTCTTAGAAATTAGCTTAAGATGTTTTGCCGTATTTCCCATCCAATAGTCGAGGCTCGTATGAGTTATGTAAGTACATATATTTTTACTTAAGCAGGTTACTGGCCTGCTGTAAAACCCCCAACCTGGAGGACCAGGAACTTTGATTTCGGCCTGCTCTTCTCCTAGTGAGTTGCTTTCACGTCAGCTGACGAGCTCTCTCTGTCCGGTCGCAGTAGGTTAACTAACTTAGCCCATGCGTGGAGCCGTTGGCCTAGTATAGGCTCCTCCGCCTCAATACTAAATGCACACCCTGCTGCCGATGTGCACTATCCTGCCAGGCCAGAACCCAGGATATCCCCAGGCTACCCTAACAGAACCTCCATCTCTCTCGTTTGCTTACCGATCCACTCCGCCTAAGGGATTGGCTTGCTCTGCGTAGCAGGGTCCAACAACGTGTTGTAAAATATTTTTCTTGATATTAACAGTAACAGCACGTTAAAAAAAAAAATTGTTATCTCCAAAGCGTGATATCAGTATGAACGTGTGTGAACGTCCACTGACTCATGGTATCATGTTTTGTAAAGAGGAGTGCAAAATCTTAAACATATAATTTTTGAATTATTTAAAACCATTATTCGTATTTATTAATGTCAGTGTCTTGAATTGGTTAGTTTAAAATGAAGAGTAGTCTACTGCCTAAACCTATAAACCTAAATGTTACCTACCTATAAACTAGAACAAACATGGGTACAAATATTCCCTAAATGTAGGGTTAGATGTACATAAAGATATTGTTACGAATGTGGGAAGGGGGTCACTTGTCGCCGTATTGTACAGTGCACACAAAATACAGACACTAATGAAGTCACTAATTACCAGCCTTATAATAATAATGGCTCCCACGTGTACCACCGAAGTAGCTTAGGAGTAGGTTGCCTAATGTGAGCCGCACAGCATACAAGGAAGGCAGTGTGGCCAGCACTACGCTTCAGCCGCCCTTTATTATCCCCAGGATGTTATCCCAGGTACTCATTTTCAACAGGCTGAGTCAACCTGGGTGCTGAAAAACGCACCTTGATTTTATGACGCGGGCCCGGGAATTGAACCCGAGACCTCTAGATTAGTAGCCAGGTGCCATACCCACTGGTCTACTGAGCCGCCCCAGCCTTAATTAGTCATAAATAACAATTGTTGTTCAACAAGGTACTCACATATATAATAGTTCAAGTTAAATTTGTACACACACAGTAATAATGTTAACTGTTAGATTTCCACACTAATTACAACACAATAATTACATTACGCTAATCCGCAACAATCACTTGATCCGCACTCAACAATATCGCCAGGTGTAACTAGGTTCTAAGATGGCTGTAAACTTTATACACCGGAGAAGTTCCATAATAACTTATCATTTTTTTCAGCGGCGTGCCGGCATAATTTATATATTAGAGTGTTTAAACAGTCTCGAAGCTACTTGAGTGCCCAGCCTTGACAGAGACACTGCACCTTCTCGACTAGCCGAGAAACGTGTAGAATTTTTACGTAACTGTACTTACGTAACTTACTTACTTACGTAACTGTACCTACGTAACTTACTTACTTACGTAACTTACTTACTTACGTAACTTACTTACTTTTCGGATTTTTGAGGGAGTTACGTAATTGTCGGAGCAATATAATCTTTCAATTACTTGAAGCCATTATTCGTACCTTCGAGTTTTTTAATATCTGTTTCTTTTAGTTGCTGAGTTTAACAAAGGGAGTGATCCTTTGTCTATAAATACCATCACTCTACAATAAAAAAGAGTTTTGGCTCCACAGATCTATGCATTAATACGTTGACAACCGTATAAGTATTGTTGAATATTCTTTTGTTCCAGCCGTTAATTAATATTCTTTCTTTCAACCTATAACCTAAAGGAATATTAATTGCTACACTTTCACATGTGAAACTGACTTTGTTTATTTTCCTCGTACGACGTTTCAGCGTGATGTTCGCCTTCCTCAGCGAGGTATGATACAGAATGTCCGGAACTTGTAACGGCTTTTTTCTAGTTGGTAGGTTGTGTGGGGGGGTGTGGAGGTAGAAGGGTGTTGGCGCGGGATTCCGAATTATTGTATGTTTTGTGTATAATTGTGCCAAAGAGTGCGTGTGATTTAAAGTGTAATTGGTCGTTAAGTATGTTGTTTTGTTGTATTGTGTAGTGTTTGTATATTTCGTATTGTTCCGCTGTGTTAAGTTTTCGACTTGTAGGTAAGTAGTGTAGTGTAAGTAGAATAATTTTTCTATAGTGGTGTGCAACAGTGATAATTCTGTTTGTAACTTTATTATACTTACCATACTAAAATTCGTAAGTCTTTCTTAGTTCTTTACTATCAAAATTAGAATTATCTGACGTATTTTTTAGTGTTTGTGGAGAATTTATGAACTGTGAATTAACATGTCTAAAATGTAATGAAAGATGTGGATAAAAACATTAGGCCTATTATTATTTCAGGTATAGCTTTGAAAGTCATAAAGTCATAGTCGCCTAAATAACACTTATTATGGTGATTATTTCATTTGTGACATCTCTGAAATATTTTATATTACTGGTTGACTATGTCTAAAGGTCTTCCATGCAGACACAGAAAACATTACGAGGTGCCCACTCTCAGATTCACCCCAAAGTAGGTAGGGTACTCATTTCTGATAAAATTCTGTAATGTTTACTGATATTCGTTTAACCATAAACATAACAAAAATAGCCTGAATGATTTTCGTGATTGTGGAAAAACAATTACACTAACGAAGCCAAAATTCACAGATTAAGTTAATATCAGAATATGAGAAAACAAAATTACTTCTACTGACAAAACCGTACAGAAGGTTGAGTGAACCTCTAAGGCTAGTGAATATTCTGGTGGTATAAATACAAATTTTTAATTTTGGAAAACAATTATAAAGAACAGTAAACATAGGAGCAAAAAATCCAATGCCTTAATCCGCGAACGAATTTTGTAGTAATTTTACTTATTGGCTACTATTTATTTGTCTCCTAAAACATAAAATAAAATAGAATCTGTATAATCTCAACTTATCTGAAAATAAATACATATTTATTTATTATTATTTTTTGATAGCAAGAAGAATTTGTGGATTCATAAACAGCCTTATACGGAATGAAAAATACCTCACACAAGAAGCAAAAATTAGGGTTTACAAAAGCACAGTACGTCCAGTAATATCCTATGCATTAGATACCAAGCCAGATAGCGCAACAACTCAAAGAAAACAACAAACTATAGAAATGACTATATTACGGAGGATATTACGAAAGACAAGGTACTAGGTACGATAGATTGCCAAACAACAGTATAAGATAAACGTGTAATGTAACAGATATTAGTTCTTGGATTCCGGAAAGAAGAAGGATATGGAATGAACACATATCGAGAATGGATGAGACAAGGCTAGTGAAAAGGCAAGAGGTAGCCAACTGGACACGAAGAAGAGCATTGGCCAAGGAAGAGGTGGACTGACAGCATTTAGGACCACAAGAGGACAGATACCTAATAAGGTAGTTAAATAAGAAGATTTATTTATTAGTCCGTAGTACATATTGTGTTTCAAATATTCATTTTTTATAACTAAGAAATAGAGAGCACAGTACGCTGGAGCTGAAACGGTGAAATAATTACACGGTATATTATGTTGAATACCAACAATATTAAGACGATAACCAGGTCACGGATAATTGAATTTGTCATAAAGGAGTGCTGGCGCAAAGCATGACGTAATGCCTTCAGACGTTGACGTTTGTAATATCTCTGGTGCACCAATAAATGTAGTATATCATAAAGTAATAATATAAACGGAAGACGTAAATGTCAACCGTAAACAAACTACTGTCTCGACCTTATTGCAATATGATTATTGAGAAACACAGAGTGAAACACATGTCACAACGATAACTAAGTAAATATGTGGAGGCGGAATTGAAGTAAAGCAGTCTGTTTCTACGTAATGATTTACCGAGGCTTTTCTGAGAAAATTAAAACTATGTTAGCTACTTATAGACAGAGTTGCAAAACAAATTTCCTGAATCATCATCATCTTCACAACACAGCTGTTCCGCCTTCAAAGGTCCTTCAGCGTTTTCTTCCTGGATCTACCCACCACACACCTGTGTCCTATAAGTTTATACTTCCGAACTGGAATCTGACATTCTTTCTAAGTTTTCTTTTCACCGTTCTTTGTAATCTTATAATTTCTGATTAAAATTGTAACCCTCCCCTTTCTTACAGCCTCATTCCTTATACGGTCAAGTTCATAACACCTTTTATCTCCTTATAAGAACGCCATTTCTAAAATCCATAATTTACTGTTTTGTTTCTTAGTCGTTCTCCGTAATTCACACTCATAGGTCGTAGGTCAGTACAGGCACTGTCATAACTTTGTAGAAATTTAATTTTGTGTTTCTTCTTCTTCTTTCTATGGCACTACAGCCCTTGTTGGGCCCTGGCCTCCTTCAATTTTTCCCCCCATTCTCCTCTGTCAGCAGCCATCCTCCTCCAGGAACGCACTTTCAATATCTCTCTTGCATCCTCATCCACCGCATCCACCCATCTTCTCCTTGGTCTTCCCACTGGTCTTTTTCCATGGATTCTGGTATACAATAGTTTTTGTAGTATCCTTTCTTCTCCCATCCTGGCTGCATGACCAGCCCACCTTAGACGTTGTAATTTTATGTACCGTGTTAACGGTAGTTCTTTATACATTTGATACAATTAATAGTTATATCTTATTCTCCAGCCATGTACGTAATTAACTGGTCAAAGGATTCTTCGTAATATTTTTCTTTCAAAGGTATCGAGAGTGTTTGCTGCTTTGGAGTTCAGAATACACGTTTCGCAACCACAGGTTAGGATGGGTCTTATTATTGATTTGTATATCCTTAGTTTCGTGTTTCTGTGGATGTCTTTGGATCTGAAGACACTTGATGTGGCGAAATACGCTTTATTGGCTTGGACTACCGGTTTCCGATTTCGGCTTAATTTTGTGTTTCAACGTAACGTATTTCTAATAATATGGTTTATTTTCCTAAAGATCGTCTGGAACTTATATAACATAACATCAATATCATAATTTCTGTCATAATTTCTCAAATAATTAAGATGGCTTATCTGTTCTAGAATTCGATCATTAATTATTAGTTTTGTTTATTCGTTCATTGCCTCGAAATGCTATTACCGTTGTTTTTACTGTATTGTTTGAAAATCGCATTAGGCTTTAAAACAGATTTTTGCAAATCAAATTCTATATTTTGAAGTACAAGCAAGTCGACACCAAACAACAGCATATCCAAATTTCTGTCTCCTGACAACTTAATACCAGGGTTCAGTAGATGTTTCCACTTCCTCACCAGATCGTCAATGTAAATGTTAGACAGAGTAGGTGACATACTGCACCTTTGTCTGACACCTTCATTAACAGATATTTGTTGAGGCATCCTACAATTACGGTATTTTTTATCAGCTGCTCGTATTCCGTTATATAGACCTTGTATAGTTTGTGTAATTTGTTGTGGTTATCCCCGTTCTTCCCGAATCCATAGTTATAGAAATATACAAGGTGTCACCGGACAAAGGCTTGCCGCATGACAAATGGCGCCAATCGTACACTCTAGTTATTTTGGTGGCACTAAAAAAGGACCTGGTGGCGAGAAGGCTGATGTTGGTCGTGCCGCGCTGAGATGTTCGGCGGCTGCGCCCGCTGTTCGTGGCGTACTGCAGTCCTCCTCTTCTTTCGGCATCGGTTGTAGAATCGGCTGCCGGCCCAGCGACATTCTATCGCTCGCGCGGAACTGAAGGCCGAAGACGCAAGAACGCCGGTTCTATTCTTCGGCCGTTCCTTCCAGCTGACTCCGCGCCGATGTCGTCGGAGAGAGGAGAGGAGATGAAGTGCGTCCGATGGCGTGGCGATGAAGAGTGCGTCGAAATTTTTTGTTGCCGGCCCGGGTTTTATGCACTAACCGGGATCGCTGATTGACTCGCTCCGAGAGCACGTTAGTTGTCACGTCTCGGCTGCTGATCCCTGATTGGCTCGCTGTGTCCGCCGCTGGTATCGGAGAGCAGATGTAATTTCAAAAAAAAAAAAAAAAAAAAAAAAAAAAAAAAAAAAAAAAAAAAACGTTCCAAACACAGTAGTAATTCTAACACTGGGTATGAACTTTGACATTCCCAATGAGTTTGAAACGTAAGTATTAAGCCATTCGACGACTTGTAAGAGCTCCAGAGAAGACACGAGGTATTATACCATGGCACAATAAGTAGAAGATTGAAATCAAAAGGCCGGTAGTCCAAGTCGTTCTAATATCATGTTCATATAGTATAATAACATCCAAAAGATTTGTTGTTTTTGTCGTTTAATAATATACTATCTATTTCTTCTTTCTTCTGCTCCACTTATATCCTCTTGCGGTTTCTCATTTCATTCGGAATTTGCGGTGGCAAATTCCGGTTCCAGCCAGACCTCGGGAAACCGGAGTGGATCGTCGATGGAGCGTCTGAATTATAGATTACGAACACTGACACGGCGCTTGAGATCGTCAACGACTGATGGCTGGCAACGAAGACTGTAAATAAGGAGCAATTTAGGCGGACACAACGCCCATGACGAAACCTTGGAGATCGACATCTCAGCTTACGAGGACAACTGACGGTGTGAAAGCAGTAGCAGGGCCGCCAGACGTCCGACTGATGGGACCCAGAAAATCCAGGAAAGTGTAATAATTATAAACTATTTATAAAGTAAAACGAGTAAAAACTTGTTTTATTACAAACCGTAAAATATCAAAAAAATTTAATTATTCATAAACCAAAATTTTCAAATACAAACTGTATATGTTTTATATAAAAAATAGAATAACCAATAAATTTATTAATTTACAGAGTCACAATTTTTTTTCTGCAAGTGCACTCAGCTTCAAACCTTTTACCTTGCAATATTTTATCTTAAGATATTACGTACTATCAAGTGCAATTAGACACACACACACACACACACACACACACACACACACACACACAAGGCGACACAAGTACTAAATGTACTGTAGAAAATAGTCTACTGTAGAAATAGATAAAACAACATGATGAAAATTGAACGTTTTATTACCGGACTATTCAGTATGCAGTGAACGTATACGCCTGTGCATTTGTTGCTTTTTCTTATATGTTTTAATTCTACGTAAGTGAGAAAACTGGATTCTAAAATTGAATACAACAGTTGGCCACAGAAACAATCAGTATAACGATGTGGGTGTGACCCAGTTACAGACAGCCATCCACACAATACTGACATTTGTGCTGTCTCAGAGTTAATGTAAGGGAATTGGATTGTTGGGTCGTCTCTCTCTCTCTCTCTCTCTCTCTCTCTCTCTCTCTCTCTCTCTCTCTCTCTCCCATACATACACATACATATGCGCGTGTGAGAGAAATTTTTATATCTCGACCAAGGTAGGTAGTGATGATGCAAACTGAAGAATAATAAGGAGTCCGAAAACCTTACGTTGTCTGCACTTATTATATGGTTTTTCAATACAAAATATATTGTTACATAATGCGCAACGTTCAAGAAGTTTCTCGAATATTCTAGCTGTAATGTGTGTGTGTGCGCGCGCGCGTACATAATGCTGCTAAATTGCGGTGAAAGACAATTACACGTCAACTATCGGGTCTATATCAGACCATACCGGTCAGTGTGTTCAAGAACACTGTTTCTAGTGGATTTTCGAGAGCGTCTAATTGTTTAACAAATCATGAAAAGTGGCAAGTATTCTAGAAATCAGCAGGGCATAAATACAGCCAATCAGCGACGGTCCAGTTAGTTATTGTCGAGCGAATACACAGCGCGTTTGAGTGACGATTTATTGGAGTGTGGTTCGTAATATTTTGGCGAAGTGTTATGTGTTTTACAACTGTGCGGGACAATTCTAATAAAATTGTGTTTTATACTAGTTGACAATTTTATTGTTTGAGAACGATTTTTATTTGATTTGTTGTAAGGGACTATCTTGTTAATTACAAACTGTTTAATTGTGATAATTAAAGCTGGTGATTAGTGACGTAATTGGTGTCTTGTATTTTGTTTTCCACTGTACCATACGACGATCAGTAGACCGTCGTAACAGTATCGTTTTTGAATACAACATAGTTTTGAAGGTAGAAAGTAAATACTAGAATGATCGAAACTGATAAAGACCCGTTACGGGGAAGGAAGCTGCAACTCTAGAAGTTTTGATAAATGAAAATATTAAATAACCGACGAAAAAACAAAACGACAAAGAGAATAAAATTGAATTCGAATAACATCATCCTGGCCATCGTCTTCACAACACCTCATAGACAAGATACTGCCTGTTTCACCTTCATAGATCCTCCAGCCATCTCTTCCTGGGTTTACCTACACAACTATGTCCTACAGGATTATACTACCAGACTTGTTTGTCCAGGCTAGAATCTGATATTCATTCTAAGTGTTCTTTCCACCGTTGTTTGTAATCTTTTTATTTTTTATCAAGTTAAAACTTGTAACTCTTCTCTTATAGCCTCATTCTTTAAACGGTCATGTTTAGAAAACCTTTTATCTCTTCAGGTGTTCTAACGTTTCTTAACCTTCAGGGTTCTTAAGAACCGCATTTCCAGGGCCTGTATTTTACTGTCTTGTTTCTTGCTTGGCGTCCATAATTCACAACTATAGGACAGTACAAGCTCTAGTGAATTATCGCAAGATCCCTTTCTTTGCCGTTGTTGCCTACAGCCTGCCCGATTACATATTTTTCCCCGAGTTAATAAAGTTGTTTAGATTTAGTGCGCAATATTATTTCTTAACGACGTTAATAATTTAGTAAAATGCAACATTGTAACAGACAAGTATGAGTGTCATATTCCTAATTAAACAGAAGACGATGCAGGTAAATATGATTACAGTCGGGGGTCAAAATCGTTAAACACAGCTCACTCCAGTTCAAGTATCAATTTAATTAAGTTAGTTAACAACTAGTTACAGATCGGTGCCATGACGCTCGTTCACCATAACGTAGTATAATGCAAACTTTACATTACGCCTTGGGTGCGATTCATACAATTAATTGCATCTTCAAACTGACCTAATAACAGATCCAAAACAATAATGTGCAGAAGAAAGCGCATTGTTGTATATCACAATGCACAGGAAATATTGTGGAATTTATTATAACCAACACAACAAAAGAAGGATAAAGATGAATTTTATAATATTATTCCTATTAGGAAGCAGTTATTAATTTAATATAGATTATATATTAATAGCTTTTTGTAATATATTTTTAATATAGACCTACACATAAATGTCACCGTGTGCGCTTGAGTTTATTGTAAAGTAATCTAAGTGTTTGGTATTACAAAGTAACAAAATAGGCAGGGTTAGAAGCAAAAATTATCATGTTCACAACGTAGCATAGGCAAGGTGTTGCCTGTATTGCCTTCAAAGATCCTCCAGTCATCTCTCCTTGTCTTCCTGGTTCTACACACACACACACACACATCTGTGTCCTATACGGTTTGTATTTCCAGACTTATTTGGTCAGTCTGGAATCTGATATTCTTTCCAAGTGTTCTTTCCCCCGTCATTTTTAATTTTTAAAGTTTTTGTTCAAGTTAGAAAAATGACTCATGAATACAAAATTTTATTCTCATGACCTTATTCTTTATACGGTTGAGATTATAACAACATTTAACTCCGAAAGAAAGCTATTTCCAAGGCCTGTATTTTACTGTCGTCTTTTTTCTTTGTTGTTGTCCACAATTCACTCCCATAAGACCAGTACAAACAGTGCCACATCTTTGTAGAACTTTAATTTTGTATCTTGACGTACCCTGTTCCTAAACATATGGTTGTTTGTCCCACAAAGCATCTGGAACTTACCTAATTTAACATCAATATCATAATTCCTACAATAGCCAGTATCATTTTTCAAATAATTAAATTGGCTTCTAGAATTCGATCACTAATAATTATTTTTGTTGTTATTCGCTCTTCGCCTCAAAATGCCATTACCTTTGTTTTTATGGTGGAGTTTTTATATTGTATTGTTTCCAAATCTGTTTTGCAGTGCATAACTTTCGTAACACAAAACTCCGCTTATTGGAATCTGACATTCTTTCCAAGTGTTTTTCCCCCGTTATTTGTAATTTTTAAATTTTTTATTCAAGTTAGAAACTTTTAACTTTTTTCTCATGACCTTATTCTTTATACGGTTGAGATTATAACAACTTTTAACTCCGAAAGAAAGCTATTTCCAAAGCCTGTATTTTACTGTCTTGTTTAATTTAATCAATGTACATGTTACAATTAAAAGATATGTAAAAGATAGTTAAGAAGAAGGATAGGCAATAATTAAACAACACTAAATCCGTAATGGATGTAAACTTGTTAAGTTTTTCTATACTCTATACGACATTGTTGTGATCATGAATCAGGTTTTCAATAATAACCATAATTTTAATAACTACGGGCAACCTCCTAACAGCCTGGAATTCGTTTTCCATACTTAAAATTTGTTCAAACCAAAACTAACCTTATATGTGGTATCAGTTATATTAAAAAACTTGACTCTCAATAACGGTTCATTTACGTACAGGATACTTTAAATTTTAAACAAAACAAACCTTGTTCACTTCAGACTATAGCTACTCATCAAGTCCTATATTAAGATTAGAAGGCGAAGAAAAAAGTGCCACTTTCTAACATACTGTTTGTCATATTATGAACATTTATCATATGCCAAATGTTCTAGGGAAACAGCAGAGACGCAGCCTCTAATAATATTCAAAACCTGCTATACTGTAGTTTACTTATTACTTAAAAAAAAATGTTAGTAAGATGATACACCACAACATAAATCTCTGGAAGAAATCAATTAAAATGTTGAAGAAAAAATAATGTACTGTAAGAACTTCTTATACAAAAAATACAAGAATTCGTATACTCTTGTAGGAAAAATGCTAATAAATGATATTGCTAATAATATACTGTTTCCTTAACGTATTATATAATTCTCATTGTTAAAAAAACTGTAATCCCTTTAAATTTAATTTCAAAAATACACGTTAATCCCGTTTGTCCGGCCCGACGCCTAATCCTCAGTTTCATGCAAGTCGGTTTACAAAGTCTTAATGGCAAACATTCTAATTTAATTCTCCCTTCGCTTGACAGTTTTTAATGAAAAAACCTGCTTCTGAATAAGTCTTTGATGTCATAAAATTGAAGCTATATAAAACGATGAAATAATTTTTAGAATGCCATATGACATTGTAAACCCCTTTTTTTAATGATTGAAAAGAATGTCTTAATTGTTGTATGCTTTTCATTGTCGTCAAAATTATACTAGCTTTGAAAAACGAACGCTTTTGTTTACTAATTATGGCGCATCCGATATTTGAATTTGCGATGGAAAACACACGCATGCGTTTACTGAGTTGCGCGCGCGTCTAACACACACACACATTGACATACAAATAACCGTTAAGAATTGAACAAGTGAGTAACGATGATCTTTGGCTGACAGAAGTGAAGCAAGATGTGTGAATTTAAGTTTGAAAATAGGCCTGTATATAATCCACTTCACTGTGTAGGAAGAAAACGTATATTTTACAGTGGAGCAATTATATAAATTCCTAAAAGGACATAATTTAATGTCAAACAACTAGTACTGATGAAAGCAAGATACGTGTGTAATTAAACACGTTTATTTATTATTGAAAATATACAATACATTATTTTAATTTAATAGTTATCATTTCATTAGCATATTGTACGACGGTCTACTTGATCGTCGTAGGTACAGTGGAAAACAAAATAAGTACAAGACACCAATTAAGTCACTAATCACCAGCTTTAATTTTCACAGTTAAACAGTTCGTAATTAACACCACAGTCTCTTACAACAAATCAAATAAAAATTGTTCACACGCAATAAAAACGTTAACTAATATAAAACACAACTGTATTAACACAATAATTCTTCACGTCGACAAACACTCAATCCGCACTAGCGAAAATCGCTCACGTAACTGAAGTGAAAACCCTGCTGCGATGGACCGCGCCGAGGTACAGTACAGCTTTCCCCCCTTAACTGAACGCCGGTGTCTTAATGCGTATCTCAAGTGTTCTTGGAACTCACTAGAATCACGTAGTTGAATAACGCACAGCTGCTACACTGGACCGGGGGGGGGAGAATGTTCTGGGTTGTTCGGTAGGCTTCTGGTAACAATATTATAAAGTTTGGTGTTTTTAACATATATTATATTATAAATATATATTATTTGTCTTTCTTCTTTCTCCTTCACATTCTTCTGTTCTCTTTCTCTCTGTTTTATGGTGGATAAAACAATGTTGTTATGCAGATGGCATTAACATCATGTCAAGACGGATCACGGCAGCTAAAGAAATATTTATAGAGCTTAAAAACAAAGCCAAGGAAGTTGGGCTAGCCATAAATACGGATAAAACAAAAATTGCTTATCCAAACAAGAAGGGACCAGGTTCATAACAACATTGAGATAGAGGAGGACACAATTGAAGTGGTGGACAATTTCACGTATCTCGGAGTGAATCTAGCAAAGACTAGATCAGAGGAGCCGGAGATCCAAAGACAGACCACCATGGCTAACAAGGCATAATTCGCATTGCTGCCATCATTTAGGTCTGGGGATGTGCACAGGGGAACAAAAATGAAAATATATAGGACTGTCATGAGACCGGTGTTATGCTACGGGTGTGAGGCATGGACAATCACACAGAAAACAGTCGACATAGTAGACACCTTTGAAAGGAAAATCCTCAGACGCATTATAGGCCCAATACAAGAAAATGGCTCATGGAGACTGAGATACAACAACGAACTGTATCAAATATATAAAGAGATACCAGTCTCAAAATGTATAAGAATACAAAGATTGCGTTGGGCCGGACATGTTATGAGAATGGAGGATGGCAGGAACCCCAAGAGGGCTTTGCTGGGTACATGGGAGGGAACGAGACCTAGAGGTAGACCGAGGAAGAGGTGGGAAGATGGCGTTGCAGACGACGCGAGAGACATGGGGATAAGAAACTGGAGGAGGGTTGCAGTGGATAGAGTGGATTGGAGGCGGAGATTGGTGGAGGCCAGGGCCCGACTTGGGCTGTAGCGCCATAGGAGGAGGAGGAAAAAAATATTGTGTTTAGTATCCAGACAACCCCCAGTATTTCCAATTAATAAATTAATACATGTTAGTTGCATTCGCTTTTATATTTAATTTGTGTTTATCAAATCTGTTTAGTTTTCAAACACAATAATTACATTTGAATTCAACTTAATTACGTAGTATTAGTTCGATAAAAATTGGCAATACAGTATTTACAAATACTTAATATTTAGTTAAAGAATACTGTAGAATTTTAAGACGAAGATAACGTATACAAGCATTTTTTTTTGCAAAGCCTAGGTCAATGATAATGCAATGATAATGTTAACTATCATTAGATTTGGAACATATGTTTTGACTGTGATAATTTTAGAAAGAACACAAAATACGAAAACGGACAAAAATTGCATTAACCTACAATATATGAAACTATAATTTGGGAAAAACATCAACTGTTACTTCTCCCATTATTTCGTTCTATGTGAGTTTCCAATAATTATTTCTGACATTTAAATCATTTTACTTAAGAATTTATAAGTAGTTATATTGTTTTCTTCTACTGGAGGCAAGATTTGCTCCAGTATTATAAGATTTACTTATATTATAAATAATAAATTCTAAGTATATCAGTTAGGTGTCAGTATTGGCCTATTTGCATATCTACTAACCTAACCTCAAGAAGTCCTAACCTTGTCAAAGGTGCAAAGCAGATTAATTTAATTTTAACTCTGGCTTTAAAAGGTGGGAGGTTTTTAATAGACTATATTCCGTTTCATCAGGAAAAGTATTATAAAAAAGAGTTATGCCGCTTTCACTTAGCAAAAGTGTTAGTACTAGTGATATTATTTTGAAGGAGAATAGAAAAATGTATAATAGTGGCATAAATCAAGGAATTTTAGGTCTAGGGAAACGTATATAATATTTTTAAAATATCCTACGCATAGTAAGGGACAGCGATGGCGACTGTCAAGGACGCTTTCTCGCCCGAACTACTAGATAATGGCTGCGACAATTTTAAATAATTACATTTGGGGGTGTAAAGTGGCTTATAACTATGATTTATCCGGCACTCAGTACCTAGACTTTTGCACGCTTGAAAGTACGATAATTCACAAATACAATATTTAAGCATTTAAAGTGAAGCCATAGTTCAGCCTACACGTTATATATACGACCTGCAGAGAGCATCTAGTAGTTTACTGTCTACGAGTATTGAAATAAGGACGTAGATTGTTTATATAATTTTACTTCTGTAGAAGATAGGAGCTATTCGTCAATATTGTATTACATAATGGCTACACTATTTGAAGCCTGGATTTTGTTGTCCATGACGTGTCCGTTGATTAATTTATGTGTGTTCATCATGCACAAACCGTTTTTCTTTGTCTTATTTAACATAAGTTTTATTTATTTTTATTTTCCTGTAATTACACTTTTTATCCTTTTTACACTATTTTTTATACACATGTGCGTCTTATTTTTATACACACACATTGGTGTATTTAGTTTCGTGATATTATGCAAACAATCTTTACAAAATGAATAAATTCATATAATTAATAGCGTTCCTTAAGGGTGACGCTTTTCAGGAATTTACAGGTTTCACTCAAACATGTAACATACGCGTGTACACACGCAAAGTGGCGTGATCAGCCTGTTCCGACATGAAAGTTTGATCGTTCCTTTTACAGTTCCGATTGAAAGCTGAATTATTATCGCTAACAAAATGAATTATTTATTTATTTTAACCTTTTATTTTAATTACTTTGTGCAATGCACAGTACTCTATGCATTTGTACTGTTGCAATATTGATGTGTCACAAAGTTCCAACTCGCCATTTATAAGTTGTAAAACAGCTGAGCGCGCCAATCAGTGAGACATAAATCTCTCTCACGTTGTAGTATCTGAATGGCGGTTGTAAAACAAATAACGATTGTCAGACGGAACTGGGTCACAGACCCGCGAGACCTGAAGCTGCACTGTACTGAGTTAATTTATATTAATTACTTTCAATATGAGTGTATGTTGCCACGTACGAAGTCTGATTAAACATTTTGTAAAATTTTCTAATTTAAAACTAAAAGATTTGAAGAACAAGGCACATGGACGGACTATCAGGTAGCGGATCATTAGGAAGGCCAAGGTCCGTCCTGGACTGTAGTGTCGGATATGTATGTTGTAAGCTTTTATGTGGAACACCAGAATTATAGACGACAGCCTATACCTTTATTTTAAAAGTCTTATAATTATAATCATGATGTTGATGAATAATTATAACTTTGACATTCTTAATTGTGACTTATGTGTCTATTTATCCTTGTTAAGCAGACAGTTTGTAGATCTATATATATATTAATTCACATCAGGTAAATATCTTGTTTGTCGGAATAAGAAACAAATATAAATATACAACTTTATACTCAATTGGACTTTAGAAAAAATTAACGTACAAAGTCTGGATAAATGTAAATCTACAGGTTTTATTAAATGTTGTTTTTGTAGAACAAAAATAAATAGTGTCTACATTAAGAAAGCCAATATTGGCGTATCTATTACAGATGTAAAATTATAAAAAATATCTACATCGTTACATCAACGCTCGTACACAATAAATTACTAGAGGCATCCTACCAGTCATATGTACGAGATTTGATCAAAAAGTTCAATTTTGCAATTTTGCAATTTTCACCGCTGCGAGTACCCGATTAAAAAACCTTTTTATGTGATGTTGGTACACATGTTAGTGACAATCGTCTGAAATTTAGCCCTATTTGATGCGTTGTTTTGATTTTACATTTAACTGAGTAAGTCGTCCTTAGGTTTGTTAAGCAATTTTTTGTCATTCTATAATGCAAGGTTGAAGATCATGAATTAAATTTTGTGTAAACTGTTAGATACACTGCTCTGTCTTGGTAAACATATTCATAAGGCTTTTGGCGATACTGCAGTGCGTGAACAAGCGGTTTACAAGCTTCAAAGACCGCCGTAAATGACTTGAAGATCGTGGTTGTCAGATGAGGATAATTTTTTTTGTGTTCCACAAAATTTAATCGCTAGGCACAGTGGTAAATAAAGTGTACTATTCGGACATTTTACGCCATTTGTATGAAGCTATTTGCAGTAAACTGCTAGATTTACGGAAGAAATATTTATTATGTAAATTGCAGTTCCATAATGCGCCTGGACTCACGTCATTGCTTGTTAAGAATTTTGACAAGTTAGGCAAAAGAAAATGTCGTAATGATGCCACGGCCAATGCAGTATTCACCAGATGTGTCCCAACTCGATCTTTCCTCCTTCCAATATAGCCTATCCCGTGAGGTTGATGCTGATAAGTCAACTGTGTTTTAACATAATAAACTGTGTCTCTGTGTTTGCATGTTTTAAGATAAATAATTACCGGACATTTCAGTTATACGTTGAGATGCAAATCTAACTGAAATGAGAATTCAGAGAAAATAACGTGTAGCTAAGTGAAAAATCGTAGTGGAAAACGTAATTCTTTTTTTAAAACTAAACTTAAAAACGCGTGTACATGAAAAATTACATTTAGCAGTAAAAGCACAAATAAATTATTCGTGGCAGGATATCTGTGGGAGGACATCTGTTTGTCTGTCCGTTCTTGTTTCTATAAAATACAAAATTGAAGCAGGAGAATCATGCTTTATACCGACGCTTGAAAATTTATTACGTCACCACTCGTATGACGTCACGTACGCATTGTGCCTGTCTAGCGGGACTAATTTAATATTCTTATCTCACTGCGACGAGCGTGGGACAAAAGGTTTCGCTTTAGAATTCTAATAAGGACGAACGAAGCAATTCAAAGTTTAATGGAATTTTCACCCTTATGGAGGTAATGTAGGCGTTTTCATTAATGTGTGTGTGTGTGTGTGTGTGTGTGTGTGTGTACGAGCGCGCGCACGTTCATGTCTACATTTATTTTAATATAATGCTACATTTTTATCCTAGTGTTTCTTTATATAAAGAATTATTTGTCCAATATTTTCCACTTTTTTTCGGTGGTATAACCTAATTTCCAATTAACATTATATTAGTGTAAATAGATAGGGAATATTATGCTAATAGCAGACTATTGAGAAGCAAACTCATTAGTAGCAACACAAAAATAAAAATACATAAGACACTTATTAGACCGGTTGTTACTTATGGAAGCGAGACATGGACACTAATAAAAAAAGAAGAAGAAACACTAAGAAGGTTTGAATGAAAGATTGTAAGATCTGGTTATGGCCCGGTTAAAAGGAGATGACCAATAGAGAATACGAAATAACCACGAGAGAGATGAGCTACTGACTCATGAAAACACTGTAAGACTCAACTAATACAATGGATAAGTCACCTAGAGCGAATTGATGATCAGCGTATGCCAAAGAAAGTCTTGAGGACGCAAGTATATGAAAGCAGAGAGAGTGACCGACCTGGGATAAAATGTTTGGTTTTTTTATTAAATTAGATTTATTAAATTTTATTTAATAACTTTACTAATTTTATTCAACTTAATTACTTTAACAATTTTATTGAAAACTAAAAACATACAAAACTTCAGAAGGTTGGAAATAAAGAATTAATGATGAAATATATCAAAGTATAGAAAATATAACAGAAACAATAAGAAAAATAAGACTGTTATTTTTTGGACATTTATATAGAATGGACGACAATAGGTTAACAAAGGAAATCTTCAGATATCTGTGGGGGAAGAAGTCAACATCAAGTTGGATTACAGAAGTCCAAAAGGATTTAGAAAAAAAAATACACACGCAGAAGAAACAACTCAAAATAAAAGTTTTTCGGGCAAAAGTGTAAAAATGGAAGGAGTCCAGGTTAGGAGAGAGAAAAACGCAGGTTCTACATGGACGGAAGACAGCAAGAAGAGATACAGTGAAATGATGAAAGATTATTAGAGAAGAAGAAAAGAACAAAGAATAAAGAAATGAAATTGGCATGTGGTCCTTAGATGGCCGATACAAAAAAAAAAAATGGAAAAAATGAATATTTGAGAGTATCTTAATATTTACAAACCTAATTGCAATAATTTACTGATTAAAGAAAAAACTCAAATTAAAACGAAACAAAATGATGTATTTAAAATTATAAATTTATTAACATAAATAAAATATAAACACTAAATATGTCCAATATAACCCTCAAAACTCATATAAAGGTAACAAGTCAGGTGTAACTCCTAAGGCCGAAGAACAATAGGCGTAGCCCGAAGTAGTGTGTCAAACAGTTATAGGTTAGCGTCCTAGGCGAGGAATGGGAAGTGGCATTTTAGTGGGTCAGGTATAATACTCAAACCCACAGATCCAGGAAGTGTGCACCTTTCCGGACATTTGTACAGCAAATTTCTCTACCTGTCCTCGTAAAAAAATCCCTCAAAACAGCTGCTATGTAAACAGACATTAAAGGTTAAAACAATCAATAATGAAAGCGATAATGAAATCGATTATTCGTCATTTTATGTTGGAATCGAAACATATTCGTTTATTCGTTATTTTATAATTAAAATTGAATTATTTTGATTATTTGGTAATTGATTTATACACCTTTGAAGATACTGGTATATTCAGCGAAACGTATGTTAGGTGAATTGAAACGATAAAGTATAATACGACTACTTTCAGAAGAAATTTTATTTGATAATATATTATAATACTAGCTGTTACCCGCGGCTTCGATCGCGAATATTTGATTTTAATATGTATTTTAAGTGTTACTGTGTTAGAAGCATTGTATAAACACATTAAACGTTATGTTTTCCTCAACCATGGCTTTTATTTATTTCAGCAGTAAACTGAAAACCAAAAACAGTTGTCACCTAACCTCAGAAATGAAAACAACACATACTTTTGCTTTGCATTAAGAAACAGGACAATTTACAATTAGTACACTTCTTCTTTTCCACATCGTAATATATCTATACAATCGCATATTATACAAAACATCAAAAATATACTGCAGGAATGGATAAATGTACAGTTCCGGTGCCGCTAAATAAATTTTGTTTATTTACTTGTTACTACGGTAATTAATTCTGGTCTCCACGGTGTTGTTGACATCTTTAGTAGTAGTATTTAATGCAATTCATTAATTATTGATTGCATCATCAGAAATACGTATAAACATAAATTTCATAATTGTTTAAGACAATTACAAAATATGTGGACGTATCTGTATACATAATTATATAATATATCGATACCATCCATCGCATAGTAAAACATTAAAAACTGCAGGAACGGATAAAGGTGCAGTTCCGATGCCGCTAAATATCATTTGTTTAGCGTTTAAATATCACTTGTTACTATGGTAATTAATTCTGGTCTCCATTGTGCTGTTGATATCTTTATACGCGTCAACACAAAGGCTTAATTAAATGGGCCTAAATCGTGCGAACGGGGCAAAATATCAAATTCCAAGTTAGACAGTAGTTTTTCCCTTGTGTCAAAGGTTACCATTGCAAAATTTGGTGGCAATCGGTGTAACGGTGTGGATTTGTATTCAGTACACATAAATCCTCAGACTTTGAGTTTTATATGTATAGATTATACAACAATAATTACTACAATAAACATTCGAGTTACTTATATAGACATTTTGAGTTACAAAAAAATTTGTATACTAAAACGTATGTTGAATGTATATTTGTTTCTGTGTGTCAAGTAAATACATGTTTGTGTTTATTAGTATACAAGTACATTCATAGTCAGGATATTTTGTCTGTTATACAGGCATTGGTGTGTTCATATGTGGTCACTAGCGGTTACCTAGCAACCGCTGCACGCAACACAATTTACGGATGCTGCGGGCAGGAAAACATGACGTCATGTTTGTATAGCGGCAAAAAGTAAATTTATTACTAGATGAACTGTAGGCATGGCAGTCAGTGTGTGTAAGTGCGCATGTGCGGGAACAAGAGAAACGCCATTTTAATTAGGATTTAATAACGGTTTGTAAAATTTAATTAAAATTGTTTTCATTTGAATGTTCTCTTGTTTCTGTGATGACTTGATTGTACTTCAAAATACAGAATGTGATTTGCAAAAATCTGTTTTCAAGCTCCATCAAATTTGCAAGCAATGCATTACAAAAATCGTTACTATAAAAACAAGTTTAATGGCATTTCGAGGCAAGGAGCTAATAAAACATAAGAACAAACAAGAAATAAATACTATAATAATAATAATATACTAACAATGATATAATAAGAAATAATGATATAATAAAAAATAATCATATAATAAGAAATAATGATCAAAGATCGAATGCTAAAACAGGTGAGCCATTTTAGTTATTTGAGAAATGATATTGGCTATTATTTGGAAAGCATTATTTCAGAAAATGGAACAACAACAAAATGGATTCAAAAATAGGATGAAGCAGGGAAAAAAGGCTATTCGTTTGCTAAACTCGTTTCTTTGGTAGAACAAAATGAAACTTCAAACAAAACTGACAATCTACACAACTATTGTGGACCCCATTTTAACTTAAGGCTGCGAATGGTGGCAAATTTTAGATAAGGAGAAAAAGACGATAGACACTGTGGAAATGGACTTCTTAAGAAGACCATGTAATATTTCTAGAATGCAACATGTTAGAAACGAAGATATAAGAAGGAAAACAGGGCGCGTATTTACAACACCAGAAAGAATAGAATCCAGACAGTTGCTATGGTATGGTCACGTAATGAGGATGGAGGATAAGCGATGGCCGAAGAAAGCATTGACTTACACACCACAAAACAGGAGAAGAAAAGGAAGACTGACAACACAATGGAGAACAGGAAATAGGAAAAGCATGATAGATCGAGCTATTGAAGATGATGACTGCAAGGATAGGGAGAAATGGCGATCGAAATCCGGGATGCGGCATAGAGTGTAGGACTCCCGCTAATAATAATAATATTGGCTATAATAGGATTTATGACTTTGATTTCAAGTTTGGTAAGTTGCAGACGATCTATGGGACAATCAACCGTATTGTTAAAAAGAAGGTACGCTGAGATACAAAATTAAAGTTTTACAAAATTATGGTTGTCCTAGTGAATGTGATTGTAATGTGAATGTAATTCTATGAGTGTGAATTTAGTTCAAAAACCACGAAAGAAGACAGTCAAGTACAGGCCTGAAAACATAGCGTTTTTTAGAGGAGTTAAAAGGTTTTCTGAAATTGACCGTACAAGGAATCAAAACATAAGAGAAGAGTTAGAAGATTTTAACTCGAATCTCGAGTCGCATTACATTACACAAAAACGGTAGAAAGAACACTTAGAAAGACTCTCAGAGTCTAGACTGGCCAAACGAGTCTGAAACTATAAAGCTATAAGGCGCAGGTGTGTAGGTAGAACCAGGAAGATTTTGGAAGTTTTTTTTTGTGGTTGGAGGATTTTTGAAGGCGGAATAGGTAGTAACTTTCCTATGCCGTGTTGTGAAGATAATCATGATGATGATGTTTTAATTCCTGTGTTTTCATGAAGAGTGTGTTATCTGACATGTGTCTATACTTCAACAATCGGTGTAGCACTTATGTAACTAACAATACTAAAGAAATTATTACTTCACTAAGTCTGTACACGTACAAGCGCATTACTTTTTTTGTTTGTTAATGCTACCGATTTGTGACTGGGAAGTCATATAAATTTATAGAAGCACTTTGAGTACCCGTAACCGTTTGTGCATAGACCATCCCCTATGACCAGCGGTTTTTTAAAAAAAAGCACTGTTGTATAAACACTCATAAATACTTAATACAATGTAATACTAAAAAAATAATTATACCATACTTTTCCCTTATGAAAATAAGTATAATATTTTTATTATTGATTTTATATATTGCAAATAAAGCTGTTTAAAACTAAGTTTTTTTGTACAATTATTTTAACCAAAAAATTCTGTCAAATATTGTTTATCGATTTTGTAACTAATAATATAGTAATTAAAACAAACACGCTCGCTGCTATCAATAACATGCAAAATAAATACGAAATAACCTCAGAAAAACCGCAAACCTCACGTAAACAAAAATCGCAACTTCCACCTTGAACACGCAAAATGTAAACAAAGTCATGACGCTCCCAACTATACAAATAATTATTTTCCTAAAAACGATTTTCTTCAGTCAGTGCTGCGATCTGACGGCAGAAACACGAACTAAAATGTCAAATAAAACTTCTGGATTCGTTCTGTGGCGTAATAGTACGACGCGAAGCGTTTGAAAGCATTGAAAAGTGAGTGGCGTAATATTACGCCGCCTGTCAAAATACCAAGTCCACTGGCGGCGCAATATTACGCCGTTGGTCCTCAAAGTGTTAGGTAACACTGGGCATTTCTGTCATATTAACTACATTAACATTCTCTGTCAACATTGTTCAAGGTAGTTGCCAAACATCTGGCGTAGACGAGGTCTTTTATTGTGTCTACCTCTGCCTAGTCCTAACTAAAGCTTGTCAATTTCGTTGTTTCTTTTTAGGACATGACAATAGTAAAGACACAAAATAGACTTCTTGTCGCTTACTGGATTGAATTACGAGTAGTAATGGCAGTAACCGTTTATTTTGATGAGACGACTTATTGGTTGTCGTTTTTACTTCCATATTCCATAAGGAAATGGAAGTATGGTGATGGCAAAAAAATGGTGTTCGAGATTTTTGCAGATTCTGATTGTACTACCCTCAAAACATGAAAAAAAAGTCATTTTTCGAAAAGTGTCTGTGTGTCTATCTGTGTGTCTGTTTATCTGTCTTCTGTCTAAAGATTTTTTTCTATGGCAAACGATAACAGCCGGAAATTCAAACAGAATCAAATAATGTTTCGCATACAGTCCTGAATTGTAGAGATCTCAACATCTGTTGTTTTTTGTGAAGATCGGTTAAGGGAAAGGGGTAGTTTACCTGCAACGTTTTATGTTTTAACAAGAGTAAAGTACTTAATTTTGACAAATAAAGTATCCTGATAAGAAAATCTTAATAATCCACTGCAGAAACGTAGATGAAATATCTATAAATGAAGAGGCTAGTTGAACGGGGTGGGGGTAATCTTCTATAAATGAAAATTATAGTTGAAGGGGGAGGGGATAATTTTTATATGTGTACTACGTTATCGGCAACAAAGTAGTAGTTTGTTGTTAAAATCCTTCCCGGGCTGTTTGGCCGTAGTCCAATGTTTTCTGCAAAACCAGACGTTTCGGCAGTGCCGTCGACTGCCATCATCAGTGTAAATCGAGTGCGATAACGTGTGGTGGTATACGTTAGTGATCACAGTACTGTGGTTAAGGCTGAAGCAATAAGTGGAAAGAAGTAGTTTCTATGCAAACATTTCATTTCGTAAATAATTTTAAATATAACTCTTAGGACATGGGAGTCATGTATGGTTCTCCATACTGATATTTTTGTAGTGAACCGGTTCGGGGGGATTCAGTTGAATTTATGGACGCCGATTGTATCCCTCGATACAAGTGGATCATATCTGTTCGTTCGTTACTTTATTCCTATCACAATAATGCATTAGCCAACGGAAAACGAGTTATTTTACATATTTCTAGACGTTGTGCTGAATTTCTTACATTTTACAATTTTGGCACAACTGAATTTCTTCTTTGGTTTTCTTACACAGATAAACAAAACTACAAATTTTATTAGTGGTTAAATAATTTATGCTACACTCACTTGTTGCACACACCACTAGTCACTGTGACACCGATTAGCGCTTTCGAACGTACCCGTTTATCATCAGCTCGTAACTGCCACATCCTCTTTATGTACATCCTCTTTATATAATAGGACAACGAATTCTCTTTATGCTAGGCATTTTATAGAGGAAAATCATGAATTTAATAACACGTTGGAAAATTTTGATATTATAAAGGTAGTTAATAATACGATGAAAAGAAAGCTCATAGAAGAATTAGAAATTATAAAAGAAAGGGAAAAGGTATGAATAATTTAATGAATATTAAGATAAATTTTGAAAATGAAGAAATATTTTATAATATAATAAAACGTGAAAAGGTAGGTTCGGTAAGGAAAGAAAACATAGACATGGGCTGATGATGGTTTCACCCACGTGTAGGAAGTAGTTGACAATGGGTTTACCTGCAGTGACGTAGACGCCCTCGGTAGAGGCAGGTATATAAGGGAGTAGAGTTAGGGACGGATGTAAAAAAAAAAATCTGAGCCCTATCTTCACTTCACCACAGTAAACACACACTCTAGTTCCCCACACTTACGTACCCGCTTATAATCCTCCAATCTGTTCCTTCCGCCTCCCTTGACGGCACCCTGTCGCCACCTAACTCGTCCCTGTCTTGCCCCCCCCCCCAAAAAAGAACGTCGAAGAAGAAATAAACAAAACAAAATGAATAAATAAGGATGCCACAAAACAACTATAACGGCCACATCCATCTACCTCTCCCGCTCGCGTGTGGCTACCCACTACACTCTCATACAATATAACAAACAAACAATACTCTCCCAACTAAGTGCCTCCACCTTCTCAACGGCCCGGTCAACTGGCGTACGTCTCCCCTAAAATCCCTTACCCACACGGCTGAAGGGAGCTAGTCTCCAAAACAGCCCGAGTCCGACCACATTGGTTGGACTCAAAAAAAAAAAAAAAACGGATGTGGCAGTTACGATCTGATGATGAACGGGTACGTTCGAAAGCGCTAATCGGTGTCACAGTGACCAGTGGTGTGTGCAACAAGTGAGTGTAGCATAGAATAACAAAAGCAAGCTTGTTTCTTAAAAATAAAAACTGTTTTTTTAAATTTTCTGTAAACTTATTTTCCGTGTGCCGTGGACCGTGGTCCTTGTTTTGTGGATCAAAACCTTTCGCCTGCAGCTGCGGCAGTCATCCTCAGTTGTCTTCTGTTCTGCTCCTCTGGTGACTAAATAACAAAGCGACCCCAAACCGGATCCTTTTAAAAGTCACCATCTACATACATTTTTGTATACAGAACGTTTTTAGAACTAGCATTTTTTTTTCCAGCCTGAACCATGATGTGTATACGCATATGTTCCCTAATCTTTTCCTAAAATGTTTTTTCACTACCTGTACTCCTTCGACGTTTTCGTAGATAGAAAGCTTTTTTGACAGTAAATCTTATTCAGTGGCTAGGCCTTCAAAATAAACAAACGTGTGGAAATAATGTGTAAACGTTGACTGTAAAATTAAAGGTTGGATAAGGAAGGAAGGAGTGGGTTAGGCTTGTACCAATAAAGGTAAGTTAATGGAATAAATGCTTCTATACTTAGTGACTTCTAACAACACCTCGGACAAGACCCGACTCTGCCTCTTTAACTCTACAGGACGAAATATGAGACATTTCTTCCAAACTGCAGTCCGTGTCGGCCCATTAGACTGCAAATATCTTGGAGTCAATCTTGAATGCGGGCAAGGTGTTGGCTGCTGGCTGTTGGAGTCTCTGAATGCTGCTGGCAATAGCATATCAAAAGAACCGCTGACCGAGCCCGTGCACAAATCCGATCCCTCCGGATCCTCAGCAGAAATGACCGTTGCTCGAGTATGATGCTCAGCAGGATCTACACAGCGTGCGTTTGTCCCGTAATGCCCAGCCGATCCTCCTGACCACCGACCGAGTGCGACTCAACCCCTACAGGATTACAGAACGCCGAGCTCTTCGCTTAATTTACCGCCGTCCTCCGCTCACTAACACAAGCAACACCGATCTGTATGCACTAAACAAACACGTCCCAGACCTAAATTACCTTCCTACAGAAATTACACCGCAAATATGGTAAAACTGGCAAAACCCATCGCCGTTTCCATCAATAGAACCACAAGAAACTCCTTCAGACCTTCTTTCCTAATAAATCGCACACTGATTCCTGCCGATGAACCACAGTCCAGAAACAAAAACAGAATCCGGAATAGACATATTCCTTAACACTCCGACGTTTAATACCGCTTCCAATCAAACACTAATTTCCATCCCCTGATCATAACCCGCCTGAAACAAAGCCCAATTAACTACTGTCGCGCTGAACTCTTAATCCCTTGACGCCATTCTCACGATAGCCGCCATATTTAACGTCCTGCGTTGCTCGACCCCTACCGTTATAGCTTACTAGTTTGGCACTAATCTTTCTGATGATGACGATGATGATGATGATGATGATGATGATGATGATGATGATGATGATGATGATGATGATGATGATGATGATGATGATGACGACGACGACGGCGGCGACGACGACGACGACGACGACGACGACGATGATGGTGGTGGTGGTGGTGGTGGTGGTGGTGGTGGTGGTGGTGGTGGTGGTGGTGGTGGTGGTGGTGGTGGTGGTGGTGGTGATGATGGTGCTGGTGGTGGTGGTGGTGGTGGTGGTGGTGGTGGTGGTGGTGGTGATGATGACGACGATGATGATGATGATGATGATGATGATGATGATGAGTTATGTAATCTCACGGGAAAAATTAAACTACGCTGTTGGCAAAACTGATGTATTATTACTGACTGTGTACATAACCTAGAGTGACAATCAGTTGATGTCAACATAATAAAGAAAACTGGAAAAATATTAAGGCGTTTGGAAGTTTAACAGTAAAACTTGAGGTTCTGTCACAAACTATATTATAGAGATACAAGTAGTAGAAACACATTGGAAAAGGTATAACGTGTAAATAAAATTAAAACTTCATGAGACCACGGCAACACGGCATAGGTAAGGTGGTGTCTATTCCGCCTTCAAAAAACTTCCAGCCATCTCTTACTGGGTCTATCAACACACGTGTGTCCTACAGATTTGTACTTCCAGACTTCTTTGGCCAGTCTGCAACCTGACGTTCTTTCTAAGGGGTCATTGCACCGTTGTCTGTAATCTTATAATATTTCATTCAAGCTAAAAACCTGTAACTCTTCTCTTACGGCCTCATTTCGTATACGGTGAAGTTTAGAACACCTTTTAACACCTCTTAAGAATACCATTTCCGACGTCTGTATTTACTGTCTTATATTGTGAATGTTGTTCATACTTTACACCCATGGTACAGTCCAGGGACGGCCATTAGTTGATAAAACTGTAATTTTGTATTCCGATGTACCTTTTTTTTTAACAATATGGTTGATTGTTCCACTTATTGTTTTAAACTTACCTAACCTAACATCAATGTCATAATTTCTATCATGGTCAATATCACTTCATAAATAATTATAATTCTTAACCCTTTCTAGAGTTCGATCATTAATCATTATGAGACAAATATACATGTTCAAAATGACAGCACGTACAAATATACGTTAGAAATCTGGTAATAAAAATTTACGTCACCCTCCAAAACGATAGCATACAGCTTCCATCCGGCATATTGTTGAGAAATTAGAGTAATGAATACGCATCGATCCCATGACCAGCAATACATTTGAGACCAGTAAATATTAACTATATGCATGTAGGCAGTGACAATAGGGAATTTAAATTGTCCCTCACGATATTAATACAATAGTGTTACGGCATCACAGAACAATCTACGTGTTTGTCGAACGTTCCAGAGAGATCCAGAATGTAAGCGTGTGGAGTACGTACTGCTAGACGCATTTTGCGAGAAACTTCTCGACTGTGCCGGGCTTCGCTCGGGCGCTCGGACTGCGTCAAGGCCGCAGTTAATTACGTAGTTCACACGAAAGATAAGACGCAGTTTGGAAGCTTCTGGTGAGTGAGCGGGACTATAAATACCTGGGGTAGCGGCCTTAGTTTTCAGTTCAAGATATTGGATAGTGCGGTTCGAGAGTTTTAGTGCGAGATATATTTCCAGAGTGGTTCGAGTTATTACTGTGCACGTTTAAGTAGTTATTAGTGAAGTGTTGCGTTTTATAATCGCACGGTATAATTGTATTATAATTGAGTTTTAATATTAGTGGACATTTTATTGCGTGTGAACAATATTTTCATTTGATTTGTTGTAGAGACCGTCTTGTTAATTACGAACTGTTGTACTGTAACAATTAAAGGAGTGATTAGTGACTTAATTGGTGTCTTGTACTTATTTTGTTTCCACTGTGCCTACAACGATCGAGTAGACCGTCCTAATAATACGTTCTCAACACTATTTTTTACACTTATTGTCACTTTCCCCATTATTTTGTTTCGTGCGTACAATACATTCCCTTGTGTCCTTAATACACATGTCAGCTTTTAATAAGTTCTGATGATTTGAATATGTGCCGTGTGGAACGTAAAATATATTACTGTCTTGATTTGACAGACAGATTTTGAATTACAAATTGTGATTCTCTGCGGCCAATGAAAGGAGTGTAAGAATCTAAAAAAATATCTGTCAATATTGTTACGACGGTCGCCTTGATCGTCGTATGGTACGTTGGAAACAAAATACACTACACCAACGAAGTCACTAATAACAGCTTTAATTAATCACAAATAGAATTCTCCTAAGGCTTTCACGGCCGGTGCCAGTTGTATAAGACGAGTTTTCCGGGCTGTTTGGCCGTGGTCTATGGTTTAACAAGTGTACCAACATTGGAAAGAAACATTATAGAGATATAAATAGGCGTGAATGTATAAAAGACACTATTTACATTTTGCGTTACTATGGAAACAAAAATCAACGCTGTATTGAGTCAAACAAAAAAATATTAAAAATACTTATAGTTATGCGATTTTCATGATTTGTATACCATTTTATTCAGAAAAGCGTAAAGAAAAATATAAAAATAAAAACGCAATTTTTAATTTTTTCAATTTTTTCGGTTCCGACTTCCGTTAATGACAAACCAGAATTTGCTGATCTATGACCACGGACATAGATTTTAAACCAGCAGTGGTTTGTTGCTGGTCCATAGACCACTGCCAAACAGCGCGGAAAAACTCGTCTTATACAATCACAAATAGAGTGTATAACCAACTCCTACAATAATTCCAGTTAAAGTCCACACCCAATAATAACGTCAAATAATAGAGTCCCACACTAATTATAACACAATAACACTTCGCTACAATACTTCAACCGCTACTCGATCCGCACTAAGGAAAATCCTCACGTAACTGACTGAACTAAGCCAGATGCTCTTGCTTTTATAGAGGTCCAGTATAGCTTCACTTCCTTACTGCACGCAAGCTTAATGCGTATCTTAAGTGTTCTTGAACACAATGGAACCTGCTTGTGAGCGCGGCCTTGACTGAGGCTACACCTACCAGACCTACCACACTAGGCGGGGAACGGGTGGAGAATGTTCTAGACCAGTGGTTCCCAAAGTAGGGCCCACCACACTCCCAGAGGTCCTCGAAAATGTTTCGGGGGTCCGCAGACACTTTTAAGCAAAATTATGATATACCGTAATTTTCTCTGATTTTTATGCTCTGAAATATAAATTTTAGAATCTTAAAACAATTAGTAGAAGATTTCGGCAGAAAGTTCAAATGACAGGTCATTAAAATTTCAGTTTTAGCAATTACAGCTAGCTGACTTCTGGTTATATGTAATGACTGACTATCCGGAACTCGCAAAAAATGCTTTGAAGCGTTTCCATCTACTTATTTGTGTGAACCGCATTCTCCCTGCTCACGTAGTTGAAGTCAAAGTTAAGAAATAAACTCGATGTCGAGGGTGACTTAATATTGAAATTATCAGACATTAAACCCGATATTGCAGAGCTGATTGTTGAAAACCAGCTTCATTGTTCGAACTGAACTATGTTTGATATCATTAATATCATAATTTTGCAAGTTAAGGAAATTTTGATTTTAATATATTTTAATTGATATGTAAGAGTTTCTATCACATTTACTGTTTGTTTTATTTCAGAACTCAGACGGAGTCCATGAATTTCTAAATTTTTGAGGTGGTTCCGCGGTCTGAAAAGTTTGGGAACCATTGTTCTAGACTTTTTGATAGTGTTATCGTTACGATACATTTCTCTGTCATTGACCTTATATTTATGATCCTTGTTATGGGTGCTGATGCCACGGTTCACTTCGGTTTTCTTTTTCAGTAAAACTTTGTGGATCCCACTTTTTGGCAAATATGCCATGTGACAGGCATGGTGGAATGATTATAGGACAGTCGACAACTTTGGAATTGTTGTGTGGACAGGATGGATAATGTTATTTTGGAAATAGCAGCTATTTTTATGGCTTCTTTAAGTGTTTACGTGTTTCCAGATTTCCTAACCTACATTTATAACAAAAATTGATTAAAATAAGGGTTTAGTCAATTTATGCAGAGAAAAAACAAATTTTCCACGAACATTAAAAATGGGATAAAATTCCTGCTAACAGATATTGGTCGAATAGAGAGGGTTAGAATATTTAAGTATCTAGGGGAAATAACTCAAAAAGAAAATGTTTATAAATAATCTGCTATAGAAGAAAGGATTCATAAAATGGAAAGAGCATATGGCATAACTAAAGATATTTACAATAAAAAGTTCATATCTAAAAATGCGAAAATAAGGCATTACAGTACAGTGTAGTGAGGCCAGAATGTTTGCATGCAAATGAGTGTCTAGCATTAAATTATAATTTAGACAAACTAGAAATATTGGAAAGATGAATTATTAGGAAAATATTAGACCCACGAAACACTCCAGAAGGTTCGAAATTAAGAAGTGATGATCAAATATATCAATGTATAAGAAATATAACAGAAACAATGAGAAAAATAAGACTACTATTTTTTTGACATTTATATAGAATAGAAGACAATAGGTTAACAAAGCAGATTTTCAAACATCTGTGGGGAAAGAAGTGAACATCAAGACGTCCAAAAGGATTTAGAAAAAGAAAGTAATATAAACGCAGATAAAGCAACTGAAAGATACGTTTTTCGGGAAAAAGTGTTAAAAAATGGAAGGAGTCCATGTAGGAGAAAGAAAAACGCAGATTCAAAGTACACTGAAGACAGAAAAAAGAGATATAGTGAAAAGATGAAGGAATATTAGAGAAAAAGGAAAGAACAAGGAATAAAGAATTGAAATTGTCATGTGGTCCTCATATGGCCAATACAAATAGAAAAAAAGCTGTTATTCATTAGAGAAGTTGTATGCCACTTTTCATGTCAAACAAACAGGCACATGGGTTACAAACTATTGAACATTTAAAAAAACAAAACCTGAATAGTTCAGCATACTGTGACTCATTGCCCGAGGTACTCTGTGGACATTGTATCGCATAGGTCACATATGACCTACAAAATTTGCCAAGTGTAATGGGGATAAATTTTAGCAAGAGACGAACTACAAAGCCTTTTTACCTACCAGCTTAAAAGCGCCATCAAGTAAAATGTAGTAAAAGGTTTTCTTTGGGAAGCAGAGCAATTTAGGTCAGTTGAATGAATACAAAAACACACATGCAAACGCTTTCTATCTATCTCTTTTTCTCTCCCTCTATCTCTCTCTCCCTCCCACCCTCTCTCACAAACAAACACACACATACACATACTACACATCTAATGTAATCTAGGTAGCAGTGCTTGGCAGCGTTTCCATTAACGCAGTTTAAATGGTATTTATCGCACTCCCGACGAAGCGAGCATACGAATATATTTCACTTCACAGCTTCCGCAGAGCAAAGACTTGAGTACAATAGAAGAAGAATTATGACGTCACTATAATCTAAATCCTCTATTGTAGTGACAAGATCACTGACTACTTTTAGGTTACATTTTTATTTTACCCAAGATAAAAGGAAATGGGACTGAATATAATTTTTTTCTTTAAAAAATTCATCTAGTAGATTTGCTACTTCTAAAGCAGAAAATAAGTTGTGACGTCATAAGCAGTATTTGATTGAGGGAAATTAAAATATAACAAAAAGCAGAAGAACTAATCATATAGACTACCGACTGTTTACATATCTCGAAATTCAATTTCATCATCATCACTTTCACATAACAACATAAGCAAGGTGCTCCTGTTCAGTCTTCGAAAATCCTCCAGCCATCTCTTCCTGCGTCTACTCACACACCTGTGTACTACAGGTTTTTATTTCCAGACTTGTTTGACTCGTATTCAATCTGACATTTTTCCCGTGTGTTCTTTCCACCGTTGTTTGTAATCTTTTAATTTTTCATTCAAGTTAGAAAAACTGTAACATTCTCCTATGGCCTCATTTATTATACGGTCGATTTTAGAACACCTTTTTAACTCCTCATAAGAATGATATTTACGAGGCCTGTATTTTACTGTCCCGATTTTTTGGTTGTTGTCTCGAATTCACACCTATGGATCCAGTACAGGAACTGCCATAACTTTGTAAAACTTTAATTTTGACCAACTCATAATAATTCAATAAAACAAAATAAATTATTATTAATTCAATAATAATTCATAATATATTAAACAATAAACAAAAATAAATTAAAATAATAAGAATAACACACTAAAAAATGACGAAATGTAAAAGGTTACAAAAAAAATTTTAAGTCAAGAATGAAGAAATTAACGGGAGATTCTTAAAACAATTTGACGGACGTTAGAAAAATGCCTAACGGAAAAAGGTAGACAAAGTTCCCGTGAAGAGCGGTAGCAGCTAGAACCAATAGGAGGGGCGATGACATAAGGGGAGGGGCCTAAAGTATAAAAGCCTACAACGTACAGTTGATAGACGTTGTTTAAGACCTGAAGATGTCAGTAATGACGAAAAGCTTAGTCGAACAATAAAAAATTATAGCAGTTAGCAAATTCATAAAAGAAATAGTAAGGATGGCTGCTAATTTAAACAATACGAAGAACATAATAATTCAGTTTACTACAACTAATTTAGTATAACAATGAGCAAAATATATCTCTTTGCTTTATTGGGTAATAAATGGCAGAATCTTGTGCAATGTTGAAGAAATATGTATATTTGGAACGCATGTCGAATTTATTTAATACATTGAATATGACAGAACCGTTTGCTGAAAAATATGATGATTGATTTCTGTCCTGTTTCAATATAATATATTATTAGGCAAATTGACAACGGACGTTTGATTGTCGTGGACAGTTCTGCGTAAAATTTTCCTCCCATGTACGTTTTGAATCAGTTATATTTATGTCAACTGAATCGATAAATACTTTGATCTCGACGAGGAGATTGAAGCAAGTATTTAAATGGCTCGTTCTGCCTTTCCCCAAACTAAATACATTTCATGCTAACAGAACTCTGAGCCTCCATCGCAGAGAGAAGGATTTGTTATATACTATGTGTGGTCCCGTGGAAACTGATATAAACTACATCACTGTTGTTGATAAAACACGGAACAAATCTATTTGTTTCATTTTTTAGTAACAGATTGAATAAATAAACTGTGTGTCTAAATCTAATTATTGCATAAAAATTGCGATTATTTTTTAATAATATAATATAATTAATGTACGAAATCTTCCCCATGTCTTCTTCTAATATCAAGTCTTGATGAAGGTCACCTAGGACAAGCAGCAGTGGAAGATGAATTCAGTCACTTCTGTATTCTTTGGTTCCGGAAAATGTGTGTATATTGTACAGCCGGAATAATAATAAAATAATGAATAACATTTCCTTATTAGTATTCTTGCCAGGCCTTTTCTTTACCATGAAATACGTTAATGAGAAATGTCTCCTTGTTTTTCTTCTTGTTCTTCTCTTGTTCTTGTAATTTTTGTCCTTCTTGTTTCTGTTCTGGTTGTTGTTTTTGCAATAGTAGTAGTAGTAGTAGTAGTAGTAGTAGTAGTAGTAGTAGTAGTAGTAGTAGTAGTAGTAGCAGTTGTTGTTGTTGTTGTTGTTGTTGTTGTTGTTACTCTTCTCCTCCCACTCCTTCTTCTTCTTCTTCTTCTTCTTCTTCTTCTTCTTCTTCTTCTTCTTCTTCTTCTTCTTCTTCTTCTTCTTCTGCTTCTTGTTGTTGAGGACTTGGAACCTAGAACCCGTTGCGCACTCGACGATTTGATTGCCTTTTCTTTTGTCTTCTGATGTTGCGGTTCCCCTGGAAAGATAAAACATTAATTGCATAGGTAATCTAGGCTGACGCAGTCTTTGCACATGGTCCGTCCAATCCCTGTCTTCTGTCTACTTTTTAATCCTTTCCTACAAATTGGGAGTACCAGAGCCCACAATGATGGGATCACTGTCTGTCTCGAACACTGATTTACAATGTAAGTAGGAAATTTATAGTAAAGTAAGCCGGCCGTACAATGGAGCGACATTTGTTTCGCGACAGAACAGTTTTGACGCATCGTGTTGCAAAGCGTCGCTTCAGTGGCGAGAGAGGCGTGAGACATTGGCTCACGACAAAAGAATTTCTAGTCATCTGTTTTTGAGGTGTAAGAGTGTGTGGTTCGTGGGTTCGGGACAAGACATTATTTTGCATCTATTTCATTTGCAACTACACTTACACTTGTTTCAATTTTATACTCAATAACAATTAATAATATTAATAAATACATATATACAAATACACAATAGCATACGAGAATCAAAACAAAACGAAGGGACAATGCACGCACTTTCTAAGGAGGAGTAAGTAAGTTTAATATTGTTACGTAATAAGGAATGTTCTACAAGGATCTTGGCTATCCTTCTATCTCTCTGCTATTATTGGTATTTTTGTCTTTGTATACCAATTCCATGGCTGTTTTATACAGTCTCATATCTCCCTTCTTTTTTCAGTTTTTCTATTTCCTCGCACTTTTCTCTGATCCAGTTTTCTTTTGCTCTTTCAGTTTCTCTTCGTAGCTCATTATTAAGTCTTCTGTAAGGTTTCTTCCCTTCTTCCGTATTAATATTTTTCCACTTTCTTCTCTCTTCCATTCTGTCGACCATTTCTGCTGTTACCCAATCATTTCGTATTTTTTGTCGCACTCTAGTTCCTAAGACCTCTTTAGCTGTTTCCTTTATACCAGTCTTCATGTTTTCCCATCTTTCATTTATATTTGTTTTCTTAGGTTTATCTGCTGTCACTGTCACAATTTTTCTTTCAAATTCAAGCTTTATTCCTTGTTCTTTTACTTTTCCAAATTGAAGTCTTCTATTTTCTGACTTTTCTTAGTCTTATTCAATTTCAGATATATTTCCGCCACCACGAGATTATGATCAGAGTTTACATCTGCTCCCGGGTAGCTCTTAGCACTTAAAATACTGTTTCTATATCTTTGTTGTATCAGTATATAGTCAATCTGGTATCTATCACCATTTATTCTGGATGTCCACGTATATCTCCTTCTTTTGTGTGATTCGCATAAAGTATATGCGTCAACAATCGAAGTTATTCCGGACCGTACCGGTCCGTGCGCTCTGTGTTCAAGGACACTGTTTCTAGTAGATTTGAGAGCGTCTGATTAACACGTCATCCAAAGTGGCAGATTACTCTGGTATCTCAGGGGGGGGGGGATAAATGTAGGCAATCAGCGACGGTCAGTATCAGTTTTACGTCGGGCGATTACACTGAGTGCCTTCAAGTGGTGTATTAGTGAAAAGTGATTATTGTGTGGGATTCTATTAGTTGATATTATTATTAGTGTAGACAAATTAACTTGTTTTATTGTACGTGTATATTCTTGTTGAATAACTTGATGGTTACAAAGTGTTTACTAGTGACAATTAAAGCTGGTTTTTAGTGACTTCATTTGTGTCTTGTGTTTTGTTTTCCACTGTACAATACGACGATCAGTGTGACCGTCGTAACAATATGAACTCCTCGTCTTGTGCGGTTAGAATCAGCGCATCCGCAGTTCAAAATAAAGCTCTTTAGTTGCAGGACATAAATTGAAGTAGCTTCGTCTTTGGTCGCGAGGGGTTCCGCAACCTCCCTAGACAATGTGGCAGCCAGTGTGTGGCATTTTATAGATCCTAACGGCGGTAAAGTTGACCTGCGACGCTTTGCGACACAATGCGATAAAACACTTCTGTCGCGAAACAAAATGTCGCTCCAGCGTGTGGCCGGTCTAAGGCGACAAAATTCGACACACGTTTCTAACTAGCACGTTAACAAAGTATTGCGTTGAAAAGGAGAGAAACAAAAGAAATTAACAAGAATAATTAAGCTGGTTAAAACTTACACAGCATATTCACGTTTAAATAACAGTGAATATGTAACAAAATAAAATTGGTTATTTTCCCGTATTGTCATGTTGAACACGTTCTTCTATTAAACCACGACACGGTAACACATTAACTGTAAAACAATGGTATCGCGTTCGGCTCCAATAATCTGCACGTGGAGCGCATTAATTTCAAACTACAACAACGGAGCGTTATCTTGGCTTAACAGCAGCGCTGCCAACATTGCTACGTGTAACATAATGATTATTGTCGTTACAACTTTTACCTACGTGTTTTTAGTGACTGTTTACCCCCTTATTTTCTAGGGCAGTCGTTAGATATTTTGTTGCCTTGTACGTTTAGCAATTTATAAACGACTTTTTAACGTACACTTCATTTCTGATATTTTACTTCTTCTTCTGGCACTACGGTCCCTGTAGAACCTTGGTCTATTCAATGATTCTCCTCCATTCTTCTCTATCGACAGCCTTATTCTACCAGCCTGCCACTTGCATTTCCCTCAAATACCTCTACACATCTTAATACCATCACCTCCTTGTAGGTCCTCTCCTTCTTACTTCCTCCGGCTTCCATTCCAATGCCATCTTTGGGCCTCGATCACTTCGCATTCTTACCATGTGTATAACAGTTTACACAGAAATTTAAGAAATGGGAAATTTTTAGTGTGGTTCAGGGATACGTGTAGGACTTGCGCGAGGTACGCCTGAGCGCCGCCGCAAGTGAGCTTGGTAGGAAGCTCATGAGGTACGAACGATACCTGATCGCATGGTTGGTTAACTTGAGGGGGGTGGCGGCAGTAGCCGCGGCACTTCAACTCAAGAGCACACCGCCCAAGTGCAGACAGCCGTTACAATTTTAATGTTTCACCTTTTTAATGAATCGTTTGAATTTAATAAGGAAGTTAACCAAGAAGATGGGTTATCTGCCACCCTCTTTATTATCGCGTTACACTATGCCACTAAAGACATAGATAAGTAAGGAACAATACTAAATAAGACAAGCCTAATATGACCACGGCTAGTCGAGTATACTGTTACGAGTGTGGTATCGAACAGCGTAGAAGAGCTGAGAACATTCTCCATTCCCCCAGTTTGGCAGGTTTTGCGTCTTTCATGTAGGTGTTGTAGTGTGTTCCAAGTACACTTGAGACACTCATTAAACCGGCGGCATGCAGTAAGGAGGGAGAGCTGTACTGGACCTCTCCACGACCTATATAAAGCCATAGCAGCCGGGTTGTAAGTTCAGTTACGTGAGCGATTTTCGTTACCGCGGATCGACTGTTTGTCGAAGTGAAGAATCATTGTGTTAGTAATTGTGTTGAACTATATTAATTGACATTGGTATTGCATGTGGACAAATCTAACTGGAATTATTGTCCGAGTTGGTTATAAACTGTTATTTGTGATAATTAAAGCTGGTTTTAGTGACTTCATTGGTGTTTTGTATTTTGTTTTCCACTGTAACATACGAAGATCAGTGAGACCGTCGTAATAATACAAATAGCTGAATCAAGAATCCGCTGGAATGTGACTCAATGTAAATATCATCAAAACTAAACACATGCTGATTTCTGCACAATAAATTGGAAGAAATCTATATAATTTATGCAAAGAGGACAATTTATTCGATGCAGTTAATAAGCTTGCATGCATACCTCGGAAACATGACAGATAACAAAGAGTGCATAAAACAACAGGATATAAATAGAAAAGAGATCACATTATGCTAACAGGAGACTATTGGGAAGCAAACTCATTAGTCGTAACACAAAAATAAATAAGATCACTATTACTTTAACGACTCAGAACACTAGGTTTTTTATAAGTAAAAGCAAAACGTTTTACCTTACACCCTTAACCGGTTTTCTCCTTTAAAAGGCTTCTTCTGAGAAAACCGGTTAAGGCTGTAAGAGGTAAAACTTTTTGCTTTTACTTATAAAAAACCCAGTGTTCCGAGTCGTTAAAGTAATAGTGATATTAGTTAAGTAACGGACACGTCATGGACAACGAAATCCAAGAACAAAAATAAATATATCTAAGATACTTTTGAGACCGGTTGTTTCCTATGAAGGCGAGACATGGAGACTGATAATAAAAGCGCTAATAAACACTAAGAAGATTTGGAAAAAAGACCATAATTCGTATTTATAGAACGGTTAAGTAAGTCGAATGGAGAATAAGAACTAACCAGGAGACAGATGAGCTATTAAATCGCCAGGACATTTTGAGATTCAAAAATGTTCAACGAATAAAATGGCTAGGTCACCTAAAGTTGATGGATGGCAAAGAAAATTCTGTGGGCGCAAGTCTAGAAAGGCCTAAAGAGGGACCGACCTAGGATAAGATGATTGGATAATATGGTAGAAGATCTCAGAAGAATGGATGTGAGTGGTTACACTGAGATGGCAATGGACAGCAGATAAGAATAACAGCCCGGTTTATTCCAAAGTTTATAACTTAAGGCACTCAGGCGCTTTAAATTTGTAAACCACAGATTCATACCAATTATATTGTTACGGCAATTAGGTATAACGCTCTCGAAATATCCAGAGCGTCATTTACACGTTTCTCGCCTAGCCGAGCAGTTGGAGTGTCTCGGTCAAGGCCGTGATCTCACGTAGCTTCCGCACTTTGGGAGCTCTTGCAACTACGCAAATTATGCCGTAACAAAAATGGAAAATTATTCTGGTTCTTCTGCGGGGTGTACGGCCGGCTTAGAAGTTACTTACACCTGGCGGTATGATAGAGTAGAGATCAAGTGATCATTGCGGAATAGTGCAAAATGACTATTGTGTTATAATTAGTCCAGAACTCTAATGGTTGACATTATTATTCGTGTAGACAAATTTAACTTGAATTATTGTATAATAGTGCTGTTACGATTTCAAATTGTTATTTGTGACTAACTAAAAGTAATAATTAGTGACTTCATTGGGTCTGTGTTTTGTTTCCACTGTTCGAAACGACGATTCGTGAGACCCTCTTAACAATATTGTTTGGAAACGTCTTTACATGCTTTTGTGCTTATGCTGAACTCTGGATTACTATGCAGTTCTTAGCTAGTAATTGCAACTGAAATTAGTTAGTAACATGAAATATATTACTAATTGTTTAATACTTCAATTACGGTAATATAATTTTTGTAAAATAATTTTTCAGATAATTAAAAATCCAATGGAGTACCCTGGACAAGATGGTCTGCCTAATAAAATTAAATGTGCTCTTTCAAGCTAATGTATACAGCTGTTTACTCCCAAGTATAATCACGCCAGTTGCCGCGGGCCTGCGGTTTCTAAACCAGGTCGGTCCTTTGCTAACATATGTTCCACCAGCTGATTCTGTATACTATGGTAATTAATATTACCCCCTGTAATCGCAAAATTTATTAACAAAATTTAGGAATTATTATTTTTTTAAAAATTGTAACCGTCGAGACAGTCGTAACAATATTTATTTATTTAATGAAGTCAATGGTTAAGAAGACACCAATACTGCGCAGTATCTTCACGAACGAACCTCCTCCAAGAGACAATCACTGTGACACGTTTTTGACAGCTTTCCATCTATTTTCAGAGTGCCCTGCTCTTCATCATCTGCGAACCAAATTTAATATCCCTTCAGATGTTAGAAAAAGTTTAAATGACAAGACTGTAGCAGCCGGAATACTTCTCCTGATAATGGAGATTCAGTCGATAGCAAAAATATAGGTACGGACTATTAAATTTATAAGAACATTAAAATTTGTGTAATTTCTAGGACGTTTAATTTTATGGATTGATACGTGGTCGAGATTTTTATTACTGTTTTATTTATTATATACACTATTTGTGTTACATTTATTGTTATATATTGTTTGTCGTTCCATTTGTTATTACGTGTTATATTTATTATTACATATAAGCTTAATATGTTATTAATTAAAAACATGCTGCGTATTTATAATGTTTGTGTTGTGTGGGACAATTTTTATCATTTTATTTGCATTATTTTTACTGGTATTTAAACAAATATCTAATGTAGTTTTTAAATCGTACCAGTTCCTGTGTATTTTGTTGCAATCTTAGTCTTCACTACGCTTCTTCTAGTTTAATATATTTCACTGCGTCTGTATAAGAATTTCTGTACTATTTACAAATTCATTTTTATAATTTGTATGGTCGCTAATGACCAATGCTGTTGCAGCGACCTTATAAATAAATAAAAATATTCTTTAGGGTAATAACGTCTATGGTTAAAGGACGACACCAACACTGTGCACGTATAACACTGTAACGTTTCATTAAATGTCAGACACTTTTAACAATCATAATTGTTGTCATTGTGACGTCAGAAAATCTGAAGCTTCTGTGCTGTAATAAAGCAAACAACAAAGCAACGGTACCAGAAAGTTGCCTAGCATTCGTTAGCGACCTATAATTGCCGTATACACATTGACTTCTTTTTTCATAACAGTTTCCTCTCTGCGATTGGTCAGTATCAGATCAAATTACAGAACAGCCAATTACAGAACACAATTGAAGTTGTTGGCAAATTTATAATGAACCACTGGAAGCAAGGTTTGCGTTTCATTAACAGTTGTTTGCTGTGTGGTCATATAATTGAAGATAAATTCTGTCGCTTAATGAGAGGGAGTGAGTGAGTGAGTGAGTGAGTGAGAGAGAGAGAGAGAGAGAGGAGAGAGAGAGAGAGAGAGAGAGAGAGAGAGAGAGAGAGAGAGAGAGAGAGAGAGAGAGAGAGAGAGAGAGAGAGAGAGAGAGACAGACAGACAGACAGACAGACAGACAGACAGAAAGAGGGTGAGTGACTTAGACAGAGAGACTGACAACAGTTAGTAGGTCCTTCTCCTCCCTTTAAGCCGGTGGTGTTAGTAACACGTGTTACAAACAATTTTAAGTAACATTTCGAAACACGCTTCTGAATTTGTTACCAACAAGCTGTGTTATCAACAGAAATACCATGTTATTAACAAGAGCTTTTTATCCACTAGAAATCGGTAAAGATCAAAGAATGTTGATAACATTTGTTAGTAACACCTGTTACCGCGCCTCTTCGATGTTAGTAACATTTTCCCTCCCTCCTGCCACCATTTTATGTTCTATCATTGATATTAAATATTCAAAGTCACAACTAGTCATTCTTAGAAAGTTTTTAAAGCTTCCGTCACATCTTAATTCGCCTGAGACAAAGATCAACATCATCTTCATTCAAGTCACTTAATAGGTCACTTCCACTGTATTTACCTCTTGCCTGCAGTGAAGGTCTCACCCAGAATCTTCTTGGTCTTCTCTGCTTTGCCAAGATCACACACGCAGCTGCAGCGAGAACAACGTCTTCAACACTCGACATTCTTCTGCCAACTGACCAGCGGTGGCGTGGTGGCGTAATGATGCGGCAAAATATTAATAAGAACCAGAAAGTCAACTAGCGTTCTGTTAGCAACATTTTTAAGTAACACTTGTTACTAACAAAAAAGTTAGTAACATTTGGTACTAACATCGATGTAAACGCGGCTTTAGGATTTATTCAGTGATTTCGCTGTAGTGTTAACACAACACGCCTGTACTATTTGATGGTGTTCTTTTAGTGTCCTGCCTAACCAGGGCGTTGACGATTTCCATTACAATCCTGACTTTATATTTGGCTCAGTTTTGTAGACAGTGCAAAATGTCTTCAGCATATAGGCCTGCACACTGTCCAATGCTACGGAACGAATATAGTTTTTCCGAACAATACATTTTTTACCAACCAGCCATCTCTTTCTTTGTCTACCCACACACCTGTGTCTTATAGCTTTCTTCTTTGGCAAATCTGGAATCTGACACTCTATCTAAGTGTTCTTCGCACAGTTGTTTGTAATGTTTCAAATTTAAGTTCAATTTGTATGTTACATTTGTAACTCTTCTTATATGGCGTCATTTTTTTATTTTTATACAAATAGAAATTGTCTTCCTTAACCAAAGATCTAAAGTAATATATTGTATTTGTCTATTCTAAGGTGCCTCTAAGGATTTCAGGATCATATTTGCTTATTCTAACTACAGTTTACCTGTAACCTCATCGTCGTCTTCATCTTCACAACATGGCATATGTAAGGTACTGCCTGTTCCGACTTCAGAAATCCACCTCTTCCTGGGTTTACCCACACACCTATGCCCTATAGGTTTGTATTTCCAGACACGTTTTGCTAGTCTAGAATCTGGAATTCTTTCTAACTGTTCTTCCACCGTTGTTTACAATTTTTTTAGTTTTCGTTCAAGTCAGAAACTTGTAACGCTTTTCATATAGCCTCGTTCCTTACACGGTTATGTTTAGAACACATTTTAACTCCTTTTAAGAACGCCATTTTTGACCCCTGTACATTACTGTCCACAATTCACACCCGTTGGACTGTACAGGGACTGCCATAATTTTGTAGAACTTTACTTTTTATCTTGACGTATCTTCTTTTTAAAAATACATTTGATTTTCCCACAGATCATCTTTACCTTACCTAAATTAACATCACTATCAAAATTCCTATCATAGACAATATTATTTTGCAAACAATTTTAATGGCTCACCTGTTCAAAAATTCGACGCTTAATCATTATTTTTGTTTTAATTGGTTCCTTGCCTCAAAATGCCATTACCTTTATTTTTACAGTAGATATTTTTACATTGTATTGTTTACAAATCTGATGAAGCTTAAAAACAGATTTTTTGCCAATCGCATTTCGTATTTTGAAGTACATGCAAGTCGTCGGCAAACAACAGCACATTCTAACATCTGTCTTGTGGTAACTTAATATCAGGGTTTACTAGATATTTCCACTTTCTTACCAAATAGTCAATATAAATATTGAAAAGTGTAGGTGATATACTGCACCCTTCTCTAACAATTTGATTGACAGATATTTGTTGAGGTATCCTTCACTTTAAAAGCATTAATACCATCTGTAGTAGTTTGTTTTTGTGTCCATGTTTACAAGCGTATAAGAGGACAGACCACACGTAGCATCTAACAACAAATCTCTCTCTGAGACGGAGCCCCAGTGTTCTGTTAGCCAGAAGTGATTTTACTTTGAGAAACGCAGTCCGAACAATTTCGCTTCCTGGTTTGTGCTTTAATCTCCTCATCGTGCGCCAAGTATTTAAACTGCTTGCCTCTCTGCACAGATACAGTATCTATAGATAATGTTGAACTGGTCGTACATACATTTTACTTATAGCTATAATTTTACTTTTATTAACGTTAATTTTTAGTCGTTACTTATTACCCTCTGTTAAAACTTGGTGACCGCAATAATCCACTAAATACTCTTGTAATATTCAAAATAAAGTTTAAATACAAATACCAAATTTCAATTTAAAATGTAAATTTATAATTAATATGTAATTTTTTATTAAGTAAATAAATTTATAGTTTGTTAGAAAGCAACAACACACTATAAAAATTTTTTTTGTATCGACCATCTAAGGACCACATACCATTAAAATTTTTTACTCTTTGTTCTTTCCTTTTTCTCCAATATTCTTTCATATTTTCACTGTGTCTCTTCTTCCTGTCTTCAGTCCACCTTGAGCCTGCGTTTTTCTCTCTCCTACCCTGGACTCTTTCCATTTTTAACACTTTTGCCCTAAAAACTTCTCTTTCAATTGCTTCTTCTGCGTGTATATTATTTTTTCTAAATCATTTTGGACTTCTTAAATTCAACTTGACTTTGACTTCTTCCCCCACAGATATCTGAAAATTTGCTTTGTCAACCTATTGTCTTCCATTCTATATAAATGTCCAAAACATAACAGTCTTCTTTTTCTCATCGTTTCTGTTATATTTTCTATACTATATTTCAGCATTACTTCTTAATTTCCAAATTTCTGAAGTTTTCGTGGGCCTGATATATTCCTAATAATTCGTCTTTCCAATATTTCTAGTTTGTCTAAATTATAATTCATTGCTAGACATTTACTTCCATATAGGCATTCTGGCTTCACTACTGTACTGTAATGCCTTATTTTCGCATTTTTAGATATGCACTTTTATTGTAAATATCATTAGTTATACGATATGCCCTTTCCATCTTATGAATTCTTTCATCTATAGCAGATTTTTCTAAGCTATTCTCATATTTCTTTTTATTTAATCTAATATCAAATTTAATTTATGAATAACAAAATTTTAATGAACAACTGAAAAACATTTAACAAAATGTTGCTGTGTCGTAGACATGATACATGATACCTCACACACACATATTGCCAGCGAGGTATGATGTTACGCAGCAGAACTTTTTTGGCACACGCAACCAAAGTAGAACACAAAATGCGGAATTAAATTAAAGCCATGGCTCCGTGCCATATGATAACTGCTAAACTAAACTGCTTTTACTTATGTTACATAAAATAGTTGGCAGTACCTGAGTAATATGCTATACAAAATGGAGTCAGGTATTTATCTACAAGATATATCTGTGAGTAGGCTCTTAAAAGTATACGTTTGTCTAAAATATTTTATCTTTGCGTTGACCTTAAAAGTATATCGTGCAAGTTTAAATTTATTTTATGATATACAGAATTTTTCTGTTCTGAAAGAACGCTACTTCGCTGGATGGTTCAAGAAATATACATAAGAAAAAAGTTATATAAACGGAGGTACGGTAATTTTTCATTTGCTAATTATGGTCTAGTGAAATTTTTATAACGTTCCTGTCTTGTTCTGAATGTAAAATTACAGAAATAAAACTTTTCGAAGCAAAAAATAAGGGTCACAATTAGTTGGTCCATGTAGTTTTTGATGTAAAATATGCAAAAAAAGTTTGCAGAGCTTTTTTTATTAGTAATTTCTAGAAAAGAGTCTGAAGAGTGCGAACGATTGGAGTTCGTAAATATAATGGGTTCGGTGTTCATTCAGTTTGTTAAGTTGCAGAAATTTATATGACACAAAATTATTACAGAAATTTTGCAATCAGTCTTAGATGACTGTAATATTAGCCCAGAAGAGTAAACGTCGACAATACTCTCATTTTAATCTTTAACTCCGCCGAGGGATGATACATTCTACATGTTTAAATGGGCCAGTTAGCTTTAGCACGAGAATCTAATCCAGTTTCAAAGCATACTGTATACGCAACTTTTCGGCGTCACGTTTTTGACTCGTCCTTAATCTGTTGATACCGGACACTTTGCATCTTCAGCCATAGTAACTGTAGCTACAATCAGACTCTTCGTTGTTGATTCTGTCTTCCGAGCTAAGATATTTCTCATGCTCTCGTGCCGCCTGGCTTTGCGCACTAAGGTTACCATCAATGTTTTGTTTCTTCGGTCAGTGTTGTCCTATGCTGCTTCCGCATGGTGTTCGCTTTTGTCGACCACTAACAAGTGTAGGCTGAAAGCTTTCCAGTACCATACCTTCCGGTCCTTGTCGTGGTCTCCATGGTTTGTGAGGATTAGTGTTATTTGTGGAAGCCTTCGAGTCCCTACTCTTGCTGACTTTGTCCGATCTCTCGAATAAAATCTCATTGCTTCTGCAGCAACCTCGTTGTTTCCTTTTCTTAGGACCATTAATACGTCTGAGCCACCACCCCCTATACGAATCGAACGCCCTTGGGCGATTTTAGACGACCCCCCCCATAATTCTATCTTGATGCTCTCTAAGTAGCCCCAGCAACTTCCATTCCTTGTTACCTTCCTATCAGTTAAATTTTTCCCGAAATATGTTGCCACACTGCTTGGCGTTGTTACCGTTTGCCACCGGCACGGAGGTTCCCTGCCTCGTGGGGAACGACCGGCGCTTCAAGGCGCCTGCCTACTGGGTTGGGCGCGTGCGGTATCTGCCGCTCGCCTCGACACCAGTGGCAGTGCTACCATGATCTAAACCTCATACATAAATAAAGTTTTTAAATATTTCTAGCGCCTTCTCAGCTAACTGTTTGGCGTGTCCTTCCTTGATTTTAGGACCCTATCTGATAAAAAGTATAGCACTGTTTTCATCTGGCACCCATCGGGCACCTCTCGGAGACTGAAATTCAGCCATGACACCCTAAAAGCCCGGACAGAAGTCAATGGATGTATTGGAACACGTCCTAATACCCCGGACAGAAGTCAATGGCTGTATTGGAATACGTCCTAATAGCCCGGACAGAAGTCAATGGCTGTATTAGAACACGTCCTAATATCCCGGACAGAAGTTAATGGCTGTATTGGGACACGCCCTAATAGCCCGGACAAGTCAATGGCTGTATTGGAACACATCCTAATAGCCCGGACAGAAGTCAATGGCTGTATTGGAACACGTACTAATAGCCCGGACAGTAGTCAATGGCTGTATTGGGACACGCCCTAAAAGCCCGGACAGAAGTCAATGGCTGTATTGGAACACGTCCTAAAAGCCCCGGACAGAAGTCAATAGCTGTATTGGAACACGTCCTAATAGCCCGGACAGAAGTCAATTACATTTCATCACAGTTTACGCCGGCCGTGAGCGCCTCACGTAATGGTGTAGTGATTTCGTTGGATTCTGCTGTGTGTGGGTGTGCGTGTTCGCAGGGTTCATTCAGATAACATGCAGTTCGTCTTTGTTCTTTAAAAACAGATTTTAGTATAAGATAATTGTTGATAAACGAGTAGTGAAAAACTTAACTAACGATTAACCTTCTTCTTCTTCTTCTTCTTCTTCTTCTTCTCCTCTTCGAGGATTATGTTATATAAACCTGTTCCGGCACCCGTCCCACCATCGGACGACCTACGTCTCTCTTCTACCAGTGGCTGTATAGTTCAGTACCGCTGCTTTCGGCAATTGATCCTCTGTCATGCTTTGCAGATGATCCCACCATTGTCTTCTGTAATTTGAAATAAATTTCTTTGTGTCCTTTAATTCGAGTGCTGCTCCGATATCTTCATTCCTTACACTATCTTGCAATGTATAATTTAAAGTATTTCGAATAAACTGCATTTCAGCGCTCTGAATCTTGCCGCTTTCCTTTTTTTTGTCATGACCCACGCCTCACTCGATAAATCAACGTAGGTAGGCTATTGCAATTGTCTTATAGAATTTAATCCTTGTGCTGTGACCTGTAGAGAAAAATTTGTGTACAAATTTTAGTATAAGAGAATTGTTTATACACGAATAGTACAGAGACTTGAGTAATGATTAATGAAGTTAAAATCAATGTGACCGTTAGACGAGGCGGCACCATACGTGGTCCGCTGTGTGGCCATGATAAGGGCTGCGACGATCAATCAGACGCAGCAAACTGCCACTCAGACGCCATAAATCTGACAATAAACGGTAAATCGTTTTCTTGTTCGTCACATACACAGGCAGTGATTAATAGTTTAGATTTACGAAAAAATCGTTTTATTATTTTCTATACGAGTGGAAAGCGTCTTTCTTAACCAAAGGTCTAAATTCATTTAGATTACCTTAATGTTGTTTTCCATTTTCCCTTTCGCTTGCTAGACGACAGCCAATGCAATTGTCCACCATCTTGTATTTCTGTATTCTAAAGTGCCTCTAAGGATTGCAGGATCCTGTTTGTGTATCCTAACTACAGCAGTCACACCTGTAACATCAACTTCAAACATGGCATAGGCAAGGTGCTGTCTGTTCCACCTTAAAGTTTGTATTTCCAAACCCGTTTTGCTAGTCTGGAATTTGGCATTCTTTCTAAGTGTTTTTCCATCGTTGTTTGTAATCTTATAGTTTCCAAACTATATAAACTACCCCTTTCCCTTAACCGATCTTCACCAAGATCAACAGGCCTTGAGTACTCTACAAGTTAGCGACGTATGCAAAACTTATATGTTTGAATTTATGGCAGTTATCGTTCGTCATAGAAAAAAGTACCCTTGTTATCACATAAAACGTTGCAGGTAAACTACCCCTTTCTCTTAAATGATCTTCACCAAAATCAAAAGGTCTTGAGTCCTCTACAATTCAGGGATGCATGCAAAACATTATTTGATTCTGTTTGAATGTGCGGCAGTTATAGTTCATCATAGAAACAATTACTTTTGTTAAAACAATAAAAGTGTCAGGTAAACTACCCCTTTTCCTTAACCGATCTTCACCAAAATCGATAGGGCTTGAGTACTCTACGACTCAGACACATATGTAAAAAATTATTTGATTATGTTTGAATTTATGGTAGTTATCGTTCTTCATGAAAAACGTTCTCTTGTTACAACATAAAATGTCCAGGTAAACTACCCCTTTCCCTTCACCGATCTTCAACAAAATCAACAGACCTTGAGTTACCTACAATTGAGGAAGGTATGCACAAAAATATTTGATTCTGTTTGAATGTGCGCCAGTTATCGTTCGTCATAAGAAAAATTACTCATGTTAAAAAATAAAATGTGGCAGGTAAACTACCCCTTTCCCTTAATCGATCTTCACCAAATCAACAGACATTGAGTTTTCTACAATTCAGGGCTCTATGCAAAAAATTATTTGATTCTGTTTGAATTTGCGGCTGTTATCGTTTGCCATAGAAAATACCCTTGTCAAAACATAAAACGTTGCAGGTAACCTCCAAACAATTCAAATTAAAAATTTGTAACTCTTCTCTTATGGCTTCATTATTTATACGGTCAAGTTTAGAACACCCTTTATAACTCCTATTAGGAGTGCCATTTCCGAGGCCTGTATTTTACTTTGGTATTTCTTGGTTGTTGTCCACAATTCACAACCATAGGACAGTACAGAGACTGCCATAAATTTGTGAAACTTTAATATTGTATCTCGACGTACCTTGTTTCTAAAAATATGGTTGACTGTCCCACTTATCGCCTGGAACTTACCTAACTTAACATCAGTATCATAATTCCTATCATAACCAATAAAATTTTGCAAATAATAAAAGTGGCTCACCTGTTCTAGAATTTGATCATTAATCATTATTTTTATTCTTATTGGCTCCTTGCCTTGTAATGTCATTACCTTTGTTTTATAGTAACGATTTTCATATTGTATTGTTTGCAAAATCTGATAAAGCTTAAGACCAGTTTTTGCAAATCAGATTCTGTATTTTGAAGTACAGGCAAGTTGTCAACAAACAACAGCGCATTCAAATATCTGTCTCGTGATAACTTAATACCAGGGCTTATTAGATTATTTCCATTCCCTTACCAGATCGTCAATATAAATGTTAAAAAGTGTATGTGATATACTGCACTCTTGTATAACATCTCGAAAAAAGATGTTTGTTGAGGTATCCTACAATTGTTTTTGACAGTTATTCTTGTTCCGTTAGATAGGTCTTGTGTAGTTCTTATAAGCTCCATGAAACCTTAATAAAAATTACCAAGTGCCATGACCCGGACGGAGGCAGCCTCTCTACATGACATATCCATCTGCAGACTGGTACTCTACAATGGAGATTTAATTTACTTTGCTCGCACCTTTTAAAGAAAACATCCGGAACTGTAACATCTGAACATAATATACTGATTTAAGAAGATTATCTTTAGACAAAACAGGTGACAAAACGGGCGAAATAGAAAATCGCATGTGTTACTAGATGTTAGTAAATTTTTGTTTCACACAATATTGTAATAAAATATACAATTCGATCGTAAAGTTTAAACAAATATTTTATTACGGCTTTGAGAAAAACTAGATCAGAAAACACTATACGAAAACCAGTAAAAAAGTGTTTCTCAGTGGGAAGAAAGAGGTTTGCCGTTATCGCCAACGAAAAAACGCAGACTAGAAGTCGACAACAATTCCCTGATTAGCAGCACAAAGAAAGGGAAAGTTACACAACACCTCTAGGGAAATTTACGTCTACCCCACTTGTCTTCCTTTTTTCACCCTTTTACAAGAAGCATTCGCAAAGACGATACTTCTTTCTTTTGTTTTGAAACAATAAGTTAAAAAAGTCTTCCGCGAATAGCTAATTACAATCCATCCGGGTAAATATTTAATATATTTGTATCTTACTTTTTCTCTCCCTCTCTCTCTGTCTCTATCTGTCTCTCTTTCTCTCTCTCTCTTTGAGTAAGATATAAGTCCTGTAGGGATGTTACCAGCTGTAGAGTAAGACGAGTGGTACGAATGCTATCTTTAAGCCTCTCGTCCTGCTTTGGGTTCATTCGGAAACTCACCTCCTAGATTCTTCCTTTAATGCCTTTCGTTCGTTTCGTAGTCCTTCTGTCTTTCGACTGGTTTGGACCCTCCCCGCATATACCCGTGGTGCGTGTGTTACAGAGTCTCTCAGAGGTATATGGGACCTACAGTTTAACGCCGGATCCGTACGGCAGAGTTGGGGAGGGATTATACTAGGCAGGACACCTCTCGCTGGTTTGCCATTGCCTTGCGAGGGGGAACAGTCGTATCTAAATTAGATGGCCCCCGACGGGAATTGAACCCGCGCCGACAGCGTAGCAGCGCCACACGCTAGCCACTACGCCACGACCGCTCCTTAATGCCTTTAATAAACGTTAAAATAATTATTAATATTCAAGAACTATAGTAAGGCCTGGGAAGCATGGATGACATGGTTTTTTTTTTTTTGAGACTGGAACAGGCAATTCGTTTATTGATGGAGGAAGAAGAAAGAAGACAGTGAACGTACAAGAGGAAAGAAGAGTCAAAAAGAGAGAGAGAGAGAGAGAGAGAGAGAGAGAGAGAGAGAGAGAGAGAGAGAGAGAGAGAGAGAGAGAGAGAGTGAGAGAGAGAGGGGGAGGGAGCGAGAGAGAGAGAGAGAGAGCTCAGTTATCCTGAGCAGTATACGTTCGTCAAATAGGTATCTCATTTCCAGACATGCACGGTTAAAGTTTTTGTTTGTTTATAGTGGTAAAGACATTCAAGAAGTAATATTGTTTAGCTGCTACAATACGTTGTTTTTTCAAGGCAATTTAATTACGGCTTAAATTTCGCATCCTAGCTTCCACTGGCGCCGGTAAAAATAGTCCTGTTCTGTAAGTCCTCTTGCATTCATTGCATCTTCGACGTCCATTTTCTATGAATGTTTAGGTCTTTCTTTTTTTCTTCTATAGGGTGGAGTCCATTGCCATATCTTCCTTGGCCATCTCTCATCCGACATTCTCTTTTTAGGTGTCCGAACCAATTCAGTCTCTTGCTTCTGTTGTTTCTATAATGTCAAGGTTGATTCCCATTGCTTGTCTTATCTCTACATTTCTCACTCTATCTAGTCTTGTTAGTCTACAGCACATCCGCCAGTAATCCATAGTAATCCACAGTTCTGCTGCATATAGGCCTATACTTTTGATTATAATTTTATATATTCTAATTTTATTGTTTTTTGTTATTCGTAGACTTCAAAGCAGACTCTTTAATTGTTTCGTTGCTGTCTTAGCTTGTCCTATTCTCACTTTTATTTCTTGGGTGCTATCACCATCCGATGTCATTGTTATACCCAAATACATAAAGTTTTAATATTCTTTATCACTTTCTACAATGAGTAATATATTTAAATGGATATAAGAATTTGTTGGTTTTATAAATTCCCAACTTCTGCTTGCTTTACGGTATTATAATAAATTTAATAAAAACAGTATAAAAATATTATACAAAAATTTTTACAACGATGAGTATTTTTACAACGTATTTCATGTATTTCATGAGGGGTGTTACAAATAGGTGTTCATGGTTTGATGAAAATTGCCTGTCCGACCTCTGGCTGCCGTTGTCTCTCTCTCTCTCTCTCTCTCTCTCTCTCTCTCTCTCTCTCTCTCTCTCTCTCTCTCTCTCTCTCTCTCCTCTCTCTCTCTCTCTCTCTCTCTCTCTCTCTATTGTCAGTTGAAATTAGATCGCAGAACAATTTATGGCATTGCATATTACCAACAGCAACGAGACAGCGGATTGCAATGGTATGTACTCGCTCAGCCGCAAATTCCCATTGTGTTTCATCACCACGTGACGTTGCAAATCCAATTAAAACAGGACATACTCAGTCACGTGGACAGGTCACACGTAATCACTACTCTACCAATATGGTTTACGATATGGTTTACGACTACTGAGACGACTAGCTGTGTAATGGAATTATAACTTGTTCACAGACATGTATAAACAAACTTTCTCATAAACCAGTGTACAAACTTGTGCACATACATTAAACGCCATGCGATTACTTTGTGAATACCATCGTCAGTATTATTGATTTACAGCAAACAAATTTGAATTTTTCTCTTTCATTAGTAATGTTTAACACGTTCTCTGACGGCGGCGTATTTAGCCTATTCCGTCTCCCTGGGCCAAACACTTTTTTATCATTTTACTTCCATCTTTCGTGAGGAAATGGAAGTATGGTGATCGCAAAAAAAAATCGTGTTCGAGATAAGCGCATATTCTGATTGTACTACCCTCAAAACAAGAAGATAAGTCTTCTACTTCTTCTATGGCGTCACGGTTCGAGGTGGAACCTTAGCCTCCATTTTCCCTGTCCTTGGCGATCGATGTCCATCGTTTATTTTAAGTAAATTATCAGCATCCTTCCCCACTGCGTCAATACAGTCTCTCTATTTATCGCAGGGAGAATGGGTTGCCTCTTCCGCCTTTTGGGCCATACCGTAGGCTCCCTTCTCTGCCGCATCCGCCGTGAGGTCTTCACCGTAACCGTGGCTAGGGGCCCTTAAAGGGTGCTACCATCCGGAGCCAGATGGACCCAGGTTTTTTTACGAGGTGTTAATCCTCCCGCTCCTCCTTCCACATCACTTGCGAGATGAGGCCCCGGGCTTGGACGGGCAGTGTCAAACAACACCGTTGGCAGAGTTCCGAAGAACACCGTTGAAGAAAAGTCATTTTCCGAAAAGTATCTGTTGTGTGTCTGTTTGTGTGTATAAATGTTTCTGTGGAAAACGATAACTGCCGTAAATTAAAACAGAGTAGTATAATTTTTTGCATACATACTCCAGTTGCAGAGGACTCAAGGCTTATTAATTTTAGTGAAGATCGGTTAAAAGGAAGGGGTAGTTTACCAGCAATGTTTCACGTTTTAACAAGAGTAAAGTACTTAATTATTATAAATAAAGTTCCTGAGAAAAAGTCAAAATAATCTACTGTAGAAAGGTAGATGAAATATCTATAAATTAAAAGGGTAGTTGAACGGGGAGGGGGTAAATTTCTAAAAATAAAAATGATAGTTGAAGGGGAAGGGGATAATTTTTTATATGTGTACTACGTTATCGGCAACAACGAAGTAGTTTGTTGTTAAAATTCCTTCCCGGGCTGTTTGCCCGTGGTCCAACGTTTTCTGCAAAACCAGATGTTTTGGCAGTTCCATCGACTGCCATCATCAATGAAAATCGAGTGTGCTAAAGTGAGGTGGTATACGTTAGTGACCACAGTACCGTTGTGAAGGCTGAAGAAAGAAGTCTATGGGTATATTTTGTCTCGAATATGATTTTAAATATACATCTTAGAACATGGAAGTCATGTACGATTCGCCATACCGATCTTTCTTCCTTCCCACGCCGCGCCGGTAATGCTTTCGGTCATCTCTATGCCGCCATGACTTGTCAAAAGGGAAGGAAGAGCAGTGGATGTGAGGAAGGACTGTAAAAGATGTTACAAAAAAGCTGGATGAGAAGGAAAAGAGTCTCAATAAAGAAGACATTTTAAAAAGTTACTACGTTCTCCTCAGAGTGTCCAGAAGAGTCTTCCGGTGCTTAAAATGTTTTAATACCTTACATAGTATAATTTAAATATGTGTAATGTCTTAAAAAGTTTTGTATTATTATAGCTATATAGACTGCATTATTTTTGTATAAAGTTTCTATTGCCAACAAAAATATAGAAAAATTAATATAGAGAAAAATTGAAGCAAAATTAAAAAAGTAAAAATAAAATTAAAAAAAAATTGCTGATGACCAATTACTTTTTGCTGAAGATTTTCAAGACATAAAGTACATGACTAGAAAATTTGTACAGGAATATCAGAAATGGTGACCAAAAGTAAATATGAACGACACAAATACATGGCAATAGGTGACCTTCATCAAGATTTGAAATAAAGAAAGGAAGTCATGGAGCAGATTTCATATACAGAGGAATACAAGTATTTAGGGGTAAAAATACGGCCAGTGGAAAGCAAGACAAATAAATACAATCCAGAAAGAATTTGGGAAAGATACCTATATCTACATTAAAATGAATCCCGTGGGATAAGCAAATTACAGGAGAAACTAAAACCAAAATATTTGAAACCATTGTTAGAAGTATCTACGGCGCAGAAGTTTGGATTACCAAGAAACACACAAGGACAAAATTAATGAAAGCAGTGGTGGGGTTTTTGGAGACGTTCGGCAAGAGTATCCAGACGTAAGAAAAATAGAAATGAAGTCATAAGGGACAGAATGAATATGAAAAATTCAATTTTTGATTGTATCCAAACAACAAAATTACAACGGTATGAACACACGAAAAGAATGACGCAGGAAAGATTGCCAAGGAGAGTTATGGAATGGACCCCAACAGGAAGAAGGAAAAGAGGAAGACCACCTGTCACCTGGATAGAAGAAATTCAGACTATATTGATGGAATGAGAAATTGAAGATCTTTGGATGGACTGGAAGATTCTATCAATTGTGTAATCTTTGGTTCCAGAACCATTGTAGAGCCGGGAAATATTAACCAAATTACTACGTTTTCCTCTGGGTGTTCAAAAGAGCCTTTTTGCTGCTCAAAATGTTTTAATACCTTAAATATTATAATTTAAATACTTGTAATGTCTTGAAAAGTTTTGTATTATCATAACTATATAGTTTGTATAATTTTTTAAATAAAGTTTGTATCTCCAAAAAAATATAAAAGTAAAGAAAATATTAACAAAAGTATCAAAATTTAGAAAAGTAAATACAAAATAAAAATTAAAAACTTTCTCATGTCCTTTCAATCGTTCGCGCCGTGCACGTCCATTTCAGGAATGAGCTTCAGAGGCTGTATAAAATATGCACAAAAGTAGCAAGGAGAATTTATCAACAAAACAAAATGGGTTTCGACTAAAAAACTGTGAAAAATATTTTACGTAATGGAAACAATATTTTTAATGAGTTTATCAAGTTTTTATTAAGTAAGCTTTGTCTAGTAGCAAGAAAAATAGCCTACAGGGTGTAAAGTAACGTACTTAACTTCAAAAGTAACATAATCTTCTAAGCAAACATTATTATTTCATAATTGTTTTCTTCAGTTTTCTTAGCAGGCTTAAATAATTATTCATTTTTATCTAAAATATCAAAGAATGCGGAGACCGTAAAATAATGAAATAAACAAAGAAAAAAGGGTAAAAGAGAATTGCCGCAGCTCTGCGAGTAAGCTTTGCGTATTTTTTTGTTTCTATCATTTTATGTTAATTTTCATACCTTTTTGAAATTCTTGTATGTGTATATACACTACATATTTCTATACATAATATATATATATATATATATATATATATATATAATGCAGCAGATAATCAGGCTGTATGGTCTGAAAATTTCTGCTATCAAGACTAAGTCCATGGCTTTTAAAGGTTGCTTTCCAGTAAAGTGTAAACTGGTACTGAATGATCAACTAATTGACCAAGTACATTCATTCAGGTTCCTTGGATGTGACTTCTCTTATGTTGGTGACGTAAATGTGGCTCAAAAAATAGAGAAGTTTAATCACACGTGTGGAACGTTAAGAAGAACACTGAATGGAAATTCAGATAAAAACTGAAATTTGGATACGCAATGCAAGTATCACATTATTATTTGTACACTGAGCGACAGTTTGTATCAACGTTTGATCTTACCCGGAATAAAAATGTCGGGTATCGTTTGGCAAAGATCTGTCGTACTAGTTTGTTTTATACGCTGTCGCTTTGCGGCTGAACGAAATCCCGGGTTTATTCTCAGAATTATTCCAATCTTTTCTTTGGGCTCCCTACGCTTCTTCTTCCAGCTGGTGTGTATCTAGTTGCCGCCACTTTTGGCAGTCAACGCGCACTTTTACTTTGGTTAACGTATATTACGTAAATCAATGTTAAAACAAAGAAGCTTTCACAGAAGTAACTGTGTTATCAATTTATCAGTTTTTCTTTTACTATTACTTACAGTGACACACATTTACTTAAAGAGTAAAGAAACACTCATGAATTCTCCAATGTGATGCCCCCCCCCCGCGACACCATTCTATATGTGTCTGAGAATCGGAGTTTAACGAAGTCCCAGGCTAGTCGTATTCGAGCGGCCGGAATGAGAATACAAATACCGTATTCAAACACACATGGCAGGGTATTCTTTGGGAGATAGTAGTAGAAATGCATGTATACAATAGGAACTGAATATTATGAGTATACTCTATACGCTAGTCCGTTATCTGTTAAAATGGATTGAACATTTTGACCAAATGGAAGACTGCCGCTTCCGCAAACTCTTATTGAATTAAAAGGATTGTGAGGACGAAAAGGTGTGGATCGTCCGAAAAAGCGTACAAGTTTTACGCTAAATGCCTGGCACCTGAACAAAACAATTCTTAATATAATCCTTTCTGAAGATGATGATAACCCAGGTACCGTGTTGAGTCTTCAGTTTTTAACAACCGGGTGAACGGTTATGATTCCCTACATTAGTGTGACAAAAAATCAGCCCCTGTATACAATTTAGAATGTTTAATTCAATCATAATTTAAATAATTTATGATTCACAAATTTTATCGTTTTGTGAACAAATTGTTACTTTGTTGTTTTTCTCCTTATTTACAGCCACTGAAATCTAGAAATGACGACATACGAGAGAAAAACGACATTGTGGAAAAACAGATCGAAGAGAGGCGCAACATTTTTGTGAAAGTTGGACGACAGAGTCGTAAAATTAGAAGATAAAACAACAAAATTATTGAGGAAAACACAGACATTTTTAGAAGAAGTACACAAACATAGAAACATTTCAGTTTCGTAGAACATTTTCTGTGCTAACCGCCGTCATATTTTTCTGCAAGTATTTTGTGTGTGTGTGTGTGTGTGTGTGTGTGTGTGTGTGTGTGTGTGTGTGTGTGTGTGTGTGTGTGTGTGTGTGTGTGTGTGTGTGTGTGTGTGTGTGTGTGTGTTATACATTCTATAGTTGGTAAGTTTTATTTATAAATAGAATTATCCGGATTTCCGATCTGACGATGAGATGAGAAGCTTGAAAACGCTAATCGGAATAATTTTTCTATAGTGGTGTGCAACAGTGATATTTCTGTTTGTGATTGTAACCACTAACACAGCTTTCTTAATTAAGTTTTTTATTTAGTTATTCTTTGTTTGTTTGTTAAGTAAATGCTTTACTATGTTTTGACTCTGTCGGTTGTGAGACAGAGAATTGTTTTATTTTAATATTTGTTTTGACATGATAATGTCTTTTAGCTGGACATCGTTTGAAACTTTCTGTAACATTTTATTTACCGTCACGCTGTATGACGTCATCATTGCATGACGTCATTGGTATTGTAAATAAAGGTTTGTTTTTGCCTAAAGACCGTTAAAGATTCGTTGCGCGGACGAAACATCGCTTTACAAAACAAGCAATGCCGACAGAAATTTGTCCTTCTAGTAACCTTTGTTAATATATTGAAGAATCTGTATATATTGGTACGCAATTACGGGAAGTTTTCGAACAATAGACGTACGCGTGTCTCGGGGCTAGCCCAGCAGATGCGTGTTTCCGCCAAGGCCGCGCCAAGTATCCTCTAGAATTTTTCATGGGCCTCTTAAGGACTCATATTATGGAACCCTGCAGACTATAAATAATAAATATCTGTCTCTTAGTTTCAGTTTATGTCGGACGATTTACTGAGTGCGTCTCAACGGGTAATTAATGAAAAATGATTTTTGGAGGGGAGGACTCCATTAGTTGACAATATTATTGCGTGTGGACAAATTAAATTTAAATTATTGTACGATCAATCTTGTTGAACTTTAACGAAAGGCCAAGCCAGTTACATCCAAGCGGCCGAAACGAGATTAATCTCAGGCACGTGGCAGTGTATACTCTCCATGGGTATAAAAGAAACACAGATATACGGCAGCATAAACTGAATATTATGAGTATACTCGACAGGATGTCCCAGTATCGGCTAAATCTTTGCCGAATGGATGACTGCCGCATCCCCCGACAACTATGGAACTATAAGCCGAGGGGACGGAGAGGTGTGGGACGTCCTAGACAGCGCTGGAGAGACCAGCCTATCTTTGCCTATTTGAGACTGGAACAAACCATCATTGTTTTGAGCATTGAAGAAGATCCTGATGACGATGAATATAATCTTGTTGAATAGCTTGTTGATTACAAACTGTTATTTGTGATTAATTAAATCTAACGATTAGTGACTTCATTGTTGTTTGTATTTTGTTTTCCGCTGTAACAGATTACGATCAGTGAGACCGTGGCAAACAATATATTGAAATATCAATGTGGCTGTGGTGGGAAGAGGCATGTGACAAGATGGTAATCCTTCAGCACAAACTGTTTCCAGTTTATACTAACTAAGGCTGAAGCACGGCTCTATTGTGTGAGTGTCACTTTGCATACATAACGCGTGTCTGTGTGTGTGTTGGTAAGACTGTCACGCCCACGGAGGCTGTTAGCGTGGGTTGTCTGTAGAGTGTCTGTCTGTCTAGCTTGTGTTAAGTACACATAACATATGTAACAGAATTAATTAGACTGACAGCTTCTCTTGACTGGTGGAGACGAGAGCACTTCATTCTAAAATGTATTAAACAATTGTTACATTATTGTTTGAATTTTTTCTTAAAGATAGTGACACAAAACTGATTTTCCTTACTAATTTCGAAAAATAAAGATTGCGATTTGACGTATAAAAGTACTCGTTATAACGTCCAACAACATTCACGACATTACCATTTTCTTCTTCTTCTTCTTTTTCTTCTTCTTCTTCTTCTTCTTCTTCTTCTTCTTCTTCTTCTTCTTCTTCTTCTTCTTCTTTTTTTTTTCACCACGTACGTTGTCCAGGTCTATCACATCATAAGATCTAGACTTCACAATTTATGCAGTGTGACTTCAGTCTACTCGTTTAGTTTCACATCATCTTTATCATCACCACTCAAAGGAGTAGGTTTTAGACGTGTTCCGAAACCCATGTACTCATCAGTCTACCGACATCTCTCTTCCCAGTAGGGTCATAACCCACGGCAGCCACAAGGGAGACGGATATAAGGCACGCGATTCAAGAATTCACACCATCTCCTTCTATGGTCTTCAATCTTTTCGTGCAAAAATACAAACTTAAAATCGCGTCTAATATCCTCGTAATATCCTCGTAATAATTACTTTCACTCTACATTCTCCGCATGTTACCGGTCTTCTACTGTTATACACTATCCTGATTTGTCTACCTTTTCTAAGCACGCACATACACTAAGTAATTCGTCTCTTTTATGAACTTTGTTTAAACCAGAATATTAACATTACCAATTTTTCTAGGTAATCCACATATTGTATTGTTTTCACGTACCGTATCCATATAAGTTATTTTCTTTTGTAAAAACTAATTTCCTCTTTATAAAAAACTATATCTACAGCTAATCTGGGCGGGCCTCTTTATCCCAATTTCCTGTATTTTAATTTTTGTACACAATTCGTTGTATTTATTTATTTCTTAATTAATGTATAACTCTCTAAACAGACTTACAAATGTGCCTCACACACACGTGTTTATCACAGAACCAAACACACACACAACACATCCCTCGCAATCTAAATATTATTTTCTCACTTATTCAAATTTCGGCACGTGTCTGTACAGAAGTGGCAGTGAATGTGTTGAACTGAGCGAGACTGTACAAAGCGACCAAAACTCCAATTCTGTGTGCACAATGCTGCTCTCATGTGTACCTTTGCCGACTATTCAGGTACATATAAATATATTTTCTGTTATGAAAGGGCCGGTCTTCATATATATTCACTTTTTAATGTGGTATTCATCGGCGGATACTATCTACGTAAACAGACGAAAATGTTATTAAATATGTTACTCGTATCTTCTTTAAAATATTAATTTTTATTTTATTATTGATATGACGGTGTCACGGGTCGTCCTATTGTACAGTAGAAACAAAATTCAGACACCATTAAAGTCACAAATACCAGCTGTAATTAGTCACAAATATCAATTTTTAGTCAACAAGGTACTCTCATATAATAATTTAAGTTAAATTTTTCACACAGAATAATAATGTCAACTGATAAAGTTCCGCACTAATTATTATTAACTCCTAAAGGCAATGCCTTGTCGCTGTAGCCACGTCACTCTATCCCTTGCGATATTCTTCATTTCTTTATAGGACCCACTATTCACGACACTCATTGTGCTGCGGAAGTATGCAGTTCTTGGTCTTCCTTTGGGCTTCTTCCCCACTACTTTGCCCTCAAAGATGTTAGTTAAAAAAGCACTATGTCTGATCACATGCCCTATCAACTTAATCTTCCTCACCTCTATACTCCTAAGCAGTGTTCTATTCTCATTTATTTCCTCTAAGATCTGTTCATTCGTCTTCCTATCTGTCCAACTAGTTTTTGTCATTCTCCGCCAAATCCACATCTCCATTGCCTGAAGTCTGTCACTTTCCACCTTCCCTAATGTCCACGATTCACACCCGTAAGTTAAAACACTCCATACAAATACCTTAACAAACTTTACCTTGTTTCAATACTAATATGGTTGCTTGTTAATAAGTTCCTTTTGCTCTGGAATGCTTGTTTTGCCAGAGCTACTCTCCTCTTAATCTCTGCCAGACACTTATTCCCACTTGTAACTATGCTACCCAGGTAACAAAATTCAGTAACGTGCTCCAATGTTGTGTTGTTCAACATAATGGTTGATTTAATGTCTTCTTTTTTTTTACTTACAACCATTATTTTAGTTTTCTTAACATTTATCCTCAATCTCCAAGCGTGAAGAATCTTGTTAAACGTACCTAACATTCGGGTCATATCCTTTCCTGAGTCAGCCATCAGTACAATATCATCTGCGAAGCGAATACTGTGTATCTGTTCCCCATTTATTTTAATTCCCCTAGAACTCCTTTCCATCTGAGTTACAACATCTTCTATAAACAAATTAAACAAGTACGGTGACAGTGGGCAACCTTGTCTTACCCCTCTTCTTATTATTGCTTCCTTTTTACATCCATTTATGTCTATTTCAGTACTTTTCAACCTATAAATATTGAAGATTACCCTTCTAACTTTCCAGTCAAGTCCTGACTTCCTCATAGTTTGAAACAACAGCTTCCAATCAACATTGTCGAACGCCTTCTCGAGATCCACAAATACTAAATAGGTTTTCTCCGCACTAATTATAAAACAATAATCCGCAACACTCATTTGATCCGCACTCTACAATATCGCCATGTGTAACTAACTTCTAAGGCGGCCGCTGTTGCTTATCTGTTCTTGCAGATGTTCTAGAAAAATGTTTTTATTATTTTAAGCGTAGTTGAGAGTGCTCGAACAGTCTCGTAGCACCTTGAGGGCACCACGGCTCAGACAGAGACAGTGCACGTGGTCAGCTAGCTGAGAAACGTTTAGAATTATTACGTAACTGCATAATAAATTACGTCGTATAATTTTTATGAGCCTTCGATACCAGCTGCATAATTGTCATAGCTTTATTAAATTGTACGGAATATTTGTATTTCCGTGTGATCGTTTTACATCATTTTAGAATTGTTAGTGTTTAAATAGTTTGCAAGCTGACGAGCTGGTGCATACGTTAACACAACACATATTCCACGATATGTATCTCAAGCCATACACACACACACACAATCGTATGATGCCAAGGAGAACCTTTCAATGTTTCGACTATTTTTATGAACCGGAGGGCTATTTTAAACATTAGTAAGGGCTTTCATTTTTCTTTGCTACTTTTTAATTTTCTTATTAAGTCTGCAGTAACCCTTTGTAGACAGACGATCGTGTTGCAAATGTTTACTGTAGTGTACCCACGGACTGTAGTGGATCGTGAAGCCAGGAACATCTTACTCTCCAGGGATAGAAGCAGGAGACTAGTTGTCCGGAATTGCATGTTACCCAACGCTGAGAGACAAGAAGGCCGGATAAAGAAGAAGAAGAAGAAGAAGAAGAAGAAGAAGAAGAAGAAGAAGAAGAAGAAGAAGAAGAAGAAGAAGAAGAAGAAGAAGAAGAAGAAGAAGAAGAAGAAGAAGAAGAAGAAGAAGAAAGCCTACGAAGGTACGATAACATTATGTACAAAGGACAAAAAATGTTAAAGCAAAACCTTTACGACGAAGAAGAAAAGGAAGCCCGAGAAATATTTGGTAGGATGGCACTACACAAGCCATGAGAGACAGAACCTTCCGTGAGTGAGGCACGGAAGATAAAAAGCTTTCGGTGGCTAAGATGCAAAAAAAGACCTAACTTTTGTTGAATTCCAAAAATATATTGCGTTGTATAAAATCGCATACAAAAAATAGTCGATATTCAGATAGTGAAATGCTTCGGTTTTTATTAAACGTTTTCCTTAATTGTTTAAAATGCACAAATATTTTACTGTAGTTTATGACAACACAAAATTTAATTGACTGTTTCTGATACAAAATAAAATTAATTACTGCTTCTGTTGTAAAATAAAATTAATTAACAGTTTCAGTTGACTTATTTTTTTACATTTAAATAATTCTCTCCTCTATTCTAATTATATAAATCTTAATTTCTACAAGTCTTTTGCGTCTTTAGTTTATGATTGTTTTAAGTAGAGTTTATTTAAATGATTTCACTTTTCCTGTTTGATGAACGATACGACGTCACTTCTCTTGCTCTTGGTAAGCGTCAACAGAAGTTTGTTTCAGGTAGACTTTCAGCATTAGAGCTGTTTCTCCTGTTGTTCCTTCAAAATCTCCTTCTGCTCTTAGCGTTCAGGGTCGTTTTCGGGTTGGGTACTTCAACAAACAGCGGTTAGTGACTACTATTAATGATCTGTATAGTGTATAAAACAATACACTACTCCGGCTAACTGACGTACGCATGTAAACCCTAAGCGGACAATCTTGGACCGTGCCATACGAGTCGCGAACGTTATTACATGTGCTCGTCACTCTTGATAGACCTATCGTCCTAAACTAGAGGAAACTATTACACGTTCTCGAGTTCAACGAGACTGGTTCTTTTCCGATCTAAGCTGGAATGACCTTACTTCCCATTAAGGCTAAAATCAACTACTGTATTAGCCAATTTCATTGGTCAAAACGTTCCCTCGCCATTACGGCTCTAGTCCAGATAACGTTCTTTAAGCACATATATTGTCCTCTATGACAATGTAAAACGTGCAAATAAAACCTGTATAATTTTATTGCTTTTCTTACACCAATGTTATTTAATTACATCTGTGATTTTATTGTTATTTCGTAACACAATTATTCAAACCCGCGCACGCGCACTCGCCATATGCCTCCGCATATGTTTGCACTGCTTCAGACCACTCATTATTTTTTATACAGTCAAAAATCAATTTAATCTAACAATTTTGACATGATTTTAGCTGTCTATCTGACAATGTCTCACCATGCAATCTTTACTTAAACGAAGCCTCATCGTAAAATGCTGTCCAATGTCAAGAGTGAAATCATTATTGTATATGCAAATCTCACCTATTGCAATATAGGCTACAATCAAAATAAGGTTTTTCTTTTCATATACAAAAAATACAAATATACAGTATCCAGAGTCGTTATCACAACAGAATAAGCAATTTCGAATTCAATAACTTAAGTGAGAGCAGTTATTTAAAAACAATAACGTTAATCCCAAATTTCGCGTTGTCTGTGTTATATAAAATAAATTACGTCAAGTGTGTGCATCAGCGTGCTGCATACAATTTTATTGTACCATTAAATCCTACAAAATCCGTTTATTTATTCGTGTTTAAAATTCAACGTTAATTATCATATTTGACTTAATTATCATATTTAATTTTCGATTGTTTGACTTAATTGTTGCAACTCACATATTGTTATGTTTTCCATCGCGTGCGTACGTCGTCGCGTTTATGTGTATGTCTGTTTCTGTGTGAGGTGACAGCATACATATTACTTTCTCATATAAGAAATCCATTAATGACATTCAAAACGTTGCGTACTATGCAATACGATAACAAAAAAAACCTCCACTTAATTTCGTTTAAACTAATTAATATTAGACAATTGATGATTTCTACTTATTTTTGCTTACAACTATTTTTGTACCTACTCCTCCATGCCACTATGATCACATTTCGTTTGAAGTTTACATTCTGTTACACTTAATCACGGTTTTAAATTAATTTATGTTTTTATCAATAAATATTACCAAGGTGATGGCTTTTTGTGGAACTGATCCACGGGCAAAAATTGTTATAGATGGTACTGTCCTGGAACAAGTTAGAAGTTTTGAATACCTGGGCTGCAGTGTGACTTATAATGCAAGCAACGACGTTGTGAATGAGTTGAATAATTTTTGTGCGGGGACATTAGAACTACCCTTAAGTCAGCAAGTAAAGGAACACGCCTAAAATTGTACAAGGTGATGGCTATTCCCACACTTCTTTATGAGTCTGAGATTTGGAGTTTAAGGAAAGGCCAGGCCAGTCGCATCCAAGCGGCTGAAATGAGATTTCTCAGGCACGTGGCAAGGCATAGACTCCATGATCATAGAAGAAGAAACACAGATATACGGCAGGACCTGAATATTATGAGTATACTCGACTCGATGGACGACTGCCGAATCCCCAAACAAAATTGAACTATAAGCCGAGGGGACGGAGAGGTGTGGGACGTCTGAGGAAGCGCTGTAGTGACCAGCTCTAATCATTGCCTATTTGAGACCGGAACAAACCACCCTTGGTTTAATCCATGATGATGATGTTGATTAATAAATATTTACTAATGTATTCTGATTTAAATTAGAAACGGTTTAAGTCTTAAGAATATTACAGATAAAACAAAACACGTTTTTATAATATTTTATCCACATAAAACCCTACTTCTCAAGTCACCTTAATACGTTTAACAAGAAGTCTAAAATGTCTTTTGTACTCTAAAATCGTTATCGGGTTTTCCTCCGACATTCTTTTAGAAAGTTTGGCTAAAACAAGAACAACAGAATTGCGCTTGAATTACCGGAAAGTGCACACCGTTAATAAGGTTAGACCTGAGCCACTGAAACAATCCAGTACACGATGCTAATGGAAAAGTTGAAGTAAACTTTACTCTTACGAGACTGAGGTAACTGAAGACTAAAGAAAGTCAGTAATTATTTATCGGTTTGCGCATTAACCTGAAAGCTATTAAGTTTCTATTATCATTACCATATATTAATTGTAAACTTAAGCTAAGGTAATTTGTGGTATCAATAGAATTTTACTGTTTTAACTACTTGTAATGGCAACTGCGCGTGGATTACCTCATCATTACAATCATCTTCACAACACGGCATGTTCCGATTTCAAAGATCCTCCAGCCATCTCTTCCTGGGTCTACCCAAACACCTGTGTCCTATAGGTTAGTACTTCCAGACTTGTTTGGACATTCTTTCTAAGTGTCCTTTCCACCGCTGTTTGTAATATTTTAATTTTTACAACAAGAAGAAGAAGAACTCGCTTTGCTAGTGCAATTAATTTATTGTTCTATGTAATACTTCGTTGTCGTCATCAGCGCCATCTACAGGCTATGATTTGTTCTACACCGCTTTCTTCTGACATCTGATACATTTTTAATTGGAGATTTCGCTTTCATACTTTGCCACTTCTGTGTGTCAACTAGGTTTCTTTGATTTTTCACACTCTCTACTTTCTTTCTAAAGTCTAGCCGTCTAGTATGCTTGACACAAAGACATTTATGCATACAATAAATATATTCTATATATATATATGTATATACATATATATATATATATATATTGCAACTGTACAAATGTATAAGGTATTGTGCATTGCATAAGTAATAATGTAATTTAATTAGTAATTTAAGGTAATTACTATAATTTAAATAATTAATCGATATTGTTAGTAATAATAACTCTGGATGCAAAAGCTGTATTAGAAAAGCAATGAATCTGCCTGTCGATACAAATCGATCACGCCATACACAGTTGCGTCTGTGTACACGTGTATCTGGTATATCTGGTACACGTGTGTGTGTGTGTGTGTGTGTGTGTATGTGTGTGTGTGTGTGTGTGTGTGTGTGTGTGTGTGTGTGTGTGTGTGTGTGTGTGTGTGTGTGTGTGTGTGTGTGTGTGTGTGTGTGTGTGTGTGTGTGTGTGTGTGTGTGTGTGTGTGTGTGTGTGTGTGTGTGTGTGTGTGTGTGTGTGTGTGTGTGTGTGTGTGTGTGTGTGTGTGTGTGTGTGTGTGTGTGTGTGTGTGTGTGTGTGTGTGTGTGTGTGTGTGTGTGTGTGAACTGGTTGATTCATGCAAAAGCGTCCACCCTAAATAAACGCTAATAAAATGAATACACCACTGTGTGCATTGTATAAAGACGCACGTATGTGCGAAAAAGTGTGCAAAAATAATAAAAAGTGCGAATGTAGTCGAATTAAATATCAATAAATCCCATAATAAGTGAGATAATAAAAAACAGTCAACACACGCTTATACACATAAAAATTACCTACCGAATGAATATTGGGTAATTCGCACAAAGACTTCGTATAGTGCGAAAACAAGTGCAAAAGTTGTATGAATATTCGTGTTGTAAAGTGACGCCACGACAAAACCATTCCTGCAGAGAATTGTCGAAACAGGCATTCTGCTCCCTAGACACACAACAGCCTCAATCTCTTCCTTGTTCGACCACTGATGCGGCCGGAGGCTCTGCTGGACGACAACATATTTTCGTCAGACTAAAGCGGCGGTTGGAAGCGATTGCGGACAACAACATCACTTTTGTTCAACCACAGCTACAGCCAGAGACCGTTACGGAGGACGAGAAAGCAGCACACTTCATGGCATAAACCCAGACGTAGACGACGAGTCATCTGAATTCCGAGGGGAGTACGGAGGACGAGGAACGGACTCGGGACTACACGTCAACGAGGGATTCACCAGTAAAAGACTCAGGACCAGGACCAGGAGGGTACGCTGAGGAACCACTACTAATAAGGTGAAAGAAAGCCATATTTTCATCTAAACTAAAGCCTGAATAAAAGACAATTTAATCTTGTAAAACAAGTAGAAAATAATAAGAGAAAGACACTAATTTAATAAGAGTGTAAATTGTAAGATTAAATGTAACTTTTCTTGAATATTAATTAGGGTAAGATTCAAATAATCAAAAGTAATATTCACAGAAATATTTAAATTCTTTTACTAATAATTTACTGAAAAGATTGATATTTGATTTTAAAACAATAAGAATTTTACTAAAGTAACGTAAAGAAATAATGCATATGCAACAAAAATAAGAAATTATATTAAAAAGAAAGATTAGAAAAGTCAGCAATATTTTAAACACACTATACTGAGCAAACCGTGAGCAATATAAAATAACAACCACATGTTTATTATAGTTATAAGTGAATCTTATGTTATTATGTTTCTGTATAATACACATGTACATAATAATGAGAATTTTAAATCGCAAATTAGTTGAGTTTTTGAAACAATAAATTTTCAAAGGTCATTCTATTATATTGTACGTTGTTATTACGATTACACCTACCTATCTATACACACATTCTTTAGTAGTGTTGTTGTAAAGTATTTGGCGCTCCAAAGCGTGGGGCTTCTAAATAAATAAAAATAAATGTGTTGTAAATATATATATATATATATATATATATATATATATATATTGCAACGATACAGCCATACGCTGTATTAGGCATTAATTTAAATAAATAGAAATTTTGTATAATTTGTATAAGTTACGGGTAAATGGACAGGTCTGAGATTGCAAAAATATTTCATTGTTAGATTAGGGGAGAATTAACCTGTTTCGACAAGCAGTGAACACCTGCTCAATTGTATGTGTGTTACACGTGTATCTTGTGTGTGTTAGTGATGCAGGCATAGACATGAATCTCAGCAACCTTCCCCAAGTAATTAATAAAATAAATATTTTAATTCACTGTGCGAAAACTAATTAGTGTATGATCAAACCAAAGGCACCAAAGTGTGTATAAAATTTATAGTTATCCCCAGTGAAAAGATGACGTTAATAGAACACGTTATGCGAAGACAGTGCAAAATAAACGTGCCAAAAAATACGCAAATTACCCGAAGACGCTCAAATTAATATAGTGAGTGCTTAATCGAATTAGCTATGATTTGTGCTATCTCGATTCCGTGCAAAACATTGCTATTTGCTAATAATTGCAAATAGATGAAAAGGTTCGGAAGTGGGGGCTGTCACGAGATATGCAGGTATCGAAAGGACGATTTTGGAGCCGACTGGCGCGGAATCTCGAGAGGGTATAAATTAAGGGTTCGACCAAAAACCCTTCTCTTCATTTCAAGACACAGTTGCAGCCGGACATGCTGTCCGTCGGCAAAACAGTTTATTTTTATTCTATTAAAAGTCGCAGTAACAAACGAAATAACGTTCGTTAAATTCACGACAATATTACGGAAAAAGTAAATACCGCAATAGTAAGTCTACCAAGAGTATATACGGGAAAGCTGCTGTAGAGCTACGCTGGACTCTAGACGTATCCAGAAACACATGCTGCCGTAGAACGACGCTGGACTTTAGACGTATCCAGGAACACATGCTGCCGTAGAATGACGCTGGTCTCTAGACGCATCCAGGACCACGCCAGGACAAGAGGAATGGAAAACTAACTCTGGACAACGCTGGACCCCGGACAACAGTCGTAAGATCATCAGAAATCGAGGTGACATGCGTAATGCATTTTAAATGATTTTTAAAAAAGATAAAGGGCTCATAAAGGCGATTTCAAAGAACAAGTAAATTAAAACAAAGAAAAGTTTATACTTAGTAATAATATGTTAAAATGTAAATAAATGTTTAGTCGTAAGAATGAGCTATCGCATATAGATAAAAGCATTAATAAATGAAAGAGAATTTAAAGTAAAGAGAGTAGAGTTTATTATCAAAATAGATAGTAAAGTGATTAGATATTTGAAGTGTTGAAAGATTAATTTAAAGTTGAATATTAAAATAAGGCCAGTCTACAAGCAATTAATATAAATTTAAATTGAATTTTAAACCTTGGTATAGACTGAGCGAGTAGAGGTCAGATCTGAGATAAGACAATTTACTTCAATATAAAAATATTTTAATTTTATAATAAATTAATAAACCAATTATTTAACATGTCTAGATATAAGATTACTAACATGTTTAGATACAAGAGATTTTTAAATATGTGTAATGTTGCATATCATAAGATATAAACATTTAATAATGAGCAATATCGTGACCGACAATTATTAATGATGTTTATGAATATTTATAATAATGAATAAATAGTAAATATGAGTTTTAAATACTGATAAATAAAAATACTCTTATTATAAATACACCTGGTATAATTATACAACCTGCATGAATTACTGTATATCGAATTTACATATAATTCGTTGTATAAGTTTGTATCCCTTGAACGTGAGGCCCGACACGCCTACATTTATGTATATATATCGTTGTAATATATAAATATATATATATATGTATAACGGATTTCTACAGCCTAGGCCGCTTCTCCGTCCCTAGTTTCCATTCTCTTCTATTATAGGACAGGTCGTCTTCCAGGTCTCTAAGTTTCATAAGTTTATCTACACCCTTTCGCCAGCTTCTTCGTGGACTTCCTCTTTTCTTCCTCTCATATGGTATCCACTCGAAAATTCTCTTGGGCCACCTGGATTCGTCCATTCCTTTTGTGTGTCCAAACCATATTAGTTGTTTTTTTTTCAATCTCTTCCACTATGTCATGTTCATACTCTGTCTAATTGTTTCATTTCTGACTCTTTTCAGTTTCGATTTTCTACAACTGCGTCTTAAATAATCCATTTTGATAGCTGAGAGTTTTTTCGAGTTTTCCTTATTAATGTATTCTTTATGGTTCAATTCCTGAAATAATTTTTCTGTGATTTATATATATATATATATATATAAAGAATATATATATATATATTCGAGATATATATATATATATTTATATATTATATATTTATATATATATAAAAAATTCGAGAGAGAATTTTCCCTCGAACGAGGCCTTTCGGTTTCGCAACCATTATTTTGTTGCAGGAAGAACTTGATAACGGTTGCGAAACCGGAAGGCCTTGTTCGAGGGAAAATTGTACATAGCAGAGAAGCAATAAAATTTGACAAAGTTGTTAATTTGTAATCAACAAGACCCTGTCATACAGTAATTCAAGTTAAATTTGTCCACATGCGATAATAATGTCAACTATTAGAGTGCCGAACTAATTATAACACAATTATCACAGTTACCACTAATCCGCAATAATAACTTGATCTGACTCTACAATATAGCAAGATCTCACTAACTAACTAAGCCGGTCGTAGACGCTTATATAGACTCCGCAGTCGTTCCAGAATAATTGTCCAAACTTTTGGTAGCGTGCCGGAATAATCTTCTGAGTTAAAAGTGCTCGAAGAGTCTGGAAGCTACTTGACCGAGACATTGCACATACTCATCTAGCCGACCAACGCGTATAACAATGCACTCGAAAAGTCGAGAACGTTACTTAATTGTTGTAGCATATCGAGGTTTACACTGTATTCGTACGCACGTGGCGCTCAGCTTACCACGTAGAGCCACAAAACTTAGATTTAACGCTAGCAAGAGTCAGTTAAAAGAGCTGCAACTGCATCACATAAGCACTTTTCCAAACATTTAGACAACACGATTGTACTGGCTGTGACTCAATTGATCTGACTGTGTAATTGGATTTCTACGTCACGAGGTGGAATCTATTGGAATTCGCGGTTCAGTGCGTAAACACCGCGTTTAATTAGATTGTGACTTGTCTGTTAATATGCGAGGCCATAAATTATTTGGTGTTACAGTTGGGAACTGTCTGCTGCTGTTGTAAAGCAGGAAACTGGAGCGACTCACGTCGGATAAGCCTAGAGAGAAATATGGTTGTGTACTGACTGTGTAATTTCACGACCCGTTGTATTGAAGCTGCGATTCAACTTCAAATTGTCCGTTTTTAAATGGCCTTTTATGTGTAACAACACTCTTATCACGACCCATTGTATTGAAGCTACGATTCAACTTTAAAGTGTCCGTTTTTAAATGGCCTTTTATGTGTAACAACAGTCTTATCACGACCCATTGTATTGAAAATGCGATTCAACTTCAAAGTGGCCGGTTTTGAAACTGTACATTATGTGTGATAACGCTGTTTTTCGGCTTAACGCAACTCTTAAAAAAACGTACAATTACATAGTAGTTTCACAATATATTCTTAATATTTGATAATTCTGTGGCTTGGTGCAAGAATTAGCAACGTCATTAAAAAGTTTTCTGAGAAAATGGAGTTTTAAAATTGGTCAATTTTTTCTGACTCATATTATGGTGTCATGGTCAAGATCTTGTTTGATGTTTTGATAAATATTTACATACATATGTAAGAACATGCCCCATGTAAGTTTAACTGTCAAAAACATCTTTTAGTTTTAAACGTAAATGTGACATTGGTGGTTCTGAGTTCAAAAAACTGTTCCTGACTTTGGCAACCACTGATACTATTAACTTTTTTTTAAGATATTACAAATTGACATTGGTGGTTTTTACACGTAAAAATAGTGTTACGACAGTCTATTTGATCGTCGTAGGTACAGTGTAAACAAAATACAATACACCAATTACATCACTAATTACCAGCTTTAATTTTCACAGTTAAACAGTTCGTATTTAACAACAGAGTCTCTTAAAAAAAAAATATCAAATAAAAATTGTTTACACGAAAACAAATGTCAAATAATGAACGCCCGACATTTACAATTAAACCGCCAGATTATAAAACGCAAGACTTCACTAATAACCACTTGAAAGTTCACAGTAATATCGCCCGATAATAACTCTCGATCCGCACTGTAATTTATCGCAACTATAACTCAAAAACTAAGGCCGCTGACGCCTTGCGTTTATACAACACTCAGAGACCAGAATATTCCAAAATCCGTGTTAGGGACAGTGTGTACGACGTAATTATTTGCGGCCTTGCCACAGTCCGCGCGGCTGGCGGCTTCCAGAAAAGTCTCGCGAATGCGTCGAGAGTCACTTACACCAGCGTATTACGTTCTGGATTCCTCTGGAACGTTCGATAAACACGTAGGTTGTTCTGTGATGTCGTAACAATACCTTCAGGAGTGTTAACCGTCACTACCGTTTTCACCAAAAAGTGATATGGTGGTTCTTGCACTAAGCTACAAAATTGGTGGCTATTCTGAATGTATGAAACTATTAGGCTATTCTCAAACAAATGTTAAGAACAAATGAATGTAAAGAATGTGTAGGATGGTGATCATGTGTCAAGAGTGTGTATATGGACATTTGTGTAGGTTGTGTATAAGGGGGTTGAGGAGCTAGTATAAGGAAGGTCATGAGATTGTAAAAGAACCTAAGTAAAATAGGAATACAAATTCTAAAAGTTATCTCAACTAAATAACAGTTTTTAATAAAAAATATACAAAGAATTCTGTCTGTTCATTTTTTTAATTTTTGTGATATTTAATTGTTTTTATAATTTAAATTAAATTTAAAATTTAATTTAAAATTATTAAATATAAAATTAAATTAAAGCTGTCTTACTAGAAAAACTAGTTTAACTTAAATTAGAAAAGCAACAAAAACTAACAAGAATTTAACAAACGAACACACAGATATCTTTGTATCTCCTTTGTTAGTAGCTGTTATTTTTTTTTATTTGTAAACCAGAAAACTGGAGCGACTCACGTCGGATAAGCCTAGAAAGGAATATGGTTGTGTACTGACTGTGTAATATCAAGACCCATTGTATTGAAGATGCGATTCAAATTCAAAGTGGCCGTTTTTGAAACTGCCCTCCTTTATTTTATTTTATTTTCAGAATTTTCATTCCTATTATACTTAGGCTTTACAATCTCTTGACCGTCTCTAAACTACCTTCTTTACCCCCTCTAACATACACACCCCACACACATGTCCGTACCTTTAACTTTCCAGTCAATCCAATGATTTCCATTCATATGTTAGATTGACCAAGAAAGGTCAACAGATTGTAAAAACTAAGTATAATAGGAATAAAAATTCTAAAATTTATCTAAACTAAATAGAATTTTTAATAAAGGAAATACAAAGAATTATGTCTGTGCGTTTATTAAATCTTTGTTGCTTTCAATTGCTTTTTTAATTTAATTTATTAGAAAAGCTAATCTAATTTTCGTACTCCCTAATTGACCAGGCCCCCAGACTAAGAGTTTAGTCAGTATTTCTGTCTGAATTAAGATTTTTTTCATATAAGGAGTTTGTGAGACCTTAATAAGTTGTTGCGAGATCGCTTTCTTTTCCATTATTACTCACAGCCTACCTGTATTCGGTCTATAAAATGCCTTTCCTAAGTCGATGTAAGCTGTGTATATTCGTATAAATATACTCTGGGCTTTTCAATGACCTGGGTCATTGATAAACATGATCTTTCCTTTGTGAAAACATTGTAGATCTCAAAGAGATCTGTTTCATACAGACATTTTGCTGGGATAGCTGTATACGTTTAGTAAAACGTATTAAGCAGGCCAATTCCTCTATAGCTATAACAGAATTCAATGATATGTACGGAAATATTACTGAACAGCGATAATACTGGCTGCCTTAGGAGTAGCGAATGTAATACTCTTCAAAGGGAAAAGAGATCTGAAAAAACCCCGCAAAAGATGGATTGGAAATAGAGACCGAAACAGGTGATGTCGACTAATCTTGGAATGAAGAAAAAGCAGAAGAAGAAGAAGAAGAAGAAGAAGAAGAAGAAGAAGAAGAAGAAGAAGAAGAAGAAGAAGAAGAAGAAGAAGAAGAAGAAGAGGGAGAGAGATAGAGAAAGAGAAAGAGGGGGAGAGAGAGTGTGTGAGGAAGAGAGATTATTGCTTCAGAAAAGCAATGTAGAGGTTATACCTTCCCGGTGCTGTTATTCACTAGACGGAAAGGAAACACTCCACCCTTAGCATACCCGTAAGCCACTTGTGGTTACCTATGCTGAACTGTACCTACCATATATACGTATTGTATACACAATTGGAAAGGCAAATAATCTTCTCCTCGCATACGTGAAGACGTTTCTATATATATTCTACTTCTCTGTTGATAAGCTTCAAGTGGTGAGCAAAAGATAAAGTGGCTAAACATGTCGGAATAATACAAAGTTCATACTACACGACGTCATACTTAATAGCGTGTTATTGTTATTATTATTATTAGTAAGTAAAGGGACGAATTTTACAAGAATGTGTGGAACGACTTGGAGAATGTAGGAAAATATATGTAGAAAATAAACCCAAATAAAATTTTATAATGCAATAACAATACCTACACTACTGTATGGCTCTCAAACTTGGGTAATAAAGAAAAAAGTTAAACAGAAGACACAAACAGCAGAAATGAAATTTCTGAGATCAGTTAAAAGGCATAACAGACGAGATCATATAAGAAATGAGAAGATAAGAAGTGATTTAGATATTTTTGCAATTAATGAAAGGATTAAAGGATACAGAAGTAAATGTATTCAACACATAGATGATAGAATTTTAGAAAGTAGAATAACGAAGACGACAAAAGATTACAACCTTGAGGCAGAAGGAAAGTTGGTAGACCTACGAAAAGGTGGACTATGAAATAGGAACAGGCCGCTAAAGCCTAAAACCGTTAAGAAGATGATGATATAGGAGCCTTATGTGGTAGTCTGTATTTAGGCATTGTGTGCAAATTATTATTTAATGTGTTCTATTACACGTGCACGATTGTGTGTGTGTGTGTGTGTGTGTGTGTGTGTGTGTGTGTGTGTGTGTGTGTGTGTGTGTGTGTGTGTGTGTGTGTGTGTGTGTGTGTGTGTGTGTGTGTGTGTGTGTGTGTGTGTGTGTGTGTGTGTGTGTGTGTGTGTGTGTGTGTGTGTGTGTGTGTGTGTGTGTGTGTGTGTGTGTGTGTGTGTGTGTGTGTGTGTGTGTGTGTAAGGGAGAGAGACAGAGTTAATACCCATAACTGGTATTGCTAATAATGAAAACAAGGAAACATTCATATGATCGAGTTAAAAAGGAAGAATTTCTTTACGCTTAATTATGGAACAGTATACAGTAGGCAGTGGGACGTATTTAGTACAAGACACCGCCTTGTTCCGTTTGTAAGCATGTACGGGTGTCGGTCCCACGGGGACAGTTTAAACTTACGACATGACACAGTGCACGTACTGCACGGATACCGTAGTACATCTCCATTGTTGCTCTGACATGTTGTTGCTACCAGAGTTCAGTGACTGTTGTCGAGCGACCTGAGTTGTTACAGGTGAACAAGCACACACATGCAATGACGCCTTACTGTAACCTTACTGGGGTAATGGGCATTGCTAACCAATACAGTATACTTGAAAAATAACACTTGAACCTCTGACAAGTTCATTTCTGCTAGACCCAAAATAGTACAATGTGTACTTCGTCAATCATGGTTTCTTTATCTACAGTTATGAAATCGGTTGTTTCAGGGGTCCACATCTTGTGGATACGGGTTTGGCAATTCCGATATACCCTATCTAGATTCTCACTTTGCTTCAACTTGTCTTGGGTGAGATCTGTTCCTTTAGCCTTTTCTGTTTAGTCACTCTTGACTGCCTCTTGTTATTTTCTGACCACGACGCTATTAGAGTAATCGAGGGCTAGAGTGTCTTTCTTTAACAATTCTAACTTCTTAATTTTGGGTGGCTTAGAACCTTAGAGTGATCACTGATGCTGATGGGTGAGCACTAGAAATACTAAGAAACGTTCAGTATCAGAATAACTGATACAAAGCCACCGACTCCTGCCGCAGGAAGAGAAGGGTGAGGTCGAATCTCCTGCGCCCCAAAACAGAGGCCTTTTGGCTAAGGTATGGTAACACTGACAGAAGATTCTCTGGTCCTCCTGGCAACAGTGACCTGTTCGTGAAAAATTTTGAAATACTTGTAGCACCCAAAGCAGCCTCGGAGTAAGTACTGGAAGCTAACGGTGGGATCATCTGCAAAGGATGACAGAGGATCCATTGCCGAAAGCGGCACTTAACTATAAAGCCATTGGTAGAAAAGACATGTGTCATCCGAGAATAAGATGGGTCTATATAACCTAATACTTGAAGAGGAGAAAAAGAAGATGATGCTGATGAAATAGGTATTGTCCCTTACAGACAGGCGGACAGAAGATGCACGGGGCGTCTCGCCTCCCGGTTAGTTTGCGTTCTCCAGGCAGGAGGCCGACGAACATCAGGTTCTAACAGTGCAACACGGTCGGCAGAAGGAGTTTTGGTTCGGTCCACGAATACTCGATAGGCGTGTATATCATGGTGCATCTTTGAGTGATTTGCTCCAGCCAGTCGCAAGGCCTGAGGCGTGTCTCTTCCGTGGCCCCGTTAACGCACGCGCTGGTGTGGTCAATAGACTTGACCACCCGGAGGCAAGTCGTCCGTAACGATGGGTTGTCCGTAACGATGGGTTGTCCGTAACGATGGGTCGTCCGTAACGATGGGTTGTCCGTAACGATGGGTTGTCCGTAACGATGGGTCGTCCGTAACGATGGGTTGCCACTCCAGGATGGCTGACTCCCGCAATTAGGCACTTGCACACCTCACGATTTCCACATGATCTGTGATTCAGCCCAGCTGAGACGGCAAAGCATGTGCTGCCTGAAGTTAAATACAGTTCTGTCTGTATGGCAGACGCTGTGCAATCCCAGCGTCGTCAAGCCGGAGCCCTAGGTATGTGCCTGTCTACTCCAGGCAGGATGCATGAACTTTTTCCCTTTATGAGTAAAGAGAGAGAAAGAGAAAATGGTTAGAACAGTTTTTTATTATAAGTCCGAATTCCTGGTTTCATTTAGTAACTCTGTCGAATTCCTAGCTCATATTTACAAATTACTAAACGTGATGTTGCTTACTTTAAAATATTTCTTTCGAGAAATTTTAGTTAACATAATAAAAGGTAAAAGATTTCAGCTATCCGTTATAAACAATTCACAAAAGGAATTTTAATTAGTATAGCTAATACTTTTAAAACTTCGCCGTAGAAACACAAAAATATTTTAATCTTAACCCCATAATCGTGTGAAGTTGTGCTGAGCAATTTTCCTTAGTACAGATTGAGTATTTCTCGTAGTATTTTGAAAAGTGTTACTGTGTTACTGTACAGCTCTACTGTTTCACATAATTATTGCGTGTGAACAAATTTAACTAGAATTATTGTACAAGTTGATTAAAAATTGTTATCTGTGAGTAATTAAAGCCGGTTATTGGTTTATTAAAGCTGGTGACTTTATTGGCGTCTGTATTTTGTTTTCCATTGTACCATACAACGATACGTAAGACCGTCATAAGAATATGTTGTATATATAAAGATATATTGCTCACTCGTTAATGGTAAGTTCTGATGATGTCATTGAAGACGTGTAGAAGATACGTGTGTTCTCGCACTTCTTGTATGCCGTGTAGTCCAGCTGATTGAATCAGACACACGTTATCACCTGCACGTCGTGCCGTATCTATAATATGGCGTTGTGGAGGGGGTGCGGAGTCGGGTCGGCTTCATAAAAAAGAAACACAATTAAATATTAGAATTACCTTGGTTCCTTCTTTGCAACTTCTTTGTGTTTTTTCCTCAATATACACTACGCGTTTCGTGGCAAAGTCCCATCATCAGGTGGATAAACTTTTCACTCATGTAGAGTACGTCACTAGATAAAAATATATATAAAGGTCACGCGCATCTCGCTACTCAGTCGATTTCCCCACTCGCGTTATCTCGCGATGCGCACCGCTAGCGACCCCGCGAGCGACTGACAAATCTATTCGGCCTGTATTTATTTGTCGTGCTGTTTCAGCATGCGTATAGCAGTATCATAGAGTTCGTTTGACTTGAACGACAGTTTCTCGTTCAGAAGCTGATCATTGTGTGTTGTAGAGGCTCTGTAAATTTCAAACTCTTCCAGTGCGTCCATGAGTTTACCCTTTTTGCAAAAATGCAGTGGCTTGAAATTATTTCTAAAATTGGAATAGGCATGGTTGTGATCAATGATATGCATGGCAAAGTTTGATTTGACGTTCCTGATGTTGCCTATAGGCAGGTGCTCTTTATATCTATCTAAAACTTTTCTGCCTGTATGTCCATTTAAATTATCTAAAAATTTTTAGATAGATATAAAGAGCACCTGCCTAAGGGCAACATCAGGAACGTCAAATCAAACTTTGCCATGCATATCATTGATCACAACCTAACCTATTCCAATTTTAGAAATAATTTCAAACCACTGCATTTCTGCAAGAAGGGTAAACTCATGGACGCTCTGGAAGAGTTTGAAATTTACAAAGCCTCTACAACACACAATGATCAGCTTCTGAACGAGAAACTGTCGTTCAAGTCAAACGAAAAGTATGATACTGCTATACGCATGCTGAAACAGCACGACAAATAAATACAGGCCGAATAGATTTGTCAGTCGCTCGAAGGGTCGGTAGCGATGTGCATCGCGAGATAACGCGAGTGGGGAAATCGACTGAGTAGCGAGATGTGCGTGACCATTATATATTTTTTATCTAGCGACGTGCTCTACATGAGTGAAAAGTTTATCCACCTGATGATGGGACTTTAAGTCCCGAAACGCGTAGTTTATATTGAGAAAAAACACAAAGAAGTTGCAAAGAAGGAACCAAGGTAATTCTAATATTTAATTATATAGGCAACTGGGAGACCAAAACAATTATGTATAAGAAAAACAAGTTAAGACGCTATGAACCTGCTTCCAAAGCGTATGACACAGCTCATCGTTTGTATTGTAATGTATGACACTAATTACGAATGATGCGTTGATACTCTAGTGTAAGGAAACGCCGGTATATTGTTCCATTAATTTTTTAAAACTGATTCTTTATTGCTTCAAACGTTCTTAATTTTTGAGGGCGTGTTTTTAATGATATGAGGAACAACAGAACTCCTATAGTTAATAATCGTCGTCGCCGTTATCATTTACGGCTTAAGATGGTACAGGGTGGCGCAGGGAAACGGGAAAAATTGAAGTTGATGTTGGCAGCCCTGTAGATGTAGCAGAAGTGAAACTGTCTGACTAGCAGTAACGGGATTTAGTTACCATGAAGCAGTGGAGCGGTGCAGAGCGTGCGGCCGCCGTAAGGGCGTTTTACCGACATGGTGACAGTTTGACAGCTGCACAACGAGAGTTTCGGCGCCACTATCAGATCCCGCCCCGCGGTCAAGTTCCTTCGTTACACGCAATCGAAACGTGGGTTCGTAATTTTGAAGAGACTGGTTCAGCTTTGAAGAAAAAGCCTAGTGGGGGTGTACGGTCTGTACGTACCACAGAAAACATTGATGCCGTGCGAGCTGCCATCTTAAGGAGTCCTCGTCGTTCGGTGCGACAAATTGCCTCGTCATTGCAGCTCGGACGTCGGAGCGTTCAAAGAATACTCCATGAACTTCAATTTCATCCGTACAAACTTCTGATTGTGCAACAACTGAATCCTAATGATTGTGTATTGCACCTGCAAATTTGTGAACAATTGTTGGCTAAAATCAATGAGGATGCTAAATTCATTCAAAATCTTTGGATGTCCGATGAAGCCCATTTTCACTTAAGTGAATACGTGAATAATCAGAACTTCCGTTACTGGGATCAAGGAAACCCTGTTCAGCTTCATCAGCGTCCATTACACAGTACCAAAGTTACCGTATGGTGTGCAGTGTCGTGTCATGGGGTGATAGGCCCTTACTTTTTTTAAGATGAACGAAGCACTGCTGTCACTGTGACGTCTGAACGTTATGTCAACATACTAGAAATATTTTTGGCTTCAAGACTCCATACTTTTCCAAATCTTGACATTCAGCACACCTGGTTTCAACAGGATGGAGCCACCTCACACACTGCCAGACAGTCTTTGGCAGCAGTGAAACGTTTGTTTGGGGATCGCATAATTTCAAGGAATGCTAACATCGCTTGGCCGCCTCGATCTCCAGACCTTTCAGTCTGTGACTTCTTTTTATGGGGACAGCTGAAGAGCATCGTGTACCAGACTAGACCAAGAACCCTTGCTCAGCTCAAGACACAGATTGAAGAGGAAGTGGTGCCTAATGTAATTACCAGTCTTGTAGACATATTTTGAGCCTCAAATAAAGTTTTGCAACGTTCTTTCATTTTTTCTAATTATTTCAAATTTTCCCGTTTCCCTGCGCCACCCTGTATATATCTCATTCATCACTATTCGTAATTGAATCCGCCATTTGCCCCAGCCTACGTTCCTAACGTCAATCCTTCAGACCTGCCTTCAGCAGATTTATTCGCTCCACCAAGTGGTACAAACAAATCGTCTTTCATCTTGTTACACTCTTAAGCATCTCTCTGCTTTCACCAATTCTTATCAGCACTTCCTCCTTCCGTATTTTATCCGGGCACCTCGCCGTTACACTCACCCTCACCCATTTTTATATTTCCAGTGCCTCCATTTTTTCCTGCATCCTCTCTCCTCAATGTCTACGCAATATCGCGAACTAGCTTTTTACTCGATATACAGACTACACCACCAGCCTCTGTATTTAGCCAGTATTTAGAGCAGTATTTAGCCTGACTCCATTTTCGCCTAGCTATATCATAATCTTGGGCGCTGCCGACATAGACTGTCGTTGGAACATCACAGACTACTTTTACCGGCTCCATTAATCATGCGTAATGATATTCGGAACAAGCGGCGATAGAGAACGACCTCACCTCACCAACACACACGCGCTTGCGCGCCATAATGTAGAAACAGAAGTATGAAGAAAAAAGTTTTATACTACGGAAGTGAGAATCGGAATACTATTTATACTATTTAATACTACGAAAGGTAGGAAAGTATGAAAGTTTTGAACTGCAAACTAGTCATAACTAACCAAACAGATGTTTTGGTGCAGAGTGTACAGCAAGCAACCAATCAAATACACGCGGTCGCAAGGGACGCACCAGTCAGCTGTTATAAAATTCAATTACGTCACGACACTCAGATTACGTTACACAGCACATACACAGAATTGTACATTGACGAGATTAAAATTGTTATCACTGCGTTTTGTAAAATTGACTAAAAGAAAATTTATTTTACTATTAATTAAGGATAAAATCACAGATATAATTCTGGATTTTGTTGTCCATGACATGTCTGTCGATTACCTAATTACAAGTATATTACTACTGACTAGGATCACTAATTTTTTAATAGTAAAATAATAAGCTTTTACCTTCTAGCATGAACTAGTTTTCGCTTATTACAAGCTTCTACATGAGCTTCTGACGAAGCTTGTAATAAGCGAAAATTGGATCAGGGTACAAGGTAAAAGTTAAACATTTTTACCATTTAAAAAATTACTGATCCGAGTCAGTAGTTATATATTTGTAATTACAGACATAATCGTTCAAATACATTCATGTACATTTATACTTTCATGTTCAGCAAGCATAGAGTTCATGTAGGCCTACTGTAATTATGAGGGTGCCATATTGACATGCTTAAGTACCTGGCTCAAGGTACCGTCCAAACGAACATACTAGACTCCTCGCCTACTGCTCTTATATACAGTGACGTCATAATAAATTATTATACTGAAATAGGGAGGTATAGCCGAGAAGATAACAAGCGGTCACAACGCACTAGACATTACACTGTAGCCGTTAGCAACGTGGAGAGGTGAATGCGTAATTTACTGTGGGTCACAATACATTAGCTGTTATACCCGCGGCTTTGTCCTATTTATCTTTTTATTTTAATTGGCACTATTTTAAAAGAGAAAGCAAGATCTATATCTCTGAATATTTTAGAGGAAATGCTTAGCTTCTGAAGTCATTCCTGACATGTACGAACGAAGTGGTTCTGGTGGCTGCTTCAGTGGTAAAATTAATTTTCCATTAGAGCAGGACATTACAGGCAATTTAATTTTACATTTTCCGGCTTAACATAATTCGTATATCACATCCATTTTGCCAATTGTAACTTTTGGATGTGACGAATAGTCATAATTTGGATTATACTGAAAAGCTTTTATAATCAAATTAACCCGTCTGCTCACTTGTCTGACTTCTCAGCATGCCGTCTGTAGTCATTGTCAAGCCAATATTCAGTTTCTGGTAATTCCACATCCCTCAGTTCAGCCTGCTTCATTTGTTTCCGCTTGACGCGCTTCCCATACTCCTCACGTGTTCCTGCGGCCGTTAATTCAATTTGCCTAAGAGGTCGTTGGTCTACGCGCTCCTCTTAGAGGTTGTTTCCGCGGCGCTTAAATCAGCCTGCTTCAGGCGTTATCGGTCTGGGTACAAAGCCCACTACCCTGACATCTAATATAATCACCCGTGAATCCCTGCGTTTCCGTATCCTGGACGCGTCTATACGGAGATTGTCCCGTAATTTCTATCGCCGCACCGCCCGCTTCCAGGTCAATCACCATATTAGCGTCCTCGGTCGCAACCCGGTTGTAACAGGTAAAGCTGACCCGGCCTCGGCGTACACACTTACCATCAATTAGATAACGAATTGAAAACCCACGGACGGTAGCAGGCCACACTCCCTTAATCCGGAACATCTATGGTCCTTGTGGGAGGAGATCTATTTGAAGGTCGGGACGTAGAACACGAGCGGGCGACGGACTTGCCCATTGCGTCGCACAGTCCCACTTGTTAGAATTTCTGCAGACTAAATATACGTCCGACAATTTTAAATGGTGAACAGACGCTAATAACTTTCTCACGGGGACACTATGTCGTGTTGATTAAACAGGGAAACGGCGTCGGAAATATCATTATCATCATCATCATCAAGCAGTGAACCGAACATATCACGATTATCGAAGGAGCACATCATCATCATCATTATCATCATCATCATCAAGCAGAGAACCGAACATATCACGATTCTCGAAGGAGCACATCAACACCACCATCAGCATGCAATAGTAATACAAGACAACTAATGATCTACAAGGGAATCAGGACATCATCATCATGATCTCATCATCATGACGATCGTCGTCGTCGTCGTCGTCTACATCTAGGAGCCGCGTACGCGCACACAGACACATGCACGCAATAACAGTTTTCCAGCGGTAACTCAACACATACCAAATTGTCAAAGGAACAAGCATATTTTTAAAAAAACCAAGAGAGAACTCATGAAGAACTCAAGTATGAGCTAACGAAGTAACATATATTTAAATTAGTAATAATAAAGTAGTAACAATATCTGTGGGTGAAGAAGTCAACATCAAGTTGGATTAAAGAAGTCGAAAAGGATTTAGAAAAAATAATATAAACGCAGAAGAAGGAATTGAAAAAACGTTTTCGGACAAAAGTATTAAAAATGGAAGGACTCTAGGGTAGGAGAGAGAAAAACGCTGGCTCAAAGTCTGAAGACATGAAGAAGAGACACAGAAAAAGATGAAAGAATATTGGAGAAAAAGAAATACAAAGGAATAAAGAATCTTGTGGCTTGTGGTCCTCAGATACCCAATACAAATAGAAAAAAAGTACTAAGTTAGTAAAAAAAAATTAGCAATAAATTAGTAAATTAATAATAATTTACATAACTATAATTAGTGGAATAAAGCCAAAGTAAAACAAGGGGTATGGAATTTAAGTGTTACAAAAATTAATTTCATAGTTAAATAAAATGGGTGCTCTGTTAGGAACAATAATTGTATTCCTCACCATCATCGTCATCTTTTTAACGGTTTTAGGCTTTAGCGCCCTGTTCTTATTCTACAATCCACCTTTTCTCAGGCCTATCAACTTTTCTTCTGCCTCTAGGGTTTTCACCATCTTCGGTATTCTACTTTGTTCCATTCTTCTGATGTGTTGAATCCGTTTTCTTATGTATTCTTTCATCTTTTCATTAACTACAAAAATATCTAAATCACTTTTTATCTCTTCATTTTGTATATGATCTTGTCTATTACACCTTTTAACTGATCTCAGGAATTTCATTTGTGCTCTTTGTATCTTTTGTTGATTTTTTTTTCTGTATGACTCAAGTTTCAGTAGAACCATACAGTAGTGTAGGTATTGCCATTGTTCTATAAAATTTTATTTGGGTTTATTTTCTACATTTATTTCGCAACGTTCTCCAAATCGTTCCACACGTTCTTGTAAAATTCGTCACTTTATTTTCTATGTTTCAATCTTCATCTTAAGTAATGTCACTTCCAAGATAGTTGAAATGTCTTACTTGTTCTATGCACGTGTTTCCTATGCATATTGTGGTCGAAACCGGTTCATTTTCTATAAAGGCCATTACTTTTGTCTTGATTCAGATATGTTACAGTTATAGTCTTTTCGTATTTTATGTTAGAGGTATATTGCTCGCTGGAGATCGTCTTCTGAAGTAGCGAATATGTCATCCGCAAAGAGATGGTTTTCAAGCTTTCATTTCGGTGGATTTTAATACCGTCAGAGGACTGTTGTTTCCATTTTTTGAGGAGGTCATCTAGATAAATATCAAAATCTGGATAAATCATCATTTTCAGTATTAGAGAGGTATTGTTCCCAGCTGTCAGTATGCGCCTTGCGTGGTATTGTTTTTGCTATGTGTTTTTTTTCTCTGTACATTTTCTGGTGCCCTATGTAAAAGTTATTATTATAAAATTAATAATAAATTACATAAATGTATTTAGTGTAATAGAGTCAACGTAAAACAAGTAGATAGAATCTAAATGTTAAAAAAATGATTTTCATAGTTAATTAAAATGTGTGCTCTGTTAGAAACAATAATTGTATTAGTTAGAATAAATAATATTTTATAAAAATTATGTATCTTAACCTTTCATCTGATTTAATAAATGCGAGAAAAAAGACAGAAATGGAGGTTCTCCATAAATATAAGATATTAATTTACACATAGTTTGTGTAAAAACCAGTGAAACCTTTTTTTGTTCCCACACAGCTGGTCACCACAAAACAAACAGCTGTTATGAAAAAGAAAACTCTAAAAAATAATTAATTTTACTCTCTCCTCTTTTTTTTATTATACTAAAACACCTTACTGACGTTGATAAAATTCATGTATATAAACATCGCGAGCACTCGCGCGCACCCCCCCTCACACACACACACACACAAAGGAGTGATAGAGAAGCGTACGCAGGCGGGAACTCACGTCTATTCACTACCAGTGCATAATGAAATGGGTACACAGACCTTTAGTTTAAAAGCCTACACATTCAACTTCATTTAAATTTCTACACACGTTTCGAAACAGAAACAGACGGAGTAGTATATTTTCCATGATACTGACATACATAATTAGTGCAAAGTTTATATTCATGCAAGAAACGCCTTTAAAACTCTTTGTGAAGTGAAAACGTCTTTAGTAATTTGCGTTATTTTGTACTGTAATGTACTGTTTAAAAATATGTAAAATATAAATTAAAACAGATCTATCTACAAGTATAAAATATCTCATAATGAACATGTTTTTATTATACCCATGATTTTTTCATCTGATGATGAGTTGTGAAGCTTGAAAGCGCTAATCCGAAAACATTTTTCTACAGTGGTGTCCATTGGTGTTATTTCTGTTTGTGATTATAACTACTAACACAAATTTTTTTTGTATCAGCGATCTGAGGACTACATGTCAATTTCAACTCTTTATTCCTTGTTTTTTTTTTCTTTTTCTTCAATATTTTTCATCTTTTTGCTATGTCTGAAACAACAAACAACAACAGTAGGGTAAATAAAGTCTTTAAATATCTAAAGTCAAAAGTCAGATTAAAGAAAGTGTCAAGTAAAATATGATTTAATAAACAATGTCAGGCTAATTATGTTCTTCCGGATACGCACAAGTTAAAATTAAAAATAAGCACGACTTATGTAAAAACAAAGTGAACATGTTATTGTTTAAAAACACCAATGTGAATCTACGTTTGTAGGTATACATTCGTTACTGTATCTTCTTCTGATAGTTTCTATCCGTTTCGGATGTTGGATACCATACAGACTATTTTTAATTTCTGTACTGCTGCACGGAATAAGTCAGTTGTATTCACGCCAAACCAGGTCCTTAAATTTCTCAACCATTATATTCCCGGTCGCCCAACTCCTCTCTTTCCAAGTACTTTTCCTTGTAGTATGGACTTCAATAAGTAAAATCGCTGTTTATTTCTCATGAGATGTCTATGTATAATAATATAAATTTGTTGAACGAGTGAAGCGAGCTCTCAGTTTTAACACGACCTTTTGGCATTTACCTGCCTGCCTGTTTCTCCATCTATTTATGTGCTGTAGTAGGTTTCCCAATGACGTTTGAACGCATAAAAGATTTTTGTAAAACTTGGCATGCATCTCCATACTTTTATCTTTAAAAGCCTATTCGTTTTGAGACTGATCCTCCACAAAAAGCAACACAAGCATGAGACCAAATTTGAGGGGCCACATTTAAATTAAATCTAAAAAATCTATGTGATTCATCAAATTGCAGGAAATTTTAATAAGAATTTAACTTTAGTATTCACTGTGAAATTTGAATATCCTGAAAGGTCAGGTCCTAAACAACGCCAGAAAGTTTTAATGAAATTGCAAATCATACGTGGGATATCAGATTAAAGAACAATTTAACCTGAATCTTAATATAGAGTACAGTTTGGGCAATTTAAAAATATTACGATTCCAAGTCCTGAAAGTGAGATAAAACGTTTGAACAAAATTCAGCTGGGTGTTAAAGTAAAGAAACGTTTAACATAAATGTCTTTATTTAAAATTTTGTGACAATTTTGTACGAGCCCTAAAATTGTTAGTTTATTAACAAAATGTAATTGATAGCGACTTTCGTAATTTTTATAGTAATTGAAAACTTACCTACTATCGAAATGTATCCAATTGATAAAGTTCTTCATTAAAGCCGATGAGTGAGATCGGCAGTTCAGAAAGCATACTAGTATTCCGTAAATGTTGGATTATGTAAATATGAGACTTCTATAAAACTTACAGCCTTAGCATCATCATTATCATCTTTATCATCATCATCATCATCATCATTTTCTACAACGATTAAACTAAAGATGGGGTTTGTTGCGGTCTCAAACAGGCAAAGATTAGAGCTGGTCACTCCAGCCCTTCCTCGGACATTCCATACCTCTCCGTCCCATCGGTTTAGAGTTCCATAGTTAGTTTGGGGATGCGGCTGTCATCCATTCAGCAAAGATGTTCTCACCAATTCAGCCGGTACTGGGCAATCCTGTGGAGTATACTCAAAATATTCAGTTCCACCGTATGTCTGTGTTTCTCCATGATCATGGAGAGAACACCCTGCCGTATGTGTGGCCCATAAAAAAGTGTGGGGAGGGTCATCACCTTGTAGAATTTTAGGAGTGTTTCTTTACTTGACTTAAGACTTCGCCTAATGGTCCCGCACAGAAAGTTGAACTTACGCAACTTATTCACAATGTTGTTGCTTTTTAATCCTGGGATATTCTGTCAACGCGTTTAATTCCAATTATCTATTAATATTCTGTATTTGTAGTGTTTTTCCGGTATGGACCCCGTCAAACATATCTTGTAAAACAAGGAAACTTGGGCCGAAAAAAGTCTGCAAATACAGAATGGACGGTAACCGCGGAAGGCTCTGCGAGAAAATATATCGAATAATATGCCTATATGTCAGAGGCATGATTTATTTAATAAATCTGCATTTTTTTAAGTCTCCACCTTTTGCGTTTACACAAAAGTGGTTGACAACTTAAGTTTACAAAACAATTGGTTTTAGTTTTTCTGTCATCATCTGTACTACATAATGTAGGTTATAAAAAAGTAACATGAGCAAACATTTCGTTGGATATTTAAAACATTAAATAATTTAATTTTTCTTTATTTACTGACTTACTGAATACATTCTGCTTTGTTTAGAATCAAAAGGCATGCAAAAAAGTTATTTTATTTATTAGTGTTTGTAACGTTCAGTAACAAAATTACCAAAAGTATTCTATCACATTTAGTAAACAACAGTAGCTGATTCTTGGAAGAACAACTGAAACCACGAAATTAGATGTTGACTTTTGTTTGATGTTATCTGTAAAACTAACTTGCAGTTTACTTTTGCTGTTACGAGGAAACGTGTGTACAAAATTAAAACATCAGCCAATGTAATCATGACCTGTAGGAGAAGGTTCTAACGTCAATTTGATGTGACGCCAATTCTCAGAATCTTAATTATTAGATGCGGAATCGTTTGGTTAACAGTGAAACAAATTACAGTCGCAGAGAAGTCAGGAGTGTGTTGAAGTGGAAATGTATCTTCAGTCAATGGGGAATGTGTTAACGGGAATAGAATGTGTTGAACTCATATATTCTGAGAACTGTGTAATTATTGACTTAATGTGCTAGTCTAATTGCTAAGTAGATTTGTATACTGAACCGTAACTTAAATTTTATTAATGTACATAAAACGTAAATATTTTCTTTTCCTTCTTCTCCACGTCAAGGTCCACATTCACTGAAGCCATCCTCTTCCTTGGTCTACCTATACCTCGTCTTCCTTGAGATCTGCATCTTATTACTTGTTTAAGCAGTGTCCTATCTTCCATTCTCTCGATGTGCTGCCTCCGTTTTATTTGTCTGGGTATAGAATATACACTTAACTCGGTTCTTAGTTTACAACTTGTAGATGTTGGTTTATGTCAATATAAGACTTGTATGAAACAGTCAGAGTTATCAGAATGTTTTATAATTACGTAACAAACGATTGTTTAAAAATTGTAAATTATAACACTGACAAGTGAAAGCATTAGGAACGCGGAAACAGCTAAACGTTGAACGATAATTATTCAACATTTTTTCCGGAACTCGAAAAGACAACCTTTCCGTACACCAACGTGATATAGCCCGTCGATAATAATAATATCCTTCTCCAGCTTGCGCCCACTCTACTGCCGGTAGACATCTGTGACCTAAACCTAGTTTACGACTACGCTGTTCTGCCATGTTTATCTCACACCTACAGCCAAACACTGTCGGCATATCAATGTCTTGTTATCATATATGTCATGCATAAATCTTTCTCGCATGTACTGTGGCCTGTACATATCCATTGCTTAATTAATTTCATCCATGTCTTCATATCCTCTCTTTCCAGTACACGTTATTCTTTGTGATTCGTTCAATCTCACTGCACGTTCTTTTTTTGGCAGACACTGTTCAATCTATGAATCTATTTCTAGTTTATTCGTATCTATAAAAACTTGTATATTATTGTACTTCCTGGTCTGCAGAACTCGCTCATTATTTAATATTTTGAAAACAGTATATTTATTATTATGAAAATTTCGATATAGATAATTTCAGTTATGTCAAACTACAAAACATCACAATTACTTTACTATTCCTTTTAGACCATTGAATAAAGGCAGATTTTGTGAAAATCTGGACAAAAATCCTCCAGACACGAAATTTGGTAGAAAGTTAGGTTTTGGGGTCACTTCAATGGAGGAAAAAATCGGACACTCCAGCTCACCGCTGGGCCCCCCTGGGGGGGTTAAAAGGTGGGCCAAAACGGTTTGTTGTAAATATCTCAAAACCTAAGCAAGATGTCAAAACAAGTTAAATACAAAAGTTGTAGCTGACCAAATTTCCCATCAAAATGGTTTTTAGTAATTTTTTGTCAGACGCACTGGGACAGAGATACGAGCGCTCAAATTTGAGACCTTCTTTTGCAATTTTTCGTATAAGGCATTTTTACGAAAAAAAAACTTGCATTTTTTTGAGTTTAGGCCGATTTTTGTATAGTAAAAAGCGCTAAATATGGGTGTGTAAGTGTTTGTACATGTAATACCAAGTATTTGGATGTAAATGTTTGCATGTATATATTTATGCACACATATACACACACACAACAACTACAAAAACGTGTATTTTTGAACGTAAGCGTTACATATATATACTGACTAATCCATGCGTATAGATGTGCATTTTTGGATTTAGACAAGCATAATATATATGCATGAAAATATTTCTACACATATTTGCACATATATGTGTGTGTGTATATACATGTATACAACTAAAAACGCTTACGTTCAAAAATGCACGTTTTTATAGTTGTAGTGTGTGTGTATATGTGCATAAATATATACATGCAAACATTTACATCCAAATACTTGGTATTACATGTACAAACACTTACATACCCATATTTAGCGCTTTTTACTATACAAACATCGGTCTAAACTCAAAAAAATGCAAGTTTTTTTTCGTAAAAATGCCTTATACGAAAAATTGTAAAAAAAGGTCTCAAATTTGAGCGCTCATATCTCTGTCCCAGTGCGTCTGACGAAAAAATTACTAAGGGTCATTTTGATGGGAAATTTAGTTAGCTATAACGTTTGTATTTAACTTGTTTTGATATCTTGCTTAGTTTTTGAGATATTTACAACAAACCCTTTTGCCCCACCTTTTAACCCCCCCCCCCAGGGGGACCCAGCGGTGAGCTGGAGTATCCGACTTTTTCCCCCATTGAAGTGACCCCAAAACCTAACTTTCTACCAAATTTCGTGTCTGGAGGATTTTTGTCCAGTAAAAATCTTTATTCAATGGTCTATTTAGTAATATAACAGCTGTAAGCACACATTCATACAATAAACTCGATACACTCGGAATGGATTACAATTCCTTTTAGTCTGAAACCTGCTGAATATTTACAATTTTTTGAAACCATTATGTACATTGTGAGGTCTCTCTCTATCTCTCTCCTATCGCACTACAGGCCTTGTTGTGTCCTGGCGTCCTTCACGTTTTCCCCCCCCATTCTCTTCTGTCGGTAGCCATACTCTTCCAGGAATGCACTATCACGATTTCTTTCGCATCCCCAACCACCGGCTCTTCCCATTTTCTCCTTGGTCTTCCCACTGTTCTTTTTCCGTGGATTCTGGTATTCAATAGTTTTCTTTCGTGGTATTCTGTCTTCCCCCATCCTGGCTACACGACCAGCCCACCTTAGACGCCGTAGTTTTATTTTGAGGTCTACGTTTCTAGAATGTCTAATTTTCTAAACAGGTAATGTTACATTCAGTTATTAATTGAAATTATCTTTAATTTCATAATCCACATGATTTTTTTTTGCAATTTAATCAACATATACTTTTTAAACTCTGAATTTACAGAGGTTCAAAATTTAAAAAAATTTTAAAATCAACACTATATTCAGATTGTCATTAACAGTCTCTATAATTTAATACTCCGTATGAGATTTTACTATTTTTTTTTGCATTTTTGAACCTTTCACATTCCTACCTCATGAAACTCCTATTTTATAAAGGATCAGTGTCAAAAACCACAGAGTTATGTATATAAAAGTATGGATACGAATGCCAACGTTTACATAAATTGGTTGATGACCTCAAACGTTATCGTGAGACATATCCCAAACAGATAAATACACTGACAGACAAATGTTAAACGGTCGAGTTAAAACTGAGAACTCCCTTCGCTTGTTCAACAAACTTCGGGGCTACAAACGTATTTCCAAACTTCATGGACAATCTATGAAAAAGCTTCTATATTTAAAGAACTCCAAACAAAATTAGGTTATTACACACAGTAATATCACAAAACATAGACACTTTGGATGGACACACAGAAAAATGAACAAACCTGTAGTAGAAGTTAAGATGGAACATCCATACAAGGAGTTATTTTATTTAAGAAGGTCTGTAACGATACATTACCAAAAACAATTTATCACCTTTAGTAAATAGAAATAGCTGATTCTTGGAAAAACAAAGAAAGGCATGAAATTAGGTAGTGACTTTGATATGATGTTTCTATGAAACTGATTAGCTGTTTACTTTGTGTTTAGAACAAAACGTGTGTATAAATGTAAAACACCAAGGAATGTATTTATGGCATCTGAAAGAACGTTCTGACGTCAATTTGATGTGAGGCCAATTCTCAGAATGCAAATTGTTAGATGGGGAATCGCTTGTGTAAACAGCAAACCAAATTACAATTACAGTGAATTCAGAGTGTGCTGATGTGGAAATTTCTCTTTAGCCAATGGGATATGTGGTAACAAGAATAGAGTATTAAACGCATATATTCTGAGAACTGATGGATTAAGTTAATATCTGAGTCTAATTGCTAAGTATATTTGTATACCACACCGTAACTAAAACTTTATTTTTATTATTATTAGCGGGGGTCATACAGTCTATGCCCCATCCCGCATTTCGATTGCCATTTCTCCCTTATCCTTCCAGTCATCATCTTCAACAGCTCGATCGCTAATGCTTTTCCTAATTCCTGTTCTCCATTGTGTTGTAAGTCTTCCTTTCTTCCTTTTCATCTCCTGTTTGTGGTGTGTAAGCCAATGCTTTCTTTGCCCATCTCTTCGCCTCCATCCTTATTACGTGACCATACCATAGCAACTCTATGGATTCTATTCTTTCTGGTGTTGTAAATATGCACCCTGTTTTCTTTCTTATATATTCGTTTCCAACATGTTGCATTCTAAAAATATTACACGCTTTTCTTAAGAAGTCCATTTCCACAGTTTCTGTCATCTTTTTCTCTCTATCTGAAAGTTTCGAAAAATTTTGCCTTGCGATAAGGATGGAACGCAAACTTCATTGATCTAAATAAAATGTAAATATATTCTCTTTCTTTCCACGTCAAGGTATAAGATTACAGCCTGTTCCACCTTCATTGAAGCCATCTCTTCCTTGGCCTACCTACCAAGGAAGATACCTACAAGTCTCGTCTTCCTTGCAGCCTGGATCTTATTACTTGTTTATGTAGTCTCGTCTCTTACATTCTCTTGATGTCCCGCCTTCATTTTGTTTGTCCTTCCCTTTTTCTCCTACTACTACTACTACTCTCCAGCACTACACCCCATGGTGAGCCTTGGCTTCCGCTACGACCCGTCTCCACTCATCTCTGTCCATTGCCTTCAATCTCCAGTTCCTAATGCCCATCGTTCTCAGATCTTCTTCCACATCCTGCTACCATCTTCTTCGAGGCCTGCCTCTTCTTCTTTTGCCCAATATCGTTCCACTTAATATAGTTTTGGGCATCCTCGTAACATTCATACGGGATACGTGTCCCAGCCATCTAATTCTAGCCGATTTTATGTGCCTCACCAGGTCTTGTCCACCAATCAACTCATTTATTTCACCGTTATTTCGGATCCTATACATATTCCCTTCCTTCACCGGTCCAAATATCTGTCTCAAAATTCTTCTTTCAAAAATTCTTAGAGCGTTTATATCCTTATTTACGAGAATCCTTGTCTCGGATGCATAAGCAACAACAGGTCTGATCAGTGTTTTATATAACATCAATTTGGTTCTTGGAGTTAAAAGCTTTGATTTCAGTAATGATTGGTTTGCATAGTAGGCTCTATTCCCGGTTATGATTCTATTTACTATTTCGCTGCTCACTCGGTTTTCATTATTCAGAATAACACCTAGGTACTTAAGTTCTGTAACTCCTTGGAAACAGTAATGGCCTGTGTGAAGGTCTAACAGTTCTCTATTTTCCTTCGCAGACACTTTCATGTATTTTGTTTTAGCCTCATTGACTTCCAAACCAATCTTGCTTACTTCCTTCTCCATTTCAATAAAGGCCCTTTTTCTCCTGGCTATAGAATATATATTTAACTCGTTCCATATATCTTTATTTTATATTTGATCTCTAAGGGTGCAACGTTTAGATTTCTTCAAGAACTTTATTTCATTTGTTTGTGTTCTTCGCTCGTCATCGTTCAAGTTTCACATCCATTAGTTAAAACAGGTGTTGCCATTAGTTTATAGAATTTTCTTTTGGCGCCTTTCCTTGTCTTATTTCCAAACGTTCTGTGTATAGTACCGCATATCATTTGAAATCTATTTTTTTTTATACCCTTGTCGTTGTCATAATCATAAACTACATCGAATTCTAGAAAATCGAAATGAAGTACCTATTCTAGGCAAGAGTATCCAGACTTGAGAAAATTATAAATGAAGCCATAAAAGACGGAATGAATGTGAAAAATTCAATTTTTGATTTTATCCAAACAAATAAATTACAATGGTATGGACACACGAAAAGAATGGTACAGGAAAGATTGCCAAGGGGAGATATGGAATGGACCCCACAAGGAAGAAGGAAAGAGAAAGACCACATATCACCTGGATAAAAGAAATTTAGACTGTATTGATGAAACAAGAAATTGAAGAAGATCTTTGAATGACAAGCAGCAGAGGAAGATGGGGATTCAATCACTTCTACAGTATTTGGTCCCGGAAAATGTGTAAACATTGTACAGCCGGAAATAATAAAATAATAGGTACTGTTCTATAGACTGATTGTTTATCGTTGTCTTGGAACGTGTCGGGTTCTTTCCTCTAAAGGCCATACCTTTTGTTTTCTGGATCGATATTCTAAGATTATATTTTTTGCAGTTTTAGCTCAAATGGAAAACTGATAATAGGAGATCTTTTTCTGTTTTTTTCATAATAAATGTAAATAATGTGAAATCAATCATGACCCAGCGAAAGTTGTCATTATGTAACGTGAAAACGTCACGGTGGAAATCTAATAATTTAAAATTACTCGTAAAAATTTTGTGTTAACTAGCTTAATCTTTAAAAACAAATCTTGTCTCTATAGTTTTCTTTCTAGGGAGCAGATAAAGAGGTTGCAATATTTCCCCAATAATTAGTGAAAGGTTTATGAAATTTACACTGTTGTGTCCACTAGTCCACTGAATGACCAAAGTTTTGGTTCTTTCTTCACTCCCATTTCTTTGAATTATATGTTTCTATTAACAAGGGTTAAAACAAGACTGCTGTATTTTTCCTACACCGTTCAAAATTGACATTCAAGAAGCTCTTAATGAATAGAGCAGGAAATTTTAAAGAATTGAAATAGAAATCAGATCAGAGTATTTCTATACGTAACTTTTGCAGACGATCTGGTTGTCATTACTAAGTGGAGTCTTAAAATTAATTTACACAAAACAGAATATTTATTATTATTATTCCAGCTGTACAATGTTTACTCATTTTTGGAAAATGTGTACACTCCTCATGTCAATTTTTCTTATGTTCCACTGCTGCTTGGCAATCCAAAGATATTCTTAAATTATCCATCCGTCAGTACAGTCTGAATTTCTTCTATCAAGGTGATATGTGGTCTTCCTCTTTTCCTTCTTCCTGGTGGGGTCCATTCCATAATTCTCCTTGGCAATCTTCCCTGTGCCATTATTTTGTGTGTCCACACCATTGTAATTTTTTCGTTTTGGTAAAATCAACGATTGAATTTTTCACATTCATTCTGTTCCTTATGACTCTATTTCTAATTTTTTCACTTCTGGATACTCTTGCTGAACGTCTCGAAAAGTCCGTCTCTGCTGTCATTAATGTTGTTCTTGTGTGTTTATTGTAGTCCACACGTCTGAGCAGTAAGTCATGATACTTCTAACAATGGTTTTAAATGTATTGGTTTTGTTTCTGCTATATTTTTCTTGTCTCACAGGATTCCATTTAATGTATAGATATAGCCATCTTTCCAAAATTATCTTTCCAAAAGTATTTCTTTGTCTTGCTTCCCACTGGCCGTAAGTTTCACCCCTGTATACTTTTTTTCATCTGTATATGAAACAGAGTATTTATGCGCAAGGAAAAGTGAGTGCCATTGTCCTAGACGGTGAAAATATAAGACACTGCCATCAATATAAATATCTGGGATCATAAGTAGCTAACAAGGAAATTGCGATAAAGATATTAACTATAGACTTACTAAAAGAACGAATAGCTATCCAAAGGCAATCTCTTTGCTCTGGTCATCAGAATTAGAATCAACGTTAAAAGTAATGTGTAAAACCCAATTGAGCAGCCAATTACAACATATGCTTTCGAGCTTTAGCAGGTGATAAAAAGGTTACAAAAAGTTGACGACAGTTTAAGTGGACTGCTTGGAAAGACATTTTCGGATATCACATATGCACTGTGTAAGAAATAAAGTAAGGAAGGAAAGAGAAAATGTTAAAAAAAATCTTAATGGAATAGTTGAACACGTAGGTTGGTGTACAGACACATATAGCGATTGAGCAACGATGGATCGCCTAAAATGATATCATCTGTTCAATCGGGGGAAGGGCAGAATATGATTGTCATCTGTCACTTTGCACTTACCTATTTCGTTAAATGCTACGTTTATATTGTAGCATGACAGATAATCCACTAACTAATAATTCAAAAATGATCATAATTACATTTAAATTAATTAACTCAAAAGAAAGATCGAAGGAAAATAATGAATTATCAAATGAAACTAATTCAAAATCAAATGAAAGAATTAAATATCAAAGTGAACAACACCACCATAAAAGGAAGGTATAATTAAATAATAAAATGCAATGATAAAGTATCAAGGAAATTAAAACCAAAGGAACTCATATAAAAAATCAGGAGGATACCCAGGTAGTTTAGGAGCAGGTGATAAAGAAGATACCCCGAACCAACCGAAGGACATAATGAAATACTTACCTTGGAAAACCCAAGACAGAAGAAATGAAGAAAAGAAGATGTAGGATGGGAGAACTACGCAGAATACCCATGAAAAACCTATTGATAAAAATAATAAACTCCGAACCAAATATTAATACAACCCCAAGAAAGTATAACACCCCAAAACCTCATGTAAAATAATTATAAACAAAAGTGTTTAGTAGTAAATAGAAGTGCACCAAAGAAAGTTATTAGGTAATCAAATAAACAAATCTTCACAGTCCCCTATAACAAAAAGTTTGGTCTTAGAATATTGTAGAACTCAAATATAAATAAGAACCAACAGTGTAAGTGTACCAGTGCAAGTGAATCCTATATAATAAACTTCAAATAAAGGTGTACTGATATTTTAACTATATACATTAAATAACTTTAAGTTTTATAATAAATACAGAAATGACATAGCATGAAGTATTGTTATGATTATATGTCAAATGTTTCATAAAAGAGGACACATCTTTTTATCAAAAAACATTTATAGAGATGCAAATGATAAAGAGAGCAGAGGGGGAATAATTACTGAAAAGGGGATTAAATTAGAATACAATATACTGTAAACAGAAAGGACTGTGATTAACTTAAGTTTAACATAAAAATTTTAAATGGCTAATTATGTTTTTGTTTAAAGCCAACACATTTCAAAGTGAGAATAGAATTATATTTAGTGTAAGAATGTTTATTAACATAACAGTGTGCATACAGCCTAAAATGTTTATGTATGTATACTGTACCAGTTTATAAAATGGTTATTATGTATTTTAAAAATAGTTCAACTTAACATGTCTAACTTAAAAGACTAATAATTAATGTTCAATATTGTTTTTACAGTATGAGCAGGAATACCATGCTACATGTTTCAATAGTTGTATAAGGAATTTTTATTTGATATTATATTTACTTTAGTAAGTCAGAGAGGGTATAGGAATAGTAATATTAAAAAACCAGAATATGTAAAAAAATGGAATCTAGGCAAAATAGTAAATTCCAATAACATTTATATTTGAGTAAAGAAGTCTAATAAACCATGTAAACTAGTAAGATTTATATAAGGTAAATCAAGCACCAACTACTATAACTGAAACTATACTTTAAAAGAATAATATAAAAGGTTGTATAAAATTATTAAATAATTTCAAAATGTAATATCTAACCATTTCAAAGGAGTAATAGTAAATTAATGGATTTTAACTAAAAGGAGGATCAAATTGTTAAATTTATAAGAAATTAAGGAAAGGTAAGGGTTTATATCATTCAGAAATTTATTATAAAACATATTTATAACACCTAACTTGGCTAATATTTTGGACAAGAACAGGAAGCTGATTTTGGACCTATATTTCCAGAAAGACAGAAATATAGCAATTTTAACAAAAAACTTTATAAATATAGACTATTGTATGTCAAATTAAACAGAAGAAGGTAAAGAAATCAATTATGTAATTAATAATTCACAAAAGCAATCAATAAACAAAAAATATTCCGATTATAATGTATTTTAGAATCACATGAATAGGAAATGAAAAATATTTAAACAATACTTTTCCAATATTAACTTGGCAAGATATTTCAGGAGACGAAGGAAGTAGGACAGTTCTTAATTAACATTCAACGAGAACGGTTGATGTGAGATCGCTCTAAGAACCTCTATAGCGAATTATAATGCCGTACATAAGGTTAACATAAAATCAGTGGAAAAAATCGAGAGTTACCGAATTTGTTATTTTAAACTTATAATCAGTGAAACATAACAACACCAACAGTGAAAACAATCGATACGCAATATAATACAAGTGAATTAAAACAGTAAAACCATCTAACATTAATATTTCACTTTACAACCAACTTTATGATTCTTAACTACAAACCGACAACAGTGAATTGTGTGTTATCACAACACAATTAAAGCCAGTTGACACTGAACAATTAACCAGAACACTTCTAACAACATAATAGACAGTATACACTATTACGGAGGTGATAAAACAATTGTGAAGGCGATTTTATTTGTCAGAATTTACAGCCGACATTCCTTGATTAACCTCATCAACTCAGCTAGCCGCCATGATGGTTCCGTGATGCAACGCGACTTCTCCAGATTGAATTCAGCAGACGGCATTGGTTTGAAAACTCAATTATTATAAACATTATATATTATTAACAATTTGTCATTTATTAATTATTAAGATTTTTTTTGTACATGTTATACTTTCTATGCTTCCCCTTCTCTGACTATATAACTATAACCGCTAAAAGAACCATTATAAACATTCATATAATATAAACTGTTTTGTAAAATCGATTATCCCTGTAGAAGAGTCAACATTGTATCAATATCGATTTTGAATCGATATTTTCCGAATAACTATTAATAAATTAAACTAATTCAATTATCTGGGTTAAAATTATTTCACATATTATTATAAGAGTTTACATTAACAACAGGACTTACTGGAAGACGACCATATATAAAGGAGAGTGATATATTGGAGCAGAGCAGAAAATCGCAAATCGATTAGTGTAGGAAGACAATCTGACTAACTCCAGATTCATTTACGGTCAACCAGAAGTGCAAATATTAACCAAATAAACTCCCAGAATTCTAAAATTTCAACGAAAAACTCATAACGAGAATTATTTATAAATTATTAAAACAATAAACCAACATAACATTTTTTTTAATTTTTTTTTAAATTAAATGAAATTTTTTTTTGTACAATTCAGATAGTATTTATTTGTAACCAGTGTAAACAGGTCTTGTTAAAATATTTACCTATCACATCGCCTAATCTACGTGTTAGGCAACCTATATGTTTCGGGCCTTTGAATCATCTTACGTTTCGTTTAAAATCTGAATTTAATTATAGTAATATCGTTTTACGTTACTTATAAAATTGTTATAGATGGTACTGTCTTGGAACAAGTTAGCAGTTTTGAATACGTGGGCTACAGTGTGTCTTATAATGCAAACAACGAGGTTGGGAATAAGTTGCATAAGTCCAACCTTATGTGCGGGACCATCAGACGAACCTTTAAGTCACCAACTAAAGAAACACGCCTAAAATTCAACAAGGTGATGTCTCTTCCCACACTTCTTTATGGGTCGAATGATTGGAATATAACGAAAGGCCAGGCCGGTCGCCTGAAATCCAATCGGCTGAAATGAGATTTCTCAGGCACGTGGCAGGGTATACTCTCCTTGATCATAGAAGAAACGCATATACGGCAGGGACTGAATATTATGATCATACTCGACAGGATCGCCCACTTTCGGCTGAATTGGTGGCAACATCTTTGCCGAATGGATGACTGCCCCGTCCCCAAGCAATATGGAAATATAAGCGCTCGAGGAAGTATAGAATTATGGCTATTATAGAAGTATGGAACTATGTTAGACGTCCGAGTAAGCGCTGGAGTGACCAGCTGTAATATTTGCCTATTTGAGACCCGAACAAACCATCGTTGGTATAATCCTTGACGATGATGATGATGATGATGATGATGATGATGATGATGATGATGATGATGATGATGATGATGATGATTGTTTTCCATAAAATGCACAACCAGTGATGAAACAAACAATTCTTTTGGTATATCATTCTTTCTTTTAACGCTCATCTGCTGTTTCTGAGCAAACGCACCTCCACTCTGTTTCCTAGTGAAGACTGTCCATTAAAAAACAAGCGACTCCTTTGTATTAGAAAAGATGTTCATCATTGCTTCCTCCTACTGGCATTAAGATTTATATCATCCAAAGATATAAATTCCAAACACATTCAGTGTTCGTTTACTATATTCTATTATATTACAATTATTTCTTAAAATATAAACTTTTTATTTTTATCGGTTTATTTGAGCCTGACGCACATTTCACACACCATACAGTAGAGCATCGATTATCCGAACAACCATTAACCGAACGATCTATTATCCGAACTCAATAAAAAGTACAACTATGTACTGTACTGCACTGTACAGAATGTACTTTGGATATTTATTGTACTTTGGAGACTTTGGATATTTATTGAACATAAAAAATTGTATACTATAAATTATTACAGTACTGTAGAGTAATAAATAAACGCTGTAGCTGTACAGCCTTACAGCCTATGAAGACGGCGCGAATGCTACTAATACAAAACCACGACGGCAGCAAAAGCTTTTGACGCACTTGAAACTGTTCTAAGGTGGGCCGAAACAGAAGACGAGAAAGATTGTATTCATATCGTAAAACTTAAACGACTTCCGTCTTTAGCAGCGAGACTAACGGTTTATCGCTTCGAAGCAGACAGTGATAGATAGTTCTTCAAAAACGTGTATATCCATGGTACTGAATGTTTTGTTTTGTTTTTGTAATTTTTTATTAATTTTATAGTACAGTGTTGGTCATTAAACTCTAATTTTGTTCAAATTAACTTTTTGTTTTTATTAATTACACTCAGTTTTAATTAAATGATTAGTAACACACTATAGTACAGTATACAGGTTGCTGTAGTTATACAGAATGGGCCAAAAGTCACTACCCATTGTGAGTTACTCATTGTCGATTGTAATTGTTTTCCATCTTTGTCGATAAAATTGCACTCTAGTGTTTACATAAGAAACTATCAGACACAAACCAAAGGCGCGTAATTTAAAATCGACGGGAAGATTACAACCAAAATTACCTTAATGTTTACAATGGGTAACTCAGTAACTCACAATGGGTAGTGACTTTTGGCCCACTCTGTATAACAGTATGTTAGAAATGACTTTGTAATAAAAAAACCTTTGTTTTTGTAAAGGGAAAAAATGTTTTCTGTTTACGATCTATTATCCGAAATATCGACTATCCGAACGGGCCCTGGTCCCGAAAGGTTCGGATAGTCGTTACACTACTGTATATGCATATTGTTACGACAATAAAATTACAGGACGCTCTCGAAAAGACGAGAGTGCGTTCTACACACTGTTCGACTAGCCCAGCGTACCTCGTCTGTATCAAGGCCGTCCACTCACGTAGCACAACAGTACCTTCTAAACTATTCGAGAGCACAATTAACTACGCAAAGTATGCTGACACGTGGCCAAAATGATGGAAAGTTATTCTAGAACCTCTGCAGGACCTATATAAATAAAGCTATCTGTTTAGAAGTTAGTTACACCTGGCGAGATTGTAGAGCGCGGAACAAATGTTTGTTGTGGAAAGTGATTACTGTCCTATAATTAATGCGGAACTCTTATTTGTCAACATTATTAGTGCGTGTGGAGAAATTTAACTTGAATTACTGTATGAGAGTATAATGTTGATTTCAAAGTGTTATTTGTGAATTATTAAAGCTGGTAATTAGTGTTTTCATTGGTGTCCGTGTTTTTGTTTCCACTGTACCGTGCGACGATCTGTGAGCCAGTCGTAACAATATATTCAGAGGCTTCTAAATCATTAGTAGTTACTATTTTCATTTAATATTACCTTATCTTATTATTATTATTATTATTATTATTATTATTATTATTATTATTATTATTATTATTATTATTATTATTATTGTTTCAAATTATGTTTAATTTTAAGTAACTTAGCAAACAAAAATAATAAGCACAACCGAATGTTAAACAAAACGGTTTTATGGAATTTCTTGATGAAAAACATTAACATATTTTCACTTTTGTGGTAACAAATATTAAGACGCTGGAAGTGTTGCTGAGTTGACTATGGGTAACTCATTAAAGTTAGACCTTTAATTGTATTTGACTCATACGTAAGTAAACTAGTCGGTTTTGTAAACTCGGTGTTTAGTTTAATCGCGTTATATCATTCCGTACGGCGTTGGATAGGCAATTGAGATACACAGAGACACACCTATTTGCAGAACGCTTCAAAATGATGTTTTTTAAGGCGTCCTTGATCCTGATTGTTCACGTCCTCATTTCTCATTAATTTTGTAAGAGACAGTGACTGAGAGTGAGCGAGAGAGAGAGAGAGTGAGTGAGAGTGAGCGACAGAGAGAGAGGGAGTGACAGGGAGAGTCAGGGATGGAGAGGGGTGAAGGGGAGAAAGAGTCTGGGAGGAGTTGCTTATATTGTTATATAACACAACATGTTACGTGTTTCTAAGCTATTCCAGCGGAGCCCGGCTATTATGTTGTGTGCGTACATGATCTCTACATGCGTTAGCCAGACTGTTCCAAACTTATTCGGCCGCGAGCACTATGTCAAGGCCGCAAGCAATTACGCTGTAGTGTAGCGCTGCCGCGTAGTATGGATGATTCTGGAATTTCAGCGGGGTATAAATATAGGCATTCAGCGGCGCTTAGTTTCAGTTTTAGTGGCGATTTATTCTAGTGCGGTTCGAAGTATTGTGGTAAAATGCTATGTGTTTTATAAATGTGCGGGACTCTAGTAGTTAACATTTTTATTGCGTGTGAACAATTTTTATTTAATTTGTTTTAAGAGACTATCTTGTTGGTTACAAAATGTTTAATTGTGATAATTAAAGTTGGTGATTAGTGGCTTTATTGGTGTCTTGTATTTTGTTTTCTACTGTACCATACGACGATCAGTAGATCGTCGTAACAATATTCTACCTAGCTGTGTAGTCCACTAGAGACTGGAACGACACAAGGCTCTACCATGCGGGATTGTAGAGATGGCAGCTGCCGTATAACCAATCGCACAACTCTGTAAGTAATGAGAAGTGCCAAAACTAGGTTAATTTTTTGGTCAGCGACTTTATACTTTATGACAGGTCTACTTGTATAACTGAATGTTGTTTATTGTAAACACTGCACAACGAACCTATATATTATTATTATTTGGTGTTCTACGCTAAGGCAGGTCTTCAAATGGTAAGAGCTCTCAAAGCTGTCCTATCCCATGTCAGTCTTTTCGTTTCTTCATAACACCCTCTGATTTTAATCCTATCGATTAGCTTCATTCTTGAACGCCCTCTTTTTTTTCTTCTTCTATGACATTCTCCATGGAAGTTGTAACCAAGCAGTCTCTTCTTAAAAAATGACGTAACCAATTCCTTTTCCTAATTTCTATTATCTTCAGGATTCTTCTTTCTTCCCCAATTCTTCTTAAAACTTCATCATTCCTTACTTTATCAACCCACCTCACTTTTTCCATTGCTCGCCAAACCCACATCTCAAATGATTCTAACCTTTCCTCATCCTCCTTCCTCAGTGTCCATGTCTCTGCACCATATAAAGCAACGCTCCACACATAACATTTGGCCAACCTTTTTCTCAGATTCTTATTAATTTTGCCACACAGTAGTCTTTTCTTTCCATTAAATGCCTCTTCCGCTATACCAATTCTTGCTCTAATTTTACGAGTGCAGGACATATATTTACTTATCAAGCTTCCAAAATATTCAAACAAATTCACCTGTTGTATTTTGTCTTGCCCTATCTTCATGTTTGCCCTTTTTCCTCCTCTGTTAATCACCATACACTTAGTTTTTCCTTATTAATTTTTATTCAATATTCTTCGCATACTAAATTCAAATCTCTCATCATTTCATTCATTGTCTCTTCCTTTTCTGCTAAAACAGCCATGATGTAAACGAACCTTACACTTTTAATTCTTCTTCCACCGACATTCACATCTCTTGTTTTGTCGAAGCCCTTCCAAATCAAGTTATCAAGTTTTAGGTTAAACAAATTTGGTGACATACAACAGCCTTACCACATCTCTTCCAAATTTAATTCCTTCTGAACTCTCATTTCCGATTTACACACTCACTTTCTGTCCAAGGGACAGATAACGAATTAACCGTCTCTCCTATCTAGCCTATATAGCCCCTTTTATTGTTGAATTTCCTATCACGTGGACATTGTAACGTTTGATTTCTTCACTGTATACACGGTCGGAGTGTCTTCATAATGTCTGCTTAATAGTATAGATTTAAGATTTTATTAAACCGTTAATTTATTACTGTAGTGCTTGTACAAGTACTTTTATCAAACTTTTATTCTTTCCGGTTGTATAGGCAAAGGTTAGCCGCTTCCTGTGTCCAAACTTACTGGTGTGACACAGAATGACTGCACGGCCTACTTCCCCAACAGCTCACTAATTATAATTTCGCTATAAGTATATTAATTATAATTCCTGTACGTACATAATTTGCTATAATTATAATTTTCTATAAGTATATTATAATTGCATTCATAAGTACAATATACTTTTAATATTAATTTTGTTCGACTAACATCGTTTATTAAAGATAGCCCATTAGAACAAATCTCTTTGTTGACTAACTTAAAGTATATCCTTAAATTTTTAGTGACCATCAATCAATGAATGTTTTAGTGGATAGTTAGTGAGGGTCGGTCAATAATACAAATTTTAGCTATTTTACGTCGACGTTTCGACAATATTTATTGTCATCTTCAGGACCTGTATATGAAATACAATAGAAATATCAAACATAACGAAACAATTAAATATTTGGGTGAACGTGTTGATGTATGTGAGTGTGTGCGTGCGTGCATTTTATATGTGAAGACTTATGATAGTTTGTTCAAATTATCTTTAAGAACACGAGAAAATTATAGTATGAGAGAACTTAATTTATACAGTATTACAATTTAAATTACTAAATGTAATGATATTTTAATTAATTAAACAAACAGTAATCAACAATTGGATATTAGATTGGTACATAAATTGTTTATACCTACAGCAGTCAACATATAGCAAAGTAATATATTACCTATAATTAAACAGATTAGGTGATGTTCACTACGTAATTATTAAAAGTTATTTTTACCATGTTTCACTCCCTACTGGTGTTAACAAACAATCATAATTTAGAAACATAAAATTTACACAATAACTGTAGAACATTACGACTTAAATCAGATAGTTGACAAAGGTTACAAACAAAAGTTTCTGGTAAATTGTACTAACAGGTAAACTTGGATAATAATTGTAATCATATTATAAAATATAGTCAAGAGTACTATAGAAAAATGTAATTTATGTATGTGTCCACAATCACCCTTCTCTCTCACCCATTCCCCCCTGCCAGTCCTTCTCACAGCCTCTCACTCTAACCTGAAATCAATTTGAACTCTAACCTCTAATCTTAAAGTATATCAAAACAATTTGTTAATAATAATCCATCATGATATTAATCAGTTATCGTTTTCTTGAAAACTTAGTTACAATTATTATTAATCCGGCTGTAAATATTTACACATTTTCCGCAACCAAAGATTACAGAAGTGGTTGAATTCTCATCTTTCATTGCTGCTTGTCCATCCAAAGATCTTCTTCAATTTCTCGTTCCCTCAATATAGTCTGAATTTCTTCTATCCAGGTGAGATAGGTGGTCTTCCTCTTTTCCTTCTTCCTGGTGGGGTCCATTCCATAACTCTCCTTGGCAATCTTTCCTGTGTCATTGTTTTCGTATGTCCATACCATTGTAATTGTTTTGTTTGGATAAAATCAACAATTGAATTGTTTACATTCATTCTGTTGCTTATGACGTAGTTTCTAATTTTCTCACGTCTCGATAATTTTCCCGAACGTCTCTAAAAGTCCATCTTTGGTGTCTTTAATTTTGTTCTTGTGAGATTATTAGTAGTCTGAAACTTCTGAGCCGTAAATCACGATACTTATAACAATGGTTTTAAATTATTTAGGTTTTAGTTTTTGCTGTAATTTGGTTATCCCACAGGATTCCATTTAATGTTGATACAGCAATCTTTCCCAAATTAATTCTGGATTGTATTTATTTGTTTTGTTTCTTACAGGCCTTAAATTGTACTCCTCATATTTAATTATTATGATGTTAAATACTTGAAAAAGTAGGTTCACATAAAAAAACAATTAGATACACTATACATCTGTTGTGTACTAAAGTTATGTAAATTAATAATAATATACGGGGACGATCGTGGATATATATTACGATTCTGAAACAGGAAATCGCATTGACATTCTCTACGTTGTTAGATATTTAGAGCAGCCCATTTGCCTAATGGCATGTTCAATTACAGTGTAGTGCTGACCAATAAGCTATAATTATCCCACTTTAACATGCATATTGATTATTGGGTATTGCTGATAATATGTATTGATTACAAGTGAATCATTGACGTCACAATGATAATCGAAACGTTGTGTCAGTACATTTTGACGGTAATAATAGGCCGATTAAGTTTACAAATTCACTATCAAGTTACATTAGGTAGCATCAGGTTTACAATGGGGTACAAAATGGGTGTGACGCGAACATATGCTTTCATAGAAGAGAAATGCACCAGATTCTCCACCCGAACTCCACTCTCACCTAGACGTCGATGGGCCCTGTTACTCCGAGCAATCCACTCCAAGGTTGTAGTAGCCAATCCCTTAAGTGGAGTGAATCGGTAAGCAAACGAGAGATGGGGGTTCTGTCAGGGCAGTCTGGGGTTATCCTGGGCCCAGCCCTGACAGGATGGTGCACATCGGCAGCAGGATGTGCATCTAGTGTGGAGGCGGAGAAGGTTATAGTAACCCAACATGGGCTGAGTCAGTTAGCCTACTGCAGAGAGAGAGCTCGTCAGCTTAGGTGAAAGCAACTCTCTAGGGGAAGAGCACCACAAAATCAAAGTTTCTGGTCCTCCAGGTTGGGTTGGATCGGATAATTTACATATCCCCATCTGTGAAAATATTTTATGTGCAGAAACCTATCAATTTCTCAGCTAGCCAGTTGTCTGCAGTTGACCGGGACAACTGGCGGAGGCTGTTAAAGGAGGCCTTGACTCAGTATTGGGTTGTCGCGCCGCTGACGAAAAAGATCAGGATTTCAATATTTTAGGTTGTTTGTGTCTATATGAGTGTATTACCACTATTATAATCATAATCTCTTGTGTGGACACTGATAACGAAATGCCTTTCCTAGTTATCGTGTACTAATTTTTCTACCATGTCATCTTACAAAAAGCCGTCGGCGTGGTCTCGTTGACTTTGCCCCTATTTAAGTAAAAAATATTTTTTTCGTATTATTGCTTCATACTGCGCAGCTCATGGAACAAAGGAGGACCCCCTATTAGCCAAGCTACATACCCGTTGGTCTACTGAGACCGCTAAATTGGAGAAATGACATTATTAATTACAGTGGCAGCGGTTCAGCGAACTAGATAGAATTTCTCCGGAACTGAATACACTGCAAAATGATTGAGACGCATTTTTTCCTACGTAGGCAGTAGAGGTGTGCTAAACTAGTATTTAAAAGTAACAGGTACAAACCAAACGGTTCTATAAAAATAACACGTACAAATACCTGTTATTATATACGTATTATTATGACAGTTTACTGATCGCCGTATGGTACAGTGGAAAACAAAATACAAGACACCAATTACGTCACTAATGACCAGCTTTAATTATCACAGTTAAACAATTTATAATTAACTCGTACCATATTTCCAGTTAGACTTGTCCACACGCAATAACAGTATCTATTAATAGAGTTTCACATAATTGTTAACACAATACTACTTCACTTCGACAAACACTCAATCCGCACTAGCAAAAATCGCTCACGTAACTGAACTAACAACTCGGCTGCTATGGCTTTATATAAACCGCGCTGAGGTCCAGTATAGCTTTCCCTCCTTACTGCACGCCGGCGGCTTAATGCGTATCTCAAGTGTTCCTGTAACTCATTAGGATCACCTACTTGAATGACGCAACACCTTCCACACTGGACGGGGGAAGTGGAGAATGTTCTCAGCTGTTCTACGCGGTTCGATATCATACTCGTGACAGTATAATACATATATCTGTATTATATAATATGCTATCAGAAGAAAATTAAAACTAAAAGGATTAACAGTGTTACTTTACACTGTGACTTTATTAAGCTGTTACTGTTTAAAAGAAAATAATAAACAAGATAATTGATAGCCATATCTGCCTTTGGGAATAGTAATTTAAGTTTTCCCTAGGAGTAAACAAACTTACATAGATTTAACATTAAATTAGTGATCCAATTTCAGTTAGACAGATCAGTTGCAAAACTGAGGCAATATTAGTATAATATATAATTTGTTATTATAGTCTGTATTATTTATCTGCATAACACATGAGAATAAATGGAACATCAGTATGAATTGTTTTAATTTATTACAAACAGCTTCGTCACTTTGGCGTAGAGATATTCTGAACCTCACTGTTTTGCTTCGTTTTGTACTTGTGTGGCAATCGGCACATGCGCAGAATGAAGTATTCAGCACTAAACAGTGGCTTTGTACTTGTGTACTTGTAATATTCGTAGTACTCGTTTACTTGTTCATTCGTTAGCTGCGTAGGGGGTCCAGCGGTTTGAAACCGCGAGGCCGCGAGTAATCGGAACGGGTATTTCGACTCATCTGTTTTCAGTTATCGTTGAATCGGAACAGCGATTTCAACTTATCAGTCACTGTTATATCCGTTTCACAAAAATATCGTTCCAAAATAACTGTAATAGGTATATCGGCCCACCTCTAATAGGCAGTTTGTGATGATTATGATAATGAACACATGGAAGTTTACTGATGCTCAATTCTAGGGCATTATAGACATAGCAGTAGACAGATGTAATCACAGACGACACACACTAACCCCAGTGCATTAGCGTTGAGGATTATCGCATGCGCACTCTGTATAAGCTCATTACAGTCAAACCTAAATCAACGCTTAACACCAAACACATTACTGTCTGTGTGTAGCTAAATATGTTGAGTACACTGCTCTTCTGATGCAGAGAATATTCAGCTTTAAACAATAATATTGAGTAATTCCTCAATTAAGGCTTTTTATTACGTTTCATTTAGAATAATTAAATAAGAACATTGTTAATTAAACCGAGGAATCTAATTTTCTCCACTATGATCGTCCGTCATCTTCACATCACGGCATAAGCAAAGTGATCCCTGTTTCGCCTTCAAATATACTCCAGCCATCTCTTCCTGGATCTGCCTACATATCTATGTTACATAGGTTTATATGTCTAGACTTGTTTGGCCAGTCTTGAATGCGACATTCTTTCTAAGTGTTCTACATTGTCATTTATAATCTGTTAATAGTCTGTTTAAAATCTGTCGTTTAATCTGTTATTCAAGTTAAAAACTTTTAATTCTTCTCTTGTGTATTCATTGTTTATATGATCAATATGTTTATAGAACATCTTTGAACTCATATTAAGAAAACAATTTCCGGTGACTGTATTTTACTTTCTTGTTTCTTAGTTGTCACCCGTAGGACTGCACAGGGACCGATATAGTGTTTTTTAGAAGTTTAATTTAATTTCCTGATGTATTTTTAATCTAAGAACACGATTACAGATCGTCTGAAATTTGCTTAACTTAACACCTATACCACAATTCTTATCAAAGGCAATTCTGTTTTCCAAATAATACAAATGCCTCACTTGTTCTATAATTTGATTATTAATTATTGTTTTTTAACATTGAAAATGTTTATAAGGACGTGTCACACATTTGCGGCCGATCGCTGGTGCGTTACCGAAAATATAAAATATGTGAAATGATATGTGACTGTCAGCCAGTGCGCACTATCTTCGTTACCTGTGTGTGTACGGTGTTTTAATTATGTCATTTGTAACAGGTGTGTTTGTTTTATTCGTTAGTGTGTATGTGTTTTTTAATAATTTCACCGACGACTCCTATATATTAGGAAGAAGAAGTTTTACCTGATGATGGGAATTTAATTCCCGAAACATGTAGTGGAATATTTAAACTACAAGATCTCTTGACGGATCAAATTAAGGTATAGTTTCAAATTAATTGAATACTTCTTTGTTGTCAATAACGTAGTACACATATAAAACTTCGCTTATGAATGCGACTACATTTAACTTATAATCTGTACATTGGTAAATGAAGAATGAATTCATTGTTTGGTGAATGAAGAATGAATCCATTGATTGGTGAATGAACATAAATATATATATTTTTTTAGATTTATTGAAGCATTTTTTCAATGCCCTTCTATGTGCATTGCATTTCTGCAATGCCTGTAAGTTTTTCTTATTGTACATTTCCTTGCCTATAAATGTACTTTTGTTTAGTATCTTATAGTAATTGTCCATGGGTAGGAAGGGTTGAAGATGTATTACCATTGGAGGGAAGATTTGAATTAGGTGGTATAGAATAATTTTTGCTTCCAACTATATACAGAATACACAGTAAAACATGAACGCAGGTATACAGTATACATAGATACGTGGTATCCTTGAATTTAGTAAACTACACTCACTGTCAGCATCGTGCCTCAATATGTGATCTACAGTCACCTATTCTACAACTTAATTATTTTTCAAATGAAAAAATTATTATTGTTTTGAAGTAAATAATGCGAATGAAAGAAGAATACAGGTATTATTAACAAAGCGTGCGGAAAGCATTTAAGCAATATAAAAGCCAGATACAATTATTTCCAATTATTTTCATTAATGTTACACATAAAACAATAAATTTCGATGACTTAATTTACAGTTGTCTATTATTTATTTGTCTTTTGTTACAGTTTTGAGAACTATATTGGCCAGTGAGCAAGTTATACATTCTTCTAGTTGGATCGTGCGTAACACCTCACTTTAATATAGAAACAGATATCAAAAAGTTTTACAAACCTTGTGACCCATATCACGAAAGTGCGAAAGTTCCAGTAATATGCTGCTGTTGTACCAACCAGTACTGTTTGCAATTTCGGGAAGTTAACAACATTCATTGGAGCGTCTCAAAATATTTTTTATGCATTAACCTACTTTTGTAAAACTTTCATGGTATAGTATGTTACTCAGAGACAGCCGTTGTTTTTGAAGTAGCCCCAAGAATCGAGAGGCAGAAGATAAAAAAAGAGAGCAAAATTATGAAAAAAGATAAAAAGTCACGTAGAACATCAAATTGAATAAAACATTTTAACATTTAATATTAGACATTTAAAACGTTTGTGTGTGTTGGTGGGGGGTGGGGGTGTTACAAAACTGCAAATTGCAGGACGTTACAGCAGTGCACAATACCACAGCAGCTGCCGATAACAAAAACAATTTACAAACGGGTTATTAGACAAGTTGTGACTGATACAACAATAAACTGCAGTGTTGTACACAGTGTATTGTCCACTGGTCACATCTGTGACAGTTATTAAATTATGTCTACTGCCGGTTAAAGCGTTTCTATTGTCAGTGTTATCAAGTGCCGTTAACGATGGTACGTACAAAAAATGTGTAATTTTTAGAAAAAAAAATTAAACTTATTAATCGCAGATGAGAAACGGTAGTTTCATGACGCAGACAATATTGTTACAACGGTCGCAAGAATCGTCATAATGTGAAGTAGAAACAGATTACCTGACATCAGATGAAGTCACTAATTACAACTTTAATTATACAGTATAACCTCCATTAACTGAAACACTTTTAACGGAAATATCGTTTAAACGAAACGACTGACCAAAAAAACAAATTATTTATTCCCGATTTTTACTACAATAAAAATTTGTTTTCCAGATTAAACACGAAAACTAATGTAATAAACATATAATAAATTGTGCTTTATTTCAACAAAGAGGAAACGGGTCATGATAACGATTGAAGAAACATCAAAGGAAATTAAAACAATTAAAAATGACGAGATTTTGCTAACTGTGGCAACCGATATTGGTGTTGGTGTACATACAGTTTCTGATTGAGTCAAGATGAAAAATAAGTTTGAAGAGCAAACTCCAAAACGAGATGAAATAAGTTCGAAGATGCCAAACAAGAAAACAATGAAGACATGTCACAAAACAAGGAAGTAAATGAGGCTGTGTTTTTATGGTTCACGAAATAAAGGGAAGACAAAGACGATGACATAGCAGAGAGCAGCAGCCATGACACCGCTGACGATATCTTCAATGCCTTAGAGGTAAGAGATTCTGTTTTGGGTTAGGGCATTAAATAAGGTTATATTAAATACGCGCATTTCTTAAGGAGTTGTATTCATATTTTTAGATGGCGTTACGGTTCTTCGAACGATCTGAAGAATCAAAGTCCTCTGACGTTCTGATAAGAAAGCGATGTCAGATATTGCTGCAAGAAAACGATGTAAAAAGGAAAATCAAAGGAAAATATAAGAGTATTTCCAAAAAAGTCATAAAACTTGTGTTAAAAATAACTTTATGTAAATAGTTTCATTTTTATTAAAATATTTTGAAAGTACTGTATATTACCACCAGTTATTTTACCGCACACTTTAAAAAAATATTATCTTATTATCCGAAATTTTGGGTTATCCGAAACCGCCTTCTCCCTCTTTGTTTCGCTTACCAGAAGTTCCACTGTTCTTAGAAATAAACAAACACCTGGAAGATTAAAGCCCATTAAGGAATACAGCTGAAAAGATATTTTCATTTAAATGTTTTGCTGCGTTATGATGATGTGGTTATACTAAAAAGTAATGAAACAGGATTACAACGCTCTGTGTATAGACTACATAAACTGGGATGGCAATACTACAACTTAAAGATATCTACCAACAAAAGAAAAGTTATGGCTCACTGCGGTTAAAATTTCCAGTGCGCTCAAAGGTTATTATTTACGATAAAGTATTGGAACACACCCCAAATTTTAACTATTTAGTTTTTGATATAAGTTCTGACGTTTACAAAAATATACAAAATATTGACAATAGATTTCAACACATATGTTGAACTATAAATGGAACACTGAAAAATAAAACGAGACGTGAGACAAATTTAAGATTCTACAAAACAATGGCTGTTCCAGTGCTATTATAAAGCAGTGAATTCTGGATTACATAAAAAAAAGATAAAAGCAACATTCATTCAGCAGAATGAGTCGAATGAGTCGAGATTTTTAAAAAGGGTTAAAGGATATACAAGAAAGGATCATATAATAGTTGAAGATATACTGAAAGAATTAAGTATATATAATCTAAATGAGAAAACTGAAGAATAGAGGAGAAAATGGGGACAGCATTCAAGTCGCATGAACGAAGATAGAATAGCAGTATTTGTAAACAAGTGCAAGCCTTCTGGAAGAAGGGATGTAGGAAGGCCAAGAAAGAAATGGATCCGATAATTTGAAGTCGAAACAGGCACACTTCCTAATCCCTGAAATGTAGTAGTAGTAGTAGTAGTAGTAGTAGTAGTAGTAGTAGTAGTAGTAGTAGTAGTAGTAGAAGAAGAAGAAGAAGAAGAAGAAGAAGAAGAAGAAGAAGAAGAAGAAGAAGAAGAAGAAGATGGTGATGATGATGATGATGATGATGATGATGATGATGGTGATGATGATGATGATGATGATGATGATGATGATGATGAACAAGAAGAAACAAAAACCCCTTTATACAGTAATTCAAATTAAATTTTGTCCAACACATAACAGTAAATGACACCTCACAACAGTTTCACACTAAGTAACCGTAATACAGTTTCCTTTCTGGCCGTGGTGAGACGTTGGTTTTCATGTGGAAATGACAGAGGTCGCATCCATTGTGGAAAGCGGTGAAGGCTCACCTTGCCTGCTCCCATGAGACCCGCAGTCCCTTACCTTTGGGGTACTAGCTGCAAACAGTAAGCAATTGGAGTTCTCTCATCATCATCATCAACCGTTCTAGGCTTAGGAGCATACGCCTGTTCCGGTCGCATGTTTTTCGTCGCCACCTTGCTACCGGTCGTCAAAGGGTCGTGGCTGGTAATTGAAAGGTAATCGTAGAACGCGAGTATTACCCATTCGTTGCATATTGCTTTTCCGTTTTTCTCTACACTACAGTATCTTTTCTCTAACTGAAAATATATACAAATCCTTCCTTACATCGTAATTTTTTATACTGTCTTCTTTTGTACATCCCTTGACTGTTATTAAGTATTTCATTTCCGCTGATTGAATCTTATTATATTGAATCTTAAATTGTAATTTTCTCTGATAACAATACTTGTCCTTATATTTAAAGCATAATAATTTTAAACTAACAAAATTGGTAAGCTAAAAAAATTTAGATGCATCTGTGAAACGATTCATAGGTACCTGAAAAATAAAGCAAGGAAGGATACCCGAATGAAGTTTTATAAAACTGTGGCTGTCCACACATTTGCTATATTCTAGTGAGACATAGACTCTTGGTAAAAGTGACGTGCAGAGGATTCAGGCAGCCGAAATGAAATTTCTAAGGAGGACGCAAGGTTGTTCTCTCTTGGATCGGAAAAGGAACAAGTACGTCAGACGTGATTTAAATAGGCCTATTGTATCATTGCACCAGAAGATTGAAGACTACAGAAGAAATGGTGTGAACAAATTAAACCGCATGCCTGATATCCGTCTACCTGTGACTGCCTTGGGTTATCACCCTACTGGGAAGAGAGATGTCGGTAGACCGAGGAGGAGATGGGTTCCGGAACAGGTATAAGGCCCACTCCTTGGAGTGGTGATGACGATGATAATTTTAAACATAACTTAATTTATGGTAAAACACTGATACAAGAAAATACGTTCTTCCAAGATATCACATATTTTAATTAAATTATAACGAGTTCAATTCTTGTGTTGTACATGTGTCTATCGTTATAAAAGGCTGTGCAACTAAGCTCGTAGCTGGATATAGAATATAGGCTACATACGCTATAATTAAAATCATATTTTTAGTTAATTATTTATTTATTTAATTTATTTTTACCAGTTATACTAACATAATATTTAATAACATAAACAAACTTAAACGAGTTACGTAATTTGGCACACTAATTAATAATTAAAAATATATTTTCATTAACTTTAGATTTAATTAATATGTTTATGTTGTATATATTAAAGTTTACTAACCAGAGAAATGTAATAAACTTTTCATGAATATTTGATTGTAAAATTTTACGCACGTATCGATTTATATTTCTATCTAAAACATAATTAAAATAACACATGTTTTTGATCTGTGAAAATATGTGTACATTTACAAATTATTGTATATTGCAACAATACATAGATTTTCATATTTACCCAGGGCAGTGTTTTGTAAATAATTACTGTAAAGAGAGTATGATGAATAGTTATAAATGTTAATCTTGTTATTTGAATTAGCAGTCTCTGCAACTCCAACTTCGTCGTGCTTATTTGCTTAACTGTTAAATGTTTAGTTCTGGACGAGGCCTTTCTTTGTTTCCACCATTTTCAAGTCTTAAACCATGACGGCCTAGGTCGTGGTTTACGACTTGAAAATGGTGGAAACAATGAAAGGCCTTATCCAGAACATGACATTTAGCAGTTTAGAAAATAAGCACGACGCAGTTGCAGGAAAAGTTTTAAAAATTCAGTGCGTGAAACATGGACAGCGTGGATAGGCGGAAGCTTGTCAAAAGTGTATACACCTGCCCGATGGAATTGTTACAGTGAAGTCGTATGTATGTGTGTCTGTGTGAGTAAACCAGCACCAACCTGCATTGTACTGCGTCAGTGGAGATGTCTTTGTGTACATATAAATTGTTGGTTTGTACGATTAAATCAGGTATGGACACGATAAAAATAAATATGCGTATAAATATGTTTTTTACCTGTTACAAAAGACGTATCTCAATTCTAACAAAACAATTAAAATAAAGACTTTTAAACGCGTATGGTAATGCAAACTTATTGCAGAAAAGTGCAATAATACGGCGTTTTACAAATTACAGTTAATTACTAAAACAATTAGTTAGTAATTAACGTGTGTGTTGTATATAAATGACGAGAGAAAAATTACGAAGACAATGCAACCACTGCCTAAATATCAAGTTTTTGCTTATCGCAAATACAGACTAAAAATTTGCGAGTTAAAAACGGAAGCTACACACGAATTAACAAACTGATACATATAATAAACAATATCTGACATATCAGATTGCTGTGTACTATAAACACCTTTGGCAATTTCGGACTAGAAACTAGAGCTACGACGTTTTACGCGGGGGCACTTTGTACGTTTGAACAGTGACTTGAACTCATCATCATCACCATCATCTGCAACACACCTCGATCGAAGTAGGAACACAGGATTATCATCAACAACAAGCTATAAAATACTGATGAAGCATCATCATCATCATCAACAACAACAACATCATCGTCATTGTCATCATTCGGGAGACTCGCACACACGTACACTTTCAACAGTAACTTCAACAATACTCAGGTGACAAATGAACAATTACATTTTCGTTTTAAACAAAGAACTCATAAAGAACAGAATATCAAAAAATAAAGTAATACAGCAAGTAAATGTAAATAGTGTAAATATTTAAAGTAAAAGACGTCATTGTATGTTTGATGTAAAAAAAAATATGCTGTTAATTTATAAATTGGGTGTATCATTATAAATCATAATCATTCTTAAATACCTGTAAATATTATTTTATTAAAAATACTAATAGCAAATATTCAATTTTTATTTCATCAAATTTACATTATTTTTATAAATGATTTGCTATGAATTCAAATTTAATAACGATTCAAAGTCAGACACCCAAGCAATTAAACAATTGTATAACTTGTTCATCAAATATGTTTAGATATTTATGACTATATGTGTTTAATGTGGTCTGAGCAGCAAAGATATGTTTTCAGAGTGTGACCTTATAAAACAGAATATTTTAAATTTTCTAGTTTCAAAATTTTATAATCGCTTAACTTTCTTTTCCAATATTTAATAAACCGTTGATTGATTCTTTTACTATGTTTTAATTAATTATTTAAATATAAATAATATCTTACCAACATCTAGCTAAGTAGTTAGGTGGTAGGGCTGCTACCTTCAGACATCCTAACAGGGCTGTTTTCTGTTAGGGTCATCCCCAAAGGTTTTAATGGGCTGGAAACCCGCCTTTTAGCCTCTTCCGACAGTTACATAACACACATCTATTGTTCGCCATGCTTTCCAGGGGCCACGCGGCTTTCGCCTTCTTGGAGGTGGAAGTAGGCTTTGTTGGTCGAGCTGACTTGATTTCTCAAGTTCTGAATTTTGTCGGGAACAGTGGCATAAATTTGAATAATACATAATTTTTTTATGCGATTTAATTACTGCTGGCGCCACCTCTCGCATCCTAGCTTCCACTGGCGCTGGTCTAAACAGTCCTGTTCTGTAAGTCCTTATGCATTCATTGGATCTTCGACATCCGTTTTCCATAAATGTTTACGTCTTCCTTTTCTTCCACACCTTCCTTGACTATCTCTCATCCGACATTCTTTTTAGGTGTCCGAACAAATTTAGTCTTCTACTTCTATTGTTTATATAATTTCAAGGTCGATTCCCATCAGTTGTCTTATCTCGACATTTCTCACTCTATCTAGACTTATTAGTCTATACCACCTCCGCCATTAATCCATCTCCATAGCTCTTATTATGGACTTATTTCTTTTATTAATGTCCCACAGTTCTGTTCCATATAAGCCTAAACTTTCGACTGTAGTTTTATAAATACTAATTTTATTGTTTTTTGTTATTCGTGGGCTCAAAAGCAGACTGCTTAATTGTTTTGTTGCTGTCTTAGCTTATCCTATTCTTACTTTTATTTCTTGGTTGGTGTCACCATCCGATGTCATTGTTACACCTAAATACTCACACAACTTTACTCACACATAATTTTTTAATTACAAAACAACTAAAGAATTCCTATTGTACATTTTTTTTAAACATGGCTTTTGTAGAGCACACAACTATACAATAAACAATTGAAATGAGAAAATTCGGATTAAATTACAATTTCTTCTAGTCTGACAAAATCTTAATTTTTTACAATTAAAAAAGAACTAGATACTAGGAACTTTTGTAAACAAGACACCACGCAGCATTCAAATTTATAGCACTTTTGCGGCATAAAGTAGAAGAAAATGTAAAAAGTAAGAAGAATAAAGTACTCAGATTTAAGTGTTTGTCATGACGTATAAGAAGTATATTACTTCAAAAAACGAATAATATATGGAGACTTACATGAGACATATGCTTGTGGAACTATTGTTAGCGTGGTGACACACGATATCCACGTGTAAGGTGCCAGAGCCGCGACCTAGTTGCGGTCACAGTTCAGCTGGCGAGAGAAGGCTTTGTTTTCTGTGTCGCAAATGCCATCACAATAATAAACGTACTCCGCGTTTTTCTACTTGTTTTATTTGGCGGTTCACCAAGTTTTGTTTAGTCTCAGCCTTCTTTACATTATTACAATTAATTACTCACTACTCATTCAAAAAGCTCTTTGTGGTAATTTTGGTGCTGAGCGTTTTGGTTTGAAGTTCGAAAAGAGTTGAAAAGCACTGAGTGACTGTGTCATGAATGCGTGTTGAGAAAATAAAATCGGTACTACCTTTTTTATTTTGTTTGACTAAATAAAATGTGTAATCGTGGCTTTATAACAATGTTTTGTTTCGTAACACCTTAATAAAACTTGTTTTTTTTTATATTTTGACTTTTGTTTCTTCTTTAGGACTACTACACAACGTGAGCCCTGGCTATCAACACCAACCTCCTCCAAAGTCTCCTATCCGTTGCTATCTCAGCGTAACACCTCACATTCATTCTTATTAGATCTTTTCCAGCACATCACCAAACTATCTTATCCTAGGTCAGTCCCTCTTTCTGCTTTTATAGTCCTGCGCCCTCAAGATTTTATTTGGCATATGCTGATCATCGATCCTCTCTACTTGACCGAGCTATTCCATTCGTTGTGCCTTTACAAATCTTACAATGTACTTTGTTGGCTTATTCGGCCGGAGTCATTGTTGTTAAAATTCCTTCCCGGGCTGTTTGACCGTGATCCATTGTTTTCTACAAAAACAGACGTTTCGGCAATCCCAGCGACTGCCATCATCAGTGTAAAATCGAGTTACTCTAACGTAAGGTAGCTGCAGTTAGCAGGACTGTGGTTAAGGCTAAGCCTGTGATCACTAACGTATACTAAATTACGTTAGCGTAACTAGATTTTTCACTGATGATGGCAGTCAATGGCACTGCCGAAACGTCTATTTTTGTAGAAAACAATGGACCACGGCCAAACAGCCCGGGAAGGAATTTTAACAAAAAATCTTACTATGTTAACATACTTGAATAGCTCACTCCTGGTTATTTCCTATTCTCCATTCATCGTCTTCTTTTATCTGGCCATAAACTGCAGTCTTCAATCTTTCTGTAGAATCTTCTTAGTGTTTCTTGGCCTTTTTTTTAATGTCCATTTCTCGCCTCTGTAAGTAACAACCGGTCTCATAAGTGCCTTATACGTTTTTATTTTGTGTTACCACTAATTTTACTTCCATATTCCTTAAGGAAATGGAAGTATGGTGATGGCAAAAAACTCGTGTTCGAGATTATTACAGATTCTGATTGTACTACACTCAAAACATGAAAAAGTCGTTTTTCGAAAAGTGTCTGTGTGTGTGTCTGTCTGTGTGTCTGTCTGTCTGTAGATTTTTTTTTCTATGCCAAACGATAACAGCCGCAAATTCAAACAGAATCAAATAATTTTTTTCATACAGCCCTGATTTGTAGATTACTCACGATCTATTGTTTTTGATGAAGATCGGTTGAGAGAAAGGGGTAGTTTACCTGCGACGGTTTTTTTTAATCAAGGGAAAATTTTTTTTTTGGCAAACGATAACATCCGCAAATTCAAACAGAATCAAATAATGTTTCGCATACAGCCCTGAATTGTAGAGTTCTCAAGACCTATTATTTTTGGTGAAGATCGGTTAAGGAAAAGTGGTAGTTTACCAGCAACGTTTTATGTTTTAACAAGGGTATTTTTTATGGCAAACGATAATAGCCGCAAATTCAAACAGAATCAAAAGATTAGTTGCATACAGCCGTAAATAGTAGAGTTCTCAAGACCTGTTGTTTTTGGTGAAGATCAGTTGAGGGAAAGGGGTAGTTTACCAGCAACGTTTTTTTAACAAGGGTATTTTCTATGGCAAACGATAACAGCCGCAAATTCAAACAGAATCAAATAATTTTTTGCATGCAACCCTAACTTGTAGAGTACTCAAGACCTGTTGTTTTTGGTGAAGATCGGTTAAGGCGAAGGGGTAGTTTACCAGCAACGTTTTTTTATCAAGCGTATTTTATATGGCAAACGATAACAGCCGCAAATTCAAACAGAATCAAATAATGTTTTGCATACGTCCCTGAATTGTAGAGATATCAAGGACTTTCGATTTTGGTGAAGATCGGGTAAGGGGAAGGGGTAATTTACCTGCAACCTTTTACGTTTTAACAACAGTAAAGTACTTGAAAATTCATTTAAACTTTTTCAAACAATGGTAATTGTTAAAACTAAAATAATTTTGTTGCCAGGCAATAAAATTATAATTTTTTCATTTCAATGTAAATTACGTATGAGTTAATATACATGTATAAAATAGTATATCGTTCGTGGCAGGTAAGCATATCTCAGTTATGTAATGTTTACGTTTCCATTTTATTATTATGACTACAGCAATAAAAAGGCAGGGAAGACACACACACACACACACACACACACACACACTACACACACACAATTCGCGTTATTTCTGGCCTCACTCATGTTTATTTTCTTACATTTGCACGCTTTTTAAATGGAAAGTGCCGAAACCCACACCAACATAACGCGTGCAAGCCGAAAAAATGGACATCAATTTGCTTCCTGTGGATCGCTGGGCAGTGTAACTGCACGTGTTTACAGAGGAACGATTCATAGACAGACTTTTCGTCTTTAGGGAATGAACCCTCTGCAAGATGCTGAGGGTCCATGAGTGACTTCGTAGCGCTCCTTCTTTTTCGCGTGTTTGTTCTGTGAAACATACACTGTAGATTCGCAGCTTTACTCTAAGCAACGCTCAATAGGAAATTCTTCGTATTGTTTAAATTAGCAGCCATCCTTACTTTTCTTTTATAAAATTGCTAAACTGCTATAATTGTTTTATTATTTAGACAAAGCTTTTCGTCATTACTGACATCTTCAGGTCTTAAACAACCCTGAAGTTTAAGACTAAAGTCTTGTTGCTTAAGACCTGAAGATGTCAGTAATGACGAAAAGCTTTGTCTAAATAATAAAACAATTATAGCAGTTTAGCAATTTTATAAAAGAAAAATCAATAGGAAATGTTGAAAATTTTAGTCCACGGTGTACGCTCATTCACACTAAACCTGCTCTGATGTTTTAATTACGGACATCATAATATTAAAACTTTGGAAACTTGAGCACTACTTAATGGAGATCAATCATTAACTTATACAAGCCATTAATTTTATGCATATTTTTTATATATAAGCCTATGTGTACAACGTTATCGGCAACAAAGAAGTAGTTTTTGTTAAAATTCCTTTCCGGGATATTTGGCCGTAGTCCAATGTTTTCTACAAAACCAGACGTTTCGGCAATGCCATCGACTTCCATTACAGTGAAAATCGAGTGCGATAACGTGAGGTGGTATATGTTAGTGACCACAGTACTGTGGTTAAGGCTGAAGCAGTAAGTAGAAAGAAGTAGTTTCTATGGTAATATTTCATTTCGAAAATGGTTTTAAATATAAATCTTAGAATATGGATGTTATGTATGGTTCTCCATACCGATATTTTTTAACCAAAATTTGTTTTCGTACTTCGTGTGTTTCGGGAACAAGAGACGCAGAGGTAAATAGCAATACTAAAGAAAAAAGCAAAAGTTAAATGATCATACCGTTTATAAATGTTGAAATTTTTAAAACGTAGCCTTACATTTAGATTTTAGTTAAAATTTTATTTAATTTAATATTTCACATAAATGTTTAAGATTTGTCAAAATGTTTACCCGATTTTTAGGGACCTGATATTCTAAAATTTTGAAATTATCAAGACAAACACTATATTTAGACTGTAGTTAAAATTACGTTCAATGTGATACATCAAGCAACAAAAATATTACGATGGAACCAGTTCAAATGGAGAATTTACCCGTAAAGATTTGTCGTTGTAATGTGTTCTCTTTCATTTTATTCTTTATGTATAATACACTTGGATATACTATCAGTAATTATTAACGTATTGTATAATTCATTTTCTAAATTGCATGTACTTAATTCTGAGTTTTCTTGTACATATACTTACAAACATTATCTGGAAAGTTATATCCCTGGATTATGTATACAAATTTTTCTGTAGGTAGTAGCTACAATTTTGGATTCAAACAAATTAGTAGAGAAACTCATAACTTTATTAAATGTTATCTTAGTTTCTTTCTTGTTTCAGTTTGTAGATTGTTAAATATTTAAAAAAAAAAAAAAAAAAAATATTTGCTGCTAATTTTTTTAATTACTTTTTTTTGTGAACAAGAATAGTTGCTCAAAATAATTGTATATCTTAACAAATATGTCATTCAAGGTGTTAGACAATGGTGCAGTATGTCACCTAGTCCTTTTTAACATTTATATTGACGATCTGGTAAGGAAATGGAACATTTGGAATCCCTGTTGGCGTTAAACTATCACGGGATAGATATCTGAATGCGCTTTTGTTTGGTGACGACTTGGTTGTACTTTAAAATACAGAATCTGATTTGTGAAAGTCTGTTTTCAAGCTTCATCAGATTTACAAACGGTACAATATGAAAACCTCCACTATAAAAAGAACGGTGACATGACATTTTGAGCCAAGAAGCCAATGAGAACAAAAATAATTATTAAGATTAAATAAGTAAAATAATGATTGAAATCGTTAAAAATAAACACTATATTTAGACTGTAGTTAAAATTCTCTTCAATGTGACATTCCGTATAGATTTTTGCAACTTGTTCACAATTTTGACCCCTCACAGTTTTGCCTCACGCACCTGTATTTTTTTTGGGGATCAATCTCAAAAACCTCTAGGTTACTGTAGGAGCAACGTACAAACACGCATGTCAAGTTTGACGGAAATCGATTGATGCCTTCAAAGGTTATGGTGGATATGTCCTAAGCAGATAGATAAACAGGCGTCATAATCATCTTCGTCATCATAATCTCATAACAGTTTTAGACTTTAGCGGGGTGTTCCTATTCCAGAGTCCACTTTCTCTTAGGTCTATCAACTTTTATTCTGCCTCTAGGGTTGTAATCTTTCTTCATCTTCGGTATTCTACTTTCTTCCATTGTATTGATGTGTTGAATTCATTTTCTACTGTATTCTTTATTCCTTTCATTAACTGCAAAAATATCTAATTCATATCTTATCTATTCGTTTCTTTTATGATCTCGTCTATTACACCCTTTAACTGATCTCTGAAATTTAATTTCTGCTGTTTGTGTATTCTGTTCGTCTTTTTTTCTTTACGACCCAAGTTTTAGAACCATACAGTGGTGCTGGTATTACCATTGTTTAATAAAATTTTATTTGAGTTTCTTTTCTAATTTATTTGTTCTCCAAATTATTCCATACATTCTTGAGAAATTCGTCACTTTATTTTCTATATCACTGTCCTGATCATAAGTATTGTCACGTCCAAAATGGTCGAAATGTCTTACTTCTTCTATACGTGTGTTGTCTATGCATATTTTGGTCCGAACCGGTTGTTTATCAAAATGTTTACCCAATTTTTAGGGACCTGACGTCCTAAAGGTTTGAAATTGTCAAAAATAAACACTATATATTTATACTATAGTTAAAATTCCTTTAATGTTCTTGTAAATAGATTTCAACGTGTTACCCTAAATAGATTTTTCCAACTTGTTTACAGTTTTAACCCCTTACATTTCTATCTCACGCACCTGGATTTTTGGGGGAATCAATCACGAAAAACTCTAGGTTACTGTAGGATCAACGTACGAACATCCATGTTAAGTTCTACGGGATTTTTGGGGGGATCAATCACGAAAAACTCTAGGTTACTGTAGGATCAACGTACGAACATCCATGTTAAGTTCTACGGGATTTTTGGGGGGATCAATCACGAAAAACTCTAGGTTACTGTAGGATCAACGTACGAACATCCATGTCAAGTTCTACGGGATTTTTGGGGGGATCAATCACGAAAAACTCTAGGTTACTGTAGGATCAACGTACGAACATCCATGTCAAGTTCTACGGAAATCGGTTGATCCGTTCAAAGATTATCGTGGTTATATTATAAGCAGATAGACAGACAGACAAACAAATTAAAGCGGTCGAGTTAAAACTGATAACTTTCTTTGTTCGTTGAAGTAAATACAGTTTTAATAATAGGTAACAAAAAGTTCTTCTATGGCTTCACAGTTTAGAATCGAAGCTTAGCCTCCATAATCACCCGCCTCTATTTTACCTGTCCTTGGCGATCGATGTCCATCTTTTTATTTTAAGTATCAGCATCCCTCGCCACTGCCTCAATCCAGCGATGCTTGGGTCTTCCGACAGGCCTTCTACCCTCGATTTGACTAAAATAGGTATTCGTTTGCCTTCCATCCTAATGATGTGTCCTGCCCATTGCAATCTATGCAGTCGGATGGTGGTGGCCAGATCATTGTCTTTATATAGTTTTTATAGTTCCTCATTCTGACGCGTTCTCCATATCCCATTGACTTGGATTGGCCCATATATTCTCCTCAAAATTCTCCGTTTAAAGGTATTGCCTATGTTAGCGGCTTTTTTGTTGACAGTTCAAGTCTCGCTGCCATATGTTGTCACCGGTCTAGCCATAACTTTTTATAATGTGACCTTGGACTGCCAGTGGACATTCCTTGTCTTAAATATAGTAGTCAACAAAGCATATGCTCTATTTTCGGCCTGTATCCTTTTCCTTCTTTCATTTATTTTTTCATTATCTTCTGCCATCCAACATCCCAAATATTTAAACCGATAATGAAAAGTTAATTTACATATATATATATATATATATATATATATATATACATATTACATTTAATATTTATAAATAAATTTATTTCAAGATATACCTTTTTTTCCTTATTAGGAACATGATTCGGGTACCATCTTGTACCCATCCTCAGCCTTCCGGTTTTTGTACTGAGGAAGGCTGAGGATGGGTACAAGATGGTAACCGAAACATGTTCCTAATAAGGAAAAAAAAGGTATATCTTGAAGTAAATTTATTTATAAATATTAAAGTATTATATACATCAAGAAACGGACTGTAGCAGAAAGTGATTGAATATATATATATATATATTTATTTATTTATTTATTTATCGTCAAGGTTTATTGTATTGAAGTCAACAGGCTCACTGTATTTGTTTCAGACTATCTATATGCTGATAACATTATCGTTATTAACGTTAACTTGATAATAGTGAAATCCGGCGAGAATGGTTTGCGATTGGGGTTGGGAGACGTGACAGACTCCAACAACACATTGACTAAATCCCTATTGTTCGTGTGAACTGCGTAGTAGCAGCTTATCTCTGAGGTTTCAGCAGTGTCACGTATGTATACGATTGGGAAGAAATGATATTAATACTACAGTGGCTAGAGGAAGACGCTTCCGAAATCAACGCACACTGTCGACGGTGGGAATGTATTGTTAGTTTACAATGTTAGAGTGAGCAAATGTGTCTGTGTTATGGACAATCTCATTTCCTTGTGAATCCCTTAAACCCGTACGATCGTTATCTCACATTTTCTTCCCGCTCTCTTGCCTAACACATTTTAGTTAAGAAAGTTGTGTTAGTAATTATAATCACAAACAGAATTATTACTTTTGCACACCTCTATAGAAAAAGTATTCCGATTAGCCTTTAAAGCTTCACAGCTCATCGTCAGATCGGTAAACTGATGATCGTCAAATCGGAAATGATGACGATTTCCGATCTGACGATTACCTATGAAGCTTGAAAGCGCTAATCGGAATACGTTTTCTATAGTGGTGTGCAAAAGTGATAATTCTGTTTCTAATAATTTTTGTAGTTGCAAAGTATATTAATCATTTCTGAGTAGCTCCTAAAATTTGAATAAACCGTACGTTAGTATCAATTTATATTAAAAATAACGCCATTATTAGCAGAAAATTTACACTTAATAAAATCTGTAAGCTACAGACAATATCGGTATGGAGAACTGTAGATGACTTCCATGTTCAAAGATTTATATTTAAAATCATTTTCGAAATGAAATATTTCCATAGAAACTACTTCTTTCTTCAGCCTTAACCACAGTACTGTGGTAACTAACGTATACCACCTTTTTAGGATACCTCATTTATCAAAATTAAGTACTTAACTCGTGTTAAAACATAAAACGTAGCAGGTAAACTACCCCGTCCACTTAACCTATCTTTACCAAAATCGATAGGCCTTGAGTCCTCTACAAATCAGGCACATTTGAAAAAATTATTTGATTCTGTTTGAATTTGCGGCTGTTATCGTTCGCCACAGAAACATTTATACACACAGACAGACACTTTTCGGAAAACGACTTTTCTTCATGTTTTGAAGGTAGTACAATCAGAATATCGCTTTATCTCGAACACGATTTTTTTCGCGATCACCGTAGCCTACTTCAATTTCCATATGGAACATGGAAGAAATATAATAAAAATATTTTGGTCCAAAGGGACGGAATAGGCTAAGTACGCCGGCAGAGAACGTTCTAAACATTAGTAATGAAAGAGAAAAACTTAAATTACTTTGCTGTAAATAATAATTGCTCGTAATATTGACGATGGTATTCACAAAGTAATCGCATGGCGTTTAGTATATGTCCACAAGTTTCTACACTGTTTATGAGACAGTTTGTATATACATGTCTGTGAACAAGTTATAATTCCATTACATAGCTAGCCCTCGCAATAGTCGTATTGGCAGAGCAATGATTGTGTGTGACTGTTCACGTGACTGAGTATGTCCTGTTTTAATTGGAATTGCAACGTCACGTGATAATGAAACACAATGGGAATTTGCGGCTGAGCGAGTACATACCATTGTAATCCGCTGTCTCGTTGCTGTTGGTAATATGCAACGCAATAAATTGTTCAGCGATCTAATTTCAAACGACAATAGGGAGAGGGAGAGAGTCAGACAGGATATTGATTTCATCAAACCATGAACACCTTTTCTGAGTAGCTTAAAATTTGAATAAATTTTATATTAGTATCAATTTATGTTAAAAATGACGGTGTTTTTCGCAGAAAATTTACACTTAATAGAATTTGTCAACTAAAGACACTATCGGTATGGAGAACCATACATGACTTCCATGTTCAAAGATTTAATTTTAGAATCATTTTTGAAATGATATATTTCCATAGAAATTACTTCTTTCTTCAGTCTTAACAACAGTACTGTGGTAACTAACGTTTTTACATAACTGATTCTCCCCTTTAAAAGCCCCGCGATAGAGCGCCAATTTTATTACAAAACGTGATTACGTGTGTTAATAATGTTAGATTGTGTAATAAAAGGTTGGTTGCTTAATAAAAAGGTTTTGCTCTAAGTGTATCTGTTGGGTCAGTTGACACTTATGTTGAGTGTTTATTCCTCGTATTTGTTAAATTTCTTAAAATATAATTTTAATATCTGGATGACTGTTCCTTATCTATTAATTCTAGAATGGATTGAAGAGAATTCTTCAATTCATGATATTAATTGATGACTCGTTGGGCACTTGGTGAAACATATTAATACAAAGGTTTTGTAAAATATATAAAAAAACACTTGGTAAGTTTCACAAATTTTTTTAATTAACTCTGACAGCTGTTTCGACTAACTAAGCCATTGTCCAAGAGCGAGTGAATGAAATTACTGAACACAGGATGTTAGTGGAGTGTAGGTGGTGAACATCCGTTTAGGGCGTAACGGGAAGGTCAGGTGTCTCATGCACACATTCCCCCCCTCACAATCACAACACAGATGTTCCAGATACGCCCTAAACAGATGTTCACCACCTACACTCCACTAACATCCTGTGTTCAGTAATTTCATTCACTCGCTCTTTGACAATGGCTTAGATAGTCGAAACAGCTGTCAGAGTTAATTAAAAAAAATTTGTGAAACTTACCAAGTGTTTTTTTATATATTTTACAAAACCTTTGTATTCTTCAATTCGTCTGTTTCTAATTTGAATGTAGCGGTTGTATCGTCCCGAAATAATACCTTAATGTATACGTTCGATTGCTCTCTCAACGCAATCGTTGAGGTTAATTTTGGTTTCGTGATTTTTATTATTTGTACCACTCTCAGACGTCTTCTTGATCTTCGTGCATGTAGAGCGAATCCTAATTGTACCTTACATTCGAGAAATAAAACACATGGAAATGATATTACTAATATTAATGTTTAATCTTTGCAAATTTATTTCAGTTTAGTAAAATTTGCCACTTCGAGATACACGCTAGCAATAATCGATTCTTATCTCAGGGTCAATTCAAATGAATTAAATATATAAACGTGAATTCTTTTGGCTGCTACGAAAGGTTCCATTAATAAATAAAAAACAATAAAGAGTACATTACAATAGAATAGCTTAATACTCATTATCTAATATAATATTACAAATAATTATTAATGTTGAATAATGTGGCTTACAATATTTCGTTTCGTTATGTGCGCAATGCATTCTGGTTGTGTCGTGACGTCATAATCATGGCCGATGTGTTGCCGTTGTAGTTAGAGTAAATTTGCTTTCCAATGTATTTTAATAAAATATTGTCACTTAGTGTTCACTATTCCTTATTATTTTCTTATTTTCTTTTATAAAATGTTTATTAGTTATTAATGTGGTGTAAGTTGTTAGCGTCGCTGGTGATGACTCGCATGTGGATTATAAAAATTGGTTGGTAATATTTTGTAGAATACGTACTGTTCCTTAGTTAAACTTAATTTTATGCTTCCTTCTTTTTATCACTTATAATTTCTTCATTTTCATTGATAGTCGTTACTGTTGAGTTATAGTATTTGTTATAATAACTTCATGATTGCTCCGTTTATACTTATTCTTCTTTGATTGGTTTCTTGCTGTTTTAATGATTTTTTTACATAATAATATTTTTGATCTGCACTCCTCAAACGTATTCAATCGTGGTTAACAATCAAGTGTCTAATTTCTTTTTTTTGTCATAGAACTGACCAAAATGTCTTGGATTCTCAATGGCCCATTATGCAAAGTTCATACGTTACATGACCAAGACCCTTCAAATACACTACATTTTATAAATTGCCTTCAACTTACTATTTTATCATAATACAATAATAGTTAATACAATGTCTATGTGGTTAATAAGAATAAAATTACAAATTATTTTATACTAAACATGGCCTGGTTTAGTCCTGTAAAATTTAGTATTTTGTGGATTTTCCATTTATCTTATTAAACAATTTATAATGATGGTTTGCTAGTACCATGAAACTTTTATAATGTAAACACAACTCTTATGATACTCCTGATATTAACAATTATAACTTACTACATTTAATTAATTGCACACTGTTAAACAATTGTTTAATTCCTAATTTTCCCTAAATTTAATTGTGTTAATTCCTAAATCACTATTGTCAATCATGATTGACCACTTCTTAATCTAAATAACGGCACACTTTTTAACTGTAGTCTATGTGACTATTATTATTAGGTCACCTTTTATGTGTTTATTTTCACTTATAGTACTATAAGGTGTTGTGCCCCTTTTTTACTTGATTTTATAGAAAGACAGATTCTTATTGGCCTATTTAGCCATATAGGTCATACATATTTTATATTATGAAATGGTTGTATTCTTTATTATTTGTATTAGGTTTATTTATTTGGTGTTTGTTTATAGTCTTTATTTTATTTTTATTGATTTACTGCCCTATCTTACTGGGTAATGTCTGGTTATATTTTGTTAGTCATAGTCAGGTCAATGGTTGGTTTTGTTGAGTTAGTTTTGGTTCATTCATTCTCTTCAAACTTGGGGTTTCTGTTTATTAGTTGTTGATCATAATGTTTGGTTCCATCCCTGAATAAGGTTTCATCGATTATTATTTATAATTATTCTTACAGCGTTCTGTTTCGTTACAACGTATACCACCTTCTTTTTAGGATATTTCGTTTATCAAAATTTAGTACTTTACTCTTGTTAAAACATAAAACGTTGTAGGGAAACTACCCCGTCCCCTTAACTGATATTTACCAAAATCAATAGGCCTTGAGTCCTCTACAACTAGGATACATGCAAAAAATTATTTGATTCTGTTTGAATTTGCGGCAGTTATCGATCGCCACAGAAAAAAGTCTAGACACAGACACAAGGACATACCAACAGACAGATAGACACACAGACACACACACACGCGCGCGCGCGCGTTTCGGAAAATGACTTTTCTTCATGTTTTGAGGGTAGTACAATCAGAATCAGCCCTTATCTCGAACACGATTTTTTTCGGCATCACCATACTTCCATTTCCTTATTTTACATGGAAGTAAAAAAATGTTAGTGCTAACACAACCGAGGTTACTGAAAGATAAAATGGTAGCTTAGACAGAGCAGTATGTCCTGCGAAGTTGGAAATCACATCATCAGTTGACAAGGAACAAGAGACATCAACATTTATCAAGATTGTTCTATTTTTCATAATAGATGATTAAAAGTTTTAGTAAAACAGCCGAGAGCAGTTAAAGATGAACTAATTAACTGCAACTAGAATTTTAACAGCAACTACTTCTTTGTTACCGATAACGTAGTACACATAAAAAATTATTCCCTACCCCTTCAATTACCCTTTTCATTTATACACATTTCTTCTACCTTTCTACAGTGGATTATTGTGACCTTTTTTCAGGATAGTTTATTTATCAAAATTAATTTCTTTACCATTGTTAAAACATAAAACGTTGCCCGACGCCTTAACGGATATTCACCAAAATCAATAGGCGTTGATTCCTCTACAACTCAGGTACATATGCAAAAAATTATTTGATTCTGTTTGTTATCGTTCGACATAAAAACATTCTAAACCACACAAACACACTTTCCAGAAAAATTTTCTTCGTGTTTTGAGATATTAAAATAATAATCAGCCCTTATCTGGAACACGATTTTTTTCGCCATCAGCATACTTCCATTTCCTTATGGAACATGGAAGTAAAAATGTTAGTAGCAGCCTTACCGAGGTTACTGGAAAGATAAACTGATAGCCTAGACACAGCAGTATGTCCTGTAAAGTTGGAAATCACATCATCAATGGGCAAGGAAGAAGAGAAATCAACATTTGTCAAGATTGTTCTATTTTTGAGAAAAGCTTATTAGAAATCTTAGTTAAAAAGCTGATAGCAGTTAAAAATGAACTAATTAACTAAAAATACTATATAACAAAATTTCATGATTCAACCAACGTTTAAAAATTAAATTAGAAATTATGAATAAATTACTTGTTGAATAACAGGAGGAGACAACTACCGCCAGAATACAGATTAATCTGCAAAGAACAATTCTCACTAAAATTTACATAGACTATGTACATGTTTGTACACGTATGTCTCTAAAAATCGTATTTGTTCTGTTGAGATATGACAGGTATAGGTGTGCTAGGAAACTAAATAATAATAATAATAGGTATAGGTGTGCTAGCAAATTAATAATAATAATAATAATATATTGCAACAGTACAAATGTATACGGTACTCTGCATTGCACAAAGTAATTAAAATAATTAATTAAAGTAAATAAATAATTTATATTGTTAGCGATAATAATTCAGCTTTCAATCTGAACTGTAAAAGGAACGATCAAGCTTTCATGTCGGAACAGGTTGATCCCACCACTCCGCTATGTCTGTGTGTACACGTGTATGTTTCATGTGTGTGTGAGACCTGTCAATTCCTGCAAAGCGTCACGCTTAAGGTACGCTATTAATTATAATATTAATAAGGTGATGGTCCTTCCCACACGTCTTTATGGTTCTGAGAATTGGACTTTAACGAAAGGCCACGCCTGTCGCATACAAGCGGCTGATATGAGATTTCTCTGGCACGTGGCAGGGTATACTCTCCATGATCACAGAAGAAACACAGATATACGGCAGGAACTGAATATTATGAGTACACTCGACAGGATCGCCCAGTATCGGCTGAATTGGTGGAAACATCTTTGCCGATGGATGACTACCGCATCCCCAAACAACTATGGAACTGTAAGCCGAGGGGACGGAGAGGCGTGGGACCTCTGAGGAAGCGCTGGAGTGACCAGCTGTAATATTTGCCTATTTGAGACCGGAACAAACCATTCTTGGTTTTAGCCTTGAGGATGATGATGATATTAAGCATTCTTCAATGTCTTATTAAGTAATTCTGGATTTTTTCTGTCTTTTTCCGTTTTTTTGAGCCACTGGACATTTTGAGTTTTCTGATATAGTAAAAAAGCTTCTCGGTGCGTCTGTCAGGATTTATTCTTTGAAAATGTCCATAGAAAGTAATTCGTCTTTTTACTCTAACGTCTGTAATTTTTTTTCAACATATGTGTACAGCTCATTATTGTAGCGTATTCTGTACAGTTCCCCATCTTTTATTAGTCCTAAGAGTCTTCTTAATATATTCCTTTGTCTATTTCCCACTGGAGTAACCCTCTTCAACTATCATTTTCATTTATAGAAAATTACGCCCTTCCCATTCAACTACCTTTTCACTTATAGATATTTCATTTATCTTTCTACAGTGTAATATTATGTCCCCCTTTTCAGGATACTGTACTTTGTTTATCAAAATTAACTGCTTTACTCTTATAAAAACGTAAAAAGTTGCAGATAGTTCCCTCTTAACCGGTCTTCACCAAAATCAACAGGCCTTGAGTCTTCTTCAACTCGAGCACACATGCAAAATATTATTTGATACTGTTTAAATTTTCGGCTGTTATCATTCGTCATTGAAAACATTCTACACACAGACACACACACGTTACAGAAAATGTCTTTTCTTCATGTTTTGAGGGTAGTCCAATCAGAATTTGCCCTTATCTCGAAAACGATTTTTTTCGCAATCGCCATGCTCCCATTTCCTTACGGAGCATGGAAGTAAAATTAATTTCACCTACAAAAGAAATATATAGTGTATCATTTTATGAAATCTTTAATTTTACATGTAATTTATGGTTTTTTAAAATCTTATTATTAACAAAATAGGGAAAAATGTGGAAAACAGTCAGGCTGCTGGGACGTGCCTATGCTGAAATGGTTAAAAAGTGTTAACAACAGTAGTCCAACAAAACAATGTGGTTATAAAAGAATGTGTGGTTTGTTTAAGTTCCGCATTCACATGTTTACCTAGTTATCGTCGTGGCGTATGTTTGTCCTCTGTGTTTCTCAATAATACGAACTGCATGAAGGTCGAAACAGTCGTTTGTATATGGTCTACATTTACTTGTTCCGTTTATATTATTACTCTATGATATACGACATTTATCTGTGCATCAGAGTTATTACAGACGTCAACCCAGTACACGAACTGTAGACATTACGTCATGCTTTGCGGCAGCACTCCTTTATGGCAAATTCAATTATCCGTGACCTGGTTATCGTCATAATACTGTTGGTATTCAACACAACATACCTTGTAATTATTTAACGGTTTTAGCTCCATCGTACTGTGGTGTATATTTTCTAGTTATAAAAAGTGAATCTTAGAAAAGCAAAATCTACTACCTATTAATAAATAAATGTGTATTTTACTTCCATATTCTTTAAGGAATGGAAGTATGGTGATGGCAAAAAAAATCGTGTTCGAGATTATTGCAGATTCTGATTCTACTACACTCAAAACATGAAAAAAAGTCGTTTTCCGAAAAGTGTGTGTGTGTGTGTGTGTGTCTGTAGATTTTTTTTCTATGGCAAACGATAACAGCCGCAAATTCAAACAGAATCAAATAATGTTTCGCATACAGCCCTGAATTGTAGAGTTCTCAAGGCCTATTGTTTTTGGTGAAGATCGGTTAAGGTAAAGGGGTAGTTTACCTGTAACGTTTTATGTTTTAACAAGGGTATTTCCTATGGCAAACGATAACAGCCGCAAATTCAAACAGAATCAAATAATGTTCTGCATACAGCCCTGATTTGTAGAGTACTCAAGATCTGTTGTTTTTGGTGAAGATCGGTTGAGGGGAAGGGGTAGTTTACCTGCAACGTTTTTTATCAAGCGTATTTTTTATGGCAAACGATAACTGCCGCAAATTCAAACAGAATCAAATAATTTTTTGCATACGTCAGTGAATTGTAGAGGACTCAAGGCCATTAGATTTTGGTGAAGATCGGTTAAGGGGAAGGGGTAGTTTACCTGCAACCTTTTACGTTTTAACAAGAGTAAAGTACTTGAAAATTCATTTAAACTTTTTCAAACAATGGTAATTGTTGAAAATAAAATAATTTTGTTGCCAGGCGATAAAATTATAATTTTTTCATTTTAATGTAAATTATGTATATATTAGAAAATATATCGTGCTTGGCAGGCAAGCATATTTCAGATTATAAATCTTAGAATATGGAAGTCATGTATGGTTCTCCATACCGATATTTCATTTTTCAGATAAGTTGATATTATACAGAGTTGCGATTGAAATTTTTGTTATGTTTTAGAAAACTGATTAAGGATACAAGTAATAACCAATAAGGAAACCTACTACAAAATCCTTTGGCAGTTGTTTTCGAATCAGCCACTGTAGACTATGTTTGGTTCAGCTGGTTGCTCCCTTCTTCTTTTCCTTCGTCCTTCTTCCTCCTCTCCTACATCTCCTGGATTCTTGATTGGTGTCTCTCCCTCTGTTAGTCACTCCAGATGGCACTTATCCTCTTCTTGGGTTTTTACTAAAAACCTTTGATTTAATTTATTGTTGTATTGGAGTGTTAGTGGTCTCAAATATTTCTACTAGTAATTTTATACAAACCACTATGTTGTCTTTGGTATTGACGAGCGCTTTCGGCAGTCAAGCCATCTTCAGGTCATTTACCAACAGAGAAATATGAAACCGTTCACTTCTTATATACCGTTTTACCGGACCTATCTAGCCCCGCCCCTTGACGGAGTAACGTCTTACTTAGTTCCACCCAAATTACTAGTAGAAATAAAAACCTTTGACAATTTTTTTTTTCTTTTTGAATGGCAAGCATTCTTCAATGTCTACTTGAATAACCTGGAATTTTCCTATGTGTTTTTCTGTTTCTTTGAACCATGTATGCATTTTGAACTTTCTGAAATAGTTAAAACGTTTCCCTGTTAGTCTGTCAGGATTCATTCTTTGAATATGTTCGTAGAACGTAATTCTTCTTTTTATAATTATGTCTGTAATTTTTTTCAACATGTGTGTACAGCTCATTATTGTGGCGTTTTTTCTAGTGTTCTCCATCTTTTATTGGTCCCAAGATTTTTCTTAATATATTCCTTTGAGCGATATTCAGTTCTTCTATCATTATTTTCCTGTTCAGAGTCAGACACTCAGCTGAATGAAGTGCTTCCGGGCAAATTACTGTTCAGCAATGCCTATGTTTGACATTAATGGATATTGATTTCTCGTTATATGTGTCCTTGGGTAAATGGTAAACAACTTTCATCTTATTAACGCGTGCTTTAATGGATCCTTTCTCTGAGACATTTTGTTCAATAACTTCTCCGAGATACTTGAATTTGTCAGTTTTTTAATTTGCCCATATGGAGTTTTTATTTTCTTGAATATTGTCTTGATGTTTGTCATTATCTTGGATTCTTCAAAGGAAATTTTAATAGAATAGGGGGGGCAGGCTGTGCGCGATAATGACAATGAAATGGGTCCGGCAACACCTCATTAGAGTCATAGAAAGTCTTTGTGTGGAAAACAAAATCTCAATTCAACCACGAAGACCTACTCTACTAAATGACTTTCCTAAGTCAATAAGAGTATATGTATTTTTGATCAATATCGAGGGTTCTCGTAATGTTGCAATATAAGCAATGACGTTTCTAGTTAAAAGTTTATTCTTTAATACTTTAACATCCGCAAGACATGAAGATGCACTTTAGCGGTGTGTGGAGACACTCAGTTGGGTATAATATCTACAGTTAAGAAATCTCAGGGCGGTACGAAGTTATTTAATTATAATGCACAACCCTATTAAAATACTTTAGCATAGTAGGATGATAACGGAGCCAAGTTGATAGCGTTAATGTGCATAAAGTGTGCAACTTTACAATATAAAACACTTTAATAACGACAATATAATAACCTAACGTACCGTCTTAATACTGGAAAGTTAAAAGCTACTCAGTTTAAGTACTGTAGCAGAGCGTCATAGCTCTGCAGAAACATTAATTACCAAAGTTAGTGAAGTGCTGTTTGCTGTTTCCTATGAGACACACTTTATTGACTTAGTTAATGTCTTAATGATTGTGTGACGTCATGCGACATATTCACGCAACCTCCTTCTTCACTTCAAGGATTAGGTTATATGAACCTGTTCCGGTACCCATCTCAATAAAACATTCTTCTTCTTCTTCTTCTTCTTCTTCTTCTTCTTCTTCTTCTTCTTCTTCTTCTTCTTCTTCTTCTTCTTCTTCTTTCTTCTTCTTCTTCTTCTTTTTCTTCTTCTTCTTCTCCTCCTCCTCCTCCTCCTCCTTCTTCTTCTACTTCTTCTTCTTCTTCATGACTTTGACTATTCACTCGGTTCTGACTCCAACCTGGTCGAACCACCTCTTCTTGGGTCTTCCCGGCCTTCTTTTCTATTTCGGCTGATTTAATAAGGCTACCTTGTAGAAACTGTCTCTGCCCATTCTGCCAATCTGTTGTTTCCAGCTTTCTCTATACTTATTGATGATTCTGTTTACTTCGTCAACTTTACTTCGTTCATCTCTTATCTGCTTGTTTCTTTTCATATCTAATTTTGGGTCCCCCTTCCTATGGAACGCACAAATTTTGTTTTTGTAGCCTGAATTCTTGATATTTGTCTAGCAGATATTGTCCAGGTTTGTGGTCTATATGTAAGAGTAAAAATTGCCATAGATTTTTGTATAATTTTTTATGGACTCTTTCCTTGCCTTGTGTTGTTTCAGAACGTCGGAGAGCTCCGGTTATCTGGTTGAATTAATTAATTGTGATAAAGAACGTTGAAAATAGTGTTTTGGAGCAGGTATGACATTTAAATTATTTGGGATGTAATATCTCATACAGGAAGGACAACGATATCAAGAAAAATTTATATAAATTTATATAAATTTAGTTATAACTGTAGAACAATAAGACATCTATTGAAGAATAAAACGGAGAAGGAGACACAGCTAAAGGCCTATAAGGTTGTGGCTGTGCCGCCTTTAATGTGTGGACGTGAAACATTGACTCACCTGAGAAAAGATAGGCTATATCAAAACTACAGGCCTCGGAAATGAAATTTTAAGAGCAGTTGAGGGATGTAGTTTCAGAGATCATTTAAAAAACGACGAAATAAGAAGAAACCTGAAGTTACAGTCGGTCCTAACAAGAATAAAGTAATACAGGGAGAATTGGAAATACATTGTGGAACGCATGGTTGCCATGCGTATTCCTAAACAAGCGTTTGAATATAGGCCAGTGGGTACGAGGAATTGTGGAAGACCCTGGAAAATATCGATATGGATAACCATACATGACTTCCATGTTCTAATATTTATATTTAATATCATTTTCGAAATGAAATACTTCTATAGAAACTACTTCTTTCTTCAGCCGTAACAAGAAGTCTGTGGTCACTAACACATACCACCTCACGTTAGCGCACTCGATTTTGACTGATGGTGGCAGTTGATGGCCATCTGGTTTTGCATAAAACACTGGACCACGGCCAAACAGACCGGGAATGAATTTTAACAACATACTACTTTGTTACCGATAACGTAGTACACACATAAAAAATTATCCCCTACTCTTCAACTAATATTTTAATTTATAGAAAATTACCCCACCCCTTTCAACTACCCTTTTTATTTATAGATATTTAATCTACATTTCTACAGTGGACTATTATGACCTTTCTTTTCAGGATATTTTATTTATCAAAATTAAGGACATTACTTTTGTTAAAACGTAAAACGTTGCAGGTAAACTACCCCTTCCCCTTAACCGATCTTCACCAAAATCAATAGGCCTTGCGTCCTCTATAATTTGGGCACATGCAAAAAATTATTTGATGTTGTTTACATTTGTGCCAGTTATCGTTCCCCACAGAAAAAATTCTCCACGCAGACACAAGGAGACACTTTACGGAAAATGACTTTACTTCATTTTTTGAGGGTAGTACAATCAGAATCAGCCGTTATCTCTGACACGATTTTTTCATGTATATCACCATACATTCATTTCCTTATAGTTATAGAACATGGAAGCAAAAATGGTCAAAGACTATGTTAAGTCGGGACGTGCTATAGCCCAAACCGCGTAGTACAGAGAAGAATAAGAATAAAGCACCAATTGAAAAAAAAGAATTCTTAGAAGTAAATAATATCCATCGTGGGTAAAAATAAGAAAGTTTTGGTACCTTGTAGTGACTTAACAGGAAATCTCAACAATATAACAGACTTGTAGAATGTACCAACAATGTTAGAAGTTAGTAGCCGGAATAATACTCATAACTCATTTTTACAAAAGTTTAAAATTAAACGTCTCGTTTATTACAATTTGCTGTTTGTTTATATAACTCAAATTGTCCGCCTGTCACTTGTTTCGTGAAATAAATAAATGCATCTTAGTCAGTGAGAAAATAAAACAACTCGGAAGTGCTGTATTCCTCCTGCAAGCCAGAAAAGTTAAATTCCCTGTTAATATTTATTCGTTGCAAACAAAAACGGAATGAAAACAAAGAGAGGCTTGACACCCTCATCCCTTCATAGCCGGTAAATTACAACAGGTCAAGAACGGCAGTGCCATATTCGCCAGCTGTGCTCCTTCCAGTTCCAATGCTGTCCTTTGGCTAAGCAAAATCTCTGGCTTAATTATGTAAATCGACTACATAATAAATATGGGCAAAGTTCGTTCACAGATCGGAACGGGCTTTGTACTTGGTTTGTGTTACCAAGAATGAGACAGATCATCAACATCAGCCTTGGCTCTGCAACTCTTGGTGGCTCATGGGCTGCTCCAAGAGTCGATTCCATTCCTTCCTATTGGGTGCCCTGGCTTTCCAGTTTCTTATGTTCAGCTTTACGAGGTCTTTCTCTATCTGGCCTTTGAATCTACTTCGGGGTGTTCTTCTTTTTCTTCTACCTTTTGGTTTCTGGTAGAAAATATATTTCGTAGGCTGTCCTTCCTCCATTCTCTCTATGTGTCCAACCCACCTTAGCTTGTATATTTTGATTATCCTGACAATGTCTGGCTCTTTGTAAAGAAGGTATAGTTCATAATTATAGCGCCTGCGCCACATTGCATTTTCTTGTACTTCTCTAAATTTGTTCTTAGGATCCGTCTTTCACAGCAACCCAGAAGTCTCTTGCTATTTTTTGACATTGTCCAGGTTTCTGAAGCATATGTCAGCACTGCCCTGATAAGTATTTTCTAAATTTTGCATTTTGCTTTCAACCTCCTTATCATCTTGGTATGTGATGCTACACCCTAGATACATAAAACCAGGCACCTGTTCTATTGGTGAGTCCTGTGTGACAATCTTTGTTCTAATGTAACTAGCCCCAGAAAAAGTTATAACTTTTGTTTTGGATAAGAAAATGGTTTGATTGTAATCAATTAAAATGTTAGTAAGAAGTTTGGATCTTACTACCAACCTCGCTAAATCAGGTTAAAAAGATGTTTACTCTTGTATAAACGATATCTTGCAAGTTTAGTCTTGTTACTTAGACACCTTTGGTTTTCTGTTTTCAATAATCTTTTTAACGTAGTCACACTACTGTGCACTAAGTCTTGCAGTTTACGGCTTGTGCCTGTTTCCTGCTGTAAGTTAATTTCTCTTTGTGCTGCCGTGCAAAGTTAATTAATATCTCTTTGTACTATACGACAAACTTTACAAAACCCCTGCAGCTGTAGCTGACAATCGCACCCGCGACCTTGTTGTGCACTCAGCCACAGACACACGGTGTATCTCAGCTTCTACTGTACTGTTAAACTTATAACAACAACAACAACAACAATCAGCGATGACGACGACGACAACAACAACAACATCAACGTAATAATAAACAACAACAACAATAATAATATTAATATTACCGCTACATTTCACATATGCATATAGTCTTCTTCATAAAATTGTTCCTTATTACAAGTACCAATCAAAAGCTGCCAAAACGGAATGCTTATATGTTGCATACAGTGGGTAGTAAAGGATTCTTGGAAATAACAAAAAAAGAAAGTAAATCTGTAGACAAAATCCTCAGATCAAGAAAACTATCAGCAAATGAGTTTACATTTTATTTGAGTTTCAATTTTATTTGAGTTATTAAAAGTTTTATGAGATCTCGACAACAATATAGAAAACACAAATGGCTTTCTACTTAGAAGAATGGAATGTATTATGGGAGGAGGGTGTCAATCAGGATCGAGAAAAAGTGTAGGAAATGAAAGAAGGTATAGGAAAAAGGTAAGTGTTTATAATGAAAACTGTGGAGATAAACGATCTGTCCCAGGAGAAACCAAAGAAAACCAAGAGAGTGTTAGTAGAATAAAAACTAGGAAAAATGAACCAGATGGTAAAATTAGAAACAATGAGCCAGGAAAAGAAGGAATAATGACGAAAAAGGAAATAATTTTAGGAAGTGAAGTGGTTGAGTCTCGCAACCTACAGACGAAAGAACGAAAAAGGAAGTAAGGCATTCTGATAATAGCCACAACAACAACAAAATTAAAAACAAACATTGGTTTTTAACTTACTTGCTAACCTTTCCAATCGCGTGTTGTTTAGTAAACACTTAAAAGTTTACGCACATGATCAAGCTGTTTTAGCATCACCGTTTAGCATATGTCTAACTGACTACTTGGGATTTGTCTCACAGTAATTTTCGAACGTATCAACCAATTTTTGCAAAACGTAGCGCGCATGTTCATACTTTTTTCCATAGATTCTTATTGTTTAACAAAACAATTCCCCTGAAAATAAGGGACGTTGGGAAGATTGTGTAATTTGATTTTTTTTTTTTTAAGTGGAAAATTCTATGTAAGTGTTGAATCAGAGGGAATTGTTAAACAAAATCTGAAACCAGTGTTCAGTTTTGGATTCCTGGTTCCAGTGACGTAATTATCGTCCGTACCTGGGAAGGGATGAGATTTGCTTCTGGGAGAAGATGAGATGAGTTTGGACCTCCATTTTTCTCAAGAGAAATGAAAAATTCAGGACCCTTTTCCATATAATTTTATAAATTTTTGCCTCTTAATTTTTTTTAGTAAACTAAAACCTGAAGAATAATGTTTAAAACAATATGGAAAAGCGCCGATTTCAAAATATTCTCTCCCTATTAACAATTATTCAAAATAAATTTAATAAATCTCATGTCAGGAATCATTTTAATTATAAATTTTTTATTCATAATAAATCCTTATGGACGGGTAAGACCTTGGATGAAAAGAATAATCACAAAAAGAAGGATATGATTTGATGCATAATCAGATTACAGAAAAAATATGTTTTCGAACGGAAGTGAAATGGAATTTGACAAACTAGGTATGAAGTGAAAAGCTGAGTTATAAAATTAGTTTTGAGTTAGCTGCTAAATTAGAAAAGTTGTTGCTGAGCTAGAAGACCAAGGATGAGTTCCAGGACCCCTAAAATCTAAAGTTTTCATTTAACTTTATGTTCCTTATACAAAGGGATATGCACGGGTGCGTCGGGTGGCAAAGAGCGGCGAAGCTACATATTGCAATAAAAAAGTCTAATCTTACGTTGAGACTACAAAATAAAATGTAGATTAAAATTATCGTACAGCGCTGATATTGACTATAAAATATAATATATCGCATTTAAACAAAGAACAACGGAGCAAATTAAAAATGTTTAATTAATAATTTCATTTTACACGTTTACTTCCTAAATTCTTCTTCTTCTTCTTCTTCTTCTTCTTCTTCTTCTTCTTCTTCTTCTTCTTCTTCTTCTTCTTCTTCTTCTTCTTCTTCTTCTTCTTCATCATCATCTTCTTCTTCTTCTTCTTCTTCTTCTTCTTCTCTTCCTCCTCCTCCTCCTCCTCCTCCTCCTTCTCCTTCTCCTCCTCCTCCTATTTCTCTGGTTCTTCACTTCACGGAGCAGGCACTTTGCCTGTTCCGTCTTCACAGAGTATCTTTCCATCTCACTCTTGGTCTTCCTACATCTCTTGTAACAAAGGGCCTATATTGAAACGCAACCTTAGGCAGCCGTCCATCCTCCGTTATGTCCAGACAGATGATGTAACCATTCCCCACGATATGTCCAGTTCTCATCATTTATGGAGTTTACCTGTAGCTCTTCTGCTAAATTCTGTTCAAAATATTAACTAAAAAACGTGTAATATAGTTTGAGAACAATTGCCTCGTCTATAACAAAGTGTTTTTTTTCAAACAAAAACAAATTTGTGTAAGTTTAACGTTCGTGAAATACATGGTTAAATTACACATTGTTGAGTAACAATGAAAGACAACACATGAAATTGAACAGAGTTGTTTGTGTATATGTCACGTAGTGTTGACAGCGCAGAGATATCACACAATGCGCTGTGTTGTAGATTATACGATAAATGATATGTGCGTGAGCGCGCACATGCACATATTGTTTATGCGATATCATTGTTTTACTATATTTATGTATTACAGTCAATGGCAGAACATGCGCTGAATGCAGTTCAATTCGAATGTGAAAAATAATAAATTATTGGCCCTTCAAATGTTTGTATTCACGCCGTATTTTTTAGACACAAAGAATTTTTTAGACAATATAATACTGTTACGACGATCTAGTGGAAAACAAAATACAAGACACCAATTAAGTCACTAATCACTAGCTCTTACAACAAATCAAATAAAAATTGTTCACACGCAATAATTATATCAACTAGTATAAAACACATTTGTATTACAATGGTCCCGCACAATTATAAAACACATAACACTTCCCCACAATATTTCGACCCGCACTGTGTAAATCGCCCGACAATAACTGAAAACTAATCAGCAGGTATGGGCTATTTATAGTCTGCAGGGTTCCATAATATGGGTCCTTAACAAGCAATCGAAAATTCTAGGGGACAATTCAGCGCGACCTTTGCAGAAACACGCACCGTTGGGCTAACCGAGAAGCATCTCGAACAACGCTATCGAATGTACGAGATTGTTCCGTATTACGTAACACGTGTTTAGTGTCACCTACACACACAAATATTACAGCTGGGCTCTGCTGGAATAGCCGAGAACATGTAAAACGTTCTGTACTGGCGTAACAATACTTTATAGAAAAATCTCTCTTACTCCAAATGCATACGAGCAATCTTTTTACCTGTTGAATAAGTTCGTTCGCCACACGACACTGTAGTTCTCTCTTCTGGAGTGTGTCCCACCACATATTTTTTTATTACAATCAACGATTACATATCCGCTATATATTGTTAGACTGATACGGCGCAGGAGGAAATTTTTAGGGAAAACGAAGACTTCATGTAATGAAGCATGTACACATGTATATATATATATACAGAATGTCCGAAAAGTCCCGCACCATAGGGGTTTACAATATGTGTTCAATATGGTTACCGGAAGTGTCGAAACATATGTAAACTGTAAACGATCTCCCAAGTTCCGCAGAATGTTGGCCACGAAGCCAGGTGTTACAGAACGGCACTCAGTTGTGATTCGCTCACGCAGATGGTTTATGTCCATGATCTTGACAGCATAAACTTTGGATTTTACATAACCCCACACAGCAAAATCCATTGGGTTTAAATTCGGAGATCGTGGAGCCCATTCCACTCGTCCCCTATGGCCAATCCACTGTGGGAAGTTTCCGTCAAGCCAATCACGAACTTGTGTACCATAATGGGGGAGTGCACCGTCCTGCATAAACCATTCAGCATCTGGTCTTGGACCCAGCAGATCCAAATCAGGCAATAATGAATCTCCTAACATTTCCAAATAATTTTCACTGTTAACTGTTCCGTCAAAGAAGTAAGGGCCAATGATCTGGTCTTTCCACAAACCACACCACACCATGACGCGAGCTGCTCCTTGTTCCTTACTGCTGGAAAACCGGTGCGGATTACTCTCGGACCACTAACGTAAATTCTGTCGGTTCACCTCTCCGTTTACGTAAAAGTTAGCTTCGTCAGAGAACATAACTTTTGTTAAAAACTGTGGGTCCTCTTCCAACTGTGCCAAAAACCAATCGCACATTTCCACACACCGATTCGGATCATTATCTGACATGTGGTGTAACACTTGTAACTTGTACGGGTGAAACTTATGTTTTTTCAAAATGTCCGCGACTGTTGATCGAGGAACGCCCACTTCCAAGCTTGTTCGGCGAATTGATTCATTTGGACTTGCTGCTACCTTTGCCAAAACCCCATTCCACCACATCTTCTGGTGTCCTTGGACGTCCAGATCGGGGAGCATCTGCCACACTACCTGTAGCCTGGAATTTCCTTAACTGTCTGCCAACCGTGGTGTGCGACACTGGCTCCGGTTGCCTCAGATTAAACTCTGCTGCAACGTCTCTATTGGAGAATCCTTCTCTTCCACAGAGGAGGATAAGCTCTACCCGCTCTTCAGTAGTGAACATTTTTCAGTACTGCAACAAACAAAAACACGACCCAATAAGTGAAATCCCTATGGTGCGGGACTTTTCGGACACTCTGTATATACATGTACGAGGGTCAGTTGAAAAGTTCGCGGAGCGACATCTTTAGCTTAGCAGTAGAACTAAAATTCTTAGCGTATCTAAAATTCGTATTGCGTGTAAACACTTGTTAATTTCCAAATCTATTTGTTAATTTATGCATTGTTTACTGGCTGTTGGAAATTCACGTGTCACCGGTGTACTGAAAAACGGCAAAATCACGAATTCTTTGTTAAAAATTCTCTAACGTCAAAAGAAATTCACAACAAAATGACAGTTGTGTTAGGAAATGCTGCGCCTTCAAAAACAATAATAGTTCCTATGTGGGCACTCGAGTTTGAATGTGGTCATAGAAGCTCTTAAGATGATCCCCGCGTGGTCGCACCAAAAGTGCAACAACTCCAAACGCGGCACCCTGGTTGCACGAAGATTTCTCACACTGAGTTCTTAACTTAAAATATGATACACAAGCAATGGGAAATACCTGTGATATCATAATGTCATCCTCTCTCAATCGCCGGTCTCCATCACTGACATTTTTTAAAATTATATCTGGGGTTGTTTTACTTTTTGGTTGTCCACTGCGAGGATCGTCTTCAACGCTCGTACAATCACGTTTAACCCGAGCAACAACTTACAAACTATTGTTTTTGAAGGCGCAGCGTCTCCTTACCTTCTCGATTGTGAATTTCAACTGATGCTACACCGTTTTTAACAAAGAATTCAATCACAGCACGATGTTTGATTATTTCTGTTTTTGAAACATGCGTGCCATGTAAATTTCTAACGTTTGATAGACTATTTCAAAATTTGTAGAAAGATTTGGAAAAATAATACCTGTCTATAAGAAATGTGAATCTTACAACACACGAAAATGTTTAGTTCTACCGTTAAACTATAGCTATCGCTCTGCAAACTTTTCAACTGACCGTCTATGTAGGCTAGATCTATGTGCGTACATGTATGCAAACATAAACAGAACCTACTCCATACAAACCAACAGTAGGTAGGAGAAGGTTATGATAAAGAGAAGCATAAATTTGTATAGGACAGCAAATGATACAATCTTATTATCCAATACTGAAGAAACATTTACGACTAAAATTATTTATTTCGTTGCGTTTGACAGAACCGTTTGCTGAGGGGATATGATGGTAGCCGGTTGTGTCCTACTTTGGTAATATATTGTCACATTTTTCACAACAGAAATTGACAATTTGTTCCGTGCCCGTGGACGTCAGTGAGACACAGACAATTCTGAATAAATTGTTTGTTTCTCTCTCTCCTGTTTTACGTCACTAACATTTACGTATGTTGTGTGTGAAACACTTTGCGTTTTTTTTTTTTTTTTGTTTTTTTTTTTTACCTTGATGCACACAACCTTGTTTTTGTTGATGCTACGTTATCAGTGGTTTTGTTTCGAGATGGCCGTTTGGTCACACGTGTTACAAACGCATCTTTGTCCACACATGAAACTGGGAAATTATTTCAATGTATGTTTTGTGCTTTTACTCTCTGTCTGTCTGTCTATGTGTCTGTCTATCTCTCTCTTTTTTTACTATTTCTCTCTTCATCCCTTTATCTTGTATTGCAAGAGGTAGTTAAACTATTTCGTTTGGAAAATAGTTTGTAAACACTGCGTAAGCAATCTGTATTAGAACTATCAAACAAGTTACGTGTTATACACATAATATGGTAGTAAAAACAAATAAAATAATTTTTATATGGTTTGTGTAAAGTTTGCAGATCACACCGTCTGTCTTTCTTTGGAAGCAACGAAGAGACGTCAATATACTCTAGTGATTCGACGCCATCACGGATCGTTGTATTGTATAGCGTACACCAAACTACAGACACCGATGAAGTGATTAATTATAATTTCTAATTAGTCACAAATAACAATTTAAAATCAACTCAATACAATAAATCAAGTTAAATTTTTTCCACACGCAATAATAATGTCGCTAACACTACATAGATATCTTTTATAGAACGAAAGTTTATCGCATGCCGAAAATTTCACTACACACAAATTAACAAAGAAATTTCGTGACATGGGACCATTTTAAGGTCGTGTTCTCAAAATGTTATTAAAGTTATTGGTTCAAATGTATGTCTGAAACCATCCTAAATGTTCAAGGGACACGGTGGTGATCTGAGTTTTTTATCAGATCAGTAGATTCTAGTGTTAGCCCGGACAACAGAACAAACAAACTTTATATCTTTGTACATAATAGACATATAGACGACAGCTTTACTCTACAACTGGTTGCAGATTAGCTGCAACCTTCTTTTATTATCCTGCAGCTACTTTTACGTAGCCTTGAAATCAGTTGCATAGTGTAATAGAGGTCTTATTTCTCAGTATTTCTGAATACTTCGTTCTTGGATATTCGAATCACATTGTTTGTGGCAAACCTCACCTCAGCCGAGCTATTGAATCATAGGGACATTGTAAGATTCATAAAGCCTGAAGGAATACAATGGCTAGGTCACCTACAGCGGATGGATGATCAGCGTATGTCAAAGAAAATCTTAAGGGCGCAAGTCTATAAAAGCAGAAAGAAAGGCCGACCTAGGACAAAATGGTAGGATGATGTGCTAGAATATCTCAGAAGAATGGATGTTGTGAAGTGTTACAATGAGATGGCAAAGGACAGGAAACTTTGGGGAAGTTTGGCCTTGAAAGCCAAGGATCACGTTTGACTGTAATGGTGAAGAAGAAGAAGAAGAAGAAGAAGAAGAAGAAGAAGAAGAAGAAGAAGAAAAAGAAGAAAAAGAAGAAAAGAAGAAGAAGAAGAAGAAGAAGAAGAAGAAGAAGAAGAAGAAGAAGAAGAAGAAGAAGAAGAAGAAGAAGAAGAAGAAGAAGAAGAAGAAGAAGAAGAAGAAGAAGAAGAAGAAGAAGAAGAAGAAGAAGAAGAAGAAGAAGAAGATTTACCGATATGATAACAATATTTTGTATTCTGTATGCTTCATATTATTAATCGAATTTGTAACAATATAACGCTTTATCTCTTTTTTTATTTCATTTGCCGTATTTTTATAAAAGCCAAGGACGCAATTCCTTTGACTTGAAGATTAATATACATTGTGTTTTATTCTATTCAAATACGATTGTTAAATTAGATTGCTGGTTTTACTTCATAGGGCAAATACGTAATTCAGGGATTTTGCAGAATAATACTGTACTGCAGTAGACGGTGATGAAATGGTTTAAGCTGACTTTCTATAGAGAGAGAGGAGGAAAGAGAGAGAGAGAGAGACAGAGAGAGACAGACAGACAGACAGACAGACATAAATACAGACGGAGTACATAATAGAGCGTGTAGCTGTGAAAACGTTTCTGATACAAACCAATTCATCCTACAGGCTCTGACATATTCAGTTGCTTAATTGCTTAATGCCGACGCAAACAATGGTTACGTTGCTTGGTTACAACAGGTGTTTCGTGACAAATCCATCGTTCGAAATATCGAACAAAACAATTACAAAGTTTGTTAATTCGTTATAAATATGATTAAAATCGTCACAACACCTTATATGGTGTAATCAAAACATCAGATTTTCATTGTCCGATTTTTACTCTTTCTTTTTAAGACCCTAACCATTAAATATATTAATCATCGTCATGTTCTTAACGGTTTTAGGCTTTAACGGCCTGTTCCTATTCCACAGTTTATCTTTACTGAAATCTACCCACTTTTCTTCTGCCTGTAGGGTTGTAATCTTTTGCTATCTTCAGTATTCTAATTTTTTCCATTCTATCTACGTATTAAATACATTTTCTTCTCAATACTTTAATCCTTTTATTAACTGTAGACATATGTAAATCACTTCTTATCTCTTCATTTCTTATATGATCTTACCTATTACGCCGTTTAAATAATCTCAGAACATTCATTTCTGCTGTTTGTATTTTCTGTTTAATTTTTTCTCTTTATGGCCAAATTTTCAGAACCATACAGTAGTGTAGGTATTGCCATTGTTTTATAAAATTTTATATTGGGTTACTTTTTCCACATTTATTTCCCAACGTCGTCGTCCAAATCGTTCTACACATTCTTGTGGAATTCGTCACTTTATTTCCTATACCAACCAATGATGATCATAAGTAACGTCACGTCCAAGAAAGATGAAATGTCCTACTTGTTCTATGCATGTGTTGTCTATGCATATTTTGGTCCGAACCGGTTCATCAAAAGACCATAATTTTTTTCTTTGATTCAGATATGTTACAGTTATATTCTTTTCCTAGTTTATGTAAGTCGTATATTGATTTTAACACCACAAAATGTCACATAACCAAGACACACACCAGAAGGGTAAATTATTACACTAAAGTTATAGAAGTGACTCATTTGTAATGAATGTAGCAAAGAAGAGAAGGACCAGCAAAGAAGAAAGAAGAGGAAGGATCCCAAGAAGCAGTGATGAATACACTGTATGACACTACAACAAACACAATGACTGACTTTAACTAATGGACATGCAAAGTTCACAATAAGCTGTCAAGCGAGCCAGTTCATGACATTAATGTGTAGAGTCATTTAAATAGAAACTAAATAACAAATGACTTTAATAAAAGTAATAACTATAACAGCATTTTGGCTGAAATTAGAAGAACTATGATAAATAAATAACAAAGCCTATGACTATACTAGCTATAGCCACAAGGATATATAAAGACTAGCTTTACAAACCCAGATGTAACATTATTGGATAAAGATAATTATAAAAGGAAGTCTTATGTGTATAAGCAACTTCTTGATTAAACGAAATGTAATTAGTAATAATAATTAAGGAATAAACATGGTGCTATGAATGTATCTAGACCATACATAAACGAATTTATATCAGTAAGTTAATAGGAAAACAGGACTCCTAATGAACATTTAATTTACTGAACAATAAATATAATTAAATGAGATGTGAAATACCACCACTCAATTATTATTGTATACCTTTAAATTGAGTAGGCCAAGTAAAATGTATTTAGAGAATAAGGAATTTTCATAATAACGTATTATCATGATTATATTAAAATTTAACATTGTTCAGCTATAAACAGCTTTTAATTGTCATAATATATGTATTATTATTCAAATAATAACGTTCCAAAAGAGAACACAGTGTAAATAACAAAATGTAAAAAGATAGGAAATAGTCGTATTGTGCGTTATTAGCAGACGACAATAAGAAACCATGTTTCAAAACACTATTTGTATGTACTGTCAGAGAAAGCGAGGTTGAAACCGGCATTAAGCCATATCAAATTAAAGAGTAGAGACTAAACTTTAATTTGATAATAATAACCTAGAGATCGGAATTATAATAAGTGAATAGTGAGTGTTAGCATCATTTTTTTATCAAAATTAAGAAATTGTCAGTGAACACGGACAACAACGACAGTTAGGCGAAAGATACGCTCCGGTGGCGGTTAACAAAAACAATACGTCATCGTAACGGTTTGTTGTACCAATCAAAAAAGAGTTTACTTAGCGACTTTTGTCCCTAACGGCGATGAAGACGAGGGGTATATAACCAGAGACGCTGAGAAATTCGTGTTTTCGCTACCTTCATCTCGAGCCATCTAGTTGCCGCTCGACAGTATCTTAAATTTTAATGACTTAATACAATATAATAGTAGTAAATACTTCAAAATTTACCAAAATAATTAACAGTACAGCGATTCATCACACGAAAAGTGCATCGACAAGTAATAGTGAATATTTTTAATTAGTGCGTGTGTTCGGAACGAGCGAAAGCATTTTAACCTATAAGGTAAACAACCCAGTTTCATTAAGAAGAGGGTATATTTCTCGTTCTAAGTGCGAATAAAGTGCAGTTAGATAGTGATCATTATAATCCGATCACTAAAGTGTTTAATTTTTAATCTATAAGATTAAAAAGAAGCAAGGTAGTACAGTGACCAATTTTATTGTTTATCTGTTTTCACTGATCATAATTATCAACACTCTTGTACTGACGCAAAGACAACCAAGCTTTTAATAGCAAACACTGTATCAATTTATTTAGAGGATTAAATAATCCAATGTAAGAATATTTGTGTTAGAGTTAAGTATTATAATATTTGTTAGGATATAAGCATACGAAACGATCGTTAACCTCAAAAATAATTGCGAGTTTTTTTAAAAAGAGGCCAAATATGAATTATCATCACAGTAATGTCTATCAAGGCAACTAATAACGTTCTATTTGTATTTTCAAGAACCTACCCGTGAGGTAACTTATAAAATAAAATTAAAATTTGTTAATAATTATAAGTTTTATAATGTCTTTAAATTGAGCTAGGCCAGATAGTAGATGGGTAACTTGCAATCCAAATTGTATTACTGTAACAATTGTATTTTTCATTTGAGTTGATTTTAAAGGGTATAATAAACCCGTAATGTTATACAGCATAAAATTTGGTTCCAATTATTTCATTTAGATAAGCAATACTCAGCATAGAGTACATTGAGATACTTGTGAGCAGAAATCTTACAGTACTATAACCGAATTATTTTAAATGCCCTAAGCATTTAAACAAGATATAAAGTAAACACCTACAATTTTTAAATTTAACAATTTGTTTTTTCATGGGAACCTTTCATGAAGTAAACCCATGTGGCGCCCACATTACATACAAGGAGTTGTATAACCTTGTTTATAAAGTATAACCTGGTTATAAGAGAATCTTGACAGTTTATTCTGGGTAAGTGAACGTCAGAACTTCAAGTACTACTACCAGGTACGTGAAAGTGTTTTTTATGTTAATTTATTTGTCCAGACAACACTTGACTTTACTTACACTGACGACATTTTTCCACCGAAGAGGAGTTCGACGCTACCGTTACATTCATTTACCGACCAGCAATTATTATTTGATCCATAAAAATTATCACACTATAATTACATATTTATTATTTACCCATTATCATAAAAGCAAATTACTGCATACAAAATAGAGACTTCATTAAACATTTTTTTGTAACCAGTAACTAAAAGAATTTACACACCGTATAAACGGCACGTTACAATATTGATCGCTGGAAATCGTCTTCTGAAGTGGAAAATACAGCATGGTCATCCGCGAAGAGAATGGATTTCAAGCTTTTATTTCGGTGGATTTTAATACCGTCAGGCTATTCTTGTTTCCATCTAAATATATTAATGCATACTTAAATTATGCGACTGAGGTATTCAGGGACTACTATTCTTATAGATTTAGGTAAGGGAAGATTATCTCAAGGTGTGGCCATAAATCAAGTTGTTGAACAAGGCTGTAACATCTCTCATAGTTATTTAATATGAATATTGACGAAAGTTACATATTTTGACGATGAAAAGGTAAATTTGATTCGGAAATATCACTTCAGCGAAATACTCATGCAAATGCATTGCTTTATGCAGACGACAATATAATGATACAGGAAACAGAAGACCAGTTAGAGCAGGCGATATTTACGTTCAGTAGCATCATACAAGGCTATGGGCTACAGATCTCTGCTACAAAGTCTAAAACGATGGAATTTCAGGGCAAGCATCCTATAAAAACTAAGATAGTTTTGGATAATCAGATTTTGCATCAGGTTAGTCATTTAATTAAATGGGTTGCAATATCCCACATGGAACTGATATTGATTGGGATAGTAAGCTAACAAAATTCAGACGCATGTATACAACGATTCATAGGTACATGAAAAATAAAACACCGAAGGATACCCAAATGAAATTCTATAAAACTGTGGCTGTCACACATTCCTGTATGCTAGTGAGACATAGACTTTTGGAAAAAGGGGCATGCACAGGATTCAGGCAGCCGAAATGAAATTTCTAAGAGGGACGCAAGGTTGTTCTCTGTTGGATCAGAGACGGAACGAGGATATTAGACGCGATTTAAAATTTGTAAGTTGTATCATTGCACCAAAATATTGAAAAATGAAAGAGAGATGTTAGTAGATCGAGGAGGAGATGGATTCAGGAACAGGTCTAAGGCCTATTCTTTGGAGTGGTGATGATGATGATTTACGGAATTTTGAGAGGCTGGAATATCGTCTGCCCTGCAGGTATACAAATCTCGGATAAGGGATCGCTTAGCACATTACTGTACGCAGACTACAAATAATTATAGGAAAGTGTGAAAATGAGTTACAAAGGTCTATTTATACCTTGCATACGATATGCAAAAATATAAACTTTAAGATCTCAAATAATAAGACAAAGTAATGACCTTCCTAAGGAAAAACCATGTAAAAACAAAAATTGTAATTGATAATAGTGTTTTGGAGCAGGTATTACATTTTAAACATTTAGGGTATTATATCTCATATAAAAAGGACAACGATATCGAGCGAAAGTTAAATATATTTAGTTATACCTGTGGAACAATAAGACGACTATTAAAGAAGAAAACTTATAGCTATAGTTCTATAAGGTCGTGGCTGTGTCGACTTTTGTGTATGGATGTGAAACATGGACTCTCCTCCAAAAAGATACTTCAAAAATACAGGCAGAGCAGTTAATGGATGCAGTTTGATAGATTATCTACGAAGCGACGGGATAATGAAAGACCTGAATTGACAGTACAGTCGGTTCTGGACAGAATTAAGGAATACAAGCAGAATTGTAAGTCCCGTGTAGGACGCACAGTAGACACGCGTATTCCTAAACAAGCGTTTGAGTATAGGTCAGTGGGGACGAGAGGTCATGGAAGACCCTGGGAAAATGGTCAGAGAGTCTGTGAAGTCGGAACGGGCTATAGCCCAACCAATGTAGTGCAAAAGAACAAGAAGAATAAGAAGTTTGGAAATACCAAACACAGTATCACTTAATATATTACACAACACTCATATTATTACTTTGAATGTAAGATGGGGGTTTTCTAGTATACAATAATTTACATCAAACAATTATGACTTTATTTCGGTCAACAAAACTTAAAACCAATTAACTTCTTTTAAAACTGAAAAAAAAAACAAATTGTAAGCTTGTAGGCATTGTTATGTTTACATTTAATAAATTTAATATTCATGTTTAATCTGGTATCCAAGTCACTTAATCGAATTAATAAATTAATTTGCCTCCAATAATCCGCCGTGTGACTTCTTATAAATCTCTTCTATTACGGGTTTCGGAGACTATGCTCCATCTTCAGATAGTAAAATAAAAATAAAACTATATCACTCTTACGAGATCGTTAATTAATAACCGTTCAGTAGCAGATTGAACTTGAACGGGTGCGCACCCAACATTGCGTACAGTTCATATGCAAATTGACATTTTATTAATTAACGATCTCGTAAGAGTGATATAGTTTTAATTTTATTTTACTATCTGAAGATGGAGCATAGTCTCCGAAACGCGTAATAGAAGAGATTTATAAGAAGTCACACGGCGGATTATTGGAGGTAAATTAATTTATTTATTTAATAAATCCCGCATTTTAATCTTTGCTTTGCTCAACCATTTTTAATTGCTTACAGTTATATATCACAAATTCAACAACAGTTAACAATTACTTATTAAAATATTTATTTATATTTAATTACATTTAGTTGTTAAAATAATTAAGTTATCTGCATGTAAAATTTATAATATCAAATTTCAGTAATACATAAACGTAATATAACACTAGTGATAAATAAATTGAAAAATAAAATCAAGAACGAAACAAAACGTAGGTCAAATACGAAACATACATAACTGTAACACATATGACGTCACAGGTCGTGACGTCCACAGCTGACAGAAACTTCATGTCGTACGTATCTCTACAAAACAGACCCGCGGCCATACAAATAAACCACACGATTTTCGTTGATAAGCGCGCAGAAAAACATTTGTTTTCAGTTGTTGGCAACAGTTGCAATAAATAAACGGCGTGTGTCTGAGACGTGCTGTGGAATTGTTGCAAAAAAACAAAACCTGGCGATATATCATTAAACTAGGTTACAGAGTTTGACCCCAAAGAGGGAATACATCGCATGTCCTCGACGTACCGTTCTGTCAACTATAGAAACAATAAATATTTGTAAAACACATTTTTAGTGAACCGAATCTAGCCAATATCGAACAAGCGATTGCATCGACGACCTTCAACATCCTTTTAGATCCTATACTTTTTCAGATTGTGATAGACGCAATTTTTTCGTTTCTGATTTTTCTTTGTCACATGTCTCTGATGATGTTGAAATGAAACAATGAAGAATTTACTCGTACGTTCATAATTTACTTAAGGAGCGCCTGTGAAAATGAAGTTGGTTGTGGACTAGTTTGAAGAAAATTATGTGAGTGGACTGCCTGCTAGAGGCAGGGGTAGAGGTAGAAAACAAACTGTTCCGCCACGTTATGTAGATGAGCTGCGGAATCAATATGATGCAACGCTTCAAGCCACAGACAAAATAACACGAGCTAAGGGTGGCATGATAGGTTCCGTATTGGTAAGCATCACCCAGATCTATACTCTGCCTTAACGGAATTTCGGAAAGAACAGGCGGAAACTGAGATCAGTATTGCAGTGTTAAGTTTATGCAGAAAAAATCACAATCACACCACAGAAGAAATAGATCAAATTGCAAAGAAGACTAGAAACCAAAAGTGAAAGTTTAGAAAATTATAAAGATGAAAGTTGTGACGACGTTGATTTTTTGTACGCAATAACTGACAATAATAATTTGTAACAATTTATAAACTTGTAATTTTTATATTTTAATTCCGTTTTGCTTTAATCTTCTGTAAAGAATACGAAACGTTTATATAATAGGTTTATATTAATAAAAATGAATTTTTATTTGGAAAAAAGGAAGTTTGGATGAACGATACTTCGTTGATAAAGCACAAAAAAACATTTGTTTTCAGTTGTTGGCAACGGATGGAAAAAATAAACAGTGCGCCCGAGACGTGCACCTTAATTGTTCCAAAAACTTAACGATTAAGCCAAGTTACACAGTTTGACCCACGTAATTCCAGTGAAATTTGTAGGTGACGGCGTAACAGCACGAAAAACAATAATCTTTATTTCTGTGAGAGACAACAACAGCTCTGACAACAGCGGCCGAAACAGTTTGTGTTCTCTGATCAAGTCTTGTTATCCCCGTGCAAACATTAAACGCATAATCACATCCCAGCGGAAGAACAAAAATTTACTTCTTTGTTTGTCGGTTACTTTCCCGTATTGGCATTGAGAACACGTGCTTCTGTTAAACACACGACACGGTAACACATTAACTGTAAACAATGGTATCGCGTTCGGCTCCAATAATATGCACGTGGAGCGCATTAATTCCAACTACAACAGCAGCGCTGCCAACATTACTACGTGAAAAACAACGATTATTATTGTTGTTACAACTTTTGTCAGCGTATTTTATGACTATGTAACCTGTTTCCATCAATAGTTGGTTTTATAATTATGGTAGTAATTTAGGTGTGTGTGTGTGTGTGTGTGTGTGTGTGTGTGTGTGTGTGTGTGTGTGTGTGTGTGTGTTTAGAGCGATGTAATTAGTTATATGCACCTTATACTGACGATCTGATAAGAAAATGGTAACGTCTAGTGAAGCCTGGTATTATGTTATTATGAGACGGATATTTGAATATGCTGTTGTTTGCTGACGACTTGCTCCAACTTGCAGAACATACAGAATCTGATTTGTAAAAGTCTGTTTTTAAGTTTCATCAGATTTACAAACAATACCATACGAAAACCTCCACTATAACAAAAAAAAAAAAGGCAACAGCATTTTTGTCGAGAACAGTTGCCGACAAGAACAAAAATAATGATTAGTGGTCGAATTGTAGAACAGGTGGTTCATTTTAATTATTTTGAAAATGATATTTGCTATGACAAAAATTATGATATTAACGTTTAGTTAGGTAAGTTTCAGACGATCTGCGGGACGATTAACCGAATTTCTAGAAACAAGTTACATCGAAGTACAAAATTAAAGATGTGCAAATTTTTGGCGGTTGCTGTATTGTCCTGCGGGTGTGAATTATGGACAACAACCAAAAACCTAGATAGTAAAATACAGGCCTCGCAAATGGCGTTCTTACGAAGAGCTAAAAGATGTTCTAATCTTGATAGTACAAATAATGAGGCCATACGAGAAGAGTTACAAGTTTTTAATTTGAATGAACAATTAAAAATATTACAAACAAAGGTGGAAAGAACATTTAGAAGAATGTCAGATTCCAGACAGAATGAACAATTCTGTAAATACAAATCTGTAAGTCATAGGTGTGTGGGTAAGCGCAGGAAAAGATGGCTGGAGGATTTCTTAAGGCGAAACAGGCAACACCTTGCCTATGACGTGTTGTGAATACGATGATGATGATGAGGAGGATGATGATGATGGTGATGATGATGATGTCGAATAACGTCTATAGTAACACAACACTACAACTGTGCAACTGACACTGTAACATTTGATTTACTGTCAGCGTCTATATTATCACAACCATTATTGTCATCACGGAGGAGTCAGCAAAAAAGAAGTGATTTCATAAAAAAGAAACGATTCAAAGCGACCAAACCAGAACGTTAGCGAACTACGTGCGTAATTGTTTCTGTCACAACAGTCTTTTGTCTGCGGTTGGTCAACATTGACGCAATTAAACCGGCCAATTAGTGAACACAATTTGCAGTTGGCAAAATTTATAATGAAGCGATGACTGCAAAGTTTGCGTTTAATTTCCGGTTATTTTCTGCGGCAACATAATTGTAGATAAATGTTTTCTCTCCCAGGACGATAAGGAATAATACTTGAGTTTATTAAACAAACACTTGGTAACTTGTACATTTGATTTTATTTTCCTGACAATTCTTTCATCAGTTAAGAGATCGGATTGTCACTGACAATGTTAAGCTTCAGAGATGGGATTTGAACTGACAGATTTGAAATGTATGTTATAGGCGGGGGAGGGTTGGAGGTAGTGTAGCACCAAGGGTGCGCTAGAATATCCCGGTAAGAGGTTCGAGAAAGATGCGTGTTCCACTGTTGTTATCTATAATTGTTAACTATAATTAGCAAGTAACTGTATTTATAGTCAAATGTCAGTTAAAATCCAACCCCTGAAACTTCCGTAACTGGTGACACAATTGTCAGGAAAATATAATCATCTGTAGAACTTACCATGTGTTTGCTTATTAAATTCAAGAATTAGATAATGTTCTACCATTAACATTTAAGTGCCGGGCGACAATGCGATCAGGGTAAGATAAATAATAAAGGGAGAATAATAATAAGAATAAAGAGAGAAGGGAGAAGAAAGGATATAGAGAGAGAGGGAGAGAGGGAGAGAGAGAGGGGGGAGAGAGAGAGACAGATAGACAGACAGGCAGACAGACAGACGGCCACCATCGTGTCAAATTTTAAGTGTTTATTGCATGATTTTCTGCTCTAAGATTGGTACATAACTAAAGAAATAGAGGTTTTGGAGCACAAAATTACGAGATTCTAATTAACTTTGTTTCCACTGTACAATACAGCGATCACTGAGACCGTCGTAACAATATCACTAAGAATAACGATACAAATTAGGGAAGTGTTTACAGAATTATAAATATTATAAGAACAAAGTATATTTAACCTAACATTATTTTAATATGTATAAATAATGTGAGAATGCAATTTTCAATTCGATATTGAAATTTTAGTTTGTTACTATAAATATGTCTTAGTATTTTGCTAGATAGAAAAACACTGGTTTTTCACAAATGTAGTTTAAATACCCTTTTAAATTTGTAAAAATTAATAATCCAGGAGCAACAGAATAGTCCACCGCAGTGTGTTAGAACTGCAGTTACGGTAGCAGGCCTGTGACCCACACTATGTCACTCTAAACAAACAAGTCATTAGGCGACGCTAATTTATGCCCAGCGACACCTGCAGTTAGTACAATGCAACAGTGAACGGGACATAATGTGCTGTTAATTTTGCAACAGCCAATTAAGCAGCGTTTTGTTTAACTGCGTACTAAAATTTTATACATTTCCATGTTGTAACAGGAATATGTTTGAAAATATTTGATTTTATTTTAATGTACGTTATGAGGTCTCGTCTGATTGGTTACCGAGTTACAATCGGGGTCCCGTAATATTCAAAATATCCGAATTATTTTTTGTTCAGACTTCATACTAAAGTGTTGAATACAGATTAGACCTCATACGTTTTAGTTTAGACGACATATTACTTTTCGATACAATATCTTTTACGTTCCCTTTTCTATTTTGATGTATACCTTACTGATTGCGTCTGTTTTCATAATTTTTTTCTCTCATTTATTTATTACTTATTATGACTAGCCACAAAGTAATTATCCACGAATTTGGTTGGGTTAGGTTAGGTAATAATACGATATGTATTATTTTTAAGTTATTTACTTCTGTAATTCCAAGTGTTTATAATTTAGATAGTGTTTATAAATTTTAATTCCCGTTTTAAAATTGATTATAAACAGGAATCTTGATGTATTAGTATGCTTTAAATCCTAGTGTTTCTGTTTAAAATTTTAGTATTTTTAATTCTAGACGTGGTATAAGTTGCATCACTTCAATGCCAGAGATAAACCAGCATAAACCAGCCAACATTTAACGTGTTGCAATGATAAGCTGTAGGGTGGAGAGGATTGATTTTGTGCGCGTTAACGTGCAGATGTCACGTTGCCAATGACTGAAATGCGTTTGTGCTGACCATTTGTGTGGTCTCAACACAGTATATCACATACTCTTTTAAACATTTATATTGACGATCTGGTAAGGAAATGGAAATATCTGGTGAACCCTAGTTTTTGAGTTATCACGAGGCAGATATTTGAATGTGCTGTTGTTTCTGCAAAAACTCCTTTGTAATTCAAAATACAGAGGAGCCTGATTTCCGAAAATCTGTTTTTAAGCTTCATCAGATTTGCAGGCAATAAAATTTGAAAATCTCTATTATGAAAATAAAGGTAATGGCATTTCAAGGCAAGGAGCTAATAAGAACAAAAATCATGTTTAATGAAAGAATTCTAGAACAGGTAAGCTACTTTAATTATTTGGAAAATAATATTGTCTATGATAGAAATTATGATATTGATTTTAAGTTAGGTAAGTTCAAGACGATCTGTGGGACAATCGACCGAAGTTTTAGAAACAAGCTACGTCGAGGTACAAAACTTAAGTTCTGCAAAGTTATGGCAGTCCCTGTACTGTCCTATAGGCGTGAATTATGGACAACAAACAAGAAACAAGACAGTAAAATACAGGCCACGGAGTCCACAATAAGACAGCAAAATAGCGTTCTTAAGAGGAGTTGAAAAGTGTTCTAAAGGAATGAGATCATAAGAAAAGAGTTACAAGTTTTTAACGTAAATGAAAAGTTGAATGTAACAAAAACGGTGGGGAGAACACTTAAAAGACTGTTAGATTCTAGGCTGGCCAATAAAATCCGGAAACACAACCCTATGGGACACAGGTAAGAAGGTAGAGGCAGGAAGAGATGCCTGGAGAATTTTTGAAGGCGGAACAGGCAGCACCTTGACTATGCCGTATTGTGAATTGATAATGATGATGATTGTATTTAAGATAACATTGCTGTTTGTTTAGTACATATGAAAAGTAGTACACTTATTTTGTATGGTTAATTTTAACTTCACGTGTGATTTCATTCCGCAGTATTATTTTTTAAAAAAAAAGAGACGAATATACAGACGGAAAACAAAGTGTTTTTGGATATACGTTTTTGATATTTTTTCTTCAGTTTCCTAAGGAAAATCATTTCCCGACATTTGGTACCACTCCAAAGATTATATAGAAGTTTTAAAACACTATATAATTAATAATAACAACCTCCTTTATCTGTAAGCAGTTATGTAATAATCAGGTTTTCATAAAAGTAGATTAGAAAAGAAACGATTTATGGGAAGAAAAGTAGCTTATTTTTAAAAGGTATCAGAGAAGAAAAAAGAAATTGTTTCCAGGCAAAAGTACAGAGTTTACAAAATATTTTTTTTTAAATTCCGTTATGTTTTATATTCGCTACGAAACTTGACTGAATAAATTAATAACAGCAACGATGCGTGAAAATTAAAACAAAGAGAGAGAAATGTCTGAATCGTGATTAAAGATTTAGCTGAAAATCGAAGAACGTTAAAATTGAATAAATCAAACTCTTCCAAATGGTTCGCCGTTAAATATTTCCAATATCGATGGAGATAATTAACTTTTAAACAATTTCAGCCGCCAGTTCGTTGACTCCAAGTCGGCCATAGAAGCAAATAAACCGTAGCGAGAGAGGAAAATTCCTTCAGTAACTACAAGTAAACCCTCCCGCCGCCTTCTTAAATGTCATTATAATTTCTTTAATAAAGTCGACAGCTGTCAACTTTCTTTAATATGATCGGTATTTTGAAGTAATAGTAACTTTTACTCTCTGTCGAAACTTATTAATTTCTTCTTCTCTAACAGTGAAATATGTAAACTCAAATTTTATGTTGCATGTTAAGACAGAATAATTCTTCTGTAGTATCTACATCTTCTACTCGGTCTACAAACATTTATTTTTTCCGTAGGTTCATTCTTCAAGGCTGCCACTGGTAATAGGTTGTTCGGCGTGCAATCCAAGTGTTAGCACCATCGCCTCTTTTTTTTCTTTTATGTTACATCATGCTCAATTACAATTGTGTAATATTATTCTTTGTAAGTAATTCGTTGAGTTTCCTGCAGGTCTCCCATGTAATATCTTCAGAGAAATACACTGCAAGTAGGTTTATTTTCACCTGACTACGTTTCACAGAACGCCACAATTACCCAGCTGGTATGTTCACCTCATAACCTCCAGCTGGGAACAATTTGTTCGTCCGCAATTCAGCTGTGACATCTCACCAAACAAATATCACCGTTTCAAAAATCAGAACTCCATCCTTGGTGGCCGCAGTTCGTAACGACGACGATATTAAACAAGCTGTTAATACGTGGTTCAAATCGCAGGCTGGACATTTATGTGACGAAGGTATACAACGCCTACGGAAGGTGCTTCAAAACTTACGGAAACTATATAGAATAATAGTTTAAGCCATAAACTTAACACAGCCATAAAAGTGTTTTGTAAATATATTTTTAGTTTCATTTAATACCCTATCGGAACTTACTTTCTAGATATCTTTCGTAGAAATTGGTCTGTAAAAAAATTGTGAACATTTCGGTGACTTATCTCTAATAACCTCAGCAATGACGGAATTTTTAAATTAACCATAATGAAATCTGTCTTTTAAATAAAGTGGTTGAACAGGTGACACATTCGTCTCTAAATATAGGATGTAAAATATATCAAATTTAATTTAATTGCCTAACTGTGTCTCACTAATGTTTCTAAACGCATTTGTTTTTGTTAAAAAACAGAATTACTATTATACAAAACGTGTCTCGTTACGTTAATGAGCGCTGGCTGACGTAATGTTAATTTCTCTTTGTTCTGTCGTACGAAGTTAATTCTCTGTGTAAAATAAACTTTACTACACCCCAGTGGTCGGTCTAATTGGGGCCGCGACCTCGTTGTGGGTACTACTGCCAGCTAGCCACAGACCCGCGGCTATCTGAGAGTGTAGTCTACACCATTATTTCTCTTATTTCACATAAACATAAGCTGTAACAAAAAGACGCGCGCGCATACTATATCATATTTTTAGATTGTATTTTTAGATTACAAAAATTTAAATACTGAATCTTAGTGCATAAAATTTTGTAAAAAACCTTACATAAGATTCTGGGATAAAAATGCACATCGTTGTTACAAAGAGGCATTGGCTCCATGACGATGACTAAATATTCTTAGTAGCAACGCACAGACCAGGAATTAGGTTGATATTATTTGCTAATAATGTTCAAAAACAGTAAATTTTTGCAATAATATACACGATGGTGTAAATTAGTTGTGTCAAATTACTTCCCGATTGATTCATAAATAAGATTGTACTTGAACGGTAATGAAAGAAATGTACGAGCAATTAACATCAGGTGTACAAGGAAGCTGTATAAAGGCAATGATCTGGCCACCACCATCCGACTGCATAGATTGCAATGGGCAGGACACATCATTAGGGTGGAAGATAACCAAATACCTAGGAAGGTACTGTTTAGTCAGGTCGAAGGTAGAAGTCCTGCCGGAAGACCCAAGACACGCTGGACTGACGCAGTGGCGAGGGATGCTGATAATTTACTTAAAATAAAACGATGGACATCGATCGCCAAGGACAGGGAAAAATGGAGGCGGATGATTATGGAGGCTAAGGTTCGACTTCGAACTGTGATGCCATAGAAGAAGAAGAAGAAGTATAGAGAAGTATGGTTGATTGCTTTAGGAATTCGTACCCGCAGTACATTTTCGATGTTTTTAATAGCTCGCCTCTGCTTAATTTGTATAAATAGACTTGGTATATGTTATGTTATATATTTGTGTAATGTGTATAAATCTTATTGACACGAGATTACTATCACTCTCTATACAACAGCACTTGTATTATATTTTATATTCTGTATTGTTTGTACGAAAATTAGTCAGCTTATACCATCTGATGAAGGCACTGTGTTGCCGAAACAGCTGTCATGGTTTTATAATTTTAATAAATTGACGAGTGGAAATCACAAAAACTATTTTATGGTTTTATTTTTTATTATAATAATTTACTATAAATTACGGTGTGAAATAGAAGTGAACTGATATGTTGTAAATTGTCTTATTCATTAATATAAAGCGAAAATACATGTTGTCTTTATTAGGGAGTTAGGTAACAATGGTTTTGGATTTTTAGTTTACTGCTGAAAGAAATGAAAGCCATGTTTGTGAAAAACATAACGTTTATGTGTATATGCAATGCTTATAATAGAGTAAGATTTAAAATAAAGAACCCAACGTTTTTAAGTTGACAAATTAACAGAACTACAACAGACAATGTAACTGAAAAATACAAATATTTATGGTTAATGGAAAAAAGTCACAATTTATTACGGAATTACAACATACGCTTTACATATTGTACATAATGGACGATTGTTGTTGGTTGGCCATTAAACGAGTACTTGTTGGAAAGCGAATATTACCGAAAAATGAGTTCTGCCACAAAAATTTGACATGTATAGTAACAGAAGGGCCACCCCGCCTCACTTTCGAATTTAATGGCTTTTCATTAATTTATTCACAGAACGAGTACTACTTGAAAAACGAGTTCTACTGAAAACCCGAGTTCAGCCACAAAAAGGGAGATATGTGTAGTTACAGCCAAGGGTTGGCCGCTTTACTTTGAGTTGGGGTTTTTGTGGTTGTCTAAGAAAAACGAGTTTTACATTACAGACACATTCGTTTCAATGTGTAATTTGAATTTTCATTTAATCATTATGGATACTAATTTAACTAATATCCAGTGCAGTAATTTCAAATTGTTTAGTTTATAGTACGATTGTCTGCTTTATAATCATCATTTTACTAAACAAGATAGAGGAATCAAATTTTTAAAATTAAGGTTAATTAAAAAATTATTTTGTATTGAAATATATATAATAATAAAGGATTCCGTTCAAAATAGTAACGGATTTTCGAAGCTCGGGGAGCTTACTAGTTACTTAAAATAGTCGAAATTTATTTTTATAAAACATATGTTGTTTACTTTTAAAAAAATATTAAAGTACGTTCAGTTTTGACTATTCTTTCATATTATATAGCAATTTATATAAGATTTAAGTAGTTTATTGGAATGTAATTTAATTAATGTGACTAGGTAGAATACAAAAAGAAAGTAATATGTATTCTATAATTAGAACTGTTTATAATACAACCAAAATGGTTGGTGACATTTTTTCAGGATGAGATCTAGCGGCGTCAGCGTGAGTGACAACCATTTATCAGCTGTTGAACTATAACTGGTTGCAATCAGAGACACCAATCCTTTTTCTCCTCTCCTCACCTAACCTGTTTGTCGCTGTTTCTTGTCTGTCTTCTCTCTCTCTCTCTCTCTCTCTCTCTCTCTCTCTCTCTCTCTCTTTCCCTCTTTTTCTCTCGCTATGCAGTTTGAGAATAGTTCTGCTTCCGTTAATTAATATTAGCTATTTTCGACAAGTACCGGCAAGAAATTAGTTCATAGGTTAATTAGAAATCCGAATTGTGAGTTGCGTTCTTTGCGTTCTTTGTGTGATGAACTGAAATTAACACCAGCGTGTGTAAAACAATCACCGGCTTTTATAGTTTGCCTATGAGTAGTTTCTCTGTAACAAGCAAGACTTGCGCCTTAGGGTTGGAGAACAATAGGCATAGACCAAAATAATCTGTCAAAGATTTCCAGGTTAGTGTCCTAAAAGGAAAAGGAGATATTTTTTAGAAAAAGCGACCGTACATGGGCTAGAGATAATAAAGAAAAATGTCTAGCTGACATTTATAAGCCAAACAATACCCAGTCTGATACAGAGTTAGATGAAGACACAAATCATGAAGAGGAGGACATTCAACTGGTCACTCCAAAAGAGGTAGCTAAGGAGATCAAGATAAACTTGAACCCCCGAAAATCACCTGGCTTTGCCCTCATTACAGGTGAGATCTTAAAGCAGTTACCTAAGAAAGGGATTGTTATGCTTACTTATTTATTCAATGCGGCACTTAGGCTAAAGCATGTTCCTGGTGTCTGGAAGGTGGCAGAAGTTATTATGCTACGTAAACCAGGCAAACCGCCAAATGAGGCCAAATCATATCGGCCCATATCACTGTTGCCAACTATATCAAAGCTTTTTGAAAAACTTCTGTTGCAAAGGCTAAATCGAGTAACAGAGAGAAAAAAGCTGATACCAAATCATCAATTCGGGTTCAGACAAAAACATTCCACAATAGACCAAGTACATAGAATAACAGACACAATAGAAAAAGCACTAGAAAAAAACTAATCTGCTCGACAATCTTCCTCGATGTGGGTCAGGCCTTTGATAAAGTTTGGCATAAAGGTTTAATACATAAACTTAATAAAATGCTACCAAAACAATATGCTGACGTGTTAAAATCATATATATCGGAAAGATTATTTAGAGTCAAACAGGAAGACGACTATTCTGAGCTAAGAGAAGTGAGGGCAGGTCTGCCCCAAGGGAGTGTTTTGGGGCCCATCCTCTACTTGTTGTTTACATGTGATCTGCCACAGCCAGAGAATGTGACTGTTGCTACTTTCGCTGATGACACAGCTATAATGGCGATTGGTTCGACCTTAGGTGAAGCTACCAACATGCTTCAAGATGCTAGTGATCAGATACAGCAGTGGACTGGGAAATGGAAAATTAAGCTTAATGAACTGAAATCTGTCCATATCAATTTTACAAACAAAAGGATAGAGAACAGTCTTCCAGTTACCTTAAATGGTGTTGTAGTACCATGCGCAAACACTGCCAAATATTTGGGGATGAACCTAGATACAAAGCTACGATGGAAGGAGCACATCAGAAAAAAAAGGGCGGAGCTTGGTCTCAAATATAGACAACTGTATTGGCTCTTGGGACGAAATTCTCAGTTGTCAATACACAACAAAATTTTGATATATAACCAAATTCTGAAACCAATTTGGCTTTATGGAATTCAACTGTGGGGTTGTGCGAAAGAAACGAACATTAGATGTATTCAAACCTTCCAGAATAGAGTGCTACGGAACATGGTAAGTGCTCCATGGTACATCAGAAATAGTGATATACATCGAGACCTTAGGATCCCTGATGTCGCCAGTGAAATTAAAAGGTTTGCTGCAAAGCACGAATCTAGACTACACCAGCATATCAATGTAGAAGCTATTCAACTGCTTGACAACACCAATACAGTGAGAAGGCTGAAGAGAACTAAAACTTTTGAATTAGTGTAGTGCAGTGTGTGTAGAAATCTAGAAAGTAATATATAGTACACCAGTGGGTGACTGTATAAGTAACTTAAATTATAACATTAGATGTAAATTGATGGTTGGTCTTTTATACCAGTTTCAAAAAAAAAAAAAAAAAAAAAAGATTTCCAGGTTAGTGTCCTAAAAGGAAAAGGAGATATTTTTTTATTGGGTCGGATATAAGACCCAAACCCACAAGCCCCGAAACTGTGCACTCTTCTAACGCTGTAAATTATCTCATCTTTGAAGAAGAGAGACGGGAAATAATTTAATGGGCCACCGAGTAAACTTTATTTCGCTAATCGCCATGTTATCGTTGGTGGGGCCCTGTTACGCCGAGCAATGCACTCAAAGTGTTTGAGGCCTACGGCGGAATGGATTGGTAAGCAAACGAGATATCTAGTGTGCAGGCGGAGCCTACGTTGGCCCAACGGCTGCACACGTGGGCTAAGTTAGTTAGTCTACTGGCAGAGAGAGCTTGTCGGCTTGCTCTAGAGAAAGAGCAGCCCAAAATCAAAGTTCCCGGCCCTCCAGGTTAGGGTTTTACAGAAGACCAGTAACCTACTTGAGTAAAAATACATGCACTTACAGAACTCATACGAGCCTTGGAAATCAGATGCACCCTAATGGAAAGAGAGATGACGGTAGTCCGAGGAGGGGATGATTCCAAAACAGATCTAAGGCCTAGTCCCTGGATTGGTGATGATGACCACGTTATGAGGACGCCGATGACATTGTTTACATGCTGAGAAGCTAGACGAAGCATATCAGAAATGGGTTTAAACTGTCAATAAAGGAAAAGTGAGGACTAGACTCTTGGCAATACTATATCACACTTCCTTGTTGAGCAAGGAAGAAGAGGAAAAGTAAAAGGAAGAACAGCATAAATTCTTTACCCTACCTGGGCGTAACCTTTCATAAGAAAGGAATAAGTGACTCGGACGGAATAGGGCTAAGGAGGGGAAACAACTATGCAATTACACTCTGTGCTTCAGGACAAAGGGGTCATGCAAAATTTCAACATATGAATTTACAGAAGGATAGTGGAAACGTAGAGAAAGTTATACAATAACGTATTGTAAAGAAGTCTGAGAACCTACGGAATAAGCAAATCAGACGCTGAACGCTATGGAAATGGTATTCTGGTAACTCTGTTGTAGACTTATATTACGTGATCTCATACAAAACGAGGTAAACAGAGAACAGATAAATGTAGTGCATAAATGATGTGTGCATCATTGATTGATAATACAATTGAAAGCCTACGATATGGTGGTATGCATTAGAAGAAGGAGGAAAGATATGGTAAAATAAAATGTTAAAGTGGAAAACTTTATAACTAAGAAGAAGAAGAAGAAGATTATAAAGAACTTGGCATATCAGCAGCCGCGAGAGTAAGGGACCTCCGAGAAGGAATTTGGGATGATAAGGACTTTTTTAAGCTAAGATCCAAAAGCCTCCTATACATATGTTACAATGACACAAACATTCACACCACGTGTGGATATATGATGACATATTTACAATAAGCTTAGCTGGTGTCCTGTGCAAAGGGATGCGAATGTTATAAGACACTATTGTTAATGTATTAAGTACTGCATGTTAACAAAGTTTAAGACGGTAAAAAATAATAAAAAATAGCAGTGTAATATAGAGTAAAAGTGAATAAGTGTTTTGCGCGTAACGAATTGTGTGAAGATAGTTAACAGTAAGCCAATCAATAGACACACTATAAGTCATTTATATTGGTGTCCAAATTAGAATAACTATTAGCAACTAAGTATTTCAATATTAAATAAATGTTAATAGTATTTATTAATCTGACAAAGTAATTTGCTGTGCGAGCACATACAGTCGAAAACACGTGGTCTGAAAAGGTCTAGAAACCGGAAATGCAAGTTTACAACGATTTTCTAGCACAATCCAAAACGTATTAACATGTAAGGAAGACGTCATGAATGTGTACAGGCAAGCCGTGACTTACGCAATCTTCAATAAGGAGTCTCGCATAGTCTCTGGCCAGTCGCAGTGTATCGTCGAGGGACCGGCTGAATTTAATTCCACCAAATCAACAACAAACAACGCGACACAAATCAGCAACGGCGTTCGAAATTTCCAACGACCGACGGCTGTCACCGAGGACTGAGCTTAGGAGGACAACAGCCGGTGTTAAAGTGTAGGATCAGGTCCCTGAGATTGTCTTGACTTTTCTACCTTAACCCAGGAAATCCAGGAAATTGAAATTAAAAAACCTCTTATAAAATACAAAACAAATAAGGACTCTTTTTAATTTTATAACTGTCATATATCTCAAAATTTATTAGTCTGTTACGTGAGGCATGACAAAGGGCCAATCTGCCGATTTTGAGTTAGTGTCCATATAATTTTTTCATTCCTTTTGCTATCGCTTCCTAAAAGGTTCTAGAACAAAGTTAAGGAAATATTTTGGCCCGCTCTCACCCTAAAGGGTTGAAAACTACCCCTAAAGTGTTAAAAATATGAAACGACCCAAGGATGTATTTTGAAGCCCTGAAATTAGGTACTTATAGGTTTTTGGGGGGTGCTGATTACTATTCCGACGTCCAAAATTATATTCGACGCAAAGCGTAATTTTTAAAGGGTTGAAGCAGACTATAACCAGGGGGTGTAAGTATTAAACCTAGCGAGAATGCCGGTCAAAGCCTCGAAAGTGAGTACCCATAGGATTTGGGGGTGCTGATTAGGATTTTGAGGTCAAGGAATACATCCGACGCAAGGGTTCGGCTTGAAAGTGTTGAAAACCACGCCTAAAGTGCTGAAAACCTGAAACAACGCGAGGATGTATTTTGAAGTCCTGAAATTGGGTACCTACAGGTTTTTGGGGGGGTGCTGATTACGATTTTGACGTCAAGGAATACATCGGACGCAAGGGTTAGACTTGAAAGGGTTGAAACAACCCCTAAAGGGTTGAAAACGAGAAACAACGCGAGGATGTACTTTGAAGTTCTGAAGGTGGGTACATTCAAAATTCAAAAGTTAAAAATTCAGTCGAAAAAAATATATATTTCATCCATACTTATAAAATTTAATCAAAGAAAAGTTGAACCATAAACGTTATATTATTTTATTAAATTAAATATTCGATTGATATAATGAACCAGCAGTACAGACAGTGACAAATTGCAACGATATTGTTTTGTTTACAATAGACGTTAAAAATAATAATAATACTTAATTCTATTGTCAATTTGAAAAAAGTTTAGTTTAGTATAAATTAATAGTCTCTCAGGACCGCACCCGAACATATAACGTACGATAACAAAATCTAACTGTTGGAGCCCATTTCCATTTTTGGTCATAACACGGTCAATATTTAAGAAACGAATTTCAGTCAGAATGCATTTTGTAGGAAATTTAAAGAGCTACAACTATTGTCCTATGCAGTATAGTAAAGAAACCTACTGTACACTAGATATTTCGCCTAGAAATTCAAAAATGTTTTACACAATGTCGGCAAAATACAACTTTAAACTGTTTTAACTCACCGAGTTTTAGTCATAAAGGAATTTAAAAAAATGTGGAAGTTTTGATTTTCTATAAGCTTTAATTTTGACTCATAACAATTTTTCGATAAAACGCATCGTTACTGAGATATTTAATAAAAAACCGAATTTTGGCGAAAATCCAAAAACTTGAATTTTCTTAAAACTTTACGTGTTACTGTACAGCAATACATATATGGTTCAAAAAAATTGAGGACATTGCTAATATAACAGACAATCGAAAACTACAGTATCTCGGCTTTATATGCATATTTGACAAAATGGCGGACGTCCCTTTTTAAATTTCTTGGAAAAACTTTGCAGAAATTATGATATTTCCTACATAACTTCGTAATTTTTTAATCTACACAATTAATGAATACAGAGTTTTTAGGAAATTAACAGAGCTTTTATTTGATACTAATTTGGTTACGATCGAACCATGTTTTACCGAGATATATCAGTTTGAAACACGTAATTTGATAAAAAACCAGTGAATCGCCATCTTATTTTTGTATCGACAACCATTTGACATAAGGAAACCAAGCAATGTGGAAAATGTTCGCCTGGTAATAAACTTTAAGTTTGATTATACAAATGTTTCGCAAAATGGCGTCGTTTTTGAGTTATTTGCAGATTAATTTTGAAAAACGCTTTTCTTTGCAAAACTTTTGAACCCTTGTAACTCGAAAAAAATTTTTCAGAAAAGTGTATGCCACCTTTTTGCTTAGAATTTAGTTCTCTATCGGATCCCGGGGTTAATTCAATTTTTTTCACCCCCGAAAAAGGGGTGAAAACAACCCTTAAATTTAAGAGCGGCCAAAAAATATTCTTAACTTCATTTTATAACTTTTTATGGAGATTTTGCAAAAAAAATCAGAAGGATCCATGGACAGTAACTTAAAATCGGCAAAAAATTCCTGACGAAATGTACTATAAATGTGTTTTTGAATTCTTAAATACAACATATATACTGTATATCTTTTATATAAAAAGAGGAATAATCAATAAATGTTTTGATTTACCCAATCACTATTTATTTCTGCAATTGCAGTCACCTTTAATCCTGTTAACTTGCAATCTCGTATATGTGTTTAAAGAATCATTATATTTACTCGGTGCGTGGTAGCAAGTTAAGAGGGCGAAATAGTGTGAACCAAAACGCAGAAAAAGGACAAAATATGGAAGAGGCCTAAGGCATGTTAGCAAGGGCTACTTCAGGAGACCAAGACAAGAACAGTATTGTGGCGAAGATGGCAATGATAGTCGTTAGACTAACGTACCGTAATTTCCTTAACAATAAAGTATACAACTTACCCCCCCCCTCCTGCGTTACCAATTACACGACTACTCCAATCAGCTGATTGCGATTTTCACAACGACATCTAGCGGCAAGATAGCAAACGATCGCCATTTATCAGCTGGTGCACTGTAACTGGGACACAGAAGCGCGGCAGCGTCACGAAGCAAAGCGTTCTTTCATTTTTCTCATTCCCGACTGACAGTTTAATGTTTCACTCTCCACTGACTAATACCAGTCATTTATAACTAGCACAAAGCAGTCAAGTGGCTGCCTTTTTTTTATCAATTTAAACCATTTCACTGATTAAATCTGACTGTCTGCTTCTTTCTGTTCTTCTCAGTTTTCTCCGGCATCTTGTCTCCTAACATTAAACAGTAAGAGTTCCTGTAACGATATCAATCTGTACGATGTCGTCCCACGCTGTCATTTCTACACGATTTTTAAAAATGATTCTCTTGCTTGAGTTATACTTTTTCTCTTCCATCATGTGCAAATGACTGTTTCATGTTTTGACGGAAAACGTCTTCCACCGCGTGTCAGAGGTGTAGGGGGAACCTATGCAAAAGTCGATGTTATGATTTTATGTATACCTCACAAACTTTAATATCTTTAAAACTATAAGGGTACGTGCATAGCATAGGAGCTCTGCATAGATGATCGCACATTGCATATCGCATACGTATGAAAGGTTATCCATACCAAGGATGAAATAATGTCTGACACATGAGAATAGTGAACAGTGTCGAGTTCTGTGCATGCCGCCGTAGGATCGTTTTACAGCAGATTAGAGACCGAACTGTTTACACTTTACCGGGAATTGTACATTGGATACCAGTGCTGGAAATGTCCTTGAAGCAACCAGTCAGATCTCAGAAGTATTCCATGTACGATGTAAAAAAAAACTAACGTGTTTGCTTTCCGAAGAGGATCAGCGATGATATTCTATGGTATGCGATGTGTGGTCTGCTTCGCTATGCACGGTGCCATATAAATACATGAGTTTGTTTTCACACTGACTGTGATCTGTGTAAGTATTCTATGCTAGTATTCCGCCATATGCACGTACCCTAACGCATATTTAAATAAAGCAATACGCGATTGAAAAGAGCAAGGATGAAACAATATCACTTAATATTAACATTGAGCGCGTGACGTCACATGCCATCGCAATATGACATGGAGTGGAAAATCATCGGTTTACTGGGCGGAAAAATTAATAGAGGTCGAGAACGCGAATGGGAAATACGTTATATAAGGTACCGTTTTAACGACTACTTTAAAATAAATCACTAATAGTGATAATAGTTCAAGAACATACAGTGACATAGTGTTGAATTTGGACAAATCTTCCTCATATTTCAAAAGTGTCAAATAATCTTCGCAACAAAAAGGTGAATGCCTGTCGTAAACGCTTACAAAGTAAGAGAAGGATGAACGATAAACCCGAAAAGGCCCTTATGACAGCAGCAGAACGAATGCGGAGGATGAAGCAGCGTCGAAAAGTAGAGGCGAGCAGCAGCTGCGCAGCCGCCGCAACGCCAAACGCCAGTTCACAAACAACGAATGTCAACACTGAGATAGAACTGATTGGATGCTAGGAAATACAAGCAGATGAGATGTTTGAGAATCGAGACTTAGCATTTATAACCCATTGGCGTCTGGCGATGGATTTATATATATATATATTTTTTTTTTTAAGAAACCTACAAACACCCCGACCTAGTAACACAGCCAAAACCTTAGCGGTAGTAGGCCCCGACAAAACATATCCCCTTTTTTATTTGAACTACCTGCTCATTCGCGTTAAATATTTGTAATCGTTTGTTCGACATCCTTACTCTATGAGATCTCAAGTAATCTATCATCATCATCATCATAACCACTCCAAGGGCTAGCCCTTAGACCTGTTCCGGAACCCATCTCCTCCTCCTACCAACATCTCTCTTCCGAGCAGGGTGATAACGCAAGGCAGCCGCAGGTAAACGGATATCAGGCACGAGATACAAGTGTTCACATCATCTACTAATCTATCATTCTTTGATGAACTTTCTTTTTCCTTCTTCAACACTACACCCCAACGTGAGACCTGGCTTCCAAAACCAATCTTCTCCAAATTCTTGCATCCATTTTCATCTCAGTGTAACCCCTCACATCCATTCTTCTGAGATCTTCTAGCACACCATCCAACCATCTTATCCTAGGTCGGACCCTCTTTCTGCTTTTATAGACCTGCGCCCTCAGAATTTTCTTTGGCATACGCTGATCATCCATCCGCTCTAGGTAACCTAGCCATTGTATTCGTTGAGCCTTTATGAATCTTACAATGTCCTCATGATTCAATGGCTCATCTATCTCCTGGTTATTTCTTATTCTCCATTTGTCATTTTTTAACCAGTCCATGAACACGTCTTATGATCTTTCTCTCAAACCTTCATAGTGTTTCTTGCTCTTTTTTTTATTAGTGTTCATACCTTGCCTCCATAAGTAACAACTGGTCTGATAAGTGTCTTATGTATTTTTGTTTGTGTTTTACGACTAATGAGCGTGTTTCTCAATAGTCTAGTGTTGGTATAATATACCCTTTTTCCTATTCGTATCCTGTCGTGTACTGTCGCTTTTGTGGACCCTTCATTTTTCTTCATGTCACCCAGGTATCTTATAAACTGCATGAAATGATTTATCCTCTAGGCATAAATTATATAGACTTCTTCTTCTTTCTGATTCAGATATCAACATGTATTTAGTTTTGCTAATGTTCACTTAGAGTCCCATTCCAGCGGACTTTTGATTCAGCTCCTTATATTCAGACCTCAACTAGCCGTTGTCTTGATTTTCCTGTTATCAAAACATCATCAGCATAAACACATTTTTGGCTTGCCAGTTATTTCTTTTTTAAATATTTGTACACGGAAGGATACGCGAATGAAATTTTATAAAACTGTGACTCTCCCCAACATTCCTATATGCTAGTGAGGAATGGACTCTTGGTAAAATGGACGTACACAGGATTCAGGCAGCTGAAATGAAGTTTCTAAGAGGGACGCAAGGTTGTTGTCTCTTGGAACGAAAAAAGGAACGAGGATATTAGACGCGAATTAAGCACTGTGTCGTTGCACCAGAAGATTAAAGACCACAGAAGGAGATTGTGTGAAAACTTGAACCCCATGTCTAATATCCATCTACCCTGAAATATGAGAGTGGAATTTTATTTCAAACATTACTACAGATTCTTATAAGGTTTTCTAACTAGATGTATCAATACAGTAATTTGACAATAAATATAAAACTGTAAAGTGTGTTTCTGTATATTACTTAAAGATAAATTGGACTATAAACACCCGTCTTATTGGAGGAGGGCCTGAGAAAGAAATCCGCCCCGGGCCTCCATTGGTCTAGGTACGCCACTAGGCTTGTGAATAGCGTGCATCGGATTATTTATTGATTAAGAAAAATTTGCTCCAATTAGTGTACGTTTAATTTCGATTATCCAAATGACAGAATAAGTGTTCTATTACACTTATGACAGATTAACTCTCTCTCTCTCTCTCTCTCTCTCTCTCTCTCTCTCTCTCTCTCTCTCTCTCTCTCTCTCTCTCTCTCTCTCTCTCTCTCTCCTTCTTGACAATAAGATTTTTGTCATTCTTAAACAACAAAGTAATGTGCTCTTAATGTGCTCAGGTGATATAAAAGCAATTGTTGTAATTCTCAGAACATGAGTTGTATGTATAACTCAGTCGATATATTGATTATATAACACGCAACTGATTGTCGTGAAGAAGGATACACATAAGTTATAATCTATCAAATCAGAAAACAAAATAACCAAACAGATGAATTTCCACACAATAAGAGATTAAATTTTAATAAGACTCATAACTTATTTTTATATCGCCTCAAATAATTATTTAAATTTTCTTAGGGTCGGAGGATATTTAAGCGTTAATCCCGCTGGTCAAATCTAACGCGTTAAAACTGTTTTATGAATTTCAGACGGTTTATGAAGACTTTACTGGAAGACTTTTACATCTTATTCTTGTTTCACTTGCGCGTTTTAGAGGAAATTGTGTTTTTCTTTACATAAAACGTATTTCTATGTAAAGCTTTTCTTTATAAAATTAAAGCTATAAAATACGCTGAGATACTTGACGAGGTTCTTTAAACGCTTTTCTTATAAGAGAAAAAATATTTATCTTTCACATCACAATTTTTACCAACTACGTTTATCCAAGAAATGTTTGCTTTCAGTGGTTTAATAATGAGACGTACGCTACAGCAATACTGAGAAGAAAGAGAGAAATGTTTAATTTCGTATTTTCCCCTCTCTCTCTCTCTCTCTCTCTCTCTCTCTCTCTCTCTCTCTCTCTCTTTGCATAATACCAAATAATAATTAGAAACGGCTTTTTAATTAGATTTTACACTGTTGTTCATGTTAAATCGTGTTTACTTAAAGTATCATATTACCGTGACTGAGATCTTCCATTTAATATCATAACCACTAGTTACGTTCGCTTCTTTAGGAGAAAAAACAGAATTTTTGTTAATAAAGATAAAAATAAATTCAACTATGACAATAACTTTTGTTAATGTGCTCAGGTAAATAACATTTCTCTTTATATAATAAACTGCAGTCATACAATTCGTCACCTTTACAACACGACATAGGCAAGGTGTGCCTGTTCCGCCTTCAGAATAAACAAACTACTCCCATTTATTGATCTGATATAATACTGTTAGTCAAGAAAAGCAGGAAACATATTTAGTAATCTGATTGAAAACTTGACGATAAAAAAACGGAGAAGACCTTCGAATAAAATAAAGGATTAAATTAATTATACATACAGGACCGCACTATATTAGAAGGTAATGTATGTACCAGCAGAAACAATAATCAGTTTTTACTACAGCGGTACGTTTATGAGACAAACATCATGTGTAAGAATACACATTTACATAACGTTTACAGTATAGAGATCGAGTCTATGACCTCGCAAAAGTCACGTTTTCGTAGTTGTCTACAACTGCCATCGCTGTATAAACAATCAATACAGAAGGCTGTGCAGTCCATTTTGTGTATGTTACGATGGTCTATTGATCGTCGTATGGTACAGTGGAAAACAAAATACAAGACACCAATTAAGTCACTAATCACCACCCTTAATTATCACAGTTACACAGTTTGTAATTAACAAGACAGTCTCTTAAAACAAATCAATAAAAATTGTTCACACGCAATAAAAATGTCAACTGATATAAGTGACAATTGTATTACAATTGTCCCGCACAATTATAAAAAAAAATTGGGCGGGGCTCTGTCGGGGCGCACGGCCGTTGGTTTAACGTGAAACGTCTATGTCAGCGAATCGCTTTTAGCGTATTGGATTGAAATGAAAACGAGACATTGACTGCGTACCAAATTTTATTTTAACATAAAACAGACACTGAATGGTACATGATATTTATTTCGGCTAATATTCGACGACGATTTTGTTTAACATTGGCCTGTGATATGAGAAGCAAGAGACATAAGGCATAATATCAACATCAATGTGTCTGGTGAACGTACAATCGATAGTGGTTGCCCAGTGTTGTTGGTTCTGTGGGCACGTAGTTGAGGCCGAATTCATTCTTCATGAAGTCAACGAGGTAGCTGTTGTGTCGTGGATCGTTATTGAAGTCGCCACAGAGAACGATCGGAGTCTCCGAGTCTGGTCGAGAGCTCGGTAATACTTTTGTCAAGTTCGCTGAATATGGCAGGAGCGATTGATAAAGACATAGCTTAACATCTTCAGCCGACGCTTTGTGATGTATATATACGGCACCGAGGATAAACAGTGTACGATCGCCGACTTTCACGTCCACCAGGCATATGTCGCCGACGTTATGTTTTCTCAAGACAGAATTGCCGCAGAGACTGATGGCATCGACGATGATTTCTCTGCAGCTCGTGAAGCTTTGTAGGTTTCTGTAGATTGCAGAAATTCAGGACAAGGTAGACGGACGATCTCTACGATATTCAAGCGCGGTGTTATTGTTTGCTTTTAGTTCGAAGCCGTTGAGCTGCACAGTGTTCGCGCAATCAATCCAAGTCTCGCTAACTGCCATGTAGTCGGAATGTTTGAGTATGCTGTCGTTTTCAATATCTCCCGCGTGAGCCACCAAACTTTGAGCATTGAAAGCAGAGACGATCAAGACGTCTTCGACAGATGTATGGGTGTTACCTTCACTCGTTATGTCCATTGGTTCGGGGACAGCAGCGGTAGAGGTGCTCGCGCCGTCGGCGTCGTTCACTGAGCGCGCCGTGCCAGCTTTGCGACGCTCCCGAAACAGTCTCGCTCGCTCGGCACCGGACATTGGGGTACCTGTGCGTGGCCCATAGCCTCCTCTTTCCAAGGACATGCGTAATTTATATTTTCGGCTGGCTTTTTCGCGGGCTGAGGCTGACATATTGAATTTCTACAGCTTTTTACATGCTTACTTTAAGCTTTTACATAGAAATATTGTCCAAAATACACTTATTATTACTTAAATCGATCGATCTCTACAAACTCTATACACAAACACACGAATTACCGCGCTACCACGTCTGAGTCCTGAGTTCTGAATGGAAAGGAGCCAGAGCGCCGGTTTTGGCCAATCAGCGCTGTGCCCCTCCCAGCCAACCAGCTCACCCGCGACTTGAACTCAAGGTCGTATCAGCGAGCTGACCATATATGTTAAAAAATTACACCGCACTTACGTCTCTGACACTAATATTTAGGCAGTTATTAAGGCAAGACGATATAGACCTTTTCGTTACGGTACAAATTTCTGTTCTGGTACTGGGTACCGTTCTGGTACTGGGTACCGTTCTGGTACACCATCTATGTTTCGGTGTGATTTTTAAAGACGTTTCACGTCAAAACACATAATACTTCGCCACAATATTTCGAACCGCACTGTGTAAATGTCCACTTACACGCACGGGTTAATCGCCCGACAATAACTAACTGCGCTGACCGGTATGGTCCGGTATAGACACGATAGTTGACGCGTATTTGTTTTTCACCGTAAAGTATCAGGATTTGTACACACACACACACACATTACAGCTGGAACATTCGAGATACTTATAGAACGTTCAGTTATTACGTAACACTTTTCCCGCATTTCGTAACAATATGCACTGTTGCATACGCATCGCCCAATCCGGGTACAATAAAATGGTCTGGCTGTAAAATATGGTAATAACTGACAACCCAGAAGGCTTGAAGGCTTGGCTGGTTTTGTTAATGTAATCGTCTTAAATAAAACAGTTTTGCTATCAAGTTTTTCTGGATGTACAAGTTTTTCTTGATCCGTCCTTTTTTATTTGGGAAAGGGAAGTGCGTTTTTATTTTTTTTCTGGTTTTTATTTTACCAACAGAACGCACAACACCTTCTCTATTATTTGTATGTTTTCCATGCTCCCGACATCTAGCTGTCGTTTAGAGAACTAACGGTGTGACTTGGTGTGACTGCATATCCAACGAGCTTTGGTGTGACTGGGTATTTTGCAAGTGTAGCAAAACTGAAAACAACTTTCATCCGTCGGAGCGTCGTTTACAAAACGCATTGTCTGCGTTTTCGTAACGCCGGGAGAGTTTTGGCATAGAATTTCAAACATTCACAGAGCGTTTAACTTTCTACGTGGCACAGACCTGTGACACTAAACATTTGTTCGCCACAACCCACAGCCACAGCCACCATGTAACAATGAAATGCAGTCAAGCAGTCAAACATCTCTCCCTCCGTAAGAACAAATACAAAGTGTAATTAAAGATTTATAGTCCCTAAAAATATCTTATTTCAAAACATATACCAATCCTTCCTAATTTTAATTCTTTCTTCATGTACTCTATATACGACATTATAAACGACAATACTATACATTGTTGCACTAAATTATTATTCCACCTTTAAACCTAACCTTCGATGTTATGTGAACGTTATCAAAAGGTTTAGGTCGGACGATTACCATTATTAGAAATTTACCACACACATTTTCAACTACTAAAATATCTTGTATAAGTTAAACTAATGCATTAAATACAAACTGTGTTAATCTGGGAAAAACAGTAATAATTTTAATACTAAAGATATGGAGATATAGTAAAATATTCTTATACTGGAGAAATCGAAGTCCGGTACAAACAAAATAAAATGCGCTGTTTTCCGTCATAACTCGTTTACTTTTTAACAGATTTAAACAAACGAGAAATCAAATTAAAAGAATTTATAATTTCCGGGCTATCGGGTCTTGGTCTATTGCTATGTGATGATATTTTTTTTTGTAATTCACTAGACGTTTCTACCACTTACCGGAGGCCTTCTTCAGGACTAAAAAATTTTAAAAAAGGCTGACAAGAGATGGTAGACTGGACGTACCCCAACCTGAGGAGAACCACAACGTACCCCAATTTTGCTTTCGTCACAGGTTGGGATACGTTCAAACTATCATTGCTAGACAAATATTTTTCAATTTTTTACAACTGAAGTAGGTCTCCGGTAAGTGGTAGAAACGTCTAGTGAATTAAAACAACAAATGTCATTACAAAGACACAAAACACGATCAGATATCTTTGAAATTATAAACACTTTTAATAATAATTCCTGTCGTTAATAGCCTATACAATAAACAAGATTTCGCTGTGTTTACAACAAAAGGCTTAACGTTTTACGTAATAACCTCTAATTTGATTAATTTTGAGTCAACAAGATAGTACTCTCATACAATAATTCAAGTTAAATTTGTCCACACGGGATAATAGTTGTTAACTATTAGAGTTACGCACTAAATATAACACAATAATCACTTTCCATTAATCTGTAACAATCACTCGATCCGCACTTTACAATATTGCCAAATGTAACTAAACTGGCCGCTGTTGCTTAGGCTTCGCAGAGGTTCCAGAATAATTGTTCAATTCTTTCGACGGCGTGCCGGCATCATTTGTTTAGTTACAAATGCTCGAACAGTCTAGAGGGTACTTTACTGCACGGCCTTGACCAAGACGCTGCACCTTCTCGGCTAGCCGAGAAACCGATGGAAGGACGCTCTCGGCTCCTCGAGAGCGTTCCGTAATTTTCGTAGCAATACGTTTACCTTACTCATCTTAAACGGGTTATATAAAATTCGTGCAGCATAACCAAAAGCTCGTATGCTTTATTCTTGCACACTTTGTATCGACTAGCGAAACGACAGATACCACTGTTTCCCAGTGTTCTTCTTTTAAATATTTTGGCGCTTAAATGTGCATATTTTAAATTTAAGTTTGCCTTTTCAGTTAACCAGAATTTTAAATTTCCTCAAGATGCGGCTTTTATCTTATTTTCCTAGCTACCAACGTAGTAAATTAGACATGAGGATCTCAGCTGCAAGCAAAGTTTACGGCGCTATCAACAGGAAGTTTTTAGGAAAAATCAAAATGTGTCACCGAAAACGAAACTGGCAGTACAAAAATCTGTATATGCTCCAACATTGACGTACAGTTGCGAGTTATGGACTCTGAATGACAGACATAAAAAGAGAATACAAGCAATGGAGATGAGATTCCTGTTGTGAATTGAGAAGAAAACTCGTAGAGATAGGATGAGAAACGTAAAAATCCGAAAGAAATTGAAGATATTCTGTTTAAATGATAAAATTTAAAACTCGTAACTGCGATGGGTTGGCTACGTGTGTAGGATTAATGAGGAAAGGTACACGATACGAACGTGGGTGGCAAAACCAGAAGGCAGAAGAGGAAAAGGACGGCCAAAAACAAAATGGGAGGATAACATCAAGAGAAGACTGTAAAAGGTAGAGGAGCAGGTAGAACCCGTGCCAGGGTTTTGGCACTGGACAGGACGAGATGGAGAGCCCTCTCGGTAACTTGGACACCCGCCCGACGGGTAGAAGATGATGATTAAGAAGAAGAGCAACGTAGTACATAAAGTGGATCCGGGTTGCAAACTGACAAAATATTTAACTTGGATTTTCTGTCTGTTTTGAGGTTTATTTTTAAATGAACATACTGTCAGGTGTAAACAAAACATTTGCTTACGTTGTGTCGGGAACGCGTACAAAGGCTAAAGCAAACCTTGGCGTCGACTGCTGTTCTTACTGTGTGGGTAGAGAAATACCGAGCTGAACCAGACTGTGTCCAACTCACAGTGGTGTTTGTATAGTAAATTCGTTACCTCTAATTCAATAAAGCTGAGCTAGGTGAGCTAGCCAAACACTTTCTGACCTTATAGGGGTGAAGAAGAAACGTAAGAACATCCCCCTACTAGGGTTTACCTTATTACAAAATATTACACATTTTATTCTTGTACAAACGCTTTCATTTTGTTACTTACTATCCTCTTTTATAATATATATATATATTGTGACAGGACGAATAGTCACAATATGACAACCGTCACATATGCGTATAGCAAAATAGAAAATACAGTGCATAAAGCAATTCTCTGCTTAGTATAATAAGAAACAATGTATAAGATTAAGTAAATAGAGTTAAGAAAGTATAACAATAATAATTGTGTAATTGTGTATCAATATTTCAAATGTAAAAAGAGTTTAAAAAGAACCTATCAGAGCGTGAACAACAACCCGTGACAGTTGATAAACCAATAAGGGTAGAGTGTCATTAAACTAGCGGGAAAATACAGGGCGACGTCGCTAACGCGCTCAAAGCACTTCAGTCTGCATTAAACCACCGGTTCGAATAGTCCGCTTTAAAACACTAGTTCGGAAAGTCTATGTTAAACAACCAGTCCGAGTAGTTTGCAGTAAAACACTAGTACGGAACATCGGTTTTGAATAACTAGCCCGAGCAGTGCGTAGTGAGTAAAATCACGCGACAAGTTAAAATTAAAAACACTCGAACTTAACGTGAAAGCGACTCCGTTCAAATAAATCAACAATAGCGTGAAAATAGCATCTGAACGTAAAAATTCCACAACAGGGAGCTGAGGACATATCCACATCAGGGAGGCTGTTCACACCAGAATCCAGGGAAGCTGAGAACACTCCACATCAGGGAAGCTGTACACATATCCACACCATGGAGACTGGATGAACAAGAAGAGGAACAATTGGAACATTCAAACCCAGAAACGCCCATGAGATAGACGCCGGAGCTACAATAACAAGTAGAGTATTAAACATTGAAGTTTGAATTCAAAAAGACAGTAAATAAGAAAGAGAACAATTTCAGAGACTATAAAAAACAAATTTATGTAATTAGTAAAGTAAGATAACAGAGCAAATTGAAGTAGAGTCATTTAAAGAGTTAAAGTAAATAAAAAAAGAACATTAAACACAATTCTTATAATAACTAAAGAGTTAGAAATAATTATTTCAAAAATAACACCCATCCATCACATTCTCACACACAGGTCTACAGAATATAAGTATAGCAGAGAAGTAAAAGTAAATTCAGTTGAGGTAAGTCTAATTAAAATTGCATTGGTCTTTGTGTGTGTAAACTGAACAGTATTAATACTCGCTGTTGCCAAAGATTGGCGATACCAGTACAACACACCAACAAAGTCCAGTTGCAATATATTGCAACGGTTCAAATTTGATTATACTAATAATGATATGGTTAGTGTGTGAAATTTACAAACACTTCAATATGGAGGATATGAAAAATTATTTATTATACACACAAATATAGTTTTTAAAGATGTATATTGTATCATAAATTGTCATGTATTGACAATAGAAATAATAGTTCGTATTGTTCGATAATATAAATCGATTTTACTTGGTTGCTGCAACGTCCTCATCTCCTCTCGTCGCTCCCGTCCTGGCGTCCTCTTCTTCAGCGTCACTCCTTCCTGGTGTCCTCTTCGTCTTGTCGTCCTCTTCTACGGCAGGCGGCTCCAGCGGCGCTATTTCAATGAGTCTCGTTGTTATTATGTTTGACTGCTAATATTAATTAGTTTCTTCATAAATTGTTCACTCACAAAGATTATAAATTTCACTCGTACAGTTTGTTATTAATTTATACTTTATATTTTCTTAATCTCAGGGTTAATATGGGTATTAATTAATGCGGTGCATTAAACGTACACCTTAAACGATATCTTGAAGTGTCTTTAACTTCCCTAAGCGGATATCTTAAACTAACACGAAACAGCACAATATTATATTATAATTTTTATCTAACTATTTTACCCACTCGGTTCTTAACGCAAAACTTCATTAAGGATTACCAAGGTTTATTTTCTATATGATATTTCTATGTTCGTAAGAGAACAACTCTCTTCACCGGGCACAACTTCCCCTTGCAGATGCTAAAGCAGAACTGTGTCCATCCTAAATCTACAACGAATGAATCTTACTGAATTTAGTGTATTTTGATTGGCTAAGCCCAAGTCACATGATTGATGGAACAAACAGATATACGAATTTCCTGAAAACTTTGTATAATTTAGCAAAATCCTGCATGGAAATTATCTACGAATTTTATTACCCTATCATTGATAAGAGTTACAATTGAATTTTTCTTCACATAAAAAAACCATATTTCTAAAATAGTTATGAACCATAGAGTACACATAAATTGGAGCTATTTACATAAACAATTCATTGTCAAAGTTTCACGTCGATCGGTTAATTCCCGCGGAAGATATCGCGATCACACGTTACCATACCCGCACACGCGCACAAATTCACTCAAAAAATACATGACAATATAGAACACCTTTTTATGAAGAGTCTGGTATACCCTGCATGCTTATCCCATTTCTAAATACAACACTTACGGCTAAAAGACAAAATATTACATAAAACAAATTTAAACAAGAAAATGCTCGTCATCCATGTGCTCTGATACAAACAACATAGCTTATCATCCTGTGTTCCGTTGCAATATATATATATATTGTAACATTACATTTGGAACAACATAATATCGTACCTGATTTAATGAAGACTTCGGTTAAGAAGCTGACAAGGAGAACAATATCTTCCAAGATGATAGTGAAGAGGAACAACTAACAATTTTAGACTGACTAGCAAGACAACTGACCGTACCCAAATTAATGATTTAGGCTAAGTGATGCAAAACACCTTTAACCCCAACTATGACAATGAATTTTCAGTAATGACCAAACAAAGAGTTATAAAGACAAACGGTTTATGAACCAGGACCATAAAGAAACAAATGGTTTCAGTTAATGTATCATTATATCCAGATAATCAAAATACAAAGTGAGGGATAATAGGCCCAAACATGTAATATTATGTAAGAGAAATATTAGTAAATAATTAAGTTAATTGATGTAACAAAAATATAAATACACCTGGTTATAGATACATGAAACATACAAATAATTGTCACATATAGAGTTCATAGGGTTGTCCAGTAAATAATAAATTATAACATGGTCACAATAACATTGATAACAAGAGTAAAACCCAGATAAACAGTAAATGTAACAAGATTATTAGAACTGTGTGGTGAGGTAGAGCAACAGTGTTCACTTTATAGTAATTTTTGTAAGTCAGACATCAGTAAGTATACAGATGTTGAAACCCATATAAATAGTAAATATGACATAGACAGTGTCAGAATAATGAGTAAATTAGCTGACAAGGGACTAACCTATTAGTATAGAATTTGTTTTGTAAAATGTGCATGTTTATGTTTTAGGCACAGTGTTATATCATAGTATTTGTGTTGTGTTTTTTTTAGTATGTAACAGATGATACAGTTAGTTTAAAGGAATGTCAATTTAATGATATTAATTCAATTTTTTTATGTTGTGTTAACAAATATAACAATAGAGCTGATGTTAAACCATGGTAAATTAATTGACCAAGCAGAATGGACTATACAAAGATGTTTTGTTAAGTGTCAAACACCTATACAGTTTGAGTAGAAAACAGTTATTTGTGCAAGGAATTGGTATAATCATAGCCATGTGGGCATGAATTTAACTATTAGAATAATATATCTGTTGTGTTGTTAAAATAACATTATATGTTAAACCATTTTGATGAGTGTTAGAAGTTAATTTAATTGTTAAAGATGTTAAAACATGGTGATGAACATAATACTATTACATAGGCCAGGTGAAACCAACTTTAGTAAATTTTGAACAATTATATTAGAAATTTTGTAAAGCAAATGTGAGAGGGTAGATGTATTTATAGATAAAAATATATACAAAGAATATAGGAACAAAATAACACATATCAAGTTATTTAAGGAAATTCCAAATAACAAAATTGTAACATCCATAGTTCTTAAGCAAAAATAGGCATGTTTGGTGTCTAAATATATCAAATGTGAAGATCAAAATAATGCTGATAATGGTTTTAAATTCCCATTAAGTATAGAAAAGTTATGTTAATTTAAAGATTTTGAACAAATTTTAGACTTCGAAATAATGAAAGTATATGACAATGTATATTCGAATTGGCCAACCAGATTCCAAGTTTACCCTTAGCAACCAGAAATTTCGGATAAATAAAAGGAGACTTCTTTGACAACGATCTTAGTAGATAGACGCGTTTTTAAATCGTCTTACATTTTGTGTTATAAAGTGTGAAAAAACTATACAATCAGATAAATACAGTTAGAGGTACACTACACGAACTTTTTGCAATAACAGAAGAACACCCATTACATGGAATAGAAGATATAATAACCAGGAAGACGATTTGAAGTGCACGAGGGGCGAGAAAGAAGATCTGACGTGTACGTGGGCCCTATCTTCAACCAAGAAGAGTACAAGAAGAGGATTTGGTGATTCTGACATCTCATTATATTGTACTTCAACACACACCTTTGTATACACGTATTTTAAGTAATAATCAAATAAACTACAGACACCATATAACACAAACACTAAAAACAATCACTAATAACACCATATAAGACTAACACCTTTTTAAACACAACGAGAACTTTAATTTACATAATAACTATCAAAGCCTGAACTGGACATAACCTTTTTAAAACTGGCAACCACTATACAATTTCTGTGTGCACGCATCACTCTAACGTTGTAATATCCTGTAATTGTAAACTTGTATTTTGATTAATAGTGTAATATTTTGTTTAATTTATAATCCCCGAACCATATACGCCCTGAGATAATTAATATTTTATTTAAAAACGTTAACAAAAAGCATTGTTTTGGTCTGGAAGGAATACTAAACGTTTGGCTACTGCTGCCAACTGGTAAAGGAAGAATTATAGTTTGCGCTACAATTGCGATTATTCTGTTTAAATTTATTAAAACAGTCAACCAGTGTTTTTTCCGAATAAAGGATTCCACAAGGATATATGTTTGATAGTATTTGTGTGTCGTTATTATTGCTGTTACATTTAGTAAATAGAATTCACAGATTGCAACGGACCCGATAGTTAGCATCGTTGAGTGACGTCACGGAAAAGAAGCAGCATAGTGGGAGAAGCGGCAATTTACAAAATTATTCGCCGTTCAACATAACACATTCATAATTACACATCGACGACTCCAGTGCGAGTTTGTCGCTACATTATTTATATATATTACAAGTTCACACTTCCTACGGGTGGTGTAATCCAAGTGCACACGACATATATACAAGTAACCTATTCACAATAACATTGTACGTAACGAAATATTCTCGTCGTCACAAGCTGACGAACCAGAAGTGAAGCTACATTACGATTCGATCAGATTAAATCTTCATATATAAATACTTTTAACGTTACAATATATATATATATTTAATATTTATACATAAATTTACCTCAAGATGTTATTTTTCTATTTGGAACATGTTTCGGGTACTATCTTGTTCCCATCCTCAGCCTTCCGGTTTTTTGTCTGGTGAAGTGCATATGTGTTGTTGGTTGATAATTGTGGCTTCCTGTTGGCTTCTGGTATTTCAAGTTGGTTTTATTGTGTGTGATTGTGGTGTATGTGTTAGTTTTTTGTGTATTTTCAATGTTGAGTGCTTTGAATATTGTGTCATGTTTTGTATTGATTTGTATTTGTTTAGGTATTAGTTTGTTTTCTGTTTTATGTTTGTATATTTGTAAGTTTTCCCATATGTTCATTATGGTGCCTTTGTGTGGTATATGTTTTATTAGTGTTACATTGGATATGTCTGGGAATTCATGTCCTGTGTTTATTGCATGTGTGGCTAAATTGGATTTATATATTTCTGGTTTTTTGTATGCATTTAGGTGTTCAAAATAACGTTTTTTCAGCTGTTTTTTTTTGTTTGTCCTATATAACATTTATTGCAATCTTGGCATTCAATTTTGTATATACCGTTAGTTGTTGTATTATCTTTGTTGTGTGAGTTATTTAGATTTTGTAATTTATTTTTATTAGTTTTGTATGCTATTTTTATATCTGTGTTTTTAAATAGTTTTGTTAGTTTTGTCATTTTATTATTTATGTATGTGAATGTGGCCCATTTTTTGTTGTTGTTATTATTTATGCGTTGTTCAGTTTGATTAATTCTTAATTGTTCAGTTTTTATTTTGTATTTGATTTTATTTTCTATTTTGATCATAGTATTTTTATTGTATCCATTTTCATAACCAATTTGGTATATTATATTTCTTTCTTTGTCAGTTTCTTGTTTATTTAGGGGTATTTTGTACATTCTGTTAAATAACGAATAAAATGCTGCCATTTTATGTTGTGGTGGGTGGTCAGAATGGTTAGGTATAATGATGTTAGTGGAAGTTGGTTTTCTATATATTGCATATTGTATGTGTTTGTTGTATCTTGTGATGGTTATGTCTAAATAGTTGATTTTGTTATGTTTGATTATGAAAATACACAAAAAACTAACACATACACCACAATCACACACAATAAAATCAACTTGAAATACCAGAAGCCAACAGGAAGCCACAATTATCAACCAACAACACATACGTACTTCACCAGACAAAAAAACCGGAAGGCTGAGGATGGGAACAAGATAGTACCCGAAACATGTTCCAAATAGAAAAATAACATCTTGAGGTAAATTTATGTACTGTATAAATATTAAATTTATATACATCAAGAAACGGACTGTAGCAGAAAGTCATTGAAATATATATATATATATATATATATATATATATATATATATATATATATATATATATATATATTGCAACGAATCACAGGATCATGATAGGCGGGGCAAGTTCATATATTACACAGACAATGGACATTCATATTATATTGGTAGATGGTTAAGTTTGGTTGTTATCAATTGTATTTAGTAAGGTTAAGGGTTTAGTTTAGAAAAACTGTGCATTATTATTTATGGTTATTCATGTACTGTCTTAGTGGAAATGTGCGTGCGTGCGCGAGTGGGAAACGTTTCCCGGGCGGTGCGTGAAGTATTATCGTTGTTTTGACATTAGCTGAACTGAGACATGTGTATCGCTACAATCCCTATACCTGTCGGACTATTGTTTACGTTCTTGTATATTATTAGTATGTAGGCAGTCATGCATGAGATACGAGTAGTCTGATTACCGCTATGCATGCTGTTACAAAGTAAATGCACTCTACTGCATGAAAAGTGCATGGTCATTTTATACTAACCATGTGACTTCCATCCACCAATAGAATGCTGACTGGTGGTTGGAAATTTTCTTAGGCCTGTCGTTACACAGGCAGTTCTTCTACGCCATCTACCGCGAACGGGTCGTGCACTCCTTGTACAAGAATTCTACCGCTTGCAAGGTGTTGTAAAGACTATTCGTCGATAGTGAAACGGGAAGGCTCAGAACTGTGTATGTAGTACATCTGCACGCAGGAGTGTTTAAACGCATTACGCGTATAATTACGACAGTTCTTCTACGCCATCTACCGCGAACGGGTCGTGCACTCCTTGTACAAGAATTCTACCGCTTGCAAGGTGTTGTAAAGACTATTCGTCGATAGTGAAACGGGAAGGCTCAGAACTGTGTATGTAGTACATCTGCACGCAGGAGTGTTTAAACGCATTACGCGTATAATTACGACAGTTCTTCTACGCCATCTACCGCGAACGGGTCGTGCACTCCTTGTACAAGAATTCTACCGCTTGCAAGGTGTTGTAAAGACTATTCGTCGATAGTGAAACGGGAAGGCTCAGAACTGTGTATGTAGTACATCTGCACGCAGGAGTGTTTAAACGCATTACGCGTATAATTACGACAGTTCTTCTACGCCATCTACCGCGAACGGAACGTGCACTCCTTGTACAAGAATTCTACCGCTTGCAAGGTGTTGTAAAAACTATTCGTCGTTAGTGAAACGGGAAGACTCAGAACTGTGTGTTTAGTACATTTGCACACATCAGTGTTTTAACGCATTGTGCGAAAATTTACAAGCAGTTCTTCACTGCTGCTACCGCGAACGGTACATACAATCCTTGTACAAGACTCTACCGCTTGCAAGGATCTGTTAAGACTTTTCGGGGATAGTAACGCGTGTGACGCATAACAATTGATTTTATATCTTTACACACGATATTAATATTGTAGTATTACGTGTGTAAGAAGTGAGTGTAACTGTATCACTGTGCGAGAGTTTCCGCAGTGACAGTATCATTAATTGTTACGCAATAGTTCCATGAAGACCTTTCCGTGCTAGTGCAAGATTTCCTCATAGGGTGGTCTGCTGATCGCGGTAGACCTTGGTATTCGCGAGAACACTTGAAGAAGCCGGAGAGGTATAAGCTCAATATACCGTTATTGATTAAACTCACTGTCACCTGAGATATTACTTGGTCTTAAACTCTATATAAGTTTTGCGAGTAATAAAATCCGTAGTACCGTTGTGTGTGCGAAGTGTCGGATTCATCGTGGGTATTGCAGGACATCAACCCAGCTGTTGCAGGACATCAGCCCAGCTGTTGCAGGACATCAGCCCAGCTGTTACAGGACATCAGCCCAGCTGATATAGGACACAAGCCCAGCTGTTATAGGACATCAGCCCAGCTGTTATAGGACACCAGCCCAGCTGTTATTGGACATCAGCCCAGCTGTTATAGGACACCAGCCCAGCTGTTATAGGACACCAGCCCAGCTGTTATAGGACCAGCCCAGCTGTTACAGGACGCCAGCCCAGCTGTAAACGTTTCTGGTGAAACGTCTGTCATTTGTATGCCACACCTGACGAACCATCTATACCGCAAAGACCGGCCCTTCTCTTCAACAACATCATCGTGGGAGTCTTCTTATGTAACGTATCACGTCTTGCGTATGAACATTATTTAACATTTTAAAAGAAAGACTCTATATCAAACATTACATTCTGTACATTTCAAATATACCATATAAACTATAACTTGTGTTTGTACAATAAATAATCTTAAACCCTCCAATATAGACTTGTAATTTGAAATACACATACTTTCATATCCTATGCGCCAATAGTTTAGTAATTTGTGTTGTCGCATAGAGATATTTTGGCGCTTAGCAACGTAGGGCTCGTTAAATAGCGATAAATTTACGCTATTACATATTTGTCTATGAATATAAAATTTGTTGGAAAAATCCGACGTATAAATATAATTAACGTAATAATTGTATGTGTATTGTTCATGTGAAAAGCTGAGGATATAATTTTTCAAGTGTGCATATTCTCTTGTATATCATATATGAACAGATTTTATCAGTATATTGGAGGTTGATTATTAGTTGTTGTATGTTAGATAAGGTATTTACATGTTGATGTTTTGAACTGCTTTCTGTGTCCATATAAACTGGTTACCATATGTTCTAATCTTGTTGTGATAATAATAACTTGCTTTGCGTATAAATCAATAAGTTTAAATTTACTAAATTTTAAATTAATTTGTGATCACTATGTCGGATAAAAAAGAGCTTATAGAATATTTAAGGGCCAGGGCACTTGATGATAAAACCATATCTGAGCAGAGTAGAGCCGTTAGGCGGAAATTCTGGGATAGAATTGAAAGTAATATTAACGAGGCAACTCGCTTAGGGCATAGTATTTCGTTGTTCGATATGGTCGGAGATATGGATGTTGCATGCAATTATAGTGAAGATGACGAAAGTGAAATTAGTAATAGCAACACTATTAGTCCAGAACATATTTCAGATAATTGCTGCGGGGAGATGAAAGCCGTGGAAGAAGAGATGATATCGGATATACAAGGAGTTTCAGAGGAAAGTAAAGCCAGGGATGAGGAGATGATAGCCATTAGGCAGGAATTTTGGGAAGAAATGGACGCCGATAGAGAGGAGAGGATGGCGAAACTACAGGAAATGTCAGCTGATATTGAAGTAGATTTACCTGTTGAGAGTATTGTACCTTGTGACAATTTTGAAGTACCAAATGTCCTTGTGGAACATACTCTCAACGAAAGTAATATGGAAGTTAACCAAGATGTGACATCTGAAGGATTAACGGAGAACAGTAGCGTAGCAGGTGAACTTGAAAGTGATTATACAGAAACCACCTTATTAGGGCCTAGTAGTTCATATCTCGGTAAAGTCGAGTATTTAGATTCTGCATCGGATTGTAGTGAAGATAACAGAAATGAAATTAGTAGTAACAACACTATTAATCTGGAACATACTTCAGGTAAGCGCTGTGATGAGGTGATATTTTATAGTGTAACAGATATAGCATGCGAGAACCGTGAACGTATGATAGAATCTGAAGCTATCATGGATGCGGACAGTGTATGCATAACACATAAAAATTCCGAACCAGTAGTAGAGCCTGGAACTAGTATGGATATTAACGGTGCAGGTATTTATGACACATGGCCTAATGATGAGGTACTAGATGAATCTATATCAGGTACTGAGGTGTTTACGGAGGACGGAGAGGTGAATGATACTGGTGACAATAAGGTGACAACAATTATGGTAAATAATAATGAACCGCCGCGTAATCAGTTTCATGTTCAAACACCACAAATTCAGCCGCAATCACAACAACATAAAAATACAACTCAGCAAATTAATACCAACTTATTAGCAACAGTTACTGAAAATGATTCAGTTGAAAAGCAGTTCAATCAATCAAGTATGAAAAATGTTAGTTATAAGAATGAAACTGTTATGTATGGCCTATATCCTGCCGAAATTAGGGATAATTTAATGTATAATAATGATAATAGTAGTAGATATGAGGGTAATATTAATATTGAAAATGGCACCGATCTTGTGGTCGAAGCAAAAATTAGGGGTTATGTTGACGAGATATTGTTTGACAGCGGCACAGGAATATCGCTGTTGGACGAGCAGTTACGTAAGAGGTGTAAAAACCACTTTATACAAATGCCGATTCTGCCGGTAAGTCACACAAGGATAAAATCAGCAGCGTGTGCGTCGCAGATAGTTGAAAAACAGGCAAGTATAACAAGATATGTGCAGGGAACGGAAATAGATGTGACCGTAATTGGAGTTAGAAAACTCGGACATAATATTATATTGGAAATCGACGAATTGAATAAACTGCCAGTTGGAGTTCCAAACCATACATTACGAGATAAGGTTGATAGTGTAGAGCACCTTATCAGACTAGGACGCTCGAAAGATAAGATAACGAATAACTCACCGACCCCAAGGTTCAGTTAATGAGTTGCGAGATAAGGCAATTACGGCGTATATTAAACAAATACAAATCTGTATTTCCAAGTAAACGTGTGCGTTTCAAAGCTGAGAAAAATTTATACAAAAAACTCAGAAATAAATGTCAGGATATAGGGGTAAGAATGTGTAGTGATTTAAATATGTCAATTCAGGTTTAAATGTTGTATGTAAGATGGCTCTGTGAATGAACAATAATCTAGTTTTGTTAAGGAATGTTGTCTGTGTACCCTATGACCCTGCATAAGATTTCGTTATCTGTGTGTCAAGAACATGTGTGTTTGTTTTGGTTTGAAGGTTACCACGTGTCTTTTGATTTGATGCTTCTGTCAAAGTGACAGTTGGAAATGTTAGTATTAATTGAGGATGTTTATTTGATTTTAGTTTGAGGGTATTATTATTATTTCAGGATTAGGAAGTTGTTTTGGTTATATTGAAAAAAAAAAATTTTTTATTTTTTGTTAGTTAACTAAAGAAAAAAAAAAAATTTTTTTTTTGTGCGGGAAGGAGTTAATCCTGCAACGAATCACAGGATCATGATAGGCGGGGCAAGTTCATATATTACACAGACAATGGACATTCATATTATATTGGTAGATGGTTAAGTTTGGTTGTTATCAATTGTATTTAGTAAGGTTAAGGGTTTAGTTTAGAAAAACTGTGCATTATTATTTATGGTTATTCATGTACTGTGTTAGTGGAAATGTGCGTGCGTGCGCGAGTGGGAAACGTTTCCCGGGCGGTGCGTGAAGTATTATCGTTGTTTTGACATTAGCTGAACTGAGACGTGTGTATCACTACAATCCCTATACCTGTCGGACTATTGTTTACGTTCTTGTATATTATTAATATGTAGGCAGCATGCATGAGATACGTGTAGTCTGATTACCGCTATGCATGCTGTTACAAGGTAAATGCACTCTAATGCATGAAAAGTGCATGGTCACCTTTACTAACCATGTGACTTCCATCCACCAATAGAATGCTGACTGGTGGTTGGAAATTTTCTTAGGCCTGTCGTTACACAGGCAGTTCTTCTACGCCATCTACCGCGAACGGGTCGTGCACTCCTTGTACAAGAATTCTACCGCTTGCAAGGTGTTGTAAAGACTATTCGTCGATAGTGAAACGGGAAGGCTCAGAACTGTGTATGTAGTACATCTGCACGCAGGAGTGTTTAAACGCATTACGCGTATAATTACGACAGTTCTTCTACGCCATCTACCGCGAACGGGTCGTGCACTCCTTGTACAAGAATTCTACCGCTTGCAAGGTGTTGTAAAGACTATTCGTCGTTAGTGAAACGGGAAGGCTCAGAACTGTGTATGTAGTACATCTGCACGCAGGAGTGTTTAAACGCATTACGCGTATAATTACGACAGTTCTTCTACGCCATCTACCGCGAACGGAACGTGCACTCCTTGTACAAGAATTCTACCGCTTGCAAGGTGTTGTAAAAACTATTCGTCGTTAGTGAAACGGGAAGACTCAGAACTGTGTGTTTAGTACATTTGCACACATCAGTGTTTTAACGCATTGTGCGAAAATTTACAAGCAGTTCTTCACTGCTGCTACCGCGAACGGTACATACAATCCTTGTACAAGACTCTACCGCTTGCAAGGATCTGTTAAGACTTTTCGGGGATAGTAACGCGTGTGACGCATAACAATTGATTTTATATCTTTACACACGATATTAATATTGTAGTATTACGTGTGTAAGAAGTGAGTGTAACTGTATCACTGTGCGAGAGTTTCCGCAGTGACAGTATCATTAATTGTTACGCAATAGTTCCATGAAGACCTTTCCGTGCTAGTGCAAGATTTCCTCATAGGGTGGTCTGCTGATCGCGGTAGACCTTAGTATTCGCGAGAACACTTGAAGAAGCCGGAGAGGTATAAGCTCAATATACCGTTATTGATTAAACTCACTGTCACCTGAGATATTACTTGGTCTTAAACTCTATATAAGTTTTGCGAGTAATAAAATCCGTAGTACCGTTGTGTGTGCGAAGTGTCGGATTCATCGTGGGTATTGCAGGACATCAACCCAGCTGTTGCAGGACATCAGCCCAGCTGTTGCAGGACATCAGCCCAGCTGTTACAGGACATCAGCCCAGCTGATATAGGACACAAGCCCAGCTGTTATAGGACATCAGCCCAGCTGTTATAGGACACCAGCCCAGCTGTTATTGGACATCAGCCCAGCTGTTATAGGACACCAGCCCAGCTGTTATAGGACACCAGCCCAGCTGTTATAGGACCAGCCCAGCTGTTACAGGACGCCAGCCCAGCTGTAAACGTTTCTGGTGAAACGTCTGTCATTTGTATGCCACACCTGACGAACCATCTATACCGCAAAGACCGGCCCTTCTCTTCAACAACATCATCGTGGGAGTCTTCTTATGTAACGTATCACGTCTTGCGTATGAACATTATTTAACATTTTAAAAGAAAGACTCTATATCAAACATTACATTCTGTACATTTCAAATATACCATATAAACTATAACTTGTGTTTGTACAATAAATAATCTTAAACCCTCCAATATAGACTTGTAATTTGAAATACACATACTTTCATATCCTATGCGCCAATAGTTTAGTAATTTGTGTTGTCGCAATATATATATATATATATATATATATATATAATTTTTACGTAACTCTTCAATATTTTTGCACGTTTCCTGTATTATGAATATTTATTCACATTATAAATACTTCTGCAAGTCAAATTTTATTGAATTATACGTTGTGTTGTTTTCACCTTAAGCACGTTTTACAGAATTCTTCTGTACCTTTAGAGGTTTCTATATGAACTGAACTTTTTTGGATCCATATAAAAACCTCTGAAGATGCAGAATAATTCAGCAAAACGTGCGTCAAGTGAAAACACAATAATATAATGCAGTAACATTTTACTTGCAGAAGTATTTATAATTTGAAGAAGTGTTCATAATGTGTGTGTGTGTGTGTGTGTGTGTGTGTGTGTGTGTGTGTGTGTGTGTGTGTGTGTGTGTTACAACAAACCATTGCAGTAAAAAGCAATAATAAATGAGTGTTACACGTTTTATGACGTTAGTAGATAGGTTAAAATTTGATTTTGTTCATTTTTGAAATTAGCTGTAAGTTGTGATACAAGAAATAGGCCTAGTAGTTATGTGCTATATATCAAAGTGGCTATAAGTTTTTCTCTTTCATCTCTAGACCAATAGAGCAATTTTTGTTTGCGAGTGCGCGTGTTACTCGTATTTTTCTGAATAACTTGTACAGCCTATTAATTACCATTTCGGAATGAAATTTTGGGCAGCATATGCGTCATAATTATCGCTACATTTCTAATATGTGAAACGCTCATAACATACAATTTTACTGTATGTTATTTAACAAAATTCACTTTTCTATAATCACGTTATCTTCAAAAAAGTCATAAAAGTTGTAAATAACAACTTTAAAGTCTTCTGCAAATCTTAGCGTAGTTGTACATGAAGTTAAGCTAATCTATGTGAAAATCTATCCCCTGTTGCTAATTTCAGCCAATCAGGAACTCCAATTGTCATTTGTGTCCGTATCGGGTAAGACGGTTGGATGGTAATGGATGGTCCCTAACATAAGACGGTTGGATGATGTGCTAGAAGATCTCATAAGAATGGATGTGAGGGGTTACACTGAAATGACAATGGACAGGAAATTTTGGAGAAGATTGGTGTTGTAAGCCTGGACTCACGTTGAGCTGTAGTGCTGAAGAGGAAGTAGTATGCATATGAATTATAACGTGGCAATTTCTGTTAACAAAACTACGGTAAAGATGAATTGTCCGGTAAAATAATTTGTCAGTTCAGAATAACTTTTACCTAATTACCTTCTGGAATGAGTAAAACATCTCCTTCTTACCTACCTTCAAAGAAGAAGAAGAAGAAGAAGAAGAAGAAGAAGAAGAAGAAGAAGAAGAAGAAGAAGAAGAAGAAGAAGAAGAAGAAGAAGAAGAAGAAGAAGAAGAAGAAGAAGAAGAAGAAGAAGAAGAAGAAGAAGAAGAAGAAGAAGAAGAAGAAGAAGATCGTCATCAAGAGAATCATCATGTTTTCTCAACCAACACGTCCAGCTTACACTAGAGCGCCGAAAAAAAGAGAAATCAGTTTCCATTTTTAACAACCTAGCAGGGAGGAGCTGGAAACTGTGTGGTGGGAAGTAGTGTTGTATTGCGTGTAGATGTCACGTTGTTACTAACCGAGGTGTGCCAATCTTCGACAGTTATTAAACGGGATTGGATTGATTAGATCTTGTGTCTACTAAAGAATATGAGATGAAGTCAGTCAATGTAAATTTTACAAATCTAAAGATTGGTCATCGGATACCAGTTATAATTAATTCCTGACATTAGACGCAAAACGTAAATGGAAAGAGTACGTCAAAAAAAAGCAGGAGTTGAATCTAAAGTTCAGGAAAATGTATTGGCTCTTGGGAAGACAATCCCAGCTGTCAATCCATAATAAATTGCTGTTGTATAAGCAAGTGCTAAAGCATATCTGGACCTATGGGATACAGCTCTGGGGCTGTGCAAAGAAATCGAACATAAGTATAATTCAAACATTTCAAAACAAGGTACTTCGGTGCAGTGTTCGTAAGAAATATTGTTGATCCACCATGGTATGTAAGAAACGACAACTTACACAGGTATTTAAAAATTGAACTTGCCATTGAAGAAATAAAAAAGCAGGCAGGGAAGCATGGACAACGCGTCTTGCAGCATTTTTGGCCGCTTTTCTGTCCTGAATTGTTTTATTTTCCTGAGATATTCAATTCTTCTTGCCCCTATCTCTTGATGTTCATTTAATATACTTCAATTATTTCTAACCTTCTTCCATTTAAACCCTAAGTTATTAATAACTTTTCTAAAAACGTGATAAGCAACCCCAGCTGTCAATCCATAATAAATTGCTGTTGTATAAGCAAGTGCTAAAGCCTATTTGGACCTATGGGGTACAGTTCTACAGCTCTGGGGCTGTGCAAAGAAATCAAACATAAATACGTATAATTCAAGCATTTCAAAACAAGGTGCTTCGGTGCATCGTTGATGCACCATGGTATGTAAGAAATGACAACTTACACAGGGATTTAAAAATTGAACTTGTCATTGAGGAAATAAAAAAGCAGGCAGTGAAGCATGGGCAACGCGTCTTGCAGCATGTACACCCTGGGATACGGCGACTGCTGGATACAACTAATGCAGCTAGAAGGCTGAGGCGAACTAAACCACTTTATATGAAATGGGGAGATTATAGCCAATGGGTTATATCTCTTGATTAGTGTCTTTAATTATGAAATATAAATTACTAGATGCGTAATACTCAGTTGTAATAAAAATAAATAAATTAAAAAAAAACTAAAGAATGACTACCACATGTAGTAAAGTAATTTTGAGAAACCGTATTTCAAACGCTTCCTATTGTTTTACTAGTATTTGCTTGTAATCTACGGACTGGGAAATGTCATCACAACATAACAGTAACAGTATTATATAATAAAGCGTTGTGGTGCTTCGTAACCATACACAGGAAGACGACAAAACCGCCAGCACATAAACTGAGGACGTTTACCTGTGCACACTTCCCCTCTGTCTCCAGACTTTATTGCTGCCAACTTGGGCGACAAAGTTTACACTTCCTGTGGCAGCGTAACACTACATTGTATTAAGTCACAAGTTCAGTGTTTGTGGCCAGTGGCGTAACTTACGCCCCCGCAGACCCCGCACTGCGGGGGGCCCGAGCGTTGGGGGGAGGGCCCGAAGGCTTGGTAGGCCCTATGCGTTTTTGCTGTAAACTATCGGGGTTAAAATTCCGAAAATATTTTTTCGTCTTTGCACCTACAATGCATATTGCGGAGGTTCGATCTACTATCCTTCCAGAAAAAGGGGGGAAAGTAGATAAAGAATGTCGAAAATAGTGGAGAAAAAAAGAGGAAAAAATTTAAAAATAGGCAGTCATTGAGGACTGCCGACAGAAGTGAAAACTTAAAACTATGAAATAACAGTGGTTTTTTTTTGGATATTCAAATTAATTGTAGTATCAAAAATTAAAATTTTTTGTAAATTAAAATCTTTAACATCAGTCTGGTTTTCACATCTATCGGCACTCCGAGCAACAATTATATACATTTTTATATGGTTTACTTATTAATTACTAATCCGCGGCAAAAATACTATCGAACAACTAGAAATTTGTTTTACCACGCTAGTAAGATAACTCCTAAGCCACTATGAAATACTCATTGCATGATGTATGGCAGAGGTCAAATATGAAAAATAAAAAATAAATAATATCAAATTTTTAAACGGAAATATTGATACAAATATTGGAAATATTTGAAAATACATGCTTTGTTTGTTATTTATTTTTCTATATAAAAATATTAACATATTTAGTACTCACTTTTGTACTGCACAGTGATCCTACATTTGAACATTTAAAATAATGATCAAACTAAAACACAATTTAAACAATGCACAGTATACACACATTAAACTTTCCACGTAGTCAATTTAACTTTACTTATATACATATACACAGCACTAATGTTACAATCTTACAATAATAAAAAAACTATTAAAAATACATACTTCGACATTAGACATGACGAAAAACCCTAAGTTAACAGCCAGACGGACAAATAACAATTATGTAAATATCATATAATATAGTATAAGTATAAATAAGAATAAAAATAATGCAAAATAGATCATAAGTATTGCGTTAATTGTTAATACGGAAAGCCAAAATCGCGCTAGGGATCGAACACGCGATAGCAAATTCGGCAGTGTAAGAAACTCCAAAATAAAGTACGTAAACGATAAAAGTGTGTTAAATAGTATAAACAATAGTATTACACACAAGTATAATCTATACTTTCACTGCTGGTCACGCGCAAACAACGTCATACTTATAGCTACAGATATACTGTTAACATTAGCATGCCGACATTATCATGTTGGCATTAGCATGTCGATGACACGAACTCATAAGATTTTACCCATCCAAAAATCGCGCTAGGGATCGAACACGCGATAGCAAATTCGGCAGTGTAAGAAACTCCAAAATAAAGTACGTAAACGATAAAAGTGTGTTAAATAGTATAAATAATAGTATTACACACAAGTATAATCTATACTTTCACTGCTGGTCACGCGCAACACGTCATACTTATAGCTACAGATATACTGTTAACATTAGCATGCCGACATTATCATGTTGGCATTAGCATGTCGGTGACGCGAACTCATAAGATTTTACCCATCCAAAAATTGCCCAACGTGCCTATAGAAGTTTTCACTTCAAAAAGTGGGTTTTAATTTAAGTATTGAAAACGAACGAGCAAGGAACCTGGATCTAAACGAAGTAATCAAGGTGTTTGCATCAATCAAAGAGAAACAAAGAAAGAGAGACTGTTTGCCAAAACTAAATAAAAAGATAATGTATCTATTATTTTAATACCAATCTACTCTATATGAAAGTTTGTATTCACATATATATATATGTATATGTATATTTCTTTTTGTACCATTAAAACTTTTGGAACTTAAGTACAGTGGCTCAGATTTTATTTTATCCTGGTATATCAAAGTAAATCTATCTTTTTTAAAAATGTGAATTAAAAAAATAATAGCTACTTCTAATGAAAAGTTTTGTTGTACGCACTGTTGAAATATCATCTTAGATCTGAAAATTTTATTTTATGTGAACAATGTTTCATTATGATTGTAGAGGCTATTTATAACAATGTGGCACTTATTTATCTGTCCTAATAAATGCAGTAATAATTTGATTTTTTGTATGTTTTTTTTCAATAAAGAGGGGCCCGAAAACATTTTTTGCGGGGGGGGCCCGGCCGAAAAACGTTACGCCACTGTTTGTGGCTGTATCTCTTGTAATTCTTACAACGTTTGTTCCGTTCTAGTATCTATTTCTAATATTGATGATATAATATTAATAATAATAATAATTTTTTTTTTTAACCCGCCAAAGCCTGTCTCCAGCCAGGTTGCAAATTGGTGAGGGGAAGGAGTAACAACCTCGTTAAAAAACTAAGGTACATCCGTCCCGGACGATAGTACCCTGTAAGGGCCTGTGCCACGGTTAAGGTGAATGCCAGGTTCCCACATATGCGGTAGCGTGGGATTTAACCACGTCTTTTCTAATGATATGTCCAAATCGTAATATGTCGTGTAGAATTGGATAGTGACGAGCCGTGATGCAGTGGCAATATACAGAGAGCCAGACTATTTTAAGAGTTCAGAGGATTTTTGTTTTTAAGGATAGCTGCCGTCTCACAATTTCATACCGTTTGTTCATTTTTTATTTTAATATAATTATTCCCATTATTAGAGTTTACAATGTTTGTCACATTCTCACTACTAGGAATTACCTGCTCAACACATACTGTGAGCAGTGATAAGTTAAAACTTATTAATGTTAATATTATATATTTATTTCTGCAAAAAAGAGTCTTTCACAAATCCAATTAGCTCTTATCGCCAACACTTTTGTCACATATTTATTGTGCAGTCACTAAACCCTTGCACAGAGCATACTACTAAATACTAACATATATTAAAAATAGATTTTTAATATTTTAAAATTAACCCCAAATGAAATAATTCTTTTAACTCTAATTGACATAAATGATTAAATTTGAAATATAGTACTAAAAATCAGCAATAATAATATAAAATAACTGACATAATATTTGGCAGTTTTGACAATTTTTAACATAACATGTATATTTTTACATTCAAATAAATCTGATATAATCTTTGCAAATTAAATGAAATTATTACTATATAAACAATTTGTATTATTACAAAAATCGTGAATACTTTTATATAAAAACTAAATCGAGGTATACTCATTACAAATAAATGCAAACAGAAATTAAATTTCTTTCTGTTAATAATAACAACTTGTGTGGTTAAAATTATTATTAACGACGTGCAGGATGAAAGGTATTCAACTGGCCTCCGTTTTGTCGTCCATATACTTCTGTCTGGGCCTTCCTCTTTTACTACACCCCTCACTTATTCCCTTGATTAGGATGCTGAACGAATTTGAATGGCGTAGCAGGTCTCATAGTCTCATACTGTTTCTCCTTTACGCAATGATTTCAATGGGAATCCTTCTCTCATTAAATTTGATTTCCATATGTCCTTGTTTTAGTTTTTAAGCTTTGCTTAAATTATTTTCAAATTCAATTTTGTATATTTAGAAATATTGAAATAATAAATTATTATCACTCACTCACTGATCACAGTTTTATATTTAAGAAGATGGTAATGTATAATTTTCATTTCCTGATCTTATTCTTCCCTAAGAAAAATGGGCCAGGAGGAGGAGGAGGAGGAGGAGGAGGAGGAGGAGGAGGAGGAGGAGGAGGACGACGACGACGACGACGACGACGACGACGAAGAAGAAGAAGAAGAAGAAGAAGAAGAAGAAGAAGAAGAAGAAGAAGAAGAAGAAGAAGAAGAAGAAGAAGAAGAAGAAGAAGAAGAAGAAGAAGAAGACGATGATGGTGATGATCTTCATCAAAGATGTTGGTTTTGAAGAAAAATTGTTGGAGAAAAACCAAGAGGACGTGCAAGAGCAGCGTTATTCGACGACATGGGAAAGGCGATGCACTTCCCATCGTACTGCACCTTAAGGAGACAATGACGGAGGGAGCGACGTGGGTAACTCGACAAGGAGTGGCCTTTATACGATGATGATGATTATCTTATTGTAATTTGTAATAAATTTTTTTGGACTAGATTTTAACAGTCAAAAATTTGCTAAAGACTTTTAGTTGAAAACTACGGGCTTTAACTATGACACATTGGAGGCCTTAACAAGTTGAAACTTTAATTAAGTTCAATTTACAACACAACCAAAGCTAATTTGCCTTCCACTTATGGTGTAACAATTTTGCTACATTTAGTTCAAGAAAGAGTGCACCACATTAATGTTTCAAAACAGTTCGTATTGAAAACCATGTGTAGTAATGAATTGAACATTATGAGGAAAACTTTAGTCGGCATGGGTATTGAACGGAAGGCAAACAGGGAAAAAACAGAAAAAAGAAAAAAAAAATAAGAGGAAACCTCAAAAACTCTGTAATTTGTAGCTGTGTCTGATGTAAGGAATGTAAAAGTTGTTGTTACTGGGCGGATAGGAAAAAGTTTTCTCCTTTCTTTGTACAGAGAAATAAATATAGTTAGCAAGTTTCCAAAGAGGTTACCTAAAGAAATAGAGAAACTCAAAGTTATCCTGTACTCAATACGCTTGCAAAATTTTCGCTTACTCATCGTGTTAAAACTTGTATATTTCACTTTATTTTACAAAAACGTAATGTGTGTGTGTGTGTGTATGTGTGTGTGTGTGTGTGTGTGTGTGTGTGTGTGTGTGTGTGTGTGTGTGTGTGTGTGTGTGTGTGTGTGTGTGTGTGTGTGTGTGTGTGTGTGTGTGTGTGTGTGTGTGTGTGTGTGTGTGTGTGTGTGTGTGTGTGTGTGTGTGTGTGTGTTTGCGTAAACACACATTATATATGTGTATCTAGCATCGTAAACATGATACATTAGTACAGTTTTTTATTCACCGGTGTCTGAGGAGATTCAGCATTAGGCGAACTCCCTCTGACGGTAGACACCATTTTTCCGGTCGCTCCAACTTCGATAACAATCCGTTTGTACATCGGATAATATGCCACTGGTCATCCGGTTTATTTGCTAAACAGAGTCCTTTTATTGCTTACAGTGCTGAACGTAAATATATAAGGTTTCCTCAATCGTATTTAGAAGTATTAAATAGAGACAAGAGAATCTAATTTATTACCATGTAATTATACTTTAGAATCATTTCAATGTACATTTTTTTCAAAGTACACAGTTCTTAAGCTGTGTAAAGATTTTTTTTTTTACTGTTTCTCTCCAAAAACACAATAGGTGCACTCCATAAGACTGAAATCTGAGTCTCTAATGGAGGGGATAAAGTATGAGTGAATGTGTGTATGTTGGTATCGTTTGTTTGTCGAGGGCAATGATTCATCACAGCTCTATAGCCCTGTTCACAGTGCAAACTAGTATCCATGGGATAGTGTGAGACGTTGTTGACGAGATTATTACCACATCAACTTTGGATGATAATAATATCAGCAGTGATAGTCCTGACAACACAGACAGCAGTGACAGTGATTCTGATCGCAGTGACAATGGTGCCAGGGAACTGGAAACAGATGAGGAGTTAGCTCGCCCTCTTTAAAATGTGAGTCATCTGTTATATTTCGAAGTGTTAGCTAAGTGAAACTAAAGTTAGATTTTAATACTAATAACGTTTTACAGTACCAATTTTTGTACAACACAGCGTAAAGGTTTTCTAGCTTTAATGTTCAATGAGAGGAAAGTGAGCGTTGAGTGAGTTTTGATAATGTAATGTGAATCAGTATTGTTTAACACAACTACACGTCCACCTGTCTACGCTCTCTCTCTCTCTCTCTCTCTCTCTCTCTCTCTCTCTCTCTCTCTCTCTCTCTCTCTCTCTCTCTCTCTCTACCCGCATTACTCTCAGGAACTTGGAGCCCAGTCTAAAGCTGTACATAAATTTGAGTTTAAACATAAATTAAAATACTGGATTAGTAATCAGCTTCATCAGGTTTGCAAACAACACAATATGAAAATCTCCACTATGAAAACAAAGGCAATGGCATTTCGAGGCAAGGAGGCAATAAGGACAACATAATTTCCTTGGTTGATTAGTATTTGTGAAATGATATTAGCTACGATAAGAATTATGATATCGATGTTAAGTAAGTTTCAGACGATCTGTGAACCAATCAACCGTGTTTTTGTAAACAAGGTACGTTGAGATACAAAATTGAAGTTTCACAAAGTTATGGCAGTCCCTGTACTGTCCTATGGGTGTGAAGTATGGACAACAACTAAAAAATATGGCAATAAAATACAGGCCTTGGAAATGGGCATTCTTAAGGGGAGTTAAAAATGGGCAGACCAAGGAAGATATGGCTGGTGATCTTTGAAGGCGGAACAGGCAGCACCTTGCCTATATCGTGTTGGGAAGATTATGATGATGATGATGATGATGATAGTAGTAGTAGTAGTAGTAGTAGTAGTAGTAGTAGAAGAAGAGGAGGAGGAGGAGGAGGAGGAAGAAGAGGAGGAGGAGGAAGAGGAAGAGGAAGAGGAAGAGGAAGAGGAAGAGGAGGAAGAGGAGGAAGAGGAGGAAGAAGAAGAAGAAGAGGAGGAGGAGGAGGAGGAGGAGGAGGAGGAGGAGGAGGAGGAGGAGGAGGAGGAGGAGGAGGAGGAGGAGGAGGAGGAGGAGGAGGAGGAAGAAGAAGAAGAAGAAGAAGAAGAAGAAGAAGAAGAAGAAGAAGAAGAAGAAGAAGAAGAAGAAGAAGAAGAAGAAGAAGAAGAAGAAGAAGAAGAAGAAGAAGAAGAAGAAGAAGAAGAAGAAGAAGAAGAAGAAGAAGATAATTAGGGGAAGGTTGCCATCATTGGAACACATAACAATTTTTAATTTTTTTTCATCACATTTTCAACTTAAATTTACCATTCAATATACAGATAGTCTCTCTATTACTTTCTGATTAACCGTGAGTATTTACTTTGTTTTTAGATTTTTCATATACGGTAGTAGGAACTAAAAACAAAATTTTAACAAAAGGTCCATTGATGGCAACTGGTTGCTATGAATGGACCATCGAGTTTCCATCGATGGACCGATTACGAAAGTAAAGGAAAACTGTCTTTACATAGGTCTATTACGTTTTATTATACGAATCTACTAGTCATGGTAAAACAAAACTAAAATATATAAAGTATGAAAAATTATCTCAAGAAGCCTGAGACTTAATTCGGGCCGCATAAAATTGTAGTACCGTTTTTTCCCAGCCGATCTCTTCTCTTTGCTGAATCTGTGTTCGATGTTATTTTGTTTAGCGACTTGAATCGCGAGTTCGTAAGTCTTTGGCTGTAATTCCAAAAACCATCTCCTCTAATTTTAAAATGTGGTCTACTAATTCCTTCTCTACCTCAGGAGGCAGATCTCCTAAACTACCAATAATTTTCTTTCCCTCCACAGCAAAATTGTTTTTACCTTCTAAATGTCTCTTTAAAGTTGCTTTGGGCACTCCATACTCTCGGCAGACTTCATTCAAACCCATGTCTCCGTTACGAAAGGCTGCGATAGCACATTCCATTGTCTCGGTACTCCATTGTCCATATTTCACTCCTTTTGGCATTTTTCTGAAAAACGAAAATTAGTATGTTAATCTATAGACAAGCTACTACAATATTTTGTGTATTTAGGCTTTTTTGCAATGATTACTATTTAAAACTAATAAATTTCATTTCAGCTTTTAAATACAATCAAACGTCTATCTACTCTTCAACCTGAGTGCCATACAACGACCATGTTAACAGTAGGAAACTAACGCCCTTGTGACTAAAAGTGTTTTAAGGCTATAATTTTATTAGTGTTATCATAGTACAGGGAGACTCAATATGTTTGTATTGAAATGTTTTTCTTTTTAATTTGCTACCAATTGTTGCTATAAACTTATTTTCAAATGACTACAATATTCGGGCTAGAATATAATGATGTAAATTTTTCAAGGTAGTCTACAGAGTTTAATGTTTATATGTAGTTGTAGGTTATACTTCAGGCTAATAGTTAGGTTATTTGTAAAAAAAAAAAATAGCACTTACATTGAACACAGTGTATATTTGAGTATTATAACACGTTTTTCTAGACACTAACGCAGCTACCAACTCACACACAATAATACGCTATTTCCTCGCATCTCCTACATTCATAGCGTTATAAAAATTAATATTTGCTATTTAACAGGTTGTTAATTGTACTGTAAACCGTAGACTATAGGTTAACAAAATTTACTAACAGGCCTATCACAAAATATCAGTAAATGGAAAAGTACCAATCAAACAGGTTTTCTGTGTCCCATGTAAGACGTAAAACTTAAAATGATAAAATTTAGTCTTACTTGTAGTCGAAATATAAAAGAAAAGATACTTAACGTAAAGAGTTTCTAGGAAAATAATAATAAGTCAAAAATTTGTTCACGTTTCCATGAATGGACCACCTGATAAACTGGTCCATTCATGGAAACGCCAAGTGGTCCAATGATGGCAACTCGCCATATTGGATTCCTTAGATAAACACAGCCGAAATGACAATTCAAATTGGAACAACCAATATAAAATTTAGAACTTTAAAAACTGCTTTTAATGTCAACAAATTGTGAAATTCTTAAGTAATATATAATTCGTGATAACTGATATTAAATAAGACTAATAGTTATAGCACAGAGTACAGAAATCTTGCCTGAATATTTATCTCGCAGCGACGCAACTCCAACTCGTTTACATCACTGCAGACAGCTGGCGTGAAGGAAAGAATGATTCTACAACTACTACCGCGCATGTGCACGCTTTGGTACAGGAAATACGTAAGAGGTCCATCCGTGGAACCGGTCCGTTGATGGCGACCCTCCCCTATAATGATGATGACGATGACGACGGTGATGATGCTTAGTAACAAATTATACCTTCTCTATCTGAAAAATTTAATGATAAATGATATTTGTGGTTATCTACTGAAACGTCCGGGATTGTCTTATAAATCTTGGTTACTATATTCGCTGTGTACATACGTTTCGACGGCTCGTTTGGCGATATCATCAAAGTAGGGACTGGTCCCAAAGGCTGGTAATAAAAAAAAGAATTGGGACCTTGTTATTCAATTAGGACCGCGATCACAGCCGAGTCCTAGATTTTAAGTAGATAACACGTATCACGGATGAGTCAGGCCGTATAAACCAACGGAACATTTGTGGTTATATCTCTAGTACCGTTTATCTGTCCAGTAAACCGTTTAACTTATAAACTTACGAAAGTAATGGAACACAATTTCAAACAACGTAACATGTATTAGAAATATTTGTAAAATGACGAAAAACTCCCTTGATTATACTGCCATCCGTACTATGATAATGAAATAGACGGTTTACTGTTCGCTTGAGTGGATAACCAAATAGAATTTTTAGGAGTACGCTGCTTATTAAGAATTAGGAAACTCTAAAATACCAACAAAGAATAATTTATTTGATAATAAATCGGTTACTTGATACAATAACAATTATTATCTTGATTCCTTATAGTATATATGCTACTAGTTGGTTTTATTATGTCTCACTGTAATTCACAATAATTACTTTATTTTTAACATTGATTTTTCTGAAACTCAATTTTCTTTATTTATTTTATAAAAGTTACACTTTCTTCAGTTTAAATCCTAATTTAATAAATTTACTTTTCTAGTGTTCTAGTACAAAAACTTTATCAAGTTCTTTAGATACAATTGTTAATTAATTACTACTTGACCATCTTCAGGCCGCTAAGAAGCGACTTAGGGTAACAACACAATAGCGTTAGATGTACGCCGAACACTACCCGAATACCAGGTAGAAGCTACAAGGCGGCCAGGTAACAAAGGTTAGCTTTATAATCTCACCGACCAGGTAACTGGCTGCCTTGTAGCTTTTAGCTGGTACAGGTATTTGGGTAGTGTTCGGCGTACATCTGCCGCTATTGTGTTTTTCCCCCTATGTCGCTTCTTAGCGGCCTGAAGAAGGGGTCTTTTGCGTTATACGACCACAAAGCATTGGCATTGGCATTGGCATTTTGTTCATCTTTCATTAAACTGAGTATAGTTCTCAGAATTTGCTATCTCTGTTTACTGATTAGTTAAAAGCTGCGTCCAGTCTCGCCTCTGTGTGTGTGTGTGTGTGTGTGTGTGTGTGTGTGTGTGTGTGTGTGTGTGTGTGTGTGTGTGTGTGTGTGTGTGTGTGTGTGTGTGTGTGTGTGTGTGTGTGTGTGTGTGTGTGTGTGTGTGTGTGTGTGTGTGTGTGTGTGTGTGTGTGTGTGTGTGTGTGTGTGTGTGTGTGTGTGTGTGTGTGTGTGTGTGTGTGTGTGTGTGTGTGTGTGTGTGTGTGTGTGTGTGTGTGTGTGTGTGTGTGTGTGTGTGTGTGTGTGTGTGTGTGTGTGTGTGTGATTTATACGAGTTGATTATAGAAACAAAAGCGAGTAATGGTAAAGGCAGTCAGCGGGTCTTTTCTGTTTTGTAACAATATCATAATAGTGAAAACTTACCAAAATAATGATGTAGATCTGCATAGAAGACTTTGAAGTAGTTTTATATTTTATTCATCAAAGACACAAATTTTATACACCAAAAACACTTAACGTAACCTAACCTAATTTCACGAACTGGAAAGTTATTGTTTATAATTCAGGAGGCCAAAAGGCCTTGATGTCCTGTATAATTTGTTCAAATAAGTCAGTGCCTGCATGTCGCTTCCGCCACATAAACTCACACAGGTAAGAGTCTAACATTTCCCTATGAGTTCCTCACTCTTTCCTATTTCGACGCTTGGCTGACGACCACATTGACTCGACCTTCTGAGTGTGAACGCCAGTGACGGGATTGACTTATTTCCCGCACTAAATGAAATAAAGACATGTTGCTGAACGCACCGACAAGACAGGAATGACCTACGACTACAGACGGTGGAGCGATAAGATAACTTATAATTATTCTTGTATAGTGTACGACAGTCTGTAAATGAGAGAATATCATTTTAACTAATCAGTAAACAGAGATAGCAAATTCTGAGAACTATACTCAGTTTAATGAAAGATGAACAAAATGCCAATGCTTTTTGGTCGTATAAAAAAAACGCAAAAGACCCTGAAGAAGATTGCCGACGGGGGATCGAGACGTTGCGGACGTAGTGACGTAACAAAGGTTACCTTTATAATCTCAAGGTTTAATAGAAACCGACCACGGCCTAACAGGACCGGTTTTTAGTAGTAATTTTAAATTTATTGACATCGGCCGTGCGAACTTTAGACAAAGGTTACTACTTCACCTATATTCTACAACGAGTCAACGGTTCAACGGGCACCTTACAGACGATGTGCCGTGCTCTGCAACACTCTGGAATTGATGATCGTTCGAATAATTTACTGCGTGTATATACTGTTCAACTGTTTACCGAATAGTGAGAAAACCTATTTACAATTTCTAAGGGTGACAAGTACAGTCCAGAAATACTTTCACTTGTGAAAGGAAGCCTCAAGGAGATTTCTCTTTCAGTGGAAACTTTTGAATCGGAACAGCTATTTGAGGAAACCCCTGCAAGTGTTTACAAAACAAAATTAAAGTAAACTAAAAACACTTAAAATATACAACAGTTGTTTACCAGAAATAAAAGGCGCGTCATAGAAACAGAGTGTTGTTAGTTACATTTTACCTTACAACCGAGTTAAAGTACCTCATTACGGTGATTGTTCCCTATCTACGTTATCATACTCGGTACCACAAGTCATCTATTACACTAGGCAACTGGTTGCAGATCAGTTGTGAGGCATTGGTTTAAATGAGACCTATTACACTTACTGCAGTCGGTTGCAAGACAATTGCAAGCCATGTATCTGCTTTGTGCAACTGTTAGTTTCACGCACTCGATGTGAGGGATTGGTCCAAATATGTAGCCTGTTACGCTAAGCAACCGATTGCATGGAACTCGCCTGCGAGCGCATTCTGCGGAAAACAAAGAAATTTCATGACATGGAATAAAACCGACATATACATTTTTTTATAAAACCGCCAATATCTTGAAAACAAAAACTAAAATAAAGTTTTCCACTAACAAAGTTATCACACTAAATATAGGTCTTTTACAGAAGTTTGTCGCATGCCATAAACTTCATTACACGCAAATTAACAAAGAAATTTCTTCATGACATGGGACCGTTTCGTTTTAAGGTTCTGTTTCTGAAAAGTAGTAAATTTATCAGTTCAAATTTATGTCTGAAACCAATATTAAATTTCAAGGAACACGGTGGTTAAAGAATGTTTAATAGGATTAGTTGTTTATGAGGTTAGGTTAGCCCGGACAGCGAAACAAACTTTACCTCTTTGTAATAATACTACAGATGACACTACTCTGATTGCAGAGCAGTTGCAGCCTATTTTTACTTTACTGCAACCTGCTTCACGTAGCCTTAAAATGAGTTGCATGCAATCAGTTGAGTAGTGTAATAGAGACCTAAGTACCTGTCTGTCAATACATAAAGGACACCCGCCCTCCAGTAAGGACTCTTTTACACTATCAGGTTTTTTTCCCGTCCGGGAACCTGACGGGAGCGAGACAAATGGAGGGGCGTGAGCACATTCACATTACGAATATCCGGCAGTTTTGCCGTCCGACGACCTAATGACTCGCCGGACTGCCACTACAATCTTCCCGGTCGCCGGAGGGAGAAAAACCCGGTAGTTCGCTCAGTAGACTACTGCGCACCATTGATGCTTTCACAATATCCGAACATATGCTTTCAGTCTACCGGACAGTTCGTCAGGCGATCTAGACAATGTAGCAGTGCTAGTTTTTGCTCTTGAGTTCCTGCTGTACCAGTATATATTAAAGTGTTTAAAGATGAGTGAATTCGACATCGATGTCGACAAATCAATAGCCTGTTTTGTGCCTGTTCTTTCCCCTAGACAAGGTTTGAACATTCAAGGATCACCCAGTTATCAAAACTATATTTCTCAAGTAAACCCCCCCTAATTTCCACCAGTATCCTCATTCATCCACATATTATGTCAGTTTTACCAGCCTCAAGCACGTCATGAACCCGAAATTAGTCATGTGTCATCTCAGCAGCATTCGTCCCAAATTTTCATTCCACAGACTTCCCACCCTGTTCACACTGAAGCTCAAAACGTCCCCACCACACCGGGTGATTCCAGTTTATCTACGTCGGTAACAAACAGAACACCAGTAATGACACCTTCACTAGCTGCGATTCGGCCTTAACATATTTATCAGATCTTGATATTTAAAGATATTGAATTTTTTAAATCTTTTTTTATTTTTTTATTTTTAAAGAGAAGTTGTTCATTCACTTTCAACAGCTCTTTTTAAACAATTTTTGTTATTCTTCTTATATTTATTTTCAATTAATATTACATTCAAATAATAAAAACATAATTTCTCTTGATTTCTTTTTATCAGTCAATTATATTTTCTTCTGTTATATTTACTTTAAATTTTTTTATCCTATTAACAAAACTTTTCAAAAATGACGGGCGTTTTGTTTTCAACCAAAAAAGTACAGAAATTTTTGTAATGTAAATTACATATTTTCTGACTTCTGTCCATGGCGGCAGAAAGTTAACTGATGGCAATATCCGGCAAAGTAGCCGGATGAATGTCGTGTAGTGTGAAGAGCACACACAAGTTATCTCGGTCCGGCAATACTGCCGTCACGTTCCCGGAGGGCAAAAAACCCTGATAGTGTGAAAGAGGTCTAATTCACCAGTGGTTTGCCTTCAAAGGGAAAACTTTGTACCACGTAGTAATCAGTTGAGAGCGCTCCATCTTGATTTAGAAAACAAATAAAACACACATCGCTAACGCGTGGCTTAAAGAAACGTTCCGAAAATTAAATAAAAAACTGTTTACAGTGAGAGCAGAGGGACGAGGTTACCTTCGGGGATTCCCCAGACAGCGGCGCAGTACAGAAGCTATTTAAATACGGTGTCACTTCGCGTCTGACGTATACAGTTTTTGACAGCTTACTGCGTAGCTCGCTCATTGTTACTACGTAAAATAAACCAGAGCCGTGACTTTTTGTAAGACAGTCAGGCCCGGATTTAGGTGTCCTGCAGCCCCTAGGCATTATTGTTATAGCCCCCCCCCCAAAAGTAACTTCTATATATTCAATTCTCCTTGACTGCTGAAAAAAAGTTGCTGAAAATAGTCATTTCCACTATCTCTATTGCAAATATCTCATTTGAACTTAAAACAAAAAGGGAAATATGGTGGAATTGTGAAAAAGACTACATTTTTAAATGTTATTAATATTTACTTACGTGTACACTTTAGTGACACACAGATTAGTTTTATAACAAATAATATACTTAGGCCTACTTTTTTTTAGGTTTATTTATAGACCTACATGGTTTGGTTTTATCATCAAACATAGTAAAATCAATTGAAGTAACGTAAATTGGATAAATAGAACAAATAATATAAGTTTAATAATATATATATACTTTCACTTATGAACTTACTATTGTCACTTCCCAAACGTTTCAAGATGTTGTTTCTCTTCTTCAGTGGGTTGAGTACTAACTGTCGATTACAGAATAACCGTTACGGAATGGAGTGTGTGGTGGGGGTTGATGGTGGGAAGGGGTTGGCGCTGAGGTTCGAATTATGTGTGTGGATCAGTGTTTGCATTTGCATTGTGATTACATTACAAATCACATACACTATTTGACACACTGATCCACACACATAATTCGAACCTCAGCGCCAACCCCTTCCCACCATCAACCCCCACCACACACTCCATTCCGTAACGGTTATTCTGTAATCGACAGTTAGTACTCAACCCACTGAAGAAGAGAAACAACATCTTGAAACGTTTGGGAAGTGACAATAGTAAGTTCATAAGTGAAAGTATATATATATTATTAAATTAATAAGTGAACGAAGAGGATGCAATAACAAGATAAATAATATAAGAGTGATTGAATAACATCCCAAATTACACAAATGGTTTGATTTTACATTGGGTTTCGTCTTGCTTTGATCAGTGAAAATTTTTCAGCAAGGCCTTCAAAGTTCATTTGGTCACTGTTTAAAAATTCTGCCTCAACATGCAGGAGTGAGAGTGAATTGAGTTTTCCCCCATTCATTGCGGATTTAACACATGATTTAATTCTTTTTAAAACATAAAACATACGTTTGGCCGAACGGTTAGAGATAGCTGTACTCAAATACATATGAAGAGATATTGCAATATTTGGAAATGTTGATCATCGCTATGTCTCCGACCACCACTATTGATAGGCCGAGTGTCAATACCGTGTTATCCAATGATATAATTAAAGGTTATTTCAAAACCAGTTTCTTCAATTTGGCCATAACGCAAGTGCCCAATACAAATACTGTAATTAAAAAACCGAAAACATGAAATTTTAGCAAATAATTTTTCACCTCGTGCCGCCCCTGAGCCTGCCGCCTCTAGGCACGTGCCTAGTGTGCCTAGTGGGAAATCCGGGCCTGTTTACAGTATGAAGTAAGATTTGTGTGCCCCTTTCTTTGTCTACACGTAACGAACATAAACTGTAATCACATAGCTGTCGTTATCGCGCCCATATAATTAACATATTCTTCCGTGACCGGTGTCCATTATGTTTCTGAAATGTTCGTCCGGTATGGACTGCGTCAAAAGTGTCCTGTATTCTCACTTGCGTGCGTATTATACGTTTATATTTTCAGACTTCTTTAGCCAGTATTGAATCTGACATTACTTCCACCACCGTTTAAACTGTTTTAATCCTTTTATCAAGTTAAAAACCTAAATAGGGCCGAGTAAATTTTGAAAGGTAGTATCTTTGTACCGGATTGACTGGGCACTGGTCTTCACAAGTTCTCAGGTTTGGATGAAATAATACTCACCAAGGAACCGTTAGCCTCTCTCCGGTCAAGACCGAACTAGGTGGTGAAGTGTCACATCCTACAAGAGGTGGGACTCTGTTGACACAGAACAGCACGGATTTACACCGAAAGCTCGATAAATCTCCTGGTGAAGGGCAGCATTAGCCACCAGTACCAAGTTATGGCGTAAGGGAAATGATAATGGCTCGGCTTGTCTTTGGAATATTACTGTACAGGCGTGGATATAGTTGTATATATAGCCAAAATTTTTGGCATGACGTATGTGTATTTCGCAGATTTGTCTTCAGTGATGAACAATGTTGGTTATACTATGTCTTTTAGAACCAATAATAAACTGATTAATATACTTAGACCTAAATTGCCCTTACCCATTGAAGAAAAAACAGGCATTTATAAACTGGTTTGTAATGATTGTAACAGTTTCTATATAGGTCAGACCGGAAGAGGTTTTTACAAACGCTTCCATCAACACTTACCAAAAAAGACACATAATTAGAATTATATAAAATCTAATTACACTCGTCATCTGACCCAACACAATCACAATTATACAGATTTTAAGTCTAATCTAATGCCTTTGCATATATGCAACAAGGGCCGATTTATGAATGCCTTGGAGGAGCTGGAAATTTATAATGCACATAATAATGATAACAGTCGCGAGTTTGTTCTGAATGAACAATTGAACTTTGTATCTAACCGCCTGTATGATACTGCTTTGAGACTACTAAACGAGTTCCAATCAGTGGCAGACAATACCTGAATGGGTGCGCACCCTACATCACGTGCACATAATATGCTTGTTTCTGCAATTTTATTTCTTGACAAACGCAGTTTTGTGTGATATGTGTGTTTTCGGTTTTTTAAACGTCTGATGATGAGGCATACGCCTTGAAACGCGTAACGTTAATCAAGTTTGAGAAGTCAAACGGCGGACCGCATACAAGGTAATCACTTACTATAATATAAAAGTGACTTGGATACCATTACGAAATATGAGGATTATATTTGCTGTTGTTTAGCAATTGGATGTTGGGGTATCAAAGGCTAGGGAAAGACAAGGTCATAACGTTTCACTCATATTACAATCAGTACCCTCGGTTACATATAGTGTCGAAGTGAGTGTGGGTGATCCGGAAAGTCGACCCTGCCCTGAAGGTGTTACTTTCATTATTCGTGCGATCAGTCAACACTCCCGTACAGTCAGGCCAGAAAGTAAACTCAGATTTTCACAAGAGTCCAGGAACACGTCGGACATACGAAGAACTTAGCAGTTGAAAAGCCGGTTGATCATTTAGCCACAACTACTTACATGATACACTTCAAACAAGCATCTGTTATAAGGTCATGCACTAGGTATTATTACAGAACGGTCTTAGAAACAATAGATATTAATAAAAACAAGGATAAAATCAACAGATTAGCAAGGATAAAATCAAGAGAATCAAGAGTTGGTACCCATTACTTTTCGGTTTTAGTGTACATATCCCCCGCTATAGTGTAGCAGCCCATTAATGGGTAAGTAGTCTGGAGGGGCTTCCCCCTTGCCCACCATGATTTCCCTTAATTTTTATTCAATGTTGTCTTCCCCTAGCTTTTCATACCGCAACATCCAACTGCAAAGCAACAGCGAAATATAATTCTATAACTACAGGACAGACAACTATATCCTATTCCTATCTTATATACTATTCCATAATACTAAATACGACTTGATCCAGTCCTGTAACATTACATAGAGAAGCCGAGCCAACATGACGCCATTTCCTTTACGCCATAACTTGATACTGGTGGCTGCTGCTGCCCTCCACCAGGAATATTTATCGATCTTTCGGTCTAGTTCCGTACTGTTCTGCATCAACAGGGTGGCCTCGTGTAGGACGTGGCATTTTGCCACGCAGTACGGGGTTCGCTGGAGAGAGGCTGAGGGCTCCTTTAGAAACTAACATCGCTTCATCCAACACTGGAAACTTGGGAGGATCAGTGGAGGACCAGTCATTCCAGATACTTACTCTCCAGATTTCTTCGACCCCATTTACGTTTTTAATTTGTTAGAAAGTTACCACAAACGATGCCCCGATACCTATAAAATCAGAAGTTAAATACCTGGGGCTACATTTGGACGACAACTTAACATGGAAAGCCCACATTCAGGCTAAGAAACAACAACTCAACTTAAAAGCTAGGCAAATGTACTGGCTCACAGGTAGAAAATCTCAACTATCTCTCGCAAACAAAGTCTTCATATATAAAGCTGTACTCAGAACAATTCTACTTACGGTATAGAATTGTGAGGCTGCTCTAAACCTTCTAACACAAAGATTCTGCAGACAGTTCAGTCAAAAATCTTGCTCTGCATAACGAATGATCCCTGGTTCATCTCTAATTATACTCTTCACAAAGACCTTAACATTCCATACATTTCTGATGTCATCAAGATGCACGCCGCTAAGTACAGGAACCGCAACATAGGACACAGCAATAACCTGATCAACGAGCTCCTCAATCCATCACTGGATGTAAGAAGGCTGAAGAGACAGTGGCCAGATGACCTGACCCGGTCAACGTGGTAATCATCGCTGGATGGTTCCCACCTCAAGTGACGACTTGTACATCACTTTTACTTATTACTCTATGAAATGAGTAGATTGTAAAACTGCATTATAAATAAATGAATAAAAAAATTTGTTAGGAAGATTAAGAGATTTCAAACGGCGATGGAAAGAACACTTAGAAGTAATGTCAAATTCAAAACTGGATAAATAAGTCTGGAAATATGAACTTATAAGACACACTTATGTGGGTATTCCCAGGAAAAGATTTCTAGACAATCTTTTAAGGTGGAACAAGCAGCATCTTGCCTACGCCGTGATGTGAAGATGTTTATGTGTTTATGTTAATGTTTTTATTTAAATAAAACCAATAAAAAATCAAATTCTTTTAAATGTTACGTTTCTTTATTTACTTTAATAATTAGAAAACCCCAAGCAACAGGTATTGTTCGTTGATGCTTAAAAGAAAGGATCCATTATGTGACGATTTAATTGGGAATAAAAGTTTAATAATAAAATAAATTAGAAAGCAAATAAGTATTTTTTCAATCGCACAATTAAACCAAATACCCCTGTACTAACTCAGAATAAGTATGAGATTTAAATTGAGAAAATCTAACTAAACAAGTAATAAAAAAATCGTAATGTAAAAAGTTAAGAATAATACAGTTAACCCTTTAGTAAATCATCATGCGTTGACCTGTTTAATTCCGGACACATGGTGCATAGCGAACCGTCTGTAACTTAGAAATATCTGAAAATCGTAATGTAAGTAATTAATAATTTGAAGGCACAAGTAGTAGTTAAAATAATTCCTGTAAACTAAATAAGTCTAAATGATTTGTTTCGTCTTGCTATAAGAATGTCTATTTAAATAAAAAGTTGGAACTATATTATGGCGGAGTACTCGCTCCGCTTCGTTGTAATGTACCTGTCGTATCAATGCAAGAGTTACGATGCGGCGTTCAGACAGTACACACCTCCAAGCGAGGGCTCTTCAAAAATGTTTTATTTAAACTTTCAAATAATGGTTAGCTACCACTAAAAAACGTGGGGAGCTAGTGCTAGTTATATGTATAAGATGTAGTAAAAGGTTTGTTAAAGAAATGTGGTAATAAAAAAAAAATTAAGAACTCGTAAACAAGGTGACGTCTCAAGTTAAGATGCAAACTCCAGTACAACTCTACCAGTGAATATGTGACGTGCCCAACTCCATATACTGACGTCTACAACCCATACCACTCTGACCAGGACCGGCGAGGATCAACCCGACTTCATCCAGCATTACGTCAATCTCCTCACTAATACAGCTATAAGTTATTCACCAGACACGACCCAGATGACTACCCCGACTACCAGAGTTCCGAAGAGTCACGCCCCAGGACGAGGACAGCAAAAGCTTATTTGAGAGGTGACTTGGTAGCTTGCCTACCGAGAATTAAGTACATTTAAAACATAACTTTTATAGATGAAAGAGACTTTTCAAAAGACAATAATTTTCTCTAAGCAATAAATAAAACAAAAGAAATGTAAACTGTAATATCGAAAATCATACGTTGTAACATTAATCTTAAAATGTAAGTTATAATCACTTAATTAAATAATACCATTCTTCAATGGTTTATGTAATCATGCAAGCTCCTTGATTAGCAAAGTATAATTCAGACGTCTTTACTAGATTTAAAGAGACTCGGATCCGAGGTAAATTACATGATCAATATGATCCCTTGTTTGACAGAAAACCCTTTTTAAATATTTCAGTATATAAGTTTTTATGTTATGGGATCCATTTATATAATTTGTTAATAAAGAGACGTCATCTTATTACAGATTGAAGTGAGTGCATAAATCAGTGAAATACCTTCCCCTTGTGTCCTAATAATTAGAGTAAATATTATTGTTCTATGTGTTGAGTTTAATTTCAGTTTGTTACAACGTAGGCAGCCTGTATAATTGGCTAGCGTCAATTATCATGGGTTCCCTGGATTTGTAACGTAACCCGGAACGTTACAATTATTCGAAGTAGTAAAACTTAATCAAGTAGCGGAATATTAGTAAAGATCTTAAGAGCTTTATCAAACATATTGGAATAAACTGTTTGGCGTTCCCGAATGGCTTTGATATACTTTCTGAACAACTGACACCTGCAGTAACACAAGTCAATTTTTTAGAGAACACAGCCAGTAGAACAAGCTTAAGAATGTCTGCAGAAAAATACAGATTTCTCAGGAACATTAAAAATGCGGAAATGTTCATGAGGAATTCTGACCAAAATTCTTTCTAACAGTTATTGGTCGAATAGAGAAGGTTAGAAAATTCAAGTATTTAGGAATAATAATTCAAGAGAATGGTCTAAAAAAATCTGCTATACAAGAAAGGATTCATAAAGTGGAAAGAGCATTATATATAACTAAAGATATTTACAATAAAAAGTGCATTTCTAAATACGCAAAAGTAATGCATTACAGTGCAGTAGTGAGACCAGAATGCCTATATGCAAGTTAATAACTAGCATTGAATTATAATTTAGACAAACTAGAAATATTGGAAAGACGAATTATTAGAAAAATATTAAGTCCACGAAAAACCTCAGAAGGTTGGAAAGTAAGAAGAAATGCTGAAATATATCAAAGTTTAGAAAATATACCAAAACAGTGAGAACAAGAAGACAAGTATTTTTTGAACATATAGTATTATATAGAATGGACTACAATAGGTTAACAAAACAGATCTTCAAATATCTGTGGGAAAAGAAGTAAACATCAAGTTAAATTAAAGAAGTAAAACAGGATGTAAAAAAAAAATAATATAAACGCAGAGGAAGCAATTGAAAGAGAAGTTTTTCGAGCAAAATATGTTAAAAATTGAAGGAGCCCAGGGTAGAAGAGAGAAAAACGCAGGTTCAAAGTAGACTGATGACAGGAAGAAGAGACATAGTGAAAAGATGAAAGAATATTGGAGAAAAAGAAAAGGAGAAGGAACAAAGAACTGAAATTGGCATGTGGTCCTCAGGTAGGCAACATAAATAGAAAAAAAGACCTTAACAGTGGAAAGACAAAAAAGTATTAATTGTCCTTAAAACGAAGAAACCAGCTGTGTTATTTTCATCTTAGTATGACATGTGTAAGGCGTCTTATTGAAAAAGAAATGTACCTTGCCTGGATATAGTATATATGTTGCTGGCTTGTAAAACCACACAGTACTTTAGTGGAGAATGCCAAACATTCTGAATGCGTTTTATTTACAAAACAACTTTATGTGGCAAGAGACACAAGCCCGTGACACAATAAAAACTCCAACTCACAAATCTACCATGACAAAAGGTTTTGTATACGTAGCAGATTTTTGACAAATAGTAATGAATCTTTTTCGAAATTAATATTTTAACGAAGACCTCCAATGGTCATTAACTTTGTTAAGTTAATTAGAATTAAATTTTTAGTGACCGTCAATCAATGAATGTTTTAGTGGATGGTTAGTGAGGATCGGTCAATAATACAAATTTTAGCTATTTTGCGTCGACGTTTCGACAATATTTATTGTCATCTTCAGGACAACTGTTGCTGACGCCAAACACACAACTGTGATGTCCTGAAGATGACAATAAATATTGTCGAAACGTCGCGTCGACGCAAAATAGCTAAAATTTGTATTATTGACCGATCCTCACTAACCATCCACTAAAACATTAATTAGAATTGTTGAGTTCTGTTTTCGTAGGAGCCAAATGTAATTACGGACTACAAAAAGTTTAATTAATAGTTTTTGTTGTTTCGTGTATTTTTGTAGACCATTAATGTTGCAATAAAACCAATACTAATTATTTTCCTTGTCGTTGGTCTTCGTTATTTTCTCCTATTCCTTTTATTTCAGCTTCCTATTTTCTTTTACTTCTACACTTTTCTTTGTGGTTAACAACAATTCCGATGTCTATGTTTACTGTGTCTCTTCTTGTACTCACTGAGTTTCTTCATCTGCTTCTTAGGCGACCACATTCCAGAGGCACCATTGGATGAACATTGATGGCATTCTTCTTTAATAATTTAGTATTCATTAGCGTAGTGTTTTTATTACTTTCATATATTATTTTTTACACGAACAGGTTAGCCGTGGACCACGCGAATATCATTTCCTTTTCTTCTCCTGCCAGAAGGCCCTCATTTGCACACTATGGACCGCCTTCCTTTCCACTGTCCACCCCTTCTTCATCTTCTTCTCACCGCAGAGAACCTCAAGATTTAAAAGTTTGTTTCTGTATGTATTTTTATCAACACAATCTTTCTAAGGGATACCCAGTTTCATCATTTCCTCCTTGAGTTGTTTGGTGTATTCCTTCAGACTGGAAATTTGACAAATATAGATGAAAATTGGTTTATTTAATCTGGACCGACCCATTCAAACAATATGTCCAAGGAATCTCAGTCTTTTCCTTCGGAAAGCCGATTCCAGATCTTCCAAATCCCTGTACAGCTCTTCTTTGGGTGTATGCCAAAACCCAAATTCGTTTTCTTAAGAATTCTTAGTTCAGTTTTAAGAAGAGGTGCTATATTTTGAATGCACATGGTTTCACTCCATACATGATCACCGGCCTGATCTTAGTGTTATAATGGCGGACTTTTGCACTTTTGGAAAGTTTTTCCTTTCCGTACATTTCTCAGGGTTAAGTAAGGCCTTTGCTAATTTGAGTTTCCTTATCTTAAAGGATTCTTTGTCTCAGGCGTTTCGGGATATGTTTTCCCCAAGATATTTAAAATTGTTAGTATATGTTATATATTTATACGTAGTGTCCAGGTCATTGTTCGGGAATTTAAATAGGGTGGTCATAATTTCCGTTTTAGCAAAGGAGATTTGGAGGCCAGTTTTCTCGGCTATCTCTTTGAGATCTTGAACTTGCTTTCTTGCTTATGCTTCTGCATATAATGTTTTAAATAAATATTTTTATTTTTTTATGTTATGTGTATTTAAATAATGTTTTACTTTATAAATTTTGCATTCATATTATTTAATAAATTCTAACAAGATATTAGGTTTGCCTTAGGTTTGCAGACAAGTAGTGAATGCAGAGGGTACAGAATGTCTGCAAATGATCCTTAACACAACGGATGAAGTAATGCAGAACGAAGATATGTACAGATTAATAAAGCAAAGACAAAAGTTCTAGTATGCAAGGTTCAAAATGTAGAGAATCCAGTCAAAGCAAGTCTTCAAGAAAGTAAGTATACTTCATCATCATCATCATCATCACCAGTCCAAGGACTAGGCCTTAGACCTGTTCCGGAACCCATCTTCTCCTCGGTCTACCGGCATCTCTCTTCCCAGTATGGTGATAACCCAAGACAAGCACGTGTAGACGAATATCACACATGCGATTCAAGTGTTCACACCATCTCCTTCTGTGGTCTTCAATCATCTGGTGCAATGATACAATGTTTAAATCGCGTCTAATATCCTCGTTCCTTCTCCGATCCAAGAGAGAACAACCTTGCGTCCCACTTAGAAATTTCATTTCGGCTGCCTGAATCGTCTGCACGTCCCTTTTACCAAGTGTCCATGTCTCACTAGCATACAGGAATGTGGGGACGGGCACAGTTTTATAAAATTTCATTAGTGTCAAAGTTTCATTTGCCCTAAATCAAAGTCCTTGGTAAAGATTGAGGATTTTACAGCAAACCAGTAACCTGCTTAAGTAAACATATATGTACTTACAGAACTTATACGAGCCTCGGAAATCGGATGGAAATACCGCAAAGTGACCAAACCTAACGCAAAATGAGAAATGCAAATAATGTGCTTTAAAAAGGAAAAGAGCTGAGCTATCTGGGAAGCAAAATTACAAGTGCTGAGGGCAAAGCTGTAAGAAAATTATAAGTAGAAATATTCAGACAAAATAGCATTTCATAAAAACAAATATCTGCTTATATTAAAAACCACATTCTAAGATAACATAACCTATCGTTCTGTATCGCGTTGTTAGTAAGGCGTCGTATAAGAGCCAACTGGTTAAATGTGCCTTTCTTGATTAGCTTACTGTTTTTACTTCTGTTTTTTATTATTCATTGGTATTTGAAAGCCTTAACACATTGTGTTAGTGAGGCGTGTGTTACGTTTTAGCCTTGTTTTTACATGTTTCAGAGGTCTCCTGTGAACCCCTCAATACATATAGGAATTAAGTGATTATTGTTCAATAAACAATACACATTCACTTTTACATTGATATATTAAACATGTAGACTATATAAACAGACAATATGTAGAATAAGCATATAAGCATAAATATAGCTACAAATTGTGCTGTTTTTACTCCCAAAAAAAATTTGACACGAATCTAAAAAATCTAAAAACTTAAATTATAATTTTAAATAATTGTTTTTACTTCCATATTCCTTAAGGAATGGAAGTATGGTGATGGCAAAAAAAATCGTGTTCGAGATTATTGCAGATTCTGATTGTACTACACTCAAAACATGAAAAAAAGTCGTTTTCCGAAAAGTGTCTGTGTGTGTGTGTCTGTCTGTGTGTCTGTGTGTCTGTAGATTTTTTTCTATGGCAAACGATAACTGCCGCAAATTCAAACAAAATCAAATAATTTTTTGCATACAGCCCTGATTTATAGAGGACTCGCGACCTATTGTTTTTGGTGAAGATCGGTTGGGGGAAAGGGGTAGTTTACCTGCAACGGTTTTTTTTATCAAGGGAAATTTTTTTTTTTGGCAAATGATAACAGCCGCAAATTCAAACAGAATCAAATAATGTTTCGCATACAGCCCTGAATTGTAGAGTTCTCAAGACCTATTGTTTTTGGTGAAGATCGGTTAAGGGAAAGGGGTAGTTTACCGGTAACGTTTTATGTTTTAACAAGGGTATTTCCTATGGCAAACGATAACAGCCGCAAATTCAAACAGAATCAAAATATTATTTGCATACAGCCCTAAATTGTAGAGTTCTCAAGACCTATTGTTTTTGGTGAAGATCGGTTGAGGGGAAGGGGTAGTTTACCTGCAACGTTTTTTATCAAGCGTATTTTATATGGCAAACGATAACTGCCGCAAATTCAAACAGAATCAAATAATTTTGTGCATACAGCCCTGATTTGTAGAGTACTCGGGACCTATTGTTTTTGGTGAAGATCGGTTGAGGAGAAGGGGTAGTTTACCTGCAACGGTTTTTTATCAAGGGAAATTTTTTTTTTGGCAAACGATAACAGCCGCAAATTCAAACAGAATCAAATAATGTTTCGCATACAGCCCTGAATTGTAGAGTTCTCAATACCTATTGATGTTAGTAAAGATCGGTTGAGGGAAAGGGGTAGTTTACCTGCAACGGTTTTTTTGTATCAAGGGAAATTTTTTTTGCAAACGATAACGGCCGCAAATTCAAACAGAATCAAATAATGTTTCGCAGACAGCCCTGAATTATAGAGTTCTCAAGATCTGTTGTTTTTGGTGAAGATCGGTTGAGGGAAAGGGGTAGTTTACCTGTAACGTTTTATGTTTTAACAAGGGTATTTCCTATGGCAAACGATAACAGCCGCAAATTCAAACAGAATCAAAAGATTATTTGCATACAGCCCTAAATTGTAGAGTTCTCAAGACCTGTTGTTTTTGGTGAAGATCGGTTAAGGGAAAGGGGTAGTTTACCTACAACGTTTTTTTAACAAGGGTATTTTCTATGGCAAACGATAACAGCCGCAAATTCAAACAGAATCAAATAATTTTCTGCATACAGCCCTGATTTGTAGAGTACTCAAAACCTATTGTTTTTGGTGAAGATCGGTTAAGGGGAAGGGGTAGTTTACCTGCAATGTTTTTTATCAAGCGTATTTTCTATGGCAAACGATAACTGCCGCAAATTCAAACAGAATCAAATAATTTTGTGCATACGTCCCTGAATTGTAGAGGTCTCAAGGATTTTCGATTTTGGTGAAGATCGGTTAAGGGGAAGGGGTAGTTTACCTGCAACCTTTTATGTTTTAACAAGAGTAAAGTACTTGAAAATTTATTTAAACTTTTTGAAACAATGGTAATTGTTAAAAATAAAATAATTTTGTTGCCAGGCAATAAAATTATAATTTTTTCATTTTAATGTAATATAATATTTTTCATTTAATACAGCAATAAAAAGGCAGGTAAGACACAGCCTGGCTGTTTGGCTGAAAATGATTTTAAAAATAAATCTTAGAATATGGAAGTCATGTATGGTTCTCCATACCGATATTTATGTATACAGTCGGTTTTTCATTTTTTTTTCTATTTATATCGGCTATCTGAAGACCACATGCCAATTTCAATTCTTTATTCTTTGTTCTTTTCTTTGTGTCAAATATTTTATTATCTTTTCATTTCGTCTCTTCTTCCTGTCTTCAGTCCACTTTGAACCTGCGTTTTTCTCTCTCTTACCCGGGGCTCATTCTATTTTTAACAATTTTGCTTCAAAAACGTCTCATTCAATTGCTTCTGCTGCGTTCATGTTATTTTTTTCTAAGTCCTTTCTGACTTCTTTAATCCAACTTGATGTAGACTTCTTTCTCCACAGATATTTGAAGATCCGTTTTGTTAACCTATTGTCATCCATTCTATATAAAAGTCTAAAAAATACTAGTCTTCTTGTTCTCACTGTTTCAGTATATTTTCTAAACTTTGATATATTTCAGCATTTCTTCTAACTTTCCAACCTTCTGAAGTTTTCGTGGACTTAATTGGACAAGACGGCATTGAAACAATAGGCCCTACTGAAACAATAGGCTATTGTTTCAACACTGAAACAATAGGCCGTACTAGAAAACAAAAGAAAACAATGAGACCATTGTTTCAACACTGAAACATAGACGCCCACTAAAACAATGACACCATTTTTGTTGAGGTAGGTCAAGAGGGCAGCTGTTTCGTGCGTCACTAGTGACGTCATGATCAGCTGATCGTGACGTCATCCCCTTCCACCACCGCCCGGCCACCACTGTTTCCGTATTCTCCCCAACATACTACTTTAGTTGTTCCTGTTTAAGTTGTTTCTTTTGTCTGATCCAAAGGACCCATGACTCAACACACATACACAACATCACATTACTGAAACCTATTTATAATTATTATATTTTATTTTATATGTATGACTTTGACTGTACAACTTTAATTTTTTTATTAACCCTGAGAAAGAGTTTTCATGTTATCAAACCTAAAGGTGTTACTAACTGAAGAGCGAATAAGAGTTTAATTGTTTATTCACATTATTTTAAAAATAACAAATTATTCCATCACATTTATTACAAAATTTGACTTCCAACAACGTGAGGCGTATTTATTATTCATTCATCACATTATTTTAAAATAATACCACGTTACATAACAATATGCACTTTATATTGTAAATGTCTTTAGTTATACCATATGCTCTTTCCATCTTATGCATCCTTTCTTCTATAGAAGATATTTCTAAACCATTCTCTTGAATTACTTCTTCTAGATATTTAAATTTTCTAACCCTCTCTATTCGACCATATCTGTTAGTAGGAATTTTAGCGCATTGTTATGTTCGTGAGAAATTTGTTTTTTTTTCTGCAGAAATTGTTAAGCTTTCTCTACTGGCTATGTCCTCTAAAATATTAACTTGTGTTACTGCAAATGTCAGATGTTTATAAAGTATAGCAAAGTCATCTGCGAATGCCAAACAGTTTATTTCAATACGTTTGTTACTACCCCTATTTTATTACTGTTGTAATCAAAATTCTGTTAATGCATACAATATTGCAAACAGCTCAAGGTACTTCGTGTGCTCACTTATGAGTGTTCGTGGCAGACTTACGGCCGCTTGAAAATACGCGCGCGCGTGCGTGTGCGTGCGTGCGCGCGCGATGGGGCGTAAGTGACTCTGTGTGTCTTTCAGCAAACACGTTTCTCAGACAAATTCCCGTGTAGTCTTACTCGGAACAGCTTTTACTGCTTTCAGATCGCATTACAGGAACCTTCCAGTGGCAATGTGTCTCGCGTGAAGTACGGTACAGCCGTCCCTGAGGATAGCTGCCGCTTCCGCATCCCGATAACGAGAATAATATACACTAAGCTGGGACAGTAATTTATTCAGACCTGGCTAGTCAACTCATACTGGTCTGCTCTTTCTCTCTACTCTCTCTCTGTCTCTTTCTCTCTTTGTCTGTCTGTCTGTCTGGCTGCCCCTCTCTCACTCTCTCTCTCTCTGTCGTTCTTTCTTTCTTTCTCTCTACCACTGTGATGTCTTTCTTTTCTCTCTTATTTTTATCACTGTGCCTGTCTAAAAAACAAAAAACATCACGTCTGTATAACATTCAACAAGTACAAATTATTCACCGCGTTTCTAAAAAAAACCAAAGAACCGCATACGTCTAGAGAGACAAAGTGTATACCAAATAAAGTGCAAAAACTGCAACCAAATTTACGTGGGCCACTGCTCTGGCAGGAACATCCGTCAACGAGTCCTCAAACATAAACTGTCAGTATCAAAACAAGATGACAACATAACCCCGAAAAAAAAACACGCGTCCAAGAAACCTGACAAAGATTCAATTAAAGGAAGACTAAAGTCAGAATATTACGATAATATTGCAGGAAGCGGTCAATGACACAATTTAATGCACTAAATTAGCGACAGATTGGAAATTCTAAACTGAATGTTCGGAGAACAACAGACAATAAAATGCCCTAACACACTTATCCCTACCGTGCCGTAACGCACTGCTCATACGGCAACAACCCCAACGTGTCAGATACTACTTGTGTACTTTATGGTGGCCGGCAACCTTGGTGAAAGTAATGTGCCCTATTTGTTGTCAGTGTAACGGCAAGTATCACTGAGCGCGTAAGTGTTGATGCGTTTTCAAAAACATTTACCGTGTAGGCCTGTATTTTATTTAATTATTTAGTTTGTATCGTTACTAGTGTTTAGTTTGGGACTGTGATGTGTGCTAAATAATCAAATTACATTTTAAATTTCATTTAATATTGTCTGTGGTTGTGTTTTCAGACATCACGTTTTATTAAACTAAATTTTATTTTGTTTAAAATATTGGTACTTTTACACTACATTTTATTTCATTACGTAATAAGAAAAAATGCCTCCTATTAAACAGAAGTTAGGTAAAAAGATTGTGCATAGCCAAGCTCAGGAAGTCATTTCTAATTTGCGTAAATTTATGGAAGGTGTAAAGAATGGAATTAGTATTCCACTAAAAAAGGTTCAAAAACGAATAGCGTCAGCAACAGGATTTCTGAAAGAACGATCCGCCGTATTACAGTAGTAAGTACAATAGTTTGTATAATTTTGTATTAAATGCAAAAATAATTAATGGACTCGATTTTATGTGGTATTTTATTTAAAGTATGGATATTTTTATGCTTGGTTACGTATATTTTACCCATTTTTTTCGTTTAGGTTATATTTTAGCAGCACTTACATAAAGCATATTTCTTATCATTTTAGATTACCTATTTCTCTATTGTATTAGTATTTATATGTTGCTTGTTTTATACTAGTAATTATTTATTATTTACAATGTGTAACAAATAACTTTGTTGTGGTATTACAAATACATATTTGATACAATTTCGAGTAATACTGAGCAAAATTACAAATAGTAGTTAGTTGAATAAAATCCGGAAATGTCAACAATGTGTAAAACCACGAGTTGTAATAATTAAATAGTTAAGGGGCCCATGAAGCCGGCTGTAGCAACAGTAAGGCGGACGTTTTTGCGATGAAGTGTTACACCTGAGGACAGTGAGTCTCCCTAATACCCCCACTTTTCGCGCAGCTATGGAGCGGCCACCGTAAAGTAACGTGATTGTATATCAAGATATATCCACCCCAAAGCTTTGTAAGCAAATCAAGAATAGTGCACGTTGAAAATGTCCGGGATTTCGGGTATAAACCTCGGTACTCTGAACATTTCATACACGATGTACCCGAAAACCAGCTACAGCGTATATAATAACTGCAACGTTATATAAAATTGTCAAAATTTAAACTCTAAGTGAAACCCCTCTTTCCTTTTTATGCTTTTCTTATTCATTTTATTTTATATTTAAATTTCTATCTCCTTGCTTATTTTTTTTTGAAAGAGAGGCCACAAGTTATTTAGAACTAGGCAAGAGCCTAGAGAAGCCAAAATTGTGCTGGGTCCAGTATGATGAGACTTGCAAATGAAACACTGATCTTGAGATAACAACAACAATATTTATTGTGCTCGGCTTGTACAACATATGAGCCCTTAAGGCAAGATAATTAAGTCTTTTTATTTTTAAATATAATTCCATTAATATGTGCATTGCCAAAAGTGAACAATGAATAATAAACTATTAACATCAATAAGTATTGAATGAATATTAAATATCTGAATAATCATTGACTAGTAAATCGTTGCATGTTACAGAAAGGATAATAATACAATTGTAAAATGGCACACAATCTCGACCTGCAAGTAATCACATTTCCTAACAAGACATAAATATATAGAAATATACACATGCATAATCAATATGACAATGTAACAATCATATAAAACAAACACACACATATAATTAACATCAACAGACATTTACAGATAAGTAACACATCACATGTTCACCCCGGTTATCAGCGTATATAAGTTTCTTGTTGAAACACCCTTAACCCCCTTATTCTGACCAAGTATCCGGCCCCCTTTAATGTTCAATTAATAGGTGACTAAACCCCCCCAAAACCTCAATTAAAATATCCCAAGGAGTGGAGCAGACATGCCCCAAGTTTTAATAAGATAAGTAGTAACTGAATGTTCTATGTAAGCCCTGCGGCCTGCGCACAAATCCCATGCCGATGTTTAATTATCAATTTGAATCACGTCAATGACAATAATGAAGAGTGCCATCACAAGGTTAACATGGATGTCCGGTTGCCTAACTGCATTTTATATTTCCTTTTTACTTTCAAAACAGAATTTGTAAAAATAGTGGAACGTGACCACCATGAATATTGATAACTGATACTGATTAATCTTGTGTGTTTAATGGTTAATTAATTGGTATAGTGAGCAATAAAAATTAACGTTACAAAATTTACTATGGTAAAATACAAACTGTGACAATGGTAAAATTTAAAGTGTACAAATTAGCTAAACAGTGGAACAGAATTTTGTAAAGCGGAATCTAAGTCATGAAGGTATTAAAACCAGCTCACAGTGTTCCAAAAAAACTTAACTACCGGCCGGGTCAGGCATCGGGCGAGATCTAGCAAGATCTGACACATACAGACCTGCAGTGGACGGCTCCTACGGGAGTCGACCACGGGTTAAAACATCTCCCAGATCATTAATGAATAATAAAATACATGAGCCCACATTAACCCAAGATCCATTAAACATAAATATCCCAACGTGGACAGAAACATCTGTCCAGGCATGCTTAAAACAGAAACAGATTTAGATCCAACCCTATTTACCGAACTCCCCTCGACCCGGGTGGTGCGTGACCCTGGCCGAGTTTACACTCTCAGAACGAGATAGACCGTGATAGAGGAGGCGTAAGCCTTACAAATTACAAATAATATATGCCACCCATTGTCCGGAAATAACTGTCCAAACTGGAGCGTCTACACGAGAGTCTCAAAGAGTTTATCGGCCACAAGATTTAGGTTAATATGGTTAAATTTCACCTGGTTAGTAGCGTGGAGTTTGAGGGTTCCGTTGGGTGTATCTAGTCCATGCTTCCGGCTGACACAGCTGACGAAGGTGTTTGAAATTACAGCATCGGAGGCAGTTGTACGGCCGTCCTTCCGGAGCGGGGCAGATTTCCGTCTACATCATAAACCCGGAGGTCACGTAGGCTTCTACCTATCCATAGAAAAACTAGACTAAATCTACTCTGTAGTTGGAAGACGAAAAACTGTTAAATCTACTCTGTCAGCCGGGGACCAGAAAGTGAAGCGCCGAGAGCCAAAGTTGAACTGAGCAAACTGACTCTTGAAAAAACTGTACGTAACAGAGATAGGGCGCGCGCGAGTCGGCCGGCGGAGATGACAAAGTCCGATTAAGCATACCAAAGGACAAATTCCCTCGCGTCGTCAAATACGTAATTATAATCATCCACTATATCGATATAGGAACATCGCCGCGTTTTCCAAAACGCGGCACATAAGTAGAAATTTCTAAATTTTCTATAAACTTGTAAAGTAAACGATAATATTCAGATATAGTTTTGTTTTACTATTTTTTGTTGTGTTAAGTAGGAGCTCATACTTTTCTGTTGTGTCTTCTCAGTTATGAAGATTTTTTTTTAGTTTTCTACTTAAATTTAAATATAAAACTCACAATCTATTAAAGACGGAAAACCTTTATCAGTAAATTGTATGTAATTAATGACTAACCTATTTAACACTCAACAAATTATCACTATGCAACATTTTAAAACTTTTGGTACGATGTTTTAAGACTGTAAGGTGATTTTAAAAGTATTTTTCATGCTGATTTCAAATCTGGTTTATTTTTTCTGTATCACGTAAGGTTTTTATACAATTCAATTTCGAAGTTTTAAAAAATCGAATTTTGTGAACAGGGAAAATTATTATTATTTGATTGTGATTTCAAAATTGTTTATGTTTTAATCCTGCATAAAATCACAACACATGGCGGTGCAGTAGACAATGGTATACACTCACTTTAAAATGTTATAATTACTACGAAAACACAACACATATATGACAATTTAATTCCTCTTTTCGCTGAATTCACTGCTTCAAGATCTTTCTGACGTGGGTTGAAACTTCTCTTCCGTGATTGTCTCCCTTCACCAGTGCCGTCCCTTTTTAGCATAAAACAGTAGTCGGCCATCATGTTGGCATTCCACCTTCCCTGGTATCTCTTTTCCATGTCCTTGATATCCTGGTGGAAACGTTTGCCTTGTTCTCCACTGACATCGCCGAGGTTCGCAGGGAAAAAGTCAACATGTGAGTGTAAGAAGTGAAGCTTTACACTCATGTTACATCCTAATTTCATGAAACTCTGCAACATTGTTTTAACCATGGTTTTGTACTCTGGATGTTTGTGGTTGCCCAAAAAGTTGACAACAACTTCTTTAAACGAAACCCAGGCCCTTTTTTCCACTGGATTCATTGTACTTTCAAACAAATTGTCTTTCATTAACTTTCTTATCTGCGGTCCCACGAAGATCCCTTCTTTAAGTTTCTCATAAGATACTTTCGGAAATCTTGTTACCAAGTACTGGAAACAGTCACCATCTTTTGGAAGAGCTTTAGTGAACTGTTTCATTAATCCGAGTTTGATGTGCAGGGAGGTAATAGTATCTTGCTTCGTTGAACAAGTGGTACATTTATTATGTTCTGTGAACCGGGTTGGAGGGTTTTTCTTTTGGGCCAGTCTGTCTTCTTCCAATGTTTGTCTCTGGCTCGACTATCCCATTCACAAATGAAACAAGGCATTTTTGTGTAGCCGGATTGTTGACCAAGTAACACACCTACTACTTTTAAATCCCCACAAATTGTCCAAGAAAGTTTTTCATAATTCACGTATTTTAGCAGAGCTTTGAGATTTACATACGTCTCCTTGAGATGAACTGAATGTGCAATGGGTACTGAACCAAACAAATTTCCATTGTGTAAAAGTACACCTTTGAGGCTAGTTTTGGACGACTCTATAAATAACCTCCACTCACTTGGATTGTAAGTGACGTTAAAGAAATTCAATAAACCCTCAATATCACAACAATAAACCAATGAGTCTTCTTCTTTAAAGAATTTCATTAATTCCTTCTCTCTGGACCTACACCAAGAGAACGTAACTCCGGGTAGTAAAAGATTTTTTGCATTCAATCTTGACCCAAGCAATTGGGCGGCATCTTTTGTCAGGTTCAAGTCACGAGTAATATCATTAAGTTCATTTTGACTGAATTATTTTTGGTGCAGAATCTTCTTCCGGGTTGTAATCATCAGCATTACCGCTTTCATTTTCTGAGCTGCTCGCTAGTGGCACATCTTCAAGAACGGGAGGTGGAACTGGGATAGGGAGAGAATTACAATGCGTAACTCCGATCCGTAATTCGGTCGTAAGGCCGAATGAATGTTCGGATATTATATATCCTTTTTACTTTTTGCGTTATGACCTTGAATTTTAACCATACAAAAATAGCAATCGTTAACATGATTTTGTGGCTCCCTCCAAACCATTGGGATTACAAAAGGCATTGATTTTTTGCACCATTTTTCCACAGTCTCAGTCCTTCAACACATGTATGACATACCTTGTGTAGTGCCCAGCTTTTGTCTTCATCACCAAGCCTTATGCCAAAGTACGCGTAATACACGTTTCTCACAAAACTATTAATGTCCTGTCTTTGCTTACCAATTACGTAGCTACCACAAATATAACAGAACACGTTTTGGGTTATTCAAACACTTCCGGGAACTCATTTCTACAGAAAGTTCACAAACTATATATGACAGCACAAATATAACCTCACAGCACTATAGCATGTAAACAATGAACTACTGTTTCCCGCCTAACAGCCAGCTGGGTGTAACAAGTGTGGCCAACTAATCCCTCCCCCACAATAAAATTTCCCCTTGTAAAACTTACGTGTAAATAAAAGATGAGTTCATCTGATTTGCAAAAAAACTGTACGTGATAGAAAGAAACGGATTGCAGATCTGGAATCAGCGCAAAAAAATGCTTTAGGAACACCCAAGACTAGAGAAACATAGAAAATCATATTGCATAGTGTTATCAGCCGTTTTTTAAGGTTCATAAAATTCGCAGTTTGGAAGAAAAATTTCAGTTATGCATTCCATTTTTACTCTAAAAAGAAAACAAAGGATAGCCGTTAAAGCCCGAAGGATAGCAATTCTATGTTAACCACGGTAATACGCGTATATAGTTTCTGTACCAGTTTATCCTCTTTTACTAATCGTCTACTCTATATTTTCTTGTCTTGTACAACGTAATTTCAGTGACATTAAAAGCTACAATTAAGGTATTCAAGTCAGAAATTTTGAATACCTGGGCTACAGTGTGTTTTATAGTACAAGCAACGACGTTGTGAATAAGTTGCATAAGTTCAACCTTATGTGCGGGCCCCAGGCCCGCGCCGTACATAAGAGCAAAGTCGTGCGGTGCACGACGGCGCCGAGGTGGCGGGGGCGCCGAAAGGCCTCAAAACCCAAAAGTAAAAAAAGTAATATACCTACCTAACAAACAAAAAATCATTCGTCAAAACAAAATTTAGAATGATAAAAAACAAAAAAGAATTGCAAGCTATTACAGTGTTCTTTTTTAGTTAGTTATTTGTTATTTATTACTTAGGAAATACACTTATTCGCCAAACCTCAGCGAAACGCACCTACAAATGGGAAGCTATTGTTTGTGTCGCGCACCCACCTATCAACGCGCAGTGCGCGAACCGAGGCGATATTACCGGGGGAATAAGGAGAAATTCAAGATAAAGAACTACGTGTTTATGTCTGAAGAATGCCGTAATGAATACAATTCTCAGAATGAATTGAATTCTGTTTACGTTTGCGACCGTAGCCTGCTAAGCCAGCCTCTACTCTCTAACCTTTAAGCAAATCGCGTCCAGTATGAACGTACCCTGGGCGCTACATCGGTCGCGACTTTATTGGTTGCCCAATGCCCAATAATAAACTAAACGTCAAACGTGAAAAGGTGCATGAGTGGAAAGATATTTTTTTTGAAACCTTATTTTTTTTGTAGTTTTACAGACTTTATAGTGGTGTGTTTTGTGTTCTGAAAATCTTTTATTCATTAAGGTGAGTTCAACTACAATTTATTTTTTATTTTAGATTTAAGTATTAAAAGGCAAAAACTTTCATCTCAAAAGTCATTTTGTTATTATTGACATTTTTTGTTTGATTATGTAAACATCATTGTTGATTGACGCAAGTTCATTAATCGATAAGCACTAATAACAATATTTTTAACAATTTTCATAAGTTTTAATTTTTATAAATTTTGAAATAAGTATAATAAGTTGATACAATACTTTCCGAGTTTGAGACGTTGAAACATTTCCATAAACAATTGAGAGGCGTTTTACGTACATTTTTTATATACGTACTTAATAGAAACAAATAATTCCACGTTCATGTTAAGTAGAATTTGCGTATATTAGCTCCAAATTATGTTTAAAACACATAAACGTATGTCAAAACAAATATTTTGTAAATAGTTGTAACCTTTATAATTTTAAATATTAACTAACTTTAAGTATTAACTTTTGTTAAGTTTTCTTAACGTTGTTCGATGTATCACTAAATTTATTACAAGACTATATGAAAAAATCATTTTTGGAAAAATTGTAGATTTGCAAAGAAAATTTTGCAAAAACACCTCTCAATTTATCATTTTGTTTACTTATGTATTAATTTTTTTACAGTCTATAGGATGTCAGAAAAAAAGAAGAACACCATTGTCAGGACACCAAAATTTGTTGAAGAAAATAAGAAGAGAAGATAAGAAGAACTAGAAAAACACGTCAAAATTACGCAGTTTTTTTCAAAACCCGAATCTACTTTGCCAAACATTAATGACAAAAATGATACAGCTGAACCACAACATTCTGAACCTGTACATCTTCTGGAAGGCATACCATCAACTTCTTCAAGTCCCGCTGATAATGAGGAATCAACACCTTCAAAAATTACCACAACAGAAAATATAAGTGAACTTTCCAAAGATGCTGCAATGTGGCAAAAAAAATTAAGTCCGAATAATATTCAAGAATTAGTAGAACGTGGCCCTACTAATTATCAAAACAAAAAGGATCTTTATCCGAGAGATAGTTCGGGGCGTAAGTTTTCCAATAATTATTTCTTTAGAATTCTACCGAACAAAGAAAAAATTGAGCGTTTTTGGCTGTTGTATTCCGAAACAAAAAATTCGCTTTAATGCTTCTGTTGCAAAGTTTTTAATGATAGCGATTTGAAATCTGTTCGCCTTAGTGATGAATCTGGTTACAACGACTGGCAGCATTTATGTGAACATTTAAATATTCATGAAAAGAGCAAGTTACATATCGAAAATGTTCTAAAATTGCTAGATCTTTCCAACCGTTTTAATAAAAATCAAATAATTGATTCTGAAACCCAAATGTAATAAACAGAGAAACTAAATACTGGCACTCTGTTATAGAAAGAATTTTCTACGTGATTCAGTTTTTAGGTGAGCAGAATTTAGCTTTTCGAGGAAGTAGTAACAAGTTGTTTGAGAAAAGTAATGGTAACTTTTTAAAATGCATAGAAATGATTTCTAAATTCGACCCGATTATGTCAGAACATACAAAACGGTCTCAAAGAAAAGATTACAAACAGTATCTCGGGGATAAAATACAAAATGAAGTAATCAATTTGATGGGCGAAAACATCAAATCCAAAATTTTAGAACTAACTAAGAAGGCAAAATATTTTTCATTATTATTAGACTGTACTCCTGACTCTAGTCATCAAGAACTAATTTCAGTTTGTATAAGATTTGTTAACTTAAAAAGCACAGGAATTATTATAGAAGAACATTTTTTATTATTTTGTCCTATAGATGATCCGTCAGGCGAGGGTTTGACTAAATTTCTTTTATCGACGTTAGAGAAAGAAGGCTTAAATATCAACGATTTGCGGGGTCAGGGTTACGACAATGGGGCAAATATGCGTGGTAGGCATAATGGCCTACAAAAAAAATTTTGGATTTGAATCCGCGAGCTTTCTTTGTTCCTTGCTGCAATCATAGCCTATATTTAGTCGTTAATGATGCCGCAAAATCAAATACTTTGAGCATCAATTTTTTTCTTTAGTTGAACTGTTTGTATTTTTTTCAGCTTCTACTAAACGATGGTCAATTCTGAAATCTAATGTTACAAATTTAACTTTAAAACCTTCATCGGATACTCGATGCTCTAGTAGAATAGATGCAATAACTCCTTTAAAGTATGAACTTGGAGAGGCATACGATGCTCTGTTTGAAATAAGCGAAGGAAGTTTTGAAAATAAAGTAAAGAATTTGGCTGCATCGTTGGCCAAAAATTGCAAAATTTTGAGTTCATTTGCGTGCTTATTTTGTGGTATAATATTTTAAGTAAAATTGACATTGTTAGTAAAATTATTCAAAAACCGAACTTTGATGTTGCTCAGTGTTGTACTCATTTAAATAATCTGAAGAAATTTTTGAAAGCTTATCGCTCCGATGAAGGTTTTAATGCTCTATTGATTGATGCTAAAGAAATAGCATCCAGCTTAGACATATAACCTAAATTCATAAAACAAAGAGGCTTAAAACCGCGCAAAGTAAAAAAACAGTTTGACTATGAATGTGACGATGAACCGATGTACGACGAAACTTTAAAGTTCAAAGTTGATTGTTTTTTTAATGCTCTAGACGTAATCATCACATCAGTGGATGAACGATTCCGGATTCTTTCTTCTTATTCTAATAATTTCGCGTTTTTATGGAATATTGATAAATTTAAAAATTATTCTGAAAAAGAACAACTAGAATTATGTCAAAAAGTTGAAAATGTATTAAACGACGAAACTCGCAATGAACGAGATATAATTGCTGTAGAACTTGTTAAAGAATTGGAATATTTACAAAATTTTGATGAAAAAGTTATTACGTCTCCAGAAGAAATTTTAAATTATATAACAATTAACAACTTAGTGGATTCTTTCCCTAATACGAGCATAATACTTCGTATTTTATTAACAATGCCGGTTTCTGTTGCTACCGCAGAACGTTCTTTTTCAAAACTCAAAATAATAAAAAATTATTTAAGATCGACCATGGGGCAAAACCGACTAAGTAATCTTGCTATCATCTCAATAGAATCGGATCTATTAAAAGAATTAAGACACCCAAGATTTAATTAAATAATTTGCAAAAACCAAAGCACGAAAAGCTCAATTCACTTAGTTAAAATAATAATACGAGTTATAACTGGACATTAACCTTTATCTTTAAAAGATGACGTATTGCATTGTCAATATAACAGATTGTTTTTATTTGTTGATCAGTTTTGTTCTATATGATGCATTGTATGTAAACAAATATATCTAATGTTTCAAATATATTTTTATTTCTGTGTATAAATGTATAATTACATACCTCAATGAGAAAATACTTGTTCGGTACCAGTTTAGTAAGTGCCTGTTGTAAAATATAAAAATAAAAATAAATTCATGAAAATACTTTTTAAAATTATTTTTGGATAGTTGATAATACTTAACATGTACCTTTACCCATATATTAGCGTTATAAAAATTGTAGGCGATATATACAAAATTGCACAAGGGCGTCAACAGTGCTAGGCGCGGGCATGGCGGGACCATTAGGCGAACCCTTAAGTTAGCAAGTAAAGAAACGCGCCTAAGGTTCTACAAGGTGATGGCCCTTCCCACACTTCTTTATGGGTCTTAGAATTGAACTTTAACGAAAGGCCAGGCCAGTCGTGTCCAAGCGGCAGAAATGAGATTTCTTAACCACTTAAACACTCTCCATGATCGTAGAAGAAACACAGACATACGGCAGGAACTGAATATTATGAGTATACTCGACAGGATCGCCCAGTATCGGCTGAATTGGTTGGATCATCTTTGCCGAATTAATGACTGCCGCATCCCTTAACAATTATGGAAGGCAAAGGGACGGAGATGTTCAGGACGTCCGAGAAAGTGCTAGAATGACTTTGCCTGTGTGAGACCGGAACAAACCATCCTTGGTTTAGTCCCTGCAGATAATGATGATGATTAAAAGCTACAAAATTGACACAGACTATGCACATTATTGTTTAATTTGTTTGAGTTAAGTGATTTACTTTAGTTACTCTAAAAATCGATACAATTTAATACTAGGTCCAATGATCACCAGGAACCGTCAAAGTTGTAATGAAATATATTTTTAAAATACAGAAAACGCAATATTATGGTGCTTACGTCGAATACTTTCTTTCTATTGGACCAGAAAATTATTTGCCTGAGTAATTCGGTGTGCATGTGCTAACTGCTCTAAACGAAAAGCAAACTGGTATAGAATTTCAAATATTTAAGAGGACTATAAATCGATGAGATAACACGTTGTTCAAACGTGGCAACGCTGTAAACTATTTGCTCACAGCGACTTGTGTTATTTACTCGCTAAACCGCAGACCTGTGGTGTACGGCAAGCTTTGCGTGTGACGCTGCAACAATTGTCTAACGTCAACAGACTGCCACAGCCACATAAATAACAGAAGCAGTCAAAGAGTCGTTGTTTCGCAAACTGCACAGAAAACTTTTTATACAGTGGTACAGGTTCAGACTATCTCTCCGATGGCAACAAACTTTACTTATTTTAATTAGTGTCGTTTGTCCTCTGCGTTTTTTAAGTTATAAAAAAGTTTAGAAAATTTCAATTAAATTTCATTGTTACTCTTTGTATAATTCTTTCAGAGTTTGTAGCATTACAGGTTAAAGGCAAGCAAAGGTATTCCGTTACCACGGTGCGATACTGAATTTACATGTTACGTCTGAAACATAGAGTAGTGTCTGCTATAAGCTTTATTCATAAGTCTAATAACGGAAGCTTTATTATATGTTTCTTAGAAAAAAGAACGCTCTGTGGTACCATTCTAAGTTTCTACAATTTTATTGCCCTTTTCTTCTTCTTCTCACATTAAGTGCAAGAATATTAAGAAGATGCAGGAGCAGACGAGCAGTAGGAGGGACAAAAGTATTATTCTTCTCGTCTTCAAGAATTAGGTTATATAAGCCTGCTTATATAAACTTGTAAAACTGAAAAGAAATTATATGTTTGATTTGTTTTGGAATTTCATCTTTATGTGTCAAAAATAAAGATTATTATTTTTTAAGAATTTTGTTTCCTGTTGAATCCAAGTTCAGATGGGTCCAACTCTTAGGGAATCCTTACATGTTTCTTTAAATTTTGTATAGTCATTACACAATAGAAATAGAAAAATTTTTATTTGTGACATAATGTCGCCCATAAGAGGATTTGAGAAGCCCGTTACACTATAAACATAAGATTAGTGAGTCGTCAGTGCAGACAGAAACCCTGTACCAACTCGGATGTTTACCTGTAGTTTCTGTGTGGTGCGTTGGAAAGTGCCAGCAGGCGGTTTACGAGGATAGAGGGACGCTTCGTGTTTCTGGAGGCTGCTGTGGACTCCACGGAGCAACGGGTATTGGCGTTCTTAGCGTATTTGTGGTTTAAATTGGATGAGAAGGAATCGAGGACAAGGAATAGGGTATTCATAGCGTACAGTAACCTGTTGTTGGTCCAAATTCCGGGGGGGGGGTGGCGGTATATTATTCTGCGAGCTCGCTGCCGCTTGCCGCTCTGTGTAGCAAACGTTTACATTATGCTAAACACTGTTACGGCGGTGTCACTGATCGTCGTATAGTACAGTGGAAAACACGATACTGACACCAATGAAATCACTAATTACCAGGTTTCATTAATCACAATTAATAATTTGTAATCACAAAGGTAGTCCCTTACAACAATTCAAGATAAATTTGCACGCACGCAATTAATTAATGTACACAAGCTAATTAATTCCCTTGTGACGTCATACAGTAGTGAAGCTTGGACACTTATGACATTGACATTGATCCAATGACATTGGACATTGATGAGCAGCTGCTGAAAATATTCTAAGGAAAAATTGCAAGGAAAAACGTATGGGGAAATTTGAGATGTTTCTTGGCGAATAACTACGAACCACAGGTTGAGACAGATCACAGAAATGAAGATGCATACGATTCAAAAAAGCAAACCAAGACTCCCATGTTTGGGTCACACGTAATGAACGGATCCATCGTTAATAGATTGATCGAATGAATTGAAAATTTTAAAAATATACGGCGAGAAAGACGAGTAAATGGTGGGATTGATGATGGGTAGAATGATTTGAAAGCGGTCGTGGTGACGAACTGGATGAGATTGACATCCTGCAATAAGAAAGCAAATTGTAATGGAGTTAATGTCAAGTAATAGAGTTCGGCACTAAACATAGCACAGTACTTCATACAACATAACTTCATAACATAACTTCTCACAATATTTCGACAACAACTCGATCCGCACTAAAGAAATCGCTCATCGTGACTGACTGACAAAGCCAGCCATTGTCCCTTTTATATGTAGCACAGGTGGTAGAGAGAAATTTTCCATCCTTACTGCACGCCAGCCGAATGCGTTTCTCAAGCTTTCTTGAACACTCTGCAACGTACTTTAATGCGGGGCTTGATTCAGGCTACACCTGCTGGACAGGTGGAGGACGCTCTCGGCTGTTCGAGAGGTTCTCGTTACAATACTTTACTTTTAACGCATCTGTTGTATTCTGTATACTATCGCATACTCTGGATGAATTTCGTGCCAGGATGCGATGGATACAAAGCGGAAATGTTAGTCAAAAGTCTGCTTTTAAACTGAGAGTGTAGACAGGGTGCTATGCTAATATTGCAATTTAATTAAATTCCACAAAGTGACATTACAGCTTTACTCTTGCTAATGTCTGTCTCCCGCTACATTAAAAATTTGAGGATTTGTGCATAAAAACTGCATGGTGTAAATGTACTGTTGCGTAATACGGAACGTTCTACAAGTACCTCGGCTATCCCGCCAGAGCCCAGCTGTAATGTGTGTGTGTGTGTGTGTGTGTGTGCGTATATATTGCTGCTATTTTGAAAGGCAATTATCTAAAACTTATCATGCGTCAACAATCGAGGCTATTCCATACCGTACCGGACAGCGAGCTGTGTAGAAAAACACTGTTTCTAGTTCATTCAAGAGCGCCTGTAATATGTGCTTACTTAAAACGTCATCCAAAGTGACAGATTATTCTGGCATCTCAGCGGTGTATAAATATAAGCATCCAGCGTCGTCAGTTTCAGTTTACTTCCGGGCGATTACACAGTACGTATCAAGGTGTGTATTGTGCCGGGATTTGAATTTTCCCGGCGAGATTTGAAAGGTCGTCCCGCCAGCACAACGCTGGGCGAGGCAACGCTGACTTGATCAGCATGCCGTGACCTTGAACGACGACGCGATATAGTTGGTCAGCCGTCTGAACAGCTGATTCCTCGCCGGCCGAAGTTAGGTTAAACAATCTGTAACAAGTCTTTTGTTCTGTATCTTGGTGGGCTAGCAACACAAACAGTTCGTTCCCGTTTCGTCTTTAGCCTTCCGACTGGTCGTTTCAAGGTCTGACGGCGTGGCAAAATACTGTTTCAACTTACTATGAGTGCGTAAATTTATAAAGTGCCTAAGGGTCCTCGCACAGCCGAGAGAAGGTGGAAAAGCGGAGATGATGACAACAACATCCGTCACCATCGGCAGAGCTGTACACTAGAACGCTCTCCATCGCCGTCAGACTTAGAAATGCTCCAGAACACCAAAAAGACAGCTGCCCAGAAGGAGACTAGCAGGAGGTTCGGAACTCACCAGCACCATTACCACACTCATTATCACGGGCTATAACTGGTATCATAAATTCTTCAAAAGTACATGTGGGAGGATTCCATTTATTAAACCTCGACAACAACACTCCACCAGTTTTCAAGCATAAAAGCAAGCATACATATAAACAGTACTTTTTCATAGTTATAATGATTAAAATTTTGTTAGAACAAGTCCTGTGGATATCGATTTCTGATTTATATTATTAACTGTGCTAAAAAGGAATCCACTTGTTATACTGTTTGATTAATTTTTATTTTTAATAATACAGATTGAATATATATATATATATATATATATAGGTTGACATACAAGGCATACATATAAATAGTATTTTCATATTTATAATGATTAAAAAAATGTTAGAACAAGCCATATGGATGTATATTTGTGATTTATATTCTTAACTGTGTTAAAGGGCATCCACTTGTTATACTGCTTGATAAATTTTCATTGTTAGTAATATTGGTAATTGTGATTAAGACAGATTGAATATATATAGATGATAAAATGAGAAACACTAATAAAAAGTTATTACGGTTTAAAATGAGTGTTTTTTTTTTGCAAGTCCTGTCACTCTGGGCTCCAGCACATTTTCGCTCCATCTAGGCCGAGCGTCTAGTTTTTTAATTTTACGTAATTGCCCTAAAATTATTATTGTGCGGGACAGTATTAGTTGGAATTATTATTGGTGTGGAAAAATTAACTTGAATTATTGTGCGAGTATATTCTTGTTGAATAACTTGTTGGTTACAAACTGTTATTTGTGATAAATAAAGCTGGTGATTAGTGATGTAATTAGTCTCGTTATTTTGTTCTCCCCTGTACCATACGACGATCAGTGACTCCGACGTAACAATATGTATACATGAAACCGGTCTTACCTCAGACTGGTCTCTAACTTGTATTGACCCAAAGTACCTTCGGCGCTACGAGCTGACAGAAGGTATAATTCTCTTTTTCTTTTGTAATATCAGCTTGAATTATTAATGCCGCTGCTGTGAATTCGCAAGACACCACGTTTGTGTGTGTGTGTGTGTGTGTGTGTCGTGTTTATCCGTTGGGGATGCGAGAGGAACAGAACATCTTTGGAAACAAAAACAAAAGATGTATTGCCACTAACAGATGTTACATTGTATAGAGGGCATCGGACGCATGGCCAAAACACGGTTTTGTTTGTACGGAAAATGTTATCCGTAATTCAATAAAGTAATGTGAGTTTGCCCAACGCTGAAAAGCTGTTGACAAGCAACGGGAAGGAGAGTGCCTTACTGTGAAAGAAAGTGAATGTATTCACTGTTCCGCTTTACAGTTTCAAAAGAATTTGACTTTTCATATAAAATTAGTATCGGTACTTGCTATGTACAACAAACTGGGTAAATAGATAAAAAATGTTTATGCCAAAGTAATTAGAAGGTTGGTACTTTGGTGCTCGTTTTAGTTTTCTTAACGCTTATGAAAACAAAGTAAATTTAACTAACAAATAAAATTCAATTAAACTTTCTGTAGTCTGTAATTAGATTTCTAACACGAAAACGCTAATTAAAGCAACCGTAGTTTTCTACCGACTAAAGCAACGTTGTCACAACAATTTCGTCGCAATTTGAAGAATGTTACTGCCTTTTCTGTGTCAAATATTCGGTGGCTGTGGCAAGCGATAGACAACGCCAGACATGTTGCGACGTTACGGATCTGTGCCGTGTGCAACATTAACCTCTAAGTAGATGTCTGTAATTCTATAGTAGCAAAGGGCTGCGGTTTCACTGAGCACATAACAAAACTCGAGTTCCACAAAACCACGCTATCAGGAAATAGTTTGCAGTTGGCCACAGTTGCAAATATATTATGTCAACAATATAGTAAAACCTTTGATTGTGTTTTGTCCGCCTAAATTTAAACGTTTAGTTAGTCACGGGAAAGTTAATGAATTGTGTTTCAAACGTTTCCTTTTAATTTGTTTTTTGTAACCAAAAGATATTTTAATTAAATTGTTAGAATTACCTTGTGTATCCAGGTTCTTTTCCTTGCAACTTTTTTTAATATTCACAATGCGTTTCGAGACTTATAGTACCATCATCAAGTGATAGAATATTTTCACTCACATGCAGTACGTCAATATAAAAGTCACACACATCCTATTATATAAGCAACTTCCAATCCGCGTTATATCACTATGCCCATCGCTGCATTATCTCACGAAATAACGCGGGTTGGAAGTCGCTTAAATAATGGGATCTGTGTGACTTTTATTAATTGACATACTGCATGTGAGTGAACATATTATCACCTGACGATGAGATTATAAGTCTCGAAACCCGTTGTGAAAATTAAAAAAAGAAGTTCCAAGGAAGGGAACCTGAATATACAAGGTAATTTTAACAATTTAATTGTACATCCAACTTGGAGACTACAACAACTATGCTATTTTTTAATAATATTACCACTTTGTTTTTTCCACACATTGTTGCAAATTTAATAAGTAGCTTGTAAAAATGTCCACTAAGATTTTTTGTTATTTGAATTATTAGGAAGGATCCAATGAGTACACATAAAAACCTGTCTCCAATATGTGGAATGGAAGGCAAAGTTATCGCTATGCATGTAAAAAAACAAAGAGGTCACTCGCCGTTGTTTGTAACAGATGTTACTGTGGCTGCCTGGGAATCGGAATCGTGGCCAAGATACATTTTCCTTTCCGCGGAAAATTGTGTTATCTGTAATTCAATAAAGCAGTTGGCGAACCGTATTTTGGTTGTGTCGAGGACGTTGTAGCGAATGAAGAAACAATATTTTTTTATAAAAACTGATGAAAAAATATTCTCAGTTATTTTTATGTTGTTATAGCAAAACTGAATTTCTTAAAAGAAAAAAGCATACAGTATGTGACGCAGATAATATGAATTAGATGTAGGTCCGACATGCAATAAAAAGCGGTTGCTCCAAACTACTGTTAACAGAAATTAGTATACGAAAAATGATAAGTTTTTGTCCATGGTACAGTAAAAAAGTGTGTATTTCTAATTGTAGAAAGTATACTAGTTCTAGCTATTTTAAAAAAGACACGCGACAAAAAAGGAAAAAACACTATTACTGTAAAGATCGAGAAGAACAGTTTCAACTTTCCATTTATAAAATAAAAATTAATAACAATAATAATATATACAAATTTTACGAAACCAATATTATATTTCCCGTTACAGTAATGAACAGAGTATGAACAGCATCTAATTTAAAAAATTTACGTGGAAATATGTGTTTATATTTATGATTCTGCTTGCTATCAACTAAAAAATTCCTATAACGATACCATTCCGATAACGACACCATTCCGATAACATCTATATATATATATGTTACGGAAATATATAATATATTATTATTATTATATATATATTCATTATATATATATAATGTTAGCAAATATTATGCATTAGAAACATGATATTATTTCAACGGTTTCACATATGGCACAGATGTTAAATAATAAGTTTCCATTCTTTTGGTGGTGTGCTAGCAGAATTTGTATAGTTACAACTATTCAAACAGTCTAGAGGTTTCTTGCCTGCACGGTCTTGACACAGACGGCGCACGCGGCTCACGCGGTGCTAGTTGAGAAGAGTGTACAACTTTTACGTAACGTAACTTGATTGAAAAATTAATAAAGATTACAAACAGATTCCAGACTGGCTAAACAAGCCTGGAAGTACAAACCGATAGGACATAGGTGAGTTGGTAGACCCAGAGAGCGATGGCAGGAGGATATTTGAAGGCGGAACAGGCAGCACCTTGCCTATGCCGTTATGTAAAAATGATGATGACTGAAATTGTCGTGAAAAGAATCGTCGTTTCAGGCTTCCGGTTTGATAGAAAAGATGTTGCAGTGTCAGTTTGTACGTAAATCCATGGTTTTGTGACCCAGAAACAGTTTCAAAGAGTTATGTCTCTTAATACCGTGATAATGTCTTCTAGCAGTTAAGACCATAAACGTGTCTCCATAACGTCAATGCTGCTGTAGTAAGAAAAAACGAGATGAGAAATTATCCACACGGATATAATTATCGTAGTGCAACAAATTGCCACGAGCAAAGCCTTACATAAAGATAAGGCGTTCGCAGTCGTCTGTTATTAACCAAGTAATGCTAAACCTATTAAATTATCACGCCAGTTAAGCTTACAAAGCTTAACGCAGCAATTTTTATTACGCTTGTAATTTAACGTCTGTAATTTTGTACCTCAATATAAAATATCAAATGACTAATATTAAGTCTGTATTCTTCGCTTTCCGTATAATGTTTACAGCGTACATATTAACTGTAGATATTCTATCTTGAGAGTTATGAGACAATCCTGTTCTTCCTTGTACACATTTATATATATATATATATCTTATCGTAGATTGTAGATCATTACAGAAATTTGTAATTTCTATTTTTTAGCAGCTGTGAATAGTTTATGAAAACTTAAATTACACCAGACCCTCATCTATTTCAAGCAAGAGGTATGTCATTCTTTCGCCTCTTTCTGTTTCTATTATTAATGTAGATTATCATTTCTTTCTCATTGAGTGGGAGCGTCTCTCAAAGTACGTACTTTCTTCTCCCTTCTTCCGGAGCTACAGAAACAGACCAGAAAGACTTTTGGCTTCCGCCACCACTCGCTTCCAGTTCTCTCTCTTTGTTCCTCCAGTTTTGTACGCCTATTCTTCTTAAGTCTTTCTACACCTCATGTATCTATCGCCTTCTGGGTCTGCCCCTTCTTCTTGTTCCTTCCGTGTTTGGATTTAGCACTTGCTTGGCCATTCTCTTCTGTGGCATTCTCTTCACATGTCACAGCCAGCTTATCTGCCTTCTCTTTATGAAGCGCACTATATTTTCCCGCTGGAATATTATGGAGCTTCTATGTATTACTTTACCGTTCAAACAACTCTAGTTGCATCATAACAATTCGTATACAAACATTCTCCCAACATACCAACATAACTCCCTTTCAACATTCGGTACCATATAACGGGGAAGGGAACGTTAGGTATTGGTAACAAAAACATTAATTAAAACAATTTCTTATAAGTAAATATTTATTGACTCATGATATCGATTTTAACTCTGGTATGTTCCAGACGATCTGTGGGACAATCAATTGTATTTTTAGGAACAGTCTACGTCAAGACACAAAATTAAACTTTTACAAAGTTATGGTGGACTCCGTAATCATTTGTAGAAATGATTATTGCGAATAACCATTGAAGTTTTTCCTTTTACAGCTTTGTGATTTGTATTAAGTATTTTTGGCACCCACCTTGCAGACATTTTATATAACTGTATCCTTAAAAGGTAACTTAAGAGCTGTCAAATTGTTAATGAAACTATTTAGAATTAATATTAGCCAATTACCTGTATTAACTTCCGTCTTGTGACTTATTTGGTTTTTCCCTTAAAACGACGCGTTTAAGGAAAAAACCAAATAAGTCACAAGACGGAAGTTAATACAGGTAATTGCCTAATATTAATTCTAAATAGTTAGTAACATGACTTGGAGACAATTAAAACAAAATTAAAGTTAATGAAAGTCGGTGAAATAGAACGTTAATGGATTATTTGTTCTACACTACTAAAGTAACCCGTTACACACTTTTTTACATAAACAATAAAAAACACTAAAGTTAAAATTTTTTAGTAAAACACAGAAATTTATAGTACTAATTAAAACTTTTATCTACATTGCTAAATTAGGTAAGTTCCAGACGATCTGTGGGACAATCAACCGTATTTTTTAGAAACAAGCTCCGTCAAAATACAAAAACTTCTACAAAGTTATGGTGCTCTCTATATTGTCTTATGGGTGTGAATCATGGATAACAAACCAAGAATCAACAAAGTAAAATACAGGTTTTGGAAATTAAGTTTCTAAGATGATTTAAAAGGTGTTCTAAACTTGACCGTATACAGGATAAGGCCATAAGAGAAGAGTTACAAGTTTTTAACTTGAATGGAAGACTAAAAGATTATGAACAACGGTGAAAAGAACACTTTCAAAAAAAACAGTGAATAGAATGTCATATTCTAGACTGGCCAAACAAGCCTACAAATATAAGCCAGTAGGACATAATGTTTGGGAAGTCCCAGGAAGAAATGATGGTAGGAGGATCTTCTAAGGGCTATCTGTAAGACATTTTGGTCAAAAAATTCGATTTAAAATTGTTTTGTTACGTAATATTTTATTGAATATCTGGTTTCATTTGATATTAAGTTTAGATTAATCGGAAAACTAGAAAATTTGTTACGATGTTTTTAGGTGATGATGTCAAGGATAAACTCATTGTCTATTACGTTGCTATCACGCCCGGAGTCAATATTTATAGAGTTTAAATTTCCGGGCTATTGGTCAATTGCTTGTTTCAGACGTAAGTTTGTTTTATACACTAGACGTTTAGGCAACCCCACCCGAGACCTTCTTCGGTCTAGTTTTATATATTAAGGTTCTACGTATTGTCCCACGTATAGCTAACTTCATTGTTATGTTAATTCAGTCGGAAGCTAACGATTTACTCGTAGGGATTTAAACGCATGCGCTGGCTAACCGCTGATTACTGAACGACGTTTCTTGAAGAAATAATAAAAATGTATCATCGTCTATAAACAGCCAGGCTCTGTTGTATCAAAGTGCAAAGCGCTCGTTGTTACCGAGATAAAGTGTTAGTGTATTCAAACTCAGAAAACAGGGTTAATAAAACATTCGCCGTACTGACCGGCGTTCCACCAATGATTCGCGATTTACGACGCAGAAGTGATTGACTATGGTGACTATAGTGATTTCCAATATGCCACCCATTCCAGCTTATACATATTTCGGTTTGTCATAGTACACAGAATTATTGCTTTTTGTTCTTATTTCTCTTTGTATTTATACTACACATATTTAATTTTTCAGAGTTGGTACTTCTGTCTCATATTGTTAGTCAGCTGACAATAAGGCGGAACAAGCAGCAATTTTTTATCCCGTGGTGTGAAGACGATGTTGGTGATACTTCTCGAAAGCGGTTAGTGGAGGCTTACGATTCAATAGAGTAAATTCCATGTCCCGCCGCTATTCTGTGAAACTAAACAGTGTGGACTATTTCGTAGACTTCTTCATTTTTCACTTCAGGTCATTCGACCACTTCTAGGCGTGTCGACAGGCGAACGTCTCACATGTCGGTAACCTCCAGGTTTGTAGAGACTCAGCATTTTGTAACGCGATTGTTACCCATTCATTTTGGTATGCAGCATTTTGATATGCCTTTGCTATCCATTATATTAGATGTTATGTCAATTTTTTCAAGACTGTCTGTACTTCGTTTTCTAGTGTCTCCATGTTTAGCACTTTCTGAATTGTTTTGTTCTTCATTCTATTCTTGTTTTGTTTACCATTGCAATAATCTGAGAAATTATAAGACATACTAAATTATAATTTGTAAAATTCTTTCACCTACATAAATTATGTGCTATATTCACCACATATCAATTTCAAAAATCTCAAAATCGAAATATCGAAAATTACTAAGTAGTACATATTAGGACAGTACCGCTACTAACGCAAAAGCAAAGAGATCACTTGCCGTTGTTTGTAACAGATGCTACTGTGGCTGGCTGGGAATCGGAATCGTGGCCAAGATTCATTTTACTTTCCACCGAAAATTGTTTTATCTGTAATTCAACAACGCAGAAAATATATGGCGCTGGGAGCCTCTCTGGCTGTATACCATTGTTGACGTTCATTCTCCCCTCAATTGCTCGTTTAACAATCACTTAGCTTATTGCACAATACATCCGTAACACTGTTGCAAATTCTGAATTCGTCGGCAATCATCTATGTCGTCCCACGACTATAAACCAAAAAGAATGTGACAGCTCTAAGTGGAAGTCAATCTGAAAGTTTTTACCACCATCTTCAGCCACGTAAAGTATAAAAAAAAATAAAATTAATAATTAATATGTCAACTCTGTTGACAGCAAAAGCCGTTGACAACACACGTTTTTACTCTTTTCGAAAGAAAGTCAATAAAATAACTGTGCTGTGTGTTGGCGGGGGGTTCTACGTGTGTGTGCGTTTAGCTTTCATGCGCACGGGCTGTCACTTGAAAAGGTGTTTGAAAGCTGACGAAAGTGTTTGAAAGCAATTTTCCACTAAATTTTTATTTTTAAAATTTCTGTAATTAACTTTTATTGTTTTAATTATCCCCATCGCCTACTTCACTTAGTAGACTAATATACGCGTATCTACTCAATTCAGTTTGGGTACTGCCTGGGTTCAATTTCTCTATAATTTAACTTAATTATGCCTTATAAATTCAAATTATGATGAAGTCGATTTTTACTGCTTTCTTGTAGTGTGGAGAAACGAACAAAACTGATTGGGAACAACCTGACTAAACTGCGCGCCATAGGGTCGACTCCTACTGTTACGCACAGACGTTTCAATCTCTCCTCTAGAGGGCATCTTCAGTGTGCAAAAACGATTACTTAACTGACACCGTCTTTGTCGGTTGACCATAGAACTGTGGCCAAAGAATGTTCACGATCCCAAGGAAGACCGTTTATACAGAGTTGGCACGCTGTAAGATAAAAACCAGCATCGGCCAATCAGAGTCCAGCGCACTACGATTGGACAGGCAGCACAGGATGCCAAATTCTATTTAGGTGTTTAGAACAAAATATTGCTATCCTACACTAGACATACGCACGAAAAATCTTAGAAAAAAGAGGAAATACCATGACGAGAGAATGATAGATGTAGGTAGAACATTCAACATACGATAAAAAAGCGTAAGGAAAGTTAATTAAAAATGAAAAACTGCTTAAGCGGAGCAAAACGATAGGCAAACCACTATTAATAGTCTATTCGCCTCCAGGTTATACCCTGGATTAAGTTCAATCCGGTTTGCTTCTCTTCTATTTGAAACTTGAATAAGTGTATATATTGGACTTCCATGAGTTAGAGCTTATAAATATTTTTGAAATGAAAGTAATTACTCTATAAATAGTCTGAATCAATAAAATAAAATTTCTCAACATTTGTAAATAACGCTTGTATTTTTACAACATATTTCACGTCGGTTTATTCAAAAACTTTGAGACGCAAATAATTTATAAAATGTACTGTATTTAATGCCATCAAAATATATGGAAAGAATGCTGAATTCTCATTTGTCCTGAATCCACCATTCAAGCTAGTCTAATCCCCCTACTAGTAGCAGTTTTCACTTCCCACACTGTATACAAATATTTTCACTTCACACACTAAGGCAAATATTTAATAGAATAGTTTAAAATATTTAACACAATCAGTTTTGACAGAAGAAGAAAGAAAATGTAATCCTATTTTTTTAGTATTCTTTACTTTTTCCGTATCGGCCATCTAACGACCACATGCAAATTTCAATTCTTTATTCTTTGTTTTTCTTTTTCTCTAATATTCTTTCATCTTTTCACTATGTCTCTTCTTCCTGTCTTCAGTCCCCTTTGAACCTGCGTATTTCTCTCTCCTATATTGGACTCCTTCTATATTTGACACTTATGCCAAAAAAACTTCTCTTTCAATTGCTCCTTCTGCGTGTATATTATTTTTTTCTAAATCCTTTTGGATTTCTTTAATCCAACTTGATGTTGACTTCTTCCCCACAGATATATGTAGATCCGGTTTGTTAACCTATTGTCGTCTGTACAAATGTCAAAAAAATTATAGTATTCTTTTTCTCATTGTTATGTTTTTATTCTTTACTTTATTTATATTTTAATTTAAGATGTCACCTCTATGTTTCATAACTTTTAACTTTTAAACACCTAATAATATAACATGTTTGTTGCTATAATTATCTTCTTGGTAAGAACTAAATAAAACCAAATAATGGGTTTATTTACTTTCAAGTTATACAGTTTTATTAACAAAACACTCTACACCCTTGTAAGAACGCACCGGTCTCCCCCATCCCAACGCAGGAATCTTGCTGCACTTATGTTACTTTGAAACCAAAAGTATTACGTGTACATGTTCTTAAGATTTCACGGACGGCTTCAAAAATGTTGAAATTATTATTATCAGCTGTGCTGTTGTGGGCTGTGGTCAACAGTTGTTGCTGTCAACAAGTGTTTTGGCCCCACTATTGGAGGACATCATCAGTATCTAGATTGGAACGGTGTCCATCAATTCATCTAATTTATTACCACGTCTTACTAGTTCGGCTGATATTAATCAATAGAACAAAAGTATTACACTTTTTCTTTTCTTTATTTACACCTGACACAAGAAAAACAAGATAAAGAAGGAGGACTAAAAGAGATAAACAAGAAGAAGACATTTTATAATTTTCCCTTGATTTTTAATTAACCAATCTCAACAAGTTAAAAACTGAAACGAGTTAACAAAACCAAACCGAAAACATTCTGCAGTGTTTTTTTCTTCGTGAGAGGCTCGAAAATTATTAATTCAGCAGCAACGAGCTAATGAAATATGTGCCTGTGTTGGTAGTGTGAGACGGTGGCTGGGTTAGCGTGCAAAGATAACGCTAGGGGTCGCTTGAGGCAGCGTCCAGCGGCAGTGGCTACTGTTGCTATCCCCGAGTTACATAGAGCTGTGTTTGTTTGAGCAACGCTGTTATCTCTAATTCAATAAAGCTGTGTGTGTGTGTGTGTGTGTGTGTGTGTGTGTGTGTGTGTGTGTGTGTGTGTGTGTGTGTGTGTGTGTGTGTGTGTGTGTGTGTGTGTGTGTGTGTGTGTGTGTGTGTGTGTGTGTGTGTGTGTGTGTGTGTGTGTGTGTGTGTGTGTGTGTGTGTGTGTGTGTGTGTGTGTGTGTGTGTGTGTGTGTGTGTGTGTGTGTGTGTGTGTGTGTGTGTGTGTGTGTGTGTGTGTGTGTGTGTGTGTGTGTGTGTGTGTGTGTGTGTGTGTGTGTGAAGTTATAACCAGAGGTTGTCTGCCGGGCACTGCAACAAGGTGGTAGAAAACAATATTATCATGTAGAAATGAAAGAAAACAATACTTTGCGTTTTATTATTTTCTTTGAAACGCTAAAAGGAGATACTAAAGTTTTAATTTAAAAATATAATTACAACGGCAGATAATAATTTGTTTTGTCTAGTAGCATGAAAACGTGTAAAATGTAACGATCTTATTGTTACTTAGATGGCAAATTTTAGTAGGGTGGAATTAATCCCAGTAAGGCGTTCGCTGATAAAGGTTTTGGCCAAACGTTTCATCCAATCATCCAAATAATACTTATATCCGTTTGACGAAACGTTTTTAACTTTCTTGTAACGGACTCTTTAACGTTCGTTATATTAACGGACGTTTCACCAACTCCGTACTTATTGTTAGTTAACGCTTGTCAAACACTAGATGGTCAATGATACATCTATGGTACAACGGTAATTTTTGGCGTTGTTCTGACTGGTGTAAGAAATTCTATTTGCAGTGCAATAGATTACTGATGTATTTGTTACGAGTGATTTTGAAATTTACATATAAATGTAAATGTAATTTTCTTTTCCGTTTGTTTTTGTAGTTTCCAGTGTTTTTGAAAGTTTTATTCTTGCGGTCGAGTTTAGAACACCTTTCAACTCCTATTTCCGAGGCCTGTGGTTTACTGTCTTATTTCTTGGTTATTGTCCATAATCCACACCCAGAGGATAGTACAGGACTGCCATAACTTTGTAGAACTTTAATTTTGTAGTTTGACGTGCCTTGTTTTTTAAAAATACCGTTAATTGTCCCACACATCGTCTGGAACTTATCAATATCAATCAATATCATAATGCCTATCATAGCCAATATCATTTTCCAAATAGTTATAATGGCTAACCTGTTCTAGAATTCAAGCGTTAATTACTATTTTTGTTCTTTATGGTTCCTTGCCTCAAAATCCCATTAACTTTGTTTTTATAGTGGAGGTTCTCATAATGTATTGTTTGCCAATCTGGTCAGCAAACTCGACCGTATAAAGAGTGACATCATAAGAGAAGACTTACAAGCTTGTTACTTGAATAAAAAATTAAAAGAGATTACAAACAACGGTGGAAAAACATTTAAGAAAGAATGTCAGCTTCTAGACGGGTCAATAAATATATATAAATAAATACAAACCTACCTGGGTAACAGGTGTGTAGGTAGTGCCACAAATAGATAACTGGAAGACCCTTGATGTGTTGTGAAGATGATGAAGATTTTACTCATACTGATTCCAACCTAATTTGAACTGGTAACTTTGTAAAATTGGTATAATTTAGCGTGCACTCGGTTAATTAGGCGACTTTGTTAAGTTTAGAATGCACATGTACCCGTTAACTCAAAAAACGTTAAGTTCTTTATTACAAGCGTTACTGTGTTATAAGCATTGTATATTAAGCATTATGTTTTCCTCAACCATGGCTTTTATTTATTTCAGCAGTAAACTAAAAACTAAAAATCGGTGTCACCTAACCTCACAAATAAAAACACCACGTATTTTCGCTTTACATTAAGAAATAGGACAATTTACAGTTAGTACACTTCTTCTTTTCCACATCGTAATATATCGATACAGTCGCAGGTTAAAAACATCGAAAGTGTACGGCAGAAACGGATAAAGGTACAGTTCCGATGCCGCTAAATACCATTTGTTTATTTAATTGGTACTATGGTAATTAATTCTGATCTCCATGGTGTTGTTCACATCTTTATACACGTCAACAAAAGGGCGTACTTAAAAGAGCCTAAATCGTGCAAACGGGGCAGAATATCAAATTCAAAGTTAAACAGTGTTTTACGCCTTGTGTCAAAGGTAGCCTGTGAAAAATTTGGTGGCAATCGGTGTAACGGTGTAGATTTATATTCAATACAAATAAATCCTCAGACTTTGAGTTATATATATATATAATATTTAAAATTTATATTTACTTTACCTCAATATGTTATTTTTCCCTTATTTGGAACATGTTCCGGGATCCTTAGTGATACCATCATCAGCCCTTTCTAATTTTGAATCGTGTGGAGTACCAGTGTGCTGGTTAGCTGTTGTTATGGCTTCCCATTGGTTTTGGTTTTTTAAATTGTTATCATTGTGTGTGATTGTGGTTATTATTTTGTGTATTTTCAACGTTGAGTGTTTGGAAAATTGTATCATGTTTTGTATTGATTTGTATTTGTTCAGGTATTAGTTTGTTTTGTGTTTGTATATATTTGTAAATTTCCCCAAATGTTCACTATGGCGCCTTTATGTGGTATACGTTTTATTAGTGTCATGTTGGTTATGTCTGGGAATTCATGTCCAGTGTTTATTACATGTGCCTATATATATATCCTCAGCCTTCAGGCCATCCGGAAGGCTGGGGATGGGTACAAGATAGTACCCGAAACATGTTCCAAAAAAGGAAAAAAATAACATCTTGAGGTAAATTTAATTATAAATATTAAATGTATTCTATACATCAAGAAACGGACTGTAGCAGAAAGTGACTAAATATATATATATATATATATATATATATATATATATTGTAATGGTACATATCTTCACCTAACAATAATGAAGAAAACATGACAAGATAAATTATTTAATCATTAACGCTAGAATAAAAAGGGATGAATCAGAGATTAAAGAATGGGTGACTCAAAATAATAACACGATCAGACATATCGAGGTAGTCAGAACAGTAACCTCTAATAATAAAGAAGTAACAAACAAACAAACCAGAATGTTAAATACAGTAAAATATGGCGATTTAACCTGAATAGCCCAATAGATGGTAAGTGAGAGAGTAGAACCAGCCCCATAATCCAAGAATAACATAAATAATGACAACTGTAAGTGAACTAGAACCAGCCACCACACTACCACAAGAGTGTAGAAATAATAAGAACGGCCACAAGACACGACCTCACGAATTATGAACAATTCAAAGATGTATTCAAAAAGTAAATACTGGTCGGAGGCAACACAGAACATCGTGCGGGACAGTATATGTTTCGGCAGATACGACGCCACCAGAGGGACCACTTTTACTGTATATTTCCTCGGTAAAGTATGCCTAGCAAGGAACCTGGAACCGAAAATCCCAGAAGAAAGTTTGGTGACGAAACTTGCTTTTCATTACGAGGAAGGTGTCTCTAGAGCGCGGCTAGGTAGCCAAATCAAAAATATACAATCCATGGCAGCCCTGCTGGAAGATTACGAGAGAGAACGTTATTATCGTAGGAGCCGACAGCGGGACGACAGGGGTGAAAACAAAAATTTTAACAACGGTTACCAGAATAATAACAACAATTACCGGTACAATTATAATAACCGTAACCAGGTGAATAACCCACCTAACGAGCCGCAGAATAGACATAACAATAATCCGGCTAGCCAACAAAATAACAGTTATAACAATAATAATAGGCCAAACAACACAAACAATCCATACAACCGGCCAAATAATACCCATCAACCATATAGGCCAAATAACGCCAATTACAACCGGCCAAGTTACAATAACAACCCGAGTGACAATAGAAATCGCAATAATAACGATCGTAACTATCGTCAAGTGCATTACGTGAGGGCCGAAAGTGACGGAAGGAATAGGTCGTACTATCAGGGACGACGAAGTGCCGACCGGAATGCATATGGACACCGGTACAGTGATCATAATTACGGACGTGACACCAGAACCAACACGGGCCGAAGTCGAAGCCAAGAAGTGTACAGGCGTGACCGGTACGAAGTACGAAGAGGATCACAACCAGCCTGAACCCCGACCGTCAACGAGCGGAAGTCCGCCAACAAATCAACAAGATGATCATAACAATCAGTCCGAGATGACGTTAAACTAGGAGCGGCAGTGAAAAAGCTACTTGTACCCTCACTGAACCATTCTATTGGGTTAAATCGCATCGTTACACAAACCAACGGCGAACGCACAATTACAATAGTGCGAAATAATTATCTGAAAAATATTGTAGAGGAATTGCTCAAAGAAGGTAACAACCAATCTGATAGTAAACATAACGAAATTGCTTATATTTCAACGCAAGTCAACGGAGTACCAGCACAAATTATGATAGACACTGGATCCAATATTTCGTTAATCGACAGTATCGCACTTCAAAAAATCCAAGAAGCGAGTAAGACAATTATACTTACGCTACCCATCAGCAACATTGTCCTTGTAGGAGCGACAGGACGGCAAAATAGAACCGTCCGAAAACAAGTGCAACTCGAACTGACAAGCAACGGACAAACCGTAACAATGACGTTTTTAGTAGCCAGTGGATTGCCATTCCGGATGCTAATTGGTTGCGACATGCTGCGCCAGTACTCAGCAATAATTGACCTGAGCAAATACAAACTTATTCTGAAGAAAGGTGACATACAGTGGATAACCGAACTGACCAATAGTGACGAAATACAGCCAAATAAAACAATGTACCATATCCAAAAATACAGAAATACTGGAGAACATATACTAAATAATGGAATTTATGACGAGACCGACAACGAAGAACTATGGCAAGAAAAAATCGAAGAAATCCGAACTTTCCAGAGAGAGAAAACGAGCGCACAATTAACAGTTCAACAAGCTGAACAACTGATAGAAGTGTATAACCGCTACAAGCACGTATTTTCAGATACACCTGGAAAGGTCAGAGATTATCAGTGCGAAATTCATTCCGAGAGCCTGTCAACTTGATAAAAACATCTTACCCGATCACAATTTCCAAATGGCGAAGAATATCAATTCGATGACGTGCAATTTCACAATAAGATACTAGAAAAGACTGACAAGATCAGAAAAAAATATAAGCAAATACAACCAAAGCCCATACAATATCAGATTGGGGAGCAAATATTACTTAAAAACAGAGGATTACCAAGCACCATGGAAGGGATAGCCAAGAAGCTATTGTTACTATACACAGGGCCCTACATAGTAAGCAAAGGCAACCAAAATAATACATATGAGATCGTAGAGACCCAAAGACACAAAGAAGAAAGGGGACATTTAACCAAACCTCTATGAAAAAATATTATTAAAAACAAGAAAAAAAATCCCGAAACCAATTAATAAATAACTAGTGTTAAACAGTAAGAAAAATAAACAAAACAAATAATAAAAAGATCATGTATACCATACCCAATAATAATATCGAATCACTAAGAGCTAGAGAGTGTGAATAAAAGAAAAAGAATATAATTTGAAATAATGTATTGTATAAACTAAATAATAATAATAATGTGGAGAATCCTACAAATGATATTTATTTTATAGTCGCACTAAGACTACTTGTATAATTTTATAATGATTGACTGTAGATAAGTCCAACATCAAATGTGTATTTTACGGCGGAGCAATGGAGTCAAAAGTACCCCTCCGATCCGATTCAATATAATGATAGGGAAAAATGTTAGGGAATTAGATATCAAAGGGATAAGAACATTAAACTAAAATACGATACAAAGATCAAGAAGAATACTGACACTCAAAAATAATAAAAATCTATTGCTCAAAAATAACCAGTGATTAAGAAAATAAAATGAAATAATGATTGATAATTCCAATCAAAAAACTGAACGATATTTGTTGAAATAATCAATTTTAGTGGCAGGGCAATATGTAATGGTACATATCTTCACCTAACCATAATGAAGAAACATGACAAGATAAATTATTTAATCATTAACGCTAGAATAAAAAGGGATGAATCAGAGATTAAAGAATGGGTGACTCAAAATAATAACACGATCAGACATATCAAGGTAGTCAGAACAGAAACCTCTAATAATAAAGAAGTAACAAACAAACAAACCAGAATGTTAAATACAGTAAAATATGGCGATTTAACCTGAATAGCCCAATAGATGGTAAGTGAGAGAGTAGAACCAGCCCCATAAACCAAGAATAACATAAATAATGACAACTGTAAGTGAACTAGAACTAGCCACCACACTACCACAAGAGTGTAGAAATAATAATAATAATAATAATGAACAAAGAATTAGCATGGAAGTGTGAAGATATAATCAGCCACAACACCAAGGAAGTGACATGTAAACGATGGCAAAGTAAAGTGAACCCAGAAAGAATACAAAACTAATGTTAAACCAATGAAAAAGATTAACTAATGAAAATTGTATACGGTAATAATAATTGCAAGGACAGACAAGTTAAAAATATTAATTGTTAAGGACTTAAGAGATAGAAGGGTACACTAACCCAAACAAGTAGAGTAAACTAGGACAAATCACATTAGCACGACACAAACATATCATGTATAGTCAAACCACACAGAGTGAGAGATAATAAATTGTAAGGAGGATGAACATTTTAAAATAAATGTAAGAAAGAGAATTTTGAATAAGCAATACACTAATCTTTACCCACCAGTAACACTAAAACAAGATTGAGTGCAAGGTGTTAGTGTTAATACCCCAAAGTGAGAATAAACCCCATTAAAAAGTGATAAACACTGATAAAACCGTAATCAAAGTTTATAAGTGCATAAACTAAGTTATAAGTTATAAGTGAGTGAGATCTAATAATTGCCAAACACAGGAAGGACTGTGATAGTTGAAAGGCCAATATGAGTGGACACCCAAAATGTAACTAAATAAACTAATAGTATTCAAATTAAGTTAGCATTAGTGATAACTGATTATCATGGTTTTAAATGTGTGTCAATTAATGTAATAAGTGACAATTAAGATTATTGGGAAAGTAAGAAAGATAGACTATCAGTGTGTCAATTCACCAAATAGAAAATGTCTATAATACTGCGGTATAAAAACAATGAATAATCATTATAAGATTTAGTAAGACACAGTGCAATAGTATTAGGTAACATAGTTAATGACATAGTGTCAGATAAGTTTAGTAATAAGGATTTTCTATAATAATCAAAATAATTAATCAATGTTTATATGTTTGTTTTCCTTTGATAATACTATAAAATAATTATTACTCACTGAAGAGTATGAGTGGATAATAAAAAGTAAATAAGTATGTTTAAATGAATAAGAATTATGTCTCAAATAATTATGTTTTAATGAGTAAGATTTATGGTTCAAAAGAATTATGTTTTAATGAATAAGAATTATATCTATGGGAATTGTTAAAACCATAAGATGATGGTCTTATGTTATCTATCTTATGATATCTATGTTATATGATGTAATAAATAAGACTTAAAAACCATCAAAAACCAGTAAACAAGAAACAAAATAAATACAGTCAGATACAATGACACTAAAAGGCAGTTATGACAGTAGACAAATTAGTATATGAAACCAATAAAATCACACACAATTACAAGAACAGACATAAACATTGAGCAAGTAAACAGAATCATGTATTAAAACAATCAGGACCCATACAAGGGGAAAATAAAATGTAATCTCTGTAACTAAAGAAAAATAGTCAATTGCTGTTTAAGCCTAGGCAAATTCCCAACTGTCAAACTACAAAAGACTTCAATTTTTAGAATTAAACACTGATATTAATAAGACTAAGCCACATAAACTACAAAATACAATTAGACAATCATGTTAAGGCAGAAAGATTATGATAATAATGTAAATTAAGAAAACAGTATAATTAAATAAAATCCACGAAACTGTCAAAATGTTGATACCTAAGTAAACACTATAGTATTGGATGTCAAATTAATCCTTGAGCCAAAATATGAACAGTGGTAATAATATTTACTACTAAAAAGGGAATACTGAAGATTAATTACATTTAGAAGATCTGTGACCATTTTAAATAAAAATTCAAATATCCTAACAATGATCTCAAGCCAATTTCAGCCAATCAAAAATTTTGAGTTACCATGACAACAACCGAATATTGACTAATTTTCAGTTAGGAACAAAAAATCGGTAGTGACGCTAAACTGGAGAGACGCCACGCTGTGAAGGGCCCAAATTTTTAACTCTAAAACGGTATAAGTGCCCATAATTTGATGAAGAAGGACCAGAACAACTGACGAGAGGACATTCCAACCAAACTACACCAAGGACCAGCTCGGAATTAATCCAGATGACCGGAAAATATATGAAATTCGACCAGAAGAAGATGCCAACCATTCCTGAAGCCCAAGACTGAAGAAAGAAGAATCGACATCAACACATTACCCCACTTGGACGACTGACAATACATCTCTTATCTACTAACGTTGAGTATTGCTGAATTTATTGATTTATAAAAAACAAATTCTCTTTCAAAAATTATAACTAAATAATAAAACTCTCACTATCACTGAAGGTATTTTTCAAGGATTGATAAAAATAAAAAAAAGTAACTTTGTAAACACTGAATGACCAAATGATAACCTATGTATAAACCAACGACACTGTCACAATTCAACACCACAATATTTAATTTATAGTAAATCTTGTTTAATTTTAATGATCACGAACTTTAAATGATATGTTCTAATTTTGTTATCTTGTTATATAAACCTCTGTTTCGTACTTAAAAGAATTCTATAGGCAGATTTATTTTGTAAAATAATAAGCACGCTGTCTTGCGTTTAATATAAACATTGTACTGCCAACCTAGCGATCCGCTGAGTGAACGAATATATTGCCGAGGCTAAAATCATTGTATAAATTATTAATTGTATGAAGCGTTAACAAAAACTAACCAGTTAAAAGCCTAATAAAAAAGTGTGTACCGATAACAAACTGTCCAGCATTTATTTGTAAGGAATATTATGTATGTTTTGTTTACTATCAGTGGGTCAACATAACCAACATTATCTCAAGTTGGCAACACGTTTCCCCCACTCAAACGAGAATCAGTAATAAGCCAGACGGCGAACGATTCGAATTTACAATAGTGCAATATCAAACTATACAGGTAAAAACTTTTAATTGTTTTCACGAAAAACAATTTGGCGCCTATCCGGAATTACGAAAGAGTGAGAAGGGACAGGTAAGGCACACAGGCTACCAGACGCTTCCGAACGACACCATTTACGTTCGCAAAACACATTACTAAAACTTCCAATTCTAAAACTAATAGACCGACACACACGCCTTTCTACAATATTATATATATATATATATATATATATTCAATCACTTTCTGCTGCAGTTCGTTTCTTGATATATATAAAGTAATTTAAAATGTATGTTTATATTACCTAAAGATGTTATATTTTTCCTATTCGGAACATGTTTCGATAGCTCCCGTGCTCTCATCTTCAGCCTTTGCGATCTTGCGTCTGGTAAAGTATTTGTGTGTTGGCTGGATACTATTAAGTTTTCTTGTTGGTCTCTGGTCTTTTAAAGTTGTATTATTGTGTGTGATTGTGGTATATGTAAATTGTGTATTTTCGATGTTGAGTGCTTTGAATATTGTGTCATGTTTTGTATTGATTTGTATTTGTTCTGGTATACGTTTGTTTTGTGTTTTATGTTTGTATATTTGTAAATTTTCCAAAATGTTCATTATGGTTCCCAAATGTCCACATATGTAATGTTCACATATACCACACAAAGGCACCATAATGAACATTTGGGAAAATTTACAAATATACAAACATCAAACACAAAACAAAATTATACCAGAACAAATACAAATCAATACAAAACATGACACAATATTCAAAGCACTCAACATCGAAAATACACAAAATACATATACCACAATCACACACAATAATACAACTTTAAAAGATCAGAGACCAACAAGAAACCCTAATAGTATCCAGCCAACACACAAATACTTCACCAGACGCAAGTTCTCGAAGGCTGAAGATGAGAGCACGGGACTCTCGAAACATGTTCCGAATAGGAAAAATATAACATCTTGAGGTAATATAAACATAAATTTTCAATTACTATATATATATTGTAACAAATTATAATATGTTTATGTAACTAGTGCAACACCGTTACGGTTTTATCGTTATTTCAGCCCTACGTTATGAGCGTCAATTTATAATAAATTATATGTTGTTACTTATTTAATTAGATGAAGATCAAAAGCTCCACTGTTGAATGCGTCCATTTGTAAAATTTTACTGCAGATGAGATCTCCTGCAAATCAACGTTAATTTATTTATAAAATTATTTATTAAGTGGTTAATATTATTCCGTTATTGATCATAGACCTGTGTTAAGTAGTTATCAAGTGTTTTACCAGAGAAAAACGCTATATTACAGTTATTATAGTGAATAATTGAGTATTTTTCTCCAATCCTAGTCGGTATGTATTATCTAACTTGGAAAGAGAGTAGAGCAGAGAGCGTAAGTTAGTTCTCTATTCTCCCGTATTCACCAGCTGTCTGCAGATGAGTGCTGTTATTGGCGATTGACCCGTTATTATAGGTTAAGTCGTTCCACTTGATGCGTTTCTCACGTTCCTTTCTCTGTAAAATACACCCTATTCGAAATACAATAATTATTCTACAAATAACACAAAATCGTCAAATGCAAGAAGGGTTCTTTATTTTATATATTTTTAAATTCCAACAGCTGCTTTCTCCTGCTACTAATACATCATATCGATCACACAATACAGAATCGATTTGTTATTGAACTCGTGTTTTAGATGTTACAATTTAATTATAATTTTCAGTTTGTCTTTTATCTCAGGGTATATGTAGTTCTTTTAACTGTTAGTAAGGTCAGGTAATGCAAATTCAGGTTACTAGATATTACAATTTAGTTTAAAATCTTATTATTTAAAGTATAAACATAAGCAGGTTTTTTACCAACGTTTACAAGATACTCGTTAAGGCAGTGTTCCATTAAACGTTGACGGGTAGCCGAGTGATGATGAATGGCTCGAATATATCAACCTCCAGCTTCTCAATAAAAGTTGGTGTTAGTGTCCCAGGATGTAATGGAAAGTTCAGTTCTTGATCTTCACTGATTTTTCGTTTCTGGTGGTCACAGGTTCCGACGGAATTAGTGTAGTATTAAGTTCTTGCTCCGTTGTTGAAAGTGAGGTTCTGTATGTAAATTTAATTCTCTTTATTTTTCGTTGTATGGTATTTATTCACTTCGACTTCTCCAGGTCTGGGTTATCTTAGTTTATTTATTGTTTTCCATTATTACTCATTTGACGGTAGGTTTAGTTAATTTATTCTTTAGATTTTTGATTTGAATTTTGTTGATAGGTATTTTAATATTCTCGGATTGAGTCTCGGAAGTCGTCCAACTGTCTTTTTGATCAGTTACTATGTTTTAATTGGAATTAACAGTAATTTTATTTATTAGGTTTATTGGTTTTTTCTAGATTTAGCACCACTGAACTGTCCTCGTTCATTTATAACAATTGAATGTTGAAATCAACAAGATTTCTTGCATTTTGTTGCCCTAACAACCATCTTCCTCTTATGTTATTGGATAATATTTGTTATCCTAGAGCCGTAATTAGGAAATGTTCTTACACTTATTTAATAAAATACTCCCTTATTATAATTACATTAAATCACATAAAACTTTCACTTAATCTGCCTTATTAAACCTTATACATTTTACTACATTTTCTTCTTAATTGACTTATTTTAAAAGGTATTAAATTCCTTTTACAAAACACTAATTTTAAGCCTATCGGTTTTATTACATGTATCATAATTTTTTGTTTTTAATTTAATATAATTTTTCTGACCTGACCTACTGTACAAAGAATCACTGGCTTATGGCCAATTATTCTAATTTTAATTTCCTGATTTCAATTTATTATTATTATTATTATTTTATCATTGAACCCTTCATTGGTTTATAACATAATTATATGACCACTTGACAATTTATTAACAATTATTGTCTTCCTGGCCAAGTTTACAAAGATTATTTTAAGACATCTTCATTAATTGTTGAAAGTAAAAGACTTAACACGATACCATACATAATAAATACACTTGTATTTAATTACTTAAATACAAGTTTAACATGAATGAAATTAATATCCATTACTTAATACTTCCTTAAAATAATGGCTTCACACCTGCTACGTACAAAACACAAAATAAATATCATGTAAACACAATATCATGATAAAGCACAACAACATTAAATATTAGTTAAACCGTCTATTATTTTCAAACTCGTCTACAGTAAATTCATCTCATTAGACACTGTGTTTATAGTTTACATCTACCACTGATCACTCCATATTTTTTATTTAGATACATTTTTACTATTTTATTACCTAGTAACCTTACTAGGTGTCATCAATACATTTTTTTGGGTGAGGTTGGCCCTCTTGACCTTAATTATGGCATACCTTGGGCATTGTTTGAGTTTCTATTGACAAAGTGTTTATGTAACGTTTGTGACCTTAACTTTGTTACGTTACAATATATATGTCAATCGAAAGCTTGAAGAATTGTTTGGAAACCAGAGTTTATTGTTGTCCTTATTTAATTAAACTGCAATTAAACTTCTAAACAGCGATTGTATCTGGTTCCAGTTATTCTGTATTCACTGAAAAAACCCGACGTCCCATACCACCGTTGTAACAGTATAACAACGACAACAATCTGTGTGCACTACAATCACAGAAATGCTTATTTTGTTTAAAAAGTTGATTAAAAATTCTCGTTAGACTTGTTCGTAAAGTTTTTAAAAGTAGCTTTTCTTTATCAACAATTAATTTTCCGATTAGTAATTGTATCCGCTCTAATGACTGTACTGACTCATTGTTCTGCCACAACAGTAGCAATGTGGGATAGAAAAAGGCCAACAAGTATTTCTGTTACCAGAGTTTTTGTGGTTAACACTATTAACACAGCTGGTAGAGTTTGGCTATTGGTTTCAGTAAACTTGTAACCGTCTGATATCGACTTCTCTCAACTGCAGTTAACACAAAAACCACCACGAGCGCGCGCGCATACACGAAAACTAATAGTCACATTAAACGAAACTTTTTCATTGATTTTCGGTCGTCGATAACGGATACGATAACCAATAGTAATCGTTGTGTGAAATTTATAGTTCATAGTTCCGATCCTGTATGAAATGTGTGTGTGTGTGTGTGTGTGTGTGTGTGTGTGTGTGTGTGTGTGTGTGTGTGTGTGTGTGTGTGTGTGTGTGTGTGTGTGTGTGTGTGTGTGTGCGTGCGCGCGCGCCCGTGTGATTAACAATAAATAACACTTGATATTATAAGAATATATTACATAATTTTTGTATATTTACAATGTTTCAATAGTTTCATTACAACCACTATACCACGAATCGTAATTAAAAAACACGGCTATTAAATTGAACCAAACTATAGTTGTGTCAGAGAGTATCAGTGCGGATTTAGACGAAAGAGAAGTACAGTGGACCAATTGTTTGCTATCAGGCAGATGATGGAAAAGTTTTATGAACATGACACGGACATACATTTCTTATTTGTCGATTTCAAGCAGGCGTTCGACAACGTGAATAGGCAAGAATTATATAGATTAATGAGGGAATTCGGCATAGTTAACAAACTAATAACATTAGTCGAAATGACAATGAAAGATACAAGGGCAAAGGTTAAAGTGATTAATAGGATGACTAAAAGCTTCAGTTTCTGTAATGGAGTAAAAGAGGGTGATGGTCTTTCTGCGGTACTGTTTAATTTGGCGTTACACAGTGTTATAAAGATGGTCGATCAAAAAGGGACAATATTTACAAAATCTAGTGAAATATTCGGCTATGCGGATGATATTGCAATTGTTGCAAGGAATGCAAACAAAGTTAGGGAGGTATACGAAGTGATGGAAGTAGAAGCAACAAAAATTGGGCTTAATGTGAATGAGAGCAAGACAAAGTATATGATAATGTCGAAGTCTGCGGATAGAAAACAATCTCGTGACCTGGAAATAAATGGGAAGCGCTTTGGAGCGTGTCAGGCTTTGAATATTTGGGCACTACAATATCGAATGATAATGACATAAGAAAATGCATTAAAGAGAGGATAAGGTATGCAAATAGAGCGTATTTTGCAAATATAAATATCTTTAGAAATAAAAATATAAGGAGAGAACCAAGCTAAAAATATATCATTCACTCATAAGACCTATTGTTGCCTATGGCTTAGAGGTGTGGACGATGACAGTGGAGGATGAAAAAAGTTTAAGAATTTTTGAACGCAATATCCTACGAAAAATATATGGCCCAGTGAGGGAAGCCGAGAATTGGAGAATACGAAGTAATGCAGAATGGCAACAACTGATACATGAGAGGGACCTTGTAAAATGTCATAGAGGATAAAATAGTTGTGGCATGTGGAGAGAATGGAAGAGGATAGAATGAATAAGAGAATGATGCAGGGAAGACTCTATTGCGGAAGACGAAGGGGACGGCCAAGGATGAGATGGTTGGATGAGGTGTTGAAGGATCTGATGAAGTTGGGAGTTCGAGGATGGAGAGAGAGAGTGCGGATAGAGATGACTGGAGGCGGATTGTTGAGGAGGCCAAGGCCCATCAAGGGTTGTAGAGCCGGAGAAGAAGAGAAGAAGAAGATAGTTGTGTCAACTTTACTTATAATTGTAAACAACGTTCTTGTCGCTGTCAACGATTTGAAACAAACAGAAATGCATTTACTTGCTGATAATATATTGTTACGATAATTACGTAAAGTTCTCGAAAAGTCGACAGTTACGTAAACGTTCTACACGGTTCTCGGCCAGCCGAGCAGGTGCAGCGTCTCTGTCAAGGCTGTTTAGTAAAGTACCTTCCTGACTGTTCGAGAACTCTTAACTACGTAGATTATGCTGGCATTCAGCAAAACGAATGGAAAACTATTCTGGAACACCTGCGGGATCTATATAAGCAACAGAGGCCGGCTTAGTTAGTTAGTAACACCTGGTGAGATTGTAGAGTGCGGATCAAGTGATTGTCGCGGACTAGTATAAAATGATTATTGTGTTATAATTAGTGCGAAACTCTAACAGTTGACATTACTATTGCGTCTGGACAAATTTAACTGAATATGTGATGAAGATATAAGACATCGATTAGTTTTAGAAAAAAGCACCGTACGCCAACTAAACTCACTTTTATGGTCCACCAAAATCGGGCTACCGACAAAGATCAATATTTATAATGCCATTGTTGAACCAATTACCACCTATGGGTCAGAATGTTGGACAATCAACGAAAAGAACCGCAGGAAGATTGGAGCCGTAGAAATGGACTATCTTAGACGAGCTTCCAGAGTTTCTCGTCTCGATCGTGTAAGGAATGATGTAATAAGGGAAAGAACAAATAGAAAAGAAAGTGTAATAGAGGATATAAAACGTAAACAGCTTTCCTGGTATGGACACCTAATGAGAATGAGTGAAGAAAGAATACCTGTGAGTGTGTTCAAATACAGATTAAACGACTGTACTGCATAAGACCTAGCAACAGAAGAAAAAGAGGCAGACCTAGATTAAAATGGATAGAAGGGATCGAAAGGAGTATGGAAGAAAAGAATCTGAAGAATGAAGATACACAGAATAAGTTGATATGGAAACCGAGATGCGCGATGCGGCAGTATCTGTGGAATACCGCCAACACACACACACACACACACACACACACACACACATTTAACTTAAATTATTGTGGGAGAGTACCTTGTTTATTTCAAATTGTTATTTGTGACCAATAACATCAGGTAGCCTAATTAGTGACTTCTTTGGTGACTGTATTTTGTTTCCACTGTACAATGCGACGATCCGTGAGACCACAGTAACATTACTGTAAGTAGCAAGGTTTTAGTTCAAGTAAATTAAAGAAGTTTTAGCAAAGTTTTGCTCAGCAGCAAAGTTGTTTTAATTGTTTGTCCTGTTCTGTTCCTTTATAAATTCGTACATATAGAATAAAAGTTGCAAAAGCTGTCACATACTTTTGAAAAACTATTACAAAGAACGTTTACATGAATCTTAAGCAGTCACACTGTTAGTAAATTTAACCGAACTATAGTTGCGTAGACTTTACTGGTAATTGTAAATTTTTAGTCCTTGGCACTACTACAGATTTGAAAAAAACAGAAATGCATTTCTTTTCTCAGAATATATGGAGTATCACCGAGAGAAGATATAACCCGTAAAGTCATTTGACAAAATTTGGCAGCATATACAAGCAAAATAAGTCTCTTGGTACAATTACCAGGTCCAATCAAAAGTTTGTGCAATTTTGCAGTTTCAACCGCCACAAGTATCTGATTAAAAAAAAAACTGTTTTTATGATGTACACATGTTAGTGACAATCGTCTAACATCTTGCCCTATTTAATGCATAGTATAGATTTCACAGCTAATTGAGTAAGGGTGTATGGTCATTAGGTGTATTAAGCGATTTTTTTGACATTTTAGAAAGCAAGATTTAAGAACATGGATTGATTTTTTGTAAACTGTGAGATAAACCGCTGTGTCCTGGTAGACGTGTTCAGATAGCTTTTGCGGAAACTGCTGTGTCCTGGTAGACGTGTGCAGATAGCTTTTGCGGAAACTGCTGTGTCCTGGTAAACGTGTTCAGATAGCTTTTGCGTAAACTGCTGTGTCCTGGTAGACGTGTGCAGATAGATTTTGCGGAAACTGCTGTGTCCTGGTAGACGTGTGCAGATAGCTTTTGCGGAAACTGCTGTGTCCTGGTAGACGTGTGCAGATAGCTTTTGCGGAAACTGCTGTGTCCTGGTAAACGTGTTCAGATAGCTTTTGCGGAAACTGCTGTGTCCTGGTAAACGTGTTCAGATAGCTTTTGCGGAAACTGCTGTGTCCTGGTAGACGTGTGCAGATAGCTTTTGCGGAAACTGCTGTGTCCTGGTAAACGTGTTCAGATAGCTTTTGCGGAAACTGCTGTGTCCTGGTAAACGTGTTCAGATAGCTTTTGCGTAAACTGCTGTGTCCTGGTAAACGTGTGCAGATAGATTTTGCGGAAACTGCTGTGTCCTGGTAGACGTGTGCAGATAGCTTTTGCGTAAACTGTTGTGTCCTGGTAGACGTGTGCAGGATAGATTTTGCGGAAACTGCTGTGTCCTGGTAAACGTGTTCAGATAGCTTTTGCGGAAACTGCTGTGTCCTGGTAGACGTGTGCAGATAGCTTTTGCGGAAACTGCTGTGTCCTGGTAAACGTGTTCAGATAGCTTTTGCGGAAACTGCTGTGTCCTGGTAAACGTGTTCAGATACCTTTTGCGGAAACTGCTGTGCATGAGAAAGCGGTTTAAAAGCTTCAAAGACTGCCATAAATGAGTTGAAGTTTGTGGTTGTCAGATGAACATTACGTTTTTGTGTTAAAAGAATTTTGGGTCTTTTCAAGAGAGTGTCTACAAACAACTCTCGCACCGTCACGAGCCCGCCTGTCCCTTCTTCTACAGTAGCGGTGTGAAGGAGGAGTGATTGCCATACATTACACACATTCATATGACGCACGCACGCGCGCGCGCCTTTAATTCCGCACGAATACACGCTTCAATTCTATTCTTTTTATTTTGTTTCAGCTTTTTGTTTTTTTATTTTTATTTATATTTTATTAAACGCACGCACGCACGCCTACAATTCTTTTTATTTTGTTTCTTTTTTTAATTTTTATTAGGAGGGTTTTTAGTCTATTTTTACGATTATTTATATTACATTAATTACATAATCTAGGACTGTGAATGACTCCTTTGTTTTAAAAAAAAAACAAATGGCATTTTCCTCATTTCAGGCGACAGTTAGCAGCTCTATCAGATTCATTTTGAATAAAGCAATGTAAAGAATAAAAGTATATAGTAATAACGTAAATAATAAACACGAAAGGAATGTAAAGAATTTAAAAAAAAACGCAAAATAAACGTATGAAAGAATGAGCGTATGTAAGAAGAAACGAATGTAAATAACTAACGAAAGAGTAACTTGGAAAAATAAAACAATAGCTGCACAGCGTAAAGGTAGAATCGTAGACTCCAAACAGCAACGATAAATGTGTTATAATAGTAGTGGTATGGTAATCACCCCTCCTTCACACCGCTACTGTAGTAGTAGGGACTGGCGGGCACTGGTGGGGGAGCTTGGCGGGCTCGTGACGCTGCGAGAGCTGTTTGCAGACACTTTCTTGAAAAGACTCAGAATTTTTATAGCTAGCACAGAGGTAAATAAAGAGTACTGTTTGGACGTTTTACGCCATTTGTATGAAGATACTTGTAGAAACGGCCATATTTACGGAAGAATAATTTACGAAAGTCGCAGCCCGATAATGCGCCTGGAAATTTACGAAACTTGCAGCCCGATAATGCGCCTGGACGCACGTTGTTGCTTGTTAAGAATTTTACCAGCTTAGGGAAAAGAAAATATCATAACGATGACACGGCAACTACCGTATTCACCGGTCGTGTCCCAACGCGATCTTTCCTCCTTCCAACAGTGATAATTTCTACGAAAGGACAATGTTTTGCGACCGTTAAAGACTCGTCAAAGGTGTATCAAAAAGAAAATTCTTAAAATATTTTCAAGACAGCAAAAGGGTTGCCTGGCTTATTCGTGTTACATTCGACTGAGACTACTTTGAAGAGCACAGAAGAAGTGTCGTAAGTGAGAAATAGTTTTTAGAATAAATAATAATTGTATGAAGGTTTTGATAAAACTTCGTCTATATCAATAAAATTTTTAACGGAAATGATAAAATACAACTAATCGTCATAGTAGTGAGGAAACATGTATTGGAATTACGCAAAGCTTATGATTCAACGACTGTTTCTTTCTGTTTGCTCAGAACATTAATTTCCCAAGTTGTAGTGTATCTTGTGAGAAATGGAAAGCATTGCCGGTACAGAATTACAAACGTTTAAAAGGACTCTAAGTCGTTGAGACAATACGTTGTATAAACGTGGCAACGCTGCAAACTATAACTATTTGCTTACAGCGACGTTTGTTATTTACTTGCTAAACCGCAGGCCTGTGGTGTTGGATCACAGGCAGTTTGGAAAAGCTTTGTGGTGTGTGACGCTGCAACAATTGTCTAGCGCCAACAGACTGCCACAGCCACATAAATAACAAAGCGTCGTTGTTTCGCAAACTGCACAGAAAACCTTTTTGCACATCACAGCTTCAGACTGTCTCTCTGACAGCGACGAACTTCCCTTAATTAATTACTAATTTTTTATCTCGTGTTGTTTTTAATTTATTTGTAAAGTATAGAAAATTTTAAGTTTCATTGTTACTGTAGTTATTATTTCTTTACATCTTATTTTGATACGACGATCTGAAGGATCGTCGTATGTTACAGTGAAAACAAGTACATTGTATACATGTGGAGACTTGGCTTTATGTAATTCTTACCACTTTCTGTTCTGTGCTGAGGGGTCTAATATTAAATATTGTTTGAAACAGTTTCTTTGAAATAGTTTTCCCAAAAGTATGAGAAAGTTTTTGCAACTTGTCTTCTACATGTTTGAATTTATTAAGAAACAGGTGACAGACCAACCTATTAAAACAAATTTGCTACCAACTAAAACTAGGCGAAAACTTTTCTATTTATCATAATGTTACGACGATATCACGGGTCGTCTTATGGTAACAGTGAAAACAAAACACAGGCATCAGTGAAATCACTAATTATCAGCTTTAATGAGTCACAAATAACAATTCGGAACAACAAGATACTCTCATACAGTAAGCCAAGTTAAATTTGTCCACACGCAAAAGAGTTTCGCACAAATTATAACACGTTAACACGTTAATCACTTTCCACAACAACCACTTGATCCGTACTCTACAATATCGCCGTGTGTAACCAAGTCAGCCGTTGTTGCTTATACAAGGGTCATTTCATAAATAATATACATAATTTTTTTTATTTGCTTACATGTTTATTTTCTGACATCTCTTTACAATCCTTCAATATAGTCTCCCTGCTTCTCAATTACCGTGTTCCAATGAGCAGAAAGCTTTGCAATTCCATCTAATACGCCATCTTTGTTCATCTGACGAACGGCTTGGGTAACGGCGGCAGAAAGCTCTTCCAGAGATGAATAACGTTGTCCTCGCATGGGTTATTTCAACTTTGGGAATAAGTCAAATTCTGGAGGACTCATGTCAGGACTGTAGGGTGGATGAGGTAACACTTCCCAACCGTATTAAAAAATAAAGGCGATATTGCTTCTGTTCAGCACTCAAGCAGTGAGGGACCCATCGCGCAGAAATTTTTCTCTTGTTCAAATTTTGTGTCAGAATTCGGAATACGGACGTTGTTGAAATTCATGTGGCTTCAGAAATTTCCTCACATGTCACACAACGATCTTCTTCAAGAGCATCTGCCACAAGTTTCACACTTCTTTCATCTGTTGCTGTTTTCGGCCTTCCTGGTCTTGCGTCGTCGTTTATGCTTACACGACCTTCAAGAAAACGATTTGCCCAGCGAGAAACTGTACTACGGTCCACTGTTAACGCACCGCACACTTCACTTAAAGCATTGTGAATTTCGGTTGGGTTTTTGCCACGTAAAGTTTCGATCTTAATGTATTATCTTTGATCCTCAACAGTCACAGTACCCGAGACCGGTGCAGGCTCCATTTCTAAATCGCGTTATTAAAAAACAATACACGGTATTGATGAAACAAAAGCACGTGCTTCTTCCTCAAGCCTTGAATTACAACTGACGTAACAATCACTATCGACGCGTCCTTCACTACGCAGTGTTGTCAACATGTGCATTATTTATGAAATGTCCCCCGGATATAGCTCGAAGATGTTCCAGAATAATTTTTCATTCTTTTTCCGGCGTACCAGCATAATCTGCATAATCACAAATACTAGAACAGTCTAGAGTAGTACTTTATTGCACGATCTCAACAGAGGCGTTGCACCTTTTCGGCCATCCGAGAATCGCGTAGAACTCTCGTCTGTTCGAGAGCGTTCCTTAATTTTCGCAACAATATGTACTAAAAGTCAAAGCCAAGTAAAGGATATTAGTTTTTAGGGTTATATCTTACGCAATTAACATGTTACGCGTAAAAAGCACACAGATTAGATGTTGCTAACATATTTAGGTCAAAATTATCGTAATTACTTTACTTTATCCAACGCCCGTCTTTGGTGCTTCCACCATTCGACGTCGAGCCTCCCAGTAGCGATTGATTGTGTCATCGTTCGGGTAAGTCAGCGATTGGTGCAGGTGGTCGCCGTCCATCCTGCCAAGACCACAGAGAGAGGGCATGTTTCATCAGCAACAAGACCGATACGGTAGAGATGCGCTTGGAGGTAGTCATGTCCAGTAGCAAGACGAAATCGTGCTACTGCCTCAGCTCTCTCAAGATGCTTTGGAATCGTTCCCGCTGTGGCAAGGCTTTCCTACTTTTTGCCAATGCTAAGGTCTTTCAGAGTCTTGAGCGCGGCGTTGTTGATGGTGTTGGTTATGAGGTTGTTTGCTCTATTGAGTGTGAAAGGTATCTCAGGCTGGTCAGTCTCTGCGCCGCGTTTTGCCATGATGTCCGCCCTTTCATTGCCTGGTATTCCAACATGGCTTGGAACCCATTGAAGAGCTACAACCCAGCCATTCTTGATGAGTTCGGCCAGTTTCTCGCGGCACTGGATGGTACGGAGGCAGTCAGTTGAAGCGTAATGAAAGATAACTGCTTTCGTTAAAGACGAAGTATATACTAGATAAATTTTATAAGATTCTAGATATAAACATCCTCAGCTGTGTTATAATATAAATGATTTATCTTCGGACTATTAGGCCGTGATCCACTCCTGCTGCTACGAGCAGACGTTTCGGCCTCTCCTCTGGTGGTCGACATCAGTGGAAGAACATTTCGGTTGATGACACAATACTCACTAGTTAACCACCGTACTGTGGCAAAAGATTGTTTGCGGCCCTGAGCAGGATCGTCCAATTGAAGCAGTACAGTTTTTCCTACAACGACTAATCTCCTGTCCCAATACATCTGAAAAAGCCGTCCTTATGGTTGACGTCCCAGGCTGCTATTCAGGTGGTATCTTCAAAAAAGACAACCACGTCACCATCAAACAAATTCTATCTTCATCTTCATCTTCATCATCTTCTTAACGGTTTTAGGCTTTAGCGGCATGTTCCTGTTCCACAGTCCACCTTTTCTTCGTTCTACCAATGTTTCTTCTACCTCTAGGGTTGTAATTTTTCCTCGTCTACGGTTGTAATCTGTATTCTATAATGCTTTCATAACTGCAAAAATATCTAAATCAATTCTTATCTCTTCATTTCTTATATGATCTCGTGTATTTAACGTCACGTCCAAGATAATTGAAATGTCTTACTTGTTCTATGCATGTGTTGTCTATGCATATAACGCATATTTTGTTCCAAACCGGTTCATCTAGTATAAAGCTTCCAATGCACGAAATTTTATTGGCCAACTATTAACGATACTTTGATCACAATTTCATCATGGCTTTTAGACGACGATGAATCTCACTAGCGTTCACTTTTTCAGCTGTTAAAAATTTAATCACGTTTGTCTTTGGTTCAGATATGTTACAGTTATATTCTTTTTCCATTTTATGTAAGATGTATATTGCTCGCTAGAGATCGTCTTCTGAAGTGGCGAATATAACTTGGTCATCCCGCAAAGAGAATGGGTTTCAAGCTTTTATTTCGGTGGATTTTAATACCGTCATGGGATTGTTGTTTCCACATTTTGTGGAAATCGTCTAGATAAAGGTTAAAAAATTAATGGTGACAGACAACAACTTTGTCTTACGCCATACGCCTCTACCCACTCAAGACCGTCGTGCGTGGAGAAGAGGTGGTCCTATAACAGAACACGACTGATCTAGACCACAGAAGGTTGATAAAAATCTAGCCGACATAGGGTTGGTTGCTCTATACGGTGGTCTCAATCAACAACTCAATCCCAACAGTAGCCTCGGAAACAAACTCTAAAACATCAAAAATCTCTCAACAAAACTATCGTGCTTCAGTGGATTCCAGTTTTCGGGTCGTGGGAAATGAAATAGCTGGCCAGAAAAGAGCACCGAAGTACATCCGGTGAAGAAGTTTCTGGAAGTGAGCTCTGTCAAGACACTTGTATCGCACCGAATTTATGAAATCTGTAGAACTGGAGCAGCAGACCAGGTCAAAGGGAAAAGTCGGTAACATTTAAGAACAACGGAAAATCAATAAGGGAGAGCTGTGGAAATTTTCAGGTTTACAACTGGCCATGAGTGTGTTGCAGAACATCTTGTACGAATGGATAGCCATCAGAGAAGCAAATACACTACTTGCCAAGCCCCAAATTCTACCATGGATGGTAACCATCTCCTGCATTGCGCTAGACTCAACCATGCAGATCAACAAAAGGTTAATATAGCTAGACTTTATTAGGCTGGTCTAAAAGGAGTGTGACGCGAACATATGCTTTCATAGAAGAGAAATGCACCAGCCTCTCCACCCAACTCCACTCTCACCTATACTTCGTTGGCCCTTCGAGCAATCCACTCCAACGTTGTGGTAACTAATCCCTTCGGCGGAGTGGTGGGGCAAACGAGTGATGGGGGTTCTGTCAGGGCAGTCTGGGGGTATCCTGGGTCCTGGCCTGGCAGGATGGTGTACATCGGCAACAGGATATGTATCTAGTGTGGAGGCGGAGGAGGCTATAGTAGCCCAACGGCTGCACACATGGGCTCAGTCAGTTAGCCTACTGCGACCGGCCAGAGAGAGCTCGTCAGCTGAGGTGAAAGCAAATCTCTAGGGAAAGAGGACCCTAAAATCAAAGTTCCTGGTCTTTCAGGTTGGGGGTTTGATCGGAGAATTCACATATCTCATCTGTCAAACCCATTTATGTGCAGAAAGCTAAAAAAAAGTGGCCTTGACTTGACTTGAGTAAAGGGTTGTTGCGCCTCTGAAGGAGTGAAGGAGACTTTATCAGGATGCTAGGAGGAAAATTACATAAATTTCCATACCGTCATAGGAATAATAACAACAACATATTGATGGCTATACATACTCAATAGGAAACAATGATAACTAAAAATGAAATGTCTGTTTGACCATATGATCAGAATGACTATGTTACTAGTAATCAGCAACGATATACAAAACGCTACATTAACCTAAGTAATTAAGTAAACATTTAATTATTCAACATAGTCTTGGAAAGTCGGCTATTGCTGAGCATTCAGCCGTAAGTAATCACATGGTAAACTTCGAAGATGCATCTGTACTAAGGTCACGTAATAGGGAATATGACAGATTGAATCTAGAAGCAATAAAAATTAATAAACACAAGGACAACATTAACAGAGAAACGGCGACGCTGAGCACGACTTGGTACGTTTACTTACTGGTTTGACTGTACGTGGGTTGGCTGGCCGCACAAATAATGCAAGCGGCTAACACCTACAGGGCAGAGTCTACTTACAGGACCACCCACCGCCACTACTACACTGTATAACTGAGTTCGCTTACCGGCCTTTTCGTCACTTAGACCTGAGGATATTCTTTGTAATATGAGTGAAACGTTGTCATACAATTTATGTGAATAAAACCTGTAATATCCTAGTATAGATAATAAAACAATTTATGTTAGCGGAGTAAGAAGTTAATAATAAGAAATGTGTGTCGCTAGAAATGCTGTGTCATCGGCGTAGGTAGCAACAGTGGTTTCACTTGCTGACTGTAAGTTCGATTCCGTTTATATTCCCCTTTTGTTCCTTATTAGCTTTTCTTCAGTTTTGGTTATGTTTTCTTAATTATCATTATTTTTATTTTTGACGCGGCCCATACCGGAAGAAGACTTTAAAAAAGTAAATAGTCTTTGATAAAACACAGGTTAATATTTAAAACTACAAAAGTGTTTATTTTTTGATTCATGTGTAAGTCGCACAGAAATGTTTTTTTTTAATTTCTAGCAAATACAAAGCGTTATAGATAGAAAAAATCTCACAGTTCACAAGGCGTGTATCATTAATGTAGCAGGAAGAGCTTAAAACATCATAGGTTATACTAACTATCTTTTAACAACTAAACATTTCAATTCAGAATGATAAAACACCATACTTAAAAGTTTCACACTTGTTGACACAATATATTTTGCGAATGTGCCGAACAGTAAACTATTTCTTGCTAGCGTCGTGTTTTGTTGTGTGCTCAGTGGAACCACAGCCCTCTAGTACTGTATAATTACAGACATTTACGGAGAGCTTAATGTTGCAGGAGGCACAGTTCCGTGACGTTGCAACATTTGTCTGGCGTCTACCGACTCCCCTGCCACAGCCACCGCATATTTGACGTAAACAGAAGAGACAGCCAACGCTTTGCTGTTCTACACATTGCAACGAGATTGTTGTACCGGCGTAGGGTTAGTAGAAAGAGAACTTTGTTGCTTTAATTAGTGTTTTTGTTTTGCAGATGATCACACACTATAATTAATTGAACTATGGGAGCGTTAATTAAACTTTCTTTGTTAATTAGAATTCATACGCGTTAAAAACCTAAAACAAGATCTTAAGTACTAATTTTAAATTAACTTTTTACATTTAAAATTTAACTATTTTAAATATAATACAACTGACTCGGAACACTAATTTTTTATTGGAAAAAAGTAAAATTTTTTCCTTGTAGCCTGAACCAGTTTTCGGTTATTACAAGATTTGTCAGAGGCTCCGTCGTTCGAAAGATCGATGTTGTGAGTGTGGAGTGTGATATGTTCGAATAGTATGTGTAATTTGAATTGTGTCTGTTCGATTAGGATGTTGTTTTTATGTGTTTGTATATTTCTAGTTATTCAAGAGTATCTAGTTTTTTGCCTTTTGTGTGTACGTTTAGAATATCCATGTTAATGTTTATATTTGTGTATGCATGGTTTGCTTCAATGAGGTGGTTTGCAAAGGTAGATTCGGTGGTGGAGTCTAGTGCTATTGTGTGTTCAATGTATTTCTGTTTGAAGCAACATCCTGTCTAGCCTATGTAGAATTTGTTACATCCTGAGCAGTTTAATTTGTGAACACTGCGTAAAACAAATTTGTTATGTTCTTTGTTTGTGTTTTTTGACAGTGTGTGTACTGTTTTGTTTGTAGTTCTGTATGTAATTATATCCTGTGTTTTCAAATTTGCGGGCTGTGCGGGTGTGGTTTTTTCAGTGTGATTATTGATGTTTGTTAGTATTAAGAACTTGTTGTTTCCTCCCTTGTCTGTTGTCTCGTTTGTGTTTTGTGTAGGAGTTTATTGACTATTGTACTGTTGTATCCGCTGGTTTCTGCTAGATATTTTATCGTGTTTAGTTAGTTATAATTCTCAACAACTAGGAGTGTCACTGACACAAATGGCCGGAGCATTTGATATTCGTAATAATTTATTTATCAATATTTTTACAATCAACCGTATTTGATCAGTTAGATAAATAGATTCGTAATAATTTACTTATCAATATTCTTACAATCAACAAAATATATACACTTTGATGATACACACTTTTTATTGAATTGTATCATATTATAGTACAATATACATTAATTGTCATTGGACATATTCCACAACCTTTGCAACTCATCTCGACGATCAACCATTGATGGACTTCTATTAATTTTTAGCAGTCTATCAAAATTAAACGCCGGTTATATTAATAATCCTTCTAATGTTTTCACTCTTAAAAGAGCAACATAGGTTAATCCAACCTAAAATTCATTGTCTCCTAAATTAACAATTGCCTTATTTAATGTTATCTCTAGTGATCTATGTATACTAACAGCATATGCTAACATTAACGGAAATTGTTTGCGAGTACAAGAAATTTCATTTTTCTTGAATGATGCCACTACTGGTAGAATGGGTATTGAATTCTCGTACAGAACTGGTCCTGTATATTTTTACACGACTGCTAAAAAGGAGTGTTATGTTTTCAGTGGTAGGGTATGTATGTATGTATGTATGTTTGTTCCACTATAACTTTTTAACGGCTTTACCGATTTTCATGTTCGATGGCTCGATGGATTCCTTACTTCACCAGAAGTGTCATAGGCTATATATCACCGTGAGTTGACTTCCGGTTTTGACCGGAAGTGAATACAAGTGATCGGTTCTAAGGATTTATTTTGTTCGTTTATTGGTCCATCAGGTGGCGCTAGTGGAAGGTATTCTGTAAAGTTCACTCCCGATAGCGCTCGCGATTTAAGACCACGCTCACTAATACTATGTTAGCGCGCTATTGTGTGAGAGTATAGATGTGCAATCCGTGAGAAACAGAGAACAGCTGATCTGAAAGTGTATATATATATATTATATATATATATATATATATATTGGTTTGCTATATATATTTCTCTCTGCGAAATATGGTGAACCTGAAATACATGAAATGACGGATCAACAATATGCCGCAGCAGTAAACTTAATGAATTTTCAGCAGCGCCAATTGTTCAAAATGATTTCAGACAGATTGCTTCCAAGTGAAAATAATACTGAGCCATTACGTGTGTTCGTTACTGGAGGAGCAGGCACCGGCAAAACCTTTACTCTGAAAATTATTGTAGAACAGATTCGTCGTCTTTCTCATTTACCTGCAAGCAGAGCTGTTACGGTAGCAGCACCCACAGGTGTCGCTGCAAGATTGATTGGAGGTAGCACTTTGCACTCTCCTTTTGCCCTTCCTATCGAAAAAGGCAAGGTGACAGCTCTTCGCCCTCTTACTGGTGAGCGCCTTCAAAGGGAACAGCTAAGGTGGAAGCATATTAATTGGCTAATCATTGACGAAATCTCAATGGTACCCTATACTACCCTAAGAAATATTCACTTAAGGTTGTAACAGCTTAAAATGAATGATGCTCTCTTCGGGGGTATCAATATTATTTTGTTTGGCGATCTAATGCAGTTGCCACCTGTATCAAAAGCAGTTGGTGGTACCTACTGTTTCAAGCAGCCTTGTTACTTATCAGCTGAAATTAATTTGTGGACACTGTTTAGTTTCTGTGAATTACCTCAAAATATGCGGCAAGCTAACGACACTACTTTTATAGACATTCTAAATAACTTACGAGTCGGCCAACTCACCATGCAGCAGCTAGAAATTTTACATCGTCGAAGAGTTCCTTACTACTACTACTACTCTCCAGCACTACAGCCCATGGTGAGCCTTGGCTTCCGCTACGACCCGTCTCCACTCATCTCTGTCCATTGCCTTCAGTCTCCAGTTCCTAATGGCCATCTTTAGAAGAGTTCCTTTGACAGATGAATTTGCTGATGGCGAGTGTCTGCGTATTTTCCCAACCACTAAACAGGTAGAAGAATATAATGCTATGATGACTGAAAAGTTGAAAACATCATCTAAAGTTTACGATATTGCAGCGGTGGATGTGTCTGTCGAAGTTAAGAATTACGGACAAAAGTTAAAGAAAGACTTCATACCAACGGATCCAAACAAAACTGGAGGTATTCCAAACTCTTTAGTAATCGGAGTCGGATCTAGGGTAATGTTGCGAAAATAACATTAATGTTAATCATGGTCTGGTCAACGGAGCAATAGGCATCATTAGAAAAATGGAGTGGCCTGCACTACGTCGAGATCAGCTTCAACCTGGTGAGCTTCCACAAGCCGTATTTGTAGAATTTGATGACAGATCAATTAGGGTAAAAAACTGCAGGTATTGGAGTAAAGATAGAGCCCACCACTGTTGAATATGATGCTTTGCGAGGCCAGGGCAAAGTAGAACGACGTATGCTGCCATTAATATTGTGTTGGGCTGTAACAGTACATAAACTCCAAGGCACTACTTTAGACAAAGCAGTCATTGATTTGAGTAGTAATATTTTTGCCAAGGGTCAGGCATACGTCGCACTAAGTCGTGTGAAAACATTAGAGGGATTAGCAATAAGTTGTCTGGATCCACGAAAATTGTTGCATGAACCGCACGATAAAAACTCACTTGAGGAATTAAATCTACTCAGAAATCTGTAGACCAAAGCTTTTCCTTTATCATTTCTAATAAATGAAATTATTTAGTTAATTATATAATTTATAAAACAATTTATCGAAATGTTTGTATTATACTAGTTATATTAGTATATAAAATAAAGTTATACTATATTTATAAGTTTATAAGTTCATACGCTAATTATACTATGTACATAATAAAGTTTCTAAATAAAACTATGTAAAAATTGAAATTTTGTTTGCACTTCACACATACGCACGAACACACGCACACACTGCACATTCCCATTATACTCTTTTTAAACACAAAAAGGAATAAAATAATAAAAATAATTTAAAAAATTAAAAAACACGACTGCCAAAAAAATAAATGAATAAATAAAAAATAAATTGGTAAAAACACTAAATAAAAAAACTAAATAAAAATAATATTTAGTAAAAATCACAAAATCTACATAAAGTTGATTTAAAAAGCCAAAAACAAGGTATTGAAATTCAGCTCTGATCAGATTTAACGAAAATGTTATGAATGATTAAACGCATAGTAATTTTATTAGATTTAAATTACTTTTCGATGTTGAATATATATCAATGCATCATATGAAGACTACAATTATAAAAAATATTGCTGATAAAATTTTGCTCTTCAATTTTAATTTTCAATGCAGTCGGGGGCTGTTTCTAAATAGATTTGTTCTTTTCATTAAACAGCCCCCGACTGCGTTGAAAATTAAAATTGAAAAGCAAAATTTTATCAGCAATATTTTTTATAATTGTAGTCTTCATATGATGCATTGATATATATTCAACATCGAAAAGTAATTTAAATCTAATAAAATTACTATGCGTTTAATCATTCATAACATTTTCGTTAAATCTGATCAGAGCTGAATTTCAATACCTTGTTTTTGGCTTTTTAAATCGACTTTATTTAGATTTTGTGATTTTTACTAAATATTATTTTTATTTAGTTTTTTTATTTAGTGTTTTTACCAATTTATTTTTTATTTATTCATTTATTTTTTTGGCAGTCGTGTCTTTTAATTTTTTAAATTATTTTTATTATTCTAAAGATACAACTTTACATATTGGCATTTGGTTGTTATAAATTTTGCATTCAACTGCCAGGTCATAAATAGTGTCAGTTACTGTCCCACCTGAACCGTTGGCTAGTCCTTTTGCGATCCAAAGATTTCTTCTAAGGATAACTTGAGCACCTTTACATAAACGTAATTGGGCAAATAATCCCTGAGCATCGTCAGATTTGCTAGAGAGGCTTCTAGGCAATTATGGATTGCATTGATTAGAGCCACGGGTTGTTTATTGCTTTCTATTTATTTATAATTTAAGCGTTCGATTTCAGCATTTTTCGACATTATACAGACAGTATCATTGAAATAGTTCCCGATATTGTTTTCATAAAATCTTTTAGATAAGTGCTGATAATGTTGTTCAGTTGCGACTCGATTTAAAGACTCTCTGAAATTTTATTGATCATCGCCTTGCTGTCTCATAATCTCCGTTAGAAAGAAAACATTTTTGAACTGTATATATAAAAGATTTGATTGAATTATCTGAACATTAAGATTCGATTGAATTATCTGAACCAATATTGTAAAGACTCCTGTCACAAACCAGTGGATGTTGGGACCAATCACCGACTAAATACACAAAAAGGCCACCAAAAAGAACAGCTGAAGAACGCTGCTTTCCTTGTTTGAGTCGCATATCCACTTTGAAAAACAAATTCAAACCCAACATACTGGCTTCATTAATAATAACAAACCTCACATCTTTTAATTCTTCTTTAAAAGTAATTTTGGATTCACCTTCTAAATCTTTGAAATTCCTCCCCTTCTCTTTAAAGTATTTATTCTTTGAGCTGAATAAGTAGTTTGTCCAGCAATATTGTTAGCTGCCACACCAGTAGGAGCCATTAAAAGAGTTGCATCGCAGCCAAAGGGGGCAAGGAACTAACAATCTCCACTATATTTTGACCAATATTTGTAATATTTCCCTTATAGCTGCAGTAAACTTATTTGGGTTTCGCTTACAGTACATTGCGGACACATATCAAAAAATGTTTGCTGCATCAACACTCGAGAACAATTTACATATTCACAGAATTCTAGAGATCGTAAATTATCTTAAAATTTATTCTGAATATTCCTATATCCTGTGTTGTTTTGATCATATAACACATGATTCATGTTATGTTCTGCAGGGCCTTCAACAGTTGCTGCAGCAACATTTTGTCGCTGTCTCATCCGTCTTTGATTTGTAGTTAATTGAATAAGAAGTATAACAATAATAAGTTTAATAGAATTTGGAAAATTGAATAAATACGTATAAAAATAATAATTTAAATAGAAATTCAATTAACATTTACCTGAACTGTGATTTGTTGCAATATGTAATAGAAAGTTCCAGTTGCATCAGCGATTACACAGATTCTCGTCTAAAAATTGACACTTGTTCAACAATTAAGTCCAATCCGTACATCTGGCTACATCATAGAACAATGCTCTACTAATGTTTGAATTAAACATGAGTGAAACAAACTATGTACAAAGTGTATACAGCAAAATCGTATCTTATCAATCGAGAGCCAGCGCGGGGGGCGGAAGCCGCAGACGCACACGCACCGGCATTTGTGATACAGCAACATCTAACCTTATCGGGCGACAGCGCCGAAATCCGCAGGTGACCGGTGAGTCGCCTAGCGCCCCGTGAGTGCGAGTGAGGCAGAGCGCCGTAGCTGGGCCATGATATCTCTATCTCTCTTCCTCTCACACGTTTAAGTTAAGATTTTTAAAAAAATCGTAAAATTTTTTGAACAAAATAATTTATAGAAATAAAAATTACATTTGTTTTGATGGTTCATCCTCTTCATTCACAGCACTTAATATTAGTGATTAACTGTACTTTCACTTGTGAAAACTTACGTTTCTTATTGTCCTCGAACGTTTCGGTGTGGTGTACACCTTCTTCAGCGAGGTTTGAATACAGAATGTCGTGAACAATTGTAACGGTTTATTCACAGGTTGGTGGTATGTGTGGGGGGGTTTGGTTGGAGGGGGTTTGGTGGGAGGGGGTTGGCGCTGGGATTCAAAGTATAGTTTGGTTTTTGTATGATTGTGTCAAATAGTACGTGTGATTTAAAGTGTAGTTGGTCATTCAATATGTTGTTTGGTTATAGTGTGTGGTGTTTATATATTTCGTACTGTTCAGCTGTGTTTAGTATCCTACTTTTTGGTAAGTAGTGTAGTATTTCGAGGTTGTTTTCGATGTTGGTGTAGCTGTGGTTTTCAGTCTGTATGTGTGTGGCGAATGCGGAGTGTATGTAGTTACTAGTAAGGGCTTTTTTTCTTCAAGATTTTCCAAACACTTAAAAGCCCTTTCTAGTAACTACATACACTCCGCATTCGCCACACACATACAGACTGAAAACCACAGCTACACCAACATCGAAAACAACCTCGAAATACTACACTACTTACCAAAAAGTAGGAAACTCAACACAGCTGAACATTATAATTAACTCGTATATAAACACCACACACTACAACCAAACAACATATTAAATGACCAACTACACTTTAAATCACACGTACTATTTGACACAATCATACACAAACCAAACTACACTTTGAATCCCAGCGCCAACCCCTTCCCACCAAACCCCTCCCACACATCCCACCAACCTGTGAATAAACCGTTACAATTGTTCACGACATTCTGTATTCAAACCTCGCTGAGGAAGGTGTACACCACACCGAAACGTTCGAGAGCAATAAGAAACGTAAGTTTTCGCAAGTGAAAGTACACTTAATCACTAATGAAATTTACATGTGTGCACTCTACAATACAGTCCGGGTATGTATGCAAAATTTTATAACATTCGGTTGAGTAGTTTCGGAGGAGTTCGTGGTCTAAGTTGTGCACCGAGTCATGGATAGAGGCCTATGCCTGATTTCGCTACGCTCATCAGGCTCCGTCCAAAAATGGTTGGTCCCGGCCACAAAGCAGATAGAATAGAGCTCCAAATCTTTTTAGGACCTGCCATACCTCTCCGTCCTTTTGGATTGTAATTCAGTCTGAGGATGTGGTTAGTTGTTTGGCGTCCTTTCGGTTAAGATTACGCAAACAATTGAACCGCTATTGGTAAATACTATCGTTACGACGGTCTCACTGATCGTCGTATGGTACAGTGGAAAAAGGAAATACAGACACCAATTAAGTCAATAATCACTAGCATTAATTAATCACAAATAACCGTTTGTAATCAAGTAGGCAGTCTCTTACAACAATCCAAGTTAAAATTTTCCACACGCAATAATAATGTCAAATAATAGAGTTCCGCACTAATTATATAACACAATAACACTTCGCTACACTATTTCAACCGCCACTCGATCCGCATTAAGGAAAATCGCTCAACGAATTGATATGACAAAACCGGCCTCTGCCACTTTATAGGTAGCGCACGTGTCCTGGAATGAACTTGCCATTATTAACTCCACGGCAGCTTAATGTGTATCTCAATTGTTCTTGAACACACTAGAACGTAATTGCTTGCACCCTTGACTGAGGTACACCTGCTATACTAGTGGAGGGACGGGTGTAGGACGTTCGATAGCGTTCTCGTTACAATATCGAATATACTCACAATATTCAGTTCCTGCCGTATGTCAGCATTCTTCTGCGATCTTGAAGAGTAATAATTAACTGCCAGGCAAGAGCGATCCCGTCAGTTTAATAAATAAATCTTCAAAGAACTGCTTGGACAGCGTTGCCATTAATTGAATGCATGTTGGGACTTAAACGTCCCTTAAGATGACATTAACAGACATGCAAGAAAACGTTGTCCAGAACCTTTGAAATCTAGAATACGTAGCCCTACTCAATAGAAACACAAAAGAACTAGAAACAAATACCGTTGTGAAATTACTACTAAAAGTATTTGAATAACATGTCTGTTGGTAACCAGGCCACTTATAATGACAAATAATAAATATATTTACCTTATTTCCTGTCTCGTGACCACATATATAACGCAATGAATTATAATTGACGCGTTTCGAGACTATGTCTCGTCATCAGAATATTAAAATTTTATCACTCAATGAGATCGTTAAAAAAATTTAAAACGTTAAAATTACAAAATCGAAACCAAACCAATGCTTTTATATTGGTCAGATAGGGAGAAGTTTTTATAAACGTTTCGTTGAGCACACTCCAAAGCATAATGTAAAGGATTTGACAACACAATCTTGTACAAAGTCTAACTACGCTCGTCATCTTATACAGGAGAACCATAATTATACAAGCTTTGACACCACTTTGAAACCCTTACATGTCTGTGGTAAAGGCGCTTATTTAAATGCACGTGAAGAATATGAAATATATAGAGCACATAATGACAAATACTACCGTAATTTCATATTAAACGACCACTTACATTTCAAGTCGAATCCATTATATGACACAGCACTAAAATTTATCTGTAACTGATATCAATCAGTGTCCGGCCGGCTTTCATCGAGTGCGCACTCGCTTCACATAAATGCTTATATGATTTGGTTTCGATTTTGTAATTTTAATGTTTTAAATTTTTTTAACGATCTCATTGAGTGATAAGTTTTAATATTCTGATGACGAGACATAGTCTCGAAACGCGTCAATCATAATTCATTGCGTTATATATGTGGTCACGAGACAGGAAATAAGGTAAATATATTTATTATTTGTAAAAGTATTTTCTTGGACTTCTGCAACTTTTGCAATTTTAATCAACACAACGTTTCGTGTCGGTGACCTTCTTCAGGTACGTACCCATTATTGTACTACCTTATACAAGGTCCTTGACAAAATTGTTACACATCCTTACATTTAATTGAAAGAAAAAACAATCCAAAATAATTAAATTGACTTTCTAACCAAATGCCATGTTGTTGAGCAAGAGCAGTGGTTGGTCCATAAATTAAATGTCCATAATCTTTTAGCCAGCACTTCGACAATATCTGGCATGTAGCAAGTTACTATAATAAACTACAATCTTACTTCATTACCGAACGTAAGCCGTTACCCCACAATCGAAATACGAGGGTCAGTTGAAAAGTTCGCGGACCAACATCTAAAGCTCAGGAGTGCTAAATATTCTGACCTACAAGACGTATATTAACAGGCGTGAAAGCCTGTTAATTTCCAGATATATCTGTCAATTTATTCACCGTTTACCAGCTATTTTAAATTTTTCTGTCACTCGTGTTTTTAAAATGCACAAAATCAAACATCGTGTTGTGATGAATTATCTGTTAAAAACGTTTTAGCGCCAATGGAAAGTCAAAACGAAATTGTAAATGTGTCAGGAGATGCTGCGTCTTCATAAACAACGGTAAGTGGGGCACCCTTGAATTTAAACGTGGTCGTACAAGAACTGAAGACGATCCCAGCAGTCGACGTCCAAAGAGTGCAAAAAAAATGGCATTATTGAAAATATTGTATAGGGCGTTGGAAGGCCGCAGATTGAGGAGTGGATGACGTTGCTGAAATCATAGGCATCTCATATGATCGTGTGCATAATACTTTAAACAAGAACTTATTGCAAAAAAGCGTTGTGCAAGGTGGCTGCCGCATCTGGAGTTGTTGCATTTTTGTGCGTCCAGTGCGACCATGTTGCCAATGCTCGTACGACCACGTTTAAACTCAAGTGCCTACTTACAAACCGTTGGTTTTGAAGTCGTAGCACCTCCTGACACAATTATAATTTCTTTCTGAATTTCCATTGGCGATAAACAATTTTTAACATAGAATCACACCATGATGTTTGATTTTATCAGTTTTTCAAAACACACAAGACACGCCAATTTTAAGCAGCTTCTAAACAATGAATAAATTGATAGATATATTTGGAAATTAACAGGAGTTTACATTAAATACACACCTTGCAGCAGACGAAAAATTTTAGTTTTACCGCTAAGTTACAGTTGTCGCTCCGCGAACTATTCAACTCACCATCGTATAGAAAAGTATAGTTCACGTAACGTTATTAGTAAAGTACCATTTTTCCAGTACAAATTAAATTTCTTAAGAGGCTTTACAAAAGAAACGGTGAATACACTTTTTCTCTTTCATTGCAAAGTTCCCTGTCTCTTCCTGTAGCTTGCGAACGTCTTTCCAGTGCCGCCCAAACTCGGGCTGTTTTATTGAATGAGATAACATTTTTCGTACTAGGAAAACTGTATTTTGGCCATGCGTCCGATGCCCTCCACCCAGTGTAACATCTGTAGCAGCACCGCGACCGACCCTTTTGTTTTTGTTTCCAAAGCTATTCTCTGCCTCTCGCATTCCCAACGGATAAACACGATTCACACTGTCGCGCACGCACACACACCCACCCACAATCGCTTTCTTTTGAATTCACAACAGCAACATTAATAATTCAAGCTGATATTACAAAAAAAAAAGAATACAGTATGTGAATTCTATTTTTTGTCAGATCGTAGCGGCAAGGGGACAAAAAAGAGAAGACTCGAGTGCAATCTGCGTTATATGAGAGAAAACCGCTGACACGAATATTATATATACACGCGCACTCTCTGAAGCCGGTTACAAATGAATTCTCAAATTGTTATTGTAAGAGACAGTCGCAAGAGTATAGCGGAAATGGGAACTGTACCTCTATCCGTTCCTGCAGTACATTTTCGATGTTTTTAATTTGCGATATATTACGATTTGGAAAAGGAAAGGTGTACTATTTGTAGATTGTCCTATTTCTTAATGCAAAGAGAAAGTACAATTTGTTTTCATTTGTGAGATTAGTTAAAAATGGTTTTTGGTTTTTATTTTACTGATGAAATAAACTAAAACTAAACTATATGGTTAAGGAAAACATAAAGTTTAATGTGTATGTACAATATTTATAACGCATTAATACTTAAAATAAAGAATTTAACGTTCTGAAGTTGACAAATCGGCCATAACAACAACAGCAAATATCAAATGGAAAATACAAATATTTATGGTTATAGCTGTAGGCTTTTAGGATATGCGCTCTACCATGGCCGGCTCTAGCTCTACCCATTGTACATAATGGACGTTTCTTCAATTTGTAACAAACACGAGTACTTGTTGCAAAACGAATATTACCGAAAGAACGAGTTCTGCCACGAAAATGTGACATGTATAGTACTAGGCAAGTTTATTTTTGAGTTATGTGGTTTTCCAGTGATATATTCACAGAACGACTATTAATAAAAAAACGATTACTACCGGGGAAACGCGTTCTACTGGGAACCAAGTTCTGCCACCAAAAAAGGAAGCATATATAGTAATAGGCATACATATCCTACTTTTAAGTTGATTTTTTTCTTAGTTTCCGCAAAAAAACGAGTTTTACGTTACACAAGTATCACTTTTCAGGTGAAATTTCAGTTCTCATGTTAACCTAACGACATCAACGTTTGGCGTCACAGGTACGCAACTGTGATATAAACCATTTTGTCACAATTGCTGTGTATGGAAATCATACATGTGCACACAAAAGGCCGAAAACTAGACACTCTTGAGCAACTAGAGTACAAACACACAGAAACGCATATAAACAACGCATACAAACAGACAATTTAAATCATACATACTATTTAAACGTATTACACAAAACACAAACACACACCAACGATCACCACGGCGCCATCACCAAAAGCAGGATGGACAGCTCGTAGCGGCAGCCTCTGACGCTCTAACGCAACGGAAGCTAGTTAAGGGCATATATCTATATAGTTAATTTTTACAGATATTATTAGTATGTAATATAATTGCAGACAATATTTAATATTTGTTAAGAAAGATGTTATAATGGAAGATGAAATGTATATGTCATTGTAAATTTTAAATTTAATGCAGACTGTATTTACACAGTCCCTTACTATTATTTGTTGTTTTTATGCAAATGAGCTTTCCCAAACCTAACAGACGCTGGCGAAAACTTGCCACACAGCTTCTTTACTTTTTTTTCTCAACAGATCCAAGATTAAATGGCTACGCAAAATATATTGTTACGACATCACAGAACAATCTACGTGTTTGTCGAATGTGCCATAAGAGTCTAGATGCAACGCGTGTGGCGTACGTGCTTGTCGACGCATTTTCCAGACGGTGCGAGAATTGTCCCGGCCGCGCGGACTGTGTCAAGGCCGTAATTAATTACGTAGTACACTGGCGCTAAGACGCAATTAGGAATGTTCTAGTCTGTGAGCGTGGGTATAAATACATGGCTGAATCGGCCTTAGAGTCAGTATAGCAGTGATATATTTTCAGTGCGGTTCGAGTTATAATAGGGCGAGATTACTGTGTGCGTTCAAGTGGTTATTAGTGAAGTGTTGTGTTTTATAATCAGGCGGTATATTGTGATACAACTGTGTTTTAATATTAGTTGACATTTATTTGCGTGTGTACAATTTTTATTTGATTTGCTGTAGAGACTGTGTTGTTAATTACGAACTGTTTAACTGTGAAAATTAAAGCTGGTAATTAGTGACTTAATTGGTGTCTTGTACTTATTTTGTTTCCACTGTACCTACGACGGTCGAGTAGACGGTCGTAATAATATTTTTTCTGTAAGTGGTACGAGAAGGGAAGTTATCTCTGTGCACGCAAAAACAAAGAGGTCACTTGCTTTGTTTGTCTGTAACAGATGTTATTGTGGCTGCCCGGGCATCGGAATCTTGGCCAAGATACACTATTCTTTGCACAGAAAATTGTGTAATCTTTAATTCAACATAGCTGTGTGTAAACCGTATTTAGGTTTGTATCGAACCCGTTGCGGAGAGTGAAGAGACAATATTTTTGTGTAAAATTATGAAAAAATATTCTCTGAATTTTTCTTTTTGATGTTGTCACACAAAATTGAATTTTGCCCCCACAAAATACCGTATATTACTGTAGATAGCATAAATTATGTATATATGCAAAGAAAGATGGTCGCTCTTATCTGCTGTTACCACTTTTCTGTATGTGTACACTGACAAATTTTTGACCAGGAATCGGTAAAAATTTTGAATTTATAATTCAATAAAGTTTTCTAATTATATCTATTTTAGTTAAACCGGCCATACTTAAAAAGAAAACATTATTACTCTAAAGAACGAAAAAATTAATTTTGTGTATAATAATATTAAAATTAATAATAAAATAATATGTATAATTTTATAAAAAATTTTAAATATTTACGTTACGTTAATGAAAAGAGTATCATCACAATCAAATTTTAAATCTTTATTTATGGTTTTCATTGCAGTGCTTATTTCTATTTATATGTCTTTGCATTTAACCAAGAAACTCCAATAACAGCTATACTCAGATGCTAATACTAAACTCCTACGACAATTACTTAACGCTGTCGACTCTTCAAGAGCGATGTTGTACACTTTTCTCGGCTAGCCGACCAGCTACACTGTCTCTGTCAAGGTCGTGTACAAGAGTAGCTTCTAGACTGTTCGAGCACTTGTAACAATGGAAATTATGCTGGTGCGCCGCCAAAAGAATGGGGAAATTATTCTGGAACTCTTGTGATTTATATTGTTACGACATCACAGAACAATATAAACGTGTTTGTCGAATGTGCCAGAGGAATCTCGCTCTACTGTGTGTGGCGTACGTGCTTGTAGACGCATTTACGAGAGTCTTCTCGATGCCGCCAGCCGTGCGGACTGTGTCAAGGCCGAAATTAGTTACGTAGTTCACCGGACGCTAAGACGCAATTTCGAACATTCTCGTCTGTGATCGCAGGTATAAATACATGCCGGCAGCGGCCTTAGTCTCAGTAGAGCAGCGATATATTTTCAGTGCGGTTCGAGAGTTATTATCGGGCGAGATTACTGTGTAAACAGTTCAAGTGGTTATTATTAAAGTGTTTGTTTTATAATCGAGCGGTATAATTGTAATATAATTGTGTTTAATTTTAGTGGACATTTTATTGCGTGTGAACAATTTTCATTTGATTTGTTGTAGAGAATGTGTTGTTAATTACGAACTGTTTAACTGTAAAAATTAAAGGTGTGATTAGTGACTTAATTGGTGTCTTGTACTTATTTCGTTTTCCACTGTACCTACGACGGTCGAGTAGACCATCGTAACAATATATAACCAACAGCGGATGGCTTAGAATTTAGTTAAACGTAGTGATGTAGTAGAATGCGGATGAAGCGATTGTTGAGGATAAGTGGAAAGTGATTATTATGTTATACTTAGTACGGAACTCTAATAGTTGACATTATTTTTGCGTGTCAACAAATTTACCTTGAATTAATGCACGAAAATACCTTGTCGATTTCAAATTGTTATTTGTGACTGATTAAAGCTGGTAATCATGGACTTCATTGGTGTCAGTATTTTGTTTCCACTGTACAACACTACGATCCGTGAGACCGTCGTAACAATTCAATAGGAACACCATATGAACTTTACAAAAAACTTGCTACTTTTTTTATTTTATATTTTATATTTTATTTTATTTATTTATTTTTAACATTTATTTATTTTATTTTATTTTATTTTTATTTATTTATTTATTTATATATTTATTTTTTTAAATTACTAGTAGAAAAAAAAAGGAAACGTCAAAGGAATAGACTTTTATTAAGTTTTATTTACAGTACCAAGCCACTTGTATGACAATCAAATAATCTACGTTACTCACCGTCAGAGGCTTAATTCTTATACTTGCGATGTTATGCTATACTCAACATGTTTCGGGACAGCTTGTCCCATCTTCAGGAGTAAAACACATACTCTTCGACCTCAATTGAGGATGAATCGTCAAACATTATAAAATATTAAAATCCAAAACATACATTGAATAAATTAATGAAACTACAACATTAAGCGCACGTGTAGGCTCCAAGGTGCACACCTCACGCCGGCTGAACGCGCACTAAGTAAAATCACTCATCGCTCGAAAGATGTCGCAGTGCAGTATCATATAAAACATTTGACTTAAAGTTTAGTTGATCGTTCAAAACAGATGGCCTGGTGTCACTATTATTATAAGCTTTGTAAATCTCGAATTCTTCGAGAGCGTTCATATACTGTCCCTTATTGCAAATATGGAGGGGGACATAGGCCACCCACCAGTTATCGTGCCCTTGGAAACATGAAATCTAGTTTTGCTAAACATCTTGTCGATGAAAATCACGGCTATACTGATTTTAAGACTAACTTAGTCCCCCTCCATATTTGCAATAAGGGACAGTATATGAACGCTCTCGAAGAATTCGAGATTTACAAAGCTTATAATAATAGTGACACCAGGCCATTTGTTTTGAACGATCAACTAAACTTTAAGTCAAATGTTCTATATGATACTGCACTGCGACATCTTTCGAGCGATGAGTGATTTTACTTAGTGCGCGTTCAGCCGGCGTGAGGTGTGCACCTTGGAGCCTACACGCGCGCTTAATGTTGTAGTTTCATTAATTTATTCAATGTGTGTTTTGGATTTTAATATTTTATAATGTTTGACGATTCATCCTCAATTGAGGTTGAAGAGTATGTGTTTTACTGCTGAAGATGGGACAAGCTGTCCCGAAACATGTTGAGTATAGCATAACATCGCAAGTATAAGAATTAAGCCTCTGACGGTGAGTAACGTAGTTTATTTGAATAGACTTTTGTTTTACTCTACTACTTTTCTGGTGATCGTAGCGCCCTCTTCTCTATTTTGTTATTACGTTGCGAAAACTTTATTAACAGACTGAGGCACAATTACTACACCAAAAATTAATTATCGGATGAAGTATTCGTAAATCTTAAACTTTATAAAACTGTCTCAGCGAGAGAGATAGTTTTTGTTTCAAAACTTCTGCAATAAGAACTCAGATTTTTCTTTTTAATGTGTCTAAAGCAGAAATAATATATATTGTCTAACAACTGGTAGCACAATAACTAGTGAGAAGTCACTTAAAATATGGCTTAAAAAGAATTTGTTGTGAAGTATCATTTTAGGTTTCACTTTTGATAGAGAAAACTAGGGCGCCAAAAAAGTGACAAAGCCAATAATATTTTTTAAGAACCGTTTTCTATCAGAAATGGACGTCTTTGTTTCAATGATATTTTGTATATTTATAAGGCTCTGGTTTGGTGACCAAGAAGCTGTTTCAGTAAGTATTTAGTCTTTCATTATTGCTTTTTGCATGGAAATCTTTTGTTGACCCAGGGATTTTCTGAAAGCAATCTTTTTGAACTTCATTTTGTACGCAGATGATATGGTAATAATTCAGGACAGCAAGGATAAACTACAAAAATCAATTTAAACACTAAACGGAATAGCAGATGAATATGGATTTCAAGTATCAGCGGACACGACTAAACCAATGACATTCACAGGCAGGGAAGTAATCGGTAAGAGCTAAGAGAGTTATAGATGGGAAAAGTCCAGTATGGGATGGGATGGGAGAGTTATAGATAGATTATGGGAAAAGTCCAGTATTTCAGTTATTTGGGACAAAAATTGATGTTGATAAAGAATTGCACAAAATTTAGGAGTATCTGTTGAACATTTTACAGATACCTTAAAAACAAGACAAAGAAGGAGACGAGGATAAGGTTTTATAACGCTGTAGCGGTAGCAGTTTTGATGTATGGAGAAGAAGCCAGAGTAATGACAGAAAGAGACAAAAAGCAAAGATTCAGACAGCGGAGATGAAGTTTGTGAGGAGTACTCTGGTCTGTACCATTCTCGATAGAAAGAAGAATGTGGATATAAAGACGGAACTGGGTGTCAACCTACACCGGCCTTTGGCCGCTACATAATAAATTAAAACTAGGCGTATAACCTAGATGGAAGCAAAAAGTGTGCTGGACCCAGACTGGCAGGATTCGGAATGAGAACTCTCATTTAAATATTAACAAGTTACTGTTTTATTAGTGTTTCTAGTATAACATGCCTTACATATTGTTCAATTAATTTGACATTATATTCTTATAACAATCTTAGTTCTCATTTCCGATTAATTGGATTACGATCCACAATAGACATCACCTATCACAGCATTGCTCCTCAATAATAACACTTACAGAAACTAACAGTCTTAATCATGAGCAAAGTACTGGTACATGTTTAAATCATCAAAATATTTCATTAAAAAAACAATAAATAATTAAGCAATTCAACTTCAAAAACCCCACACAAAGTATTGTCTTGGTACCTTTTGATTCAATGCAATGATGAAAGAAAGAGACTTCCAAACCGAAACAATTAGAAAGTTAAATCACAGCCTTCCAATCTGACAAATTATTAATTCTCAAGCTCATGTTCGGACAGCAACCATGCTCTTTGTTTAAAGAAAATTACAAACCAAGGTAGCCTCGTATTATTATTGAAACAACTTTTCACTTAAAGAAATTCTATCAGTTTTTGTGATCAAGAAACTGGCAATATAACCTTAATTCAACCAACCAGTAATAGCTGTAACTGTTCCCGAGCGGCAACCTTGATTTAGTCGTCGCTGCTGCATAATTATATTGCCCCGGCACGGCGCGGCCTACTTAATAGCGTTGCTGTTCAAGGTCACTGCGACCGTTTGACCAAATAACATGGTCGCTGACTGGCACAGCCTATCGATCCAGCCCGGCAGCATAGAACGAAGAGATTCACGTTTAACTTGCCGCGGCAATTTTAAATTACTACGGCACCAACCCACTGTTGGAACAGTTGAGGAGCAACAAAACAAAATAGTGTAAACATTTGGGAATAATGGCCGGTTACAGGATTCCAGTGCTACCAATGGAATATAGATCTCGGTGGGGAAGAATGATGTAGGACGGTCGAGAGCGAAGTGATTTCCGGAACAGGTTCAGAATGAACCTAATCCTTGAGCTTGACGATGTTGATTATGATTATCGCGTGGAAACGTTTGCTACTACTTTAGTCATTGAACGAACTATCATAACAAGAAATTTACAGTACGTCAAGGAAACTGTAGCAAGGAAACCCGAGGTGAAAAATAATCGGCGTAAATATAATTACTACAGTCTAACAAATTACCACAAGCAACGCCTTACATAAATGTGAGGCGGTTACAGTTCTCTAATATTAGCCACGTAATGTAAACCTTATTAAATTATCACGCCAGTTGAGCTCACAAAGCAGTTATAATCACAAGTAATACAGCCAGTTATATTACGCTTGTGATTTAACGTGTCTGTAATTTTGTACCTCAGTATGAAACACCCGATGAGTAATATTGTAACGACGGTCTCCTTGATCGTCGTATGGTACAGTGGAAACAAAATACATGACACCAACAAAGTCGCTAAAAACCAGCTTCAATTATTACAATTAACAGTTTGTAATCAACACGTTATTCAGCAACATTATACTCGTACAATAATACAAATTAAATTTGTCTACACACAGTAATAATGTCAACTAATAGAATCCCTCACAATAATCACTTTCCACTAATAGCCACTTGAAACGCACTGAGTAATCGCCCGATGTAAACTGAAAACTAAGCGACAGGTTTATGTATCCTCACATAACGAATCATAATTAATGTATTTTACTCAATATTATCTAACTTACTCATTAAAAATTCAGACGTTTTTTAAATCGCCTTCTTACCACGTATTCATTTAATTCATTCTTAACTTTCTAATTGTGGAGACATAGTTGCATGTCTTGTAGATTTTGTGCCGTTACTAACGCACGCATTTTTGTTTGTAAACAGTAAGGGTATTTATAGTCTGCAGGGTTCCATAATATACATCCTTAACAAGCATTTGAAAATTCTAGAGGATACTTCAGCGCGAAGCACACACCGGCAGGGCTAGTCGAGAAGCTTGTGTAGAACGACACCATCGAACGCACGAGAACGTTCCGCTTGATTACGTAACCATATCAAGACACAGTAACTTTGTTATGTTACATAATGCTTAAAACTTACAGATAATTAGTGACTACGCTTAATAATTCTTAAGAATTGTGAGTCAAGTCTGTCACTTCTTGTCGTTCCTTACAACTCTTATCGGAGGTTGTAGATCATTATAAAAATAAGTAATTCGGTGTTTCTTAAGTAAAAATCATATGAAGACTTCACACATCACTTCCAAGTTCAAATTAATTATCGGTTGCTGATTAAGTCAGGGCGCACAATAGACACTGTAGCGCCCGTGTCAACTGTAAATGATGTTTATTTACCTTCCGCAAATCCAGTAACAATCAGGTTTCCACTAGTCGTATGTAGCGTGGAAACTGTGTGCTGTTCTGGGGCTTTACTTCTCTAATTGGCGCGATCACTCCCTTCTCTCTGTATTTTCTTCTCCTAACAGTCTACCTGTAGATGTCCACCTTTCCCACAGTTGTAACACTTCGGTCTTCTGTCTTTATCCTTTGGTTCAAAGATCGTTGTGGCGCTGCTGACGTCTTAAACTGTTGTTCTTGAATTGTCTCGTTATCCGTCCGTTATGACGATACTGTGATACTGGATCCATTTCACTGCAACGTGATGACATACTTTGATTAATGTAGGTCGCCGACTTGGCAGCTTCAACACGGAGAGCCTGAACAAGAGCGTCTGATTTATTATCATGCCGCGCCATTCTTCACACTTGTTGTAATTTACTATCTATGATACCGTCAATAAACACAATGTGAGCAATCCGCGTTCAGAGGTCCTCCGATTTTTTGGGATAAGCCACTCTCGTCAGCCGGTCGACATTTGCTTCAAATTCTTGAACGCTCTCCCCTGAACGCTGTCGCCTGGCTTTAAGTTGAACACGGTACACTTCGCACAAATGCTGGTCACCGTACCGTAATTCCAGAGCTTTTGTTAACTCAGCATATGTGTTCTGGCTGTCAGATGACACTTTGTGTATTAGCTCTGCGGCAGGTGCTTTTAACACAAGAATGAGTGAATGGCCTTTCTCTTCTTGTATCCAGTTATTTAAGCGAGCGGCAGCTTCAAATTTGCGAATATAAGTTGCCCAATGAGTGCTTCCATCAAAATGTTGGGGCCTTTGCGTAAACTGGCCCTACTTCAATTAGATTTCTCTGATATTTTGAATCTTCTTCAGGATTTATTAATGGTCTATCTTTATCAACTATTTCCTTTACTAAATGTTCGACTTCCTTTTTAATTTGTTTTATTGAATATGTAATAGAATCTTCTAAACTTGAAATATTTGTTTTCACAGATTTTTCTGTTTCAGATATTTTGTCAACTTGTTTGTTCAGCTCACCTAGTAACAGGATGAATTTTGCAGTGATGTCATCTTGTACGAACATCTTAACTTTGTCTGATTGACGACTAAATCCTTCTTTAAATGTCCCTGGTGTTTCATTTTCACCCTTACGTTTTTCTTTTAATCATTCTTCCATTAGTACTTTCTGTCGTTCCTCTGCCGCTTCTCGCCGGCGTCTTTCCTGGTCTTCTTCTGTCTCTTGTCGGCGTTCTTCCTCGATCTTCAGTAGCAATGCTTTGAATGATTCTATCATCTGACTGGTATCCATTTTATTTTTATCAACTACCACCAACACCACTCTTCTACGAAGTGTTCTCTGTTTCCATTGTTAACCGTTCTATCCCACTTCTGACACCACTGTTACGAAGGTCTTCTTGATAGTCGTAGGTACTGTTGAAAACAAAATACAAGACACAAATTAAATCACTAATCGCCAGCATTAATTTTCACAGTTTAACAGTTTATAATTAACTCGTACCATATTTCCAGTTAGATTTGTCCACACGCAATAACAACATCTATTAATAGAGTTTCACACAATTATTAACACAATACTACTTCACTTCGACACACTCAACCCGCACTAGCAAAAATCGCTCACGTAACTGAACTGACAATCTGCCTTCTATGGCTTTATATAGGCCCCGGAGAGGTGCAGTACAGCTTTGGCTCCTTACTGCACGCCAGCGGATTAATGCTTATCTCAAGTGTTCCTGGAACTCACTAGAACCACCTTCTTGAATGACGCAACAGCTGCCACACTGGACGGGGGGAGTGGAGAACGTTCTATGTTGTTCGGCAGGCTTCTCGTAACACTATCAATACAAAAAATTACCCCCTCCCTCTTCAACTACCCTTTCCATTTATAGATAATTCATCTACCTTTTTATAGTGGATTGTCATGACCTTCTTTTCAGCATACTTTATTTATCAAAATTAAGTACTTTACAATAGTTAAAACGTAAGACGCAGCAGGTGAACTACCCCTTCTCTTTAACCGATCGTCACCAGAATCAATAGGCCTTGAGTCCTCTACAGCTTGGGTATATTTGCAAAACATTATTTGGTTCTGTGTAAATTTGAGGCAGTTATCGTTTGCCAAAAAAAAAAATTCTACACACAGACACTTTTCGGAAAATGACTTTTCCTCGTGTTTTGACGGCAGTACAATCAGAATCAGCCCTTTTCTCGAACACGATTTTTTCCCCGTCACCATACTTCCATTTCATTACGGAACATAGAAGTAAACGCAAAAAAACATGCAATATTTGAGTTTCGTCGATATAAAAGTAAGCAGAATAAAACTTTCACCAGCGTAGTCGTTAGCCAGGGAAAGTATAAAAACAGAAAATTAATCATTAAAGTGTCAAGTCACTTTATTGACAGCAGAAGCCGTTGACAGCAGACACTTAATCGTTTTGAAAGAAAGTCAATAAAATAATGGTGCTGTGTGTAGGGGGGAGGGGTGTTATATACGTGCGTACGTCTAACTTCTATTCAGAGGTGCTGTCACTCAATAAAATGATTCTGGAGAGCTGTCAAAAAAAACGGTTTGAAGACAATTTTACACTAAAATTGGTTTGAAAAATAAGCAATTTTGTATTTAAAATATTTTTAATTAAATTTTTCAATTATTATTTTCTTAATTATAAAATGTTTAATTTGGATTTCATTATTGATATCATCTACTTCAGGAGTAGACCAATAAACTTGTCGCAACTCAATACTTCGTCTCGTCCAACATTCGCTTCCCATACAGTGAAAGCATTTACACTGCAGAGTGTACCTCATTGAAGCGTTTTGGCCGCCTCCCCCCCCCACTTTTCTCTGTGTACGTTAACGACGTGCCTAAGTTGGCGGGAGCCAGATTGGCATTGTTCGCTGACGACGCGGCGGAGTATGCCGTTGAACGTCGAGCAGAAACGGCAGTTATCTCTTCGGTTATCATGCCACTCCACGACCAGCTTTTGACAAATACGTTGGGTGGGCAGATAAGTAGAGGGTTGCCATCAACTCGGCAAAGAGCACAGCCGTAGTAGGCTCCCTGCCAGACTGTACGTAGGTGATACTCCTCTGCCCTGGTCTCAAGAGGTTAAGGACCTCGGGCCTAGATCGTCGTCTCACCTAGCGGACACACTGCAACCAAGTAGGCCGTAACTCCAACCCTGCTTCGCAGCAAATCAATGGCCCGCCGCCTGGGGAAGCTTATCGCCACCACTTATGGGGTACCGATGGTTACCTACGCGATTCCCTTGTGGGGCCACTTGGCCAAGACTCATAAGCGAAAGCTTCAGTCTCTCCTGCCCCGAGGATGGCGCTGGACGTGTAAAGCCTGACATCAAACAAAATCATCCGTGAATCCCACCGTATCCGTGCCGTGGACGCCGCTATACGGACACTGTCCCGTAAAGTGTGCCGTCGCACCGCCCGCTTCCAGGGCAATCGTCTAATTAGCACCCATCTGCGCCAGGTGAATCGTGGACCCGGCCTCGGCGTACACTCCCTCTTGATTAGATAACTAATTGAAAAGCCACGGCCGGTAGCAGACCAAATCCTTAACATCCAGATCATCTAGGGTCCCTGTGGCAGGAACTCTATTTGAAGATCGGGACGCAGCACACGGGAGGGCGACGGGCATGCCCTTCGTCCCGCACAGCCCTACTTGTAGGCTGTACAGTAAAAACGAAAAAACTGACAACAACAAAGTCACTAAATACAAACTTAAATTAAACACAAACAACGATCATAAATCAACAAAATCACTTTGGTTCACTCATTCAATTTAAGTGTGTCCAACACACAACAGTAAATGTCATCTTATTACGGATTTGCACTAATTTACACTGTAATCACTTTCCACTATACCGCAAGATTCACCACTTGTAATATCACTAGATATAACTGAACTGATGTCGGCTCCTTAAGATCAGCTGTTCATAATTTGGGTAAAATTATAATATTATATGGAAGTTGTTTCATTTAATAAGTTTCTATCTGTCCTGGTTTCCGAGTGTATTGTTGGAATTGTGAGTTATTGTTGCTTCATACCACCGTATAGGGCAACCAACCCTATGCCGTCTAAATTTTTTTCTTGACCTATAAAAACCATGGCAATACCTACACTACTGTATGGTTCTGAAACTTGGGTCAAAAAGAAAAAAAGATGAACATAAGATACAAACAGCAAAAATGAAATTTCCGAGACCAGTTAAAAGATGTAATAGACGAGATCATATAAAAAAATGAAAAGATAAGAAGTGATTTAGATAGTTTTGAAGTTAATTAAAGAATTAAATAATACATACTGAAATGGATTCGAGATATCAATAGAATGGAAGATAGCAGAATACCGAAGAGGGCAACAGATTACAAACCTAGAGGCAGAAGAAAAGTTGGTAAATCTAAGAAAATTGGACTATGGAATAGGAACAGGTCGCTAAAGCCGAAAACCGTTAAGAAAATGATGATATTAAGTTTGTATGTTACTACACTTATTTTAGACACATATTTACTGGCTTTTTATGGTGAGAAGGAAGGAACACAATATTTTTACTCTAAGCAAATGTGCAAAGAATCGTAAGAACAAACTGGAAACTTTATTATGATAGGATAGAAATTACTTTTTCACTGAAAACAAATCAAACAATAAACTTCAAAGCAGAAGGCGTGCAAAACGATAATAAAATATGTTTTGTATAATAGTAAATAGAATGCCAAATATGTGTGTACAACCATGAGGGGAGGGCAGACGAAAGATGAAAATAAAGTGACTTTTCTACAAGTACTAATAAGGAGTTAATAAGGTGGTAACCTTGAAGCGCTTGGAAATTCGAATTAAATCAGATGGGAAACGCACGTACAACGTAAAATTAACCAGACGTAAAGGAATTTCAATTAAAATATATTCGGTTACATCGCGGCGAAAGGATACGAAAAAATCGTTAACAACTTAAGTGTGAAGTGTACCATTGTACGCCCTGTACAATGCGGCTTGGATCGCCACATCTCGCCGCTTGTAGCATGTGGCATTGTGGTAGCGGGGCGTCTTGGCATCCGGTGGATGACTGCAGCATCTGGGTCGAGCCCAATTGCTGCCTGTGGATTGACATATGTCTGACAATTGACAATCTCCTAACAACTGGAAGGGACAACCCCCAACACGTTAACGCAGAAGGCTGGAGAAAAAGAAAACTATTTTTGATTTGATTTTTGGGTACTGCCTCTGGAACCGATTCAAGCAACAGACGTTGTTGCGTGTCTCAAGCTCAGCAAGCAGTCGTCTTGAGGCGTCGGTCCCTCTCCTCAGCGAGGCAGAGAGCCTCCGTGCTAGTGATAGGTATAAGAGCTGCAAACAGCGCGGTCGGAGTGCTAGGAGGGAAAAGAGGTCAATTTAGAAGATTAACTCAGGGGTTGGGACAGATGTTAAATGTTAAATCTAGTGGAGTGTTTATGGCGGGTCATTTAGAATCGCCCGAGGGTGTTTGACCCGGAATTGGGGAGAGGGTTGCGTGGTGCTGGTGATCTAAGGAGAAGGTCGCATGGTGCTAGGTAAGGGAAGGAGAAGGTCGCAGCTGCCGCAAAAAGAGTTACAGCTAACGACCGGAAAAAGGCTGACAAGGTGACAAGGTAGGAACTAGAAGGCCTCGTCGAATTACATCATTCCGTACAAACCAAGGAGATCCCGACAAGAAACGGAGGATTTCGATTGAAATCGTTCCAGTCCTACACTTGTTGGTGGTGGACAAAAGTGACCAGCAAGCGGTGCCCGCATAGGTAGTACAGACGTGAGAAACAAAAGATAAATGGTGACTTTCGTGTGCAGCGCCAGGGGGCTGCGGCACGAAAAAATGGGAAAAATTTGGCTCGGACGCCCCGCGAGCCTTAGCAAGGATTTCCCTCAGTGGGAGTTAAAGCAAAGACGCCGGTCGAGCCGATCGCCTAGATACTTCACCGACTCTTTATAGGCGATGGGCATCCCTTCTAAGAAAGTTGCTTAAGCGTGAAACAGATTGTCTCGGATTTCTCCGAGTTGATCGTCACTCGCCATTACCGTAGTCAGTCCGGAAGCAGATTCAACTGACGCTTCAGCTTTGAGCTCGGAAAACTTGAGGACAGGGAGTTGCAGTCGCGGCTTGAGCAACATCTGACTCTTATTTGGTCATTGTCTCCTTGTGATGTTTAGCAGATGGGAGAGCGGCGCCGTTGAGTATCAGGAACAAGAATTGGACCGGAACGAAGCATTTTGTATTTAATTCTTGCTGGTAATGATGATCTAAAATTGTCTTCTTCTTCTCTTCAAGAATTAGGTAATATAAACCTGTTCCGGTACCCATCTCATCCTCGGAGGACCCACGTCTCTTCTACCAATGGCTTTATAGTTCAGTGCCGCTTTCGGCAATCGATACTCTGTCATTCTTTGCAGATGATCACACCATTGTCTTCTGTAAATTAAAATAATTTTATTTATGTCATTTACTTTAAGTTCTGCTCTGATATCCTAATTCCTTATTGCATGTTGCAATGTATAATTTAAAGTATTTCAAAGAAACTGCATTTTAGTACTCTGAATCCTGTTGCTTCCCTTTTTTGTCATGAGCCTCACTTACATAAATCAACGTGGGTATTGCAATTGTTTCCAGACCTTACTCCTAGGTTGCTTTGGATACTTCAAGTATTTCAAAGTTTTACATGAACAGATTACTGGCCTGCTGCACAACCCCCTACCAGTAGGACCAGAGACTCTTTGTCATGGTTACCATACCTTAGTCAAAAGGCGCCTGTTTTGGAGCGCAGGAGAATCGCCCTCACACTTCTTTTCCTGAGACACATATTGGTGGCTTTGTATCAGTTATTCTAATACTGACCATTTCTTTGTTTTTCTAGTGCTCACCTATGGGCATCACTCTAAGGTCCTAAGCCATCCAAAATTAAGAAATTAGAATTAAAAAAGCAAGACACCCTTGTCCTCAATTACTCTAATAGCGTCGGGGTCAGAAAAGAACAAGATGCAGCCAAGAGAAACTAGACAGAAAAGACTAAAGGAAAGGATCTCACCCAAGACAAGTTGCAGCAAAGTGAGAATCCAGTTAGGGCACATCGAGATTACCAAACCCGTATCCCTGATAGCGGAACAAAGCATTTTTGGTTTAATTCTTACTGGTGAAGATGATGATGATGATGATCTAAAATATTTAATTTATCTCTTGATTTCCGTTAGAAACACTAACAAGTTCTACACTGAAACAAGCTGGCAAGAAAAAAGCAAACAAACAAACAAACAAAAATATAGAAAACAAAAATGCTACAGTTTTTTTCTTTGTGAGAGGCTGGCTGGAAAATTATTAATTCAGCAGCAGCGAGCTTATGAAATATGTGCGTTTGTTGGTAGTGTGAGACGGTGGCTGGGTTAGAGTACAAAGATAACGCTAGGGGTCGCTTGAGGCAGCGTCCAGTGGCAGTGGCTACTGTTGCTATCCCCGAGTTACAGCTGTGTTTGTTTGGGCAACGCTGCTATCTCTAATTCAATAAAGCTGTGTGTGTGTGTAAACTTATAACCCCGGCTTGTCCCCCGGGCACTACAGCAAGCCGGCAGAGAACAATATTAACACGTAGTAATGAAAGAAAACAACAATGTTTTGCGTGTTATTGCGTCTCTTTGGAACAACAAAGGAAGATACCAGAGTTATCACTAAAAAATATAGCCCAAGGAAGGAAAATCTGATTTCGTCCAGTAATAAGAAATGTGTAAAATATATTGTTTATACTGTAGCATAGATTGCAAACTCTATTTTGGCGGAGTTAGTTTACACCAGATACAGTAACACAGTCACAGATAAATATTACAACCGTTTCCGTTACACTTACGACCCGTCTTTCTCGTTGCCGCCTCTACACCCTTCCCCTCACTCACTGTCTCTCTGTCACTCTGTCTCTGTCTGTCTGTCTGTCTGTCTGTCTGTCTCTCTCTCTCTCTCTCTCTCTCTCTCTCTCTCTCTCTCTCTCTCTCTCTCTCTCTCTCTCTCTCTCTCTCTCTCTGTATCTGTCTGCCTGTCTCTGTCTGTCTGTCTGTCTCTCTCTCTCTCTCTGTCTCTGTCTCTGTATCTGTCTGCCTGTCTCTGTCTGTCTGTTTGTCTCTCTCTCTCTCTCTCTCTCTCTCTCTCTCTCTCTCTCTCTCTCTCTCTCTCTCTCTCTCTCAGCTTTGATACTTTCCCTTCTAACCGACTGTTTACCGTCCGATAACTTAATCATTACTTGAACGTCGTACAATTAACAATTAACACTTGTCTATGGTACCACGGTAACTGTCGTGTAATAACTGTCAGAAATATCGTATTACAATATAATAAAATAACTTAAATTTTATGTAGAGCCCTACAGAATATCTTTCTAATATATGTGTTATGTGTAATTAGGTGTAAGATCCTTTAGTGACTGCCAGCAGCCTGTAGAATTTTATTCGTCATAAACTTGTAATGATTATTACTTTACTATGTAGTGGTGAGTGAAAATACATTACATCGGAAGGTGATATCTTTTCCTGTACAGCACTAGCAGAATTACAAAATAAAAAAAAAAAATTATGAACTAGGAGAGGATATTGGGTGACCTGACTTAATACTGACTCCTACTATAAGTGTTAAAGAATTGAACGAATTCAAAGAGCGGAATTTGTCTGTCTGTCTCTCTGTCTGTTTGGGCGCATCACTTGGCGTGCATGTCCATACTTTTACCCTACACAAAACCTATTGTTTTCTAGATAGACCCCCCTCACAATAAATTAAAATAGAAAAATGTGAGGGAATCAACAATTTAAAAGTCTACATGGGATTCAAATTAAAGAAAATTTTAACCAAAAAAGAAATATTTTTAAAAATTTTTTAAATTTGGGACGATGTGGTCGAAAAGCAGGTAGAAAATTTCATAAAATCGCAAAACGTCATGTGACGTAACAGATTTAAAGGTAATCTTAACTAAAGCCTAAAAATTTGGAAAACTTTATAATTTTGGGGGAACCAGAGCCTGAAAAGTAGGAGAAAATATTGTTGAAATTGTAAATTCCATGCAGATTATTACATTAGAGAGTATTAAATATTTAGCCAAAATTTGAAATTTTCAACATTCTCTGACTACAGGGCCCAAAAATATAATTAAAATTTTTTTAATTTTAAAAATCTAACCGGGTGTCAGACGCAAGGGAATTTTAATACAGATTCGATTCGTTAGAACTATTAGCGTTTACTGCAAAATTATTCTACAATAATTATTACTTTCCTAAAAAACAAATAAGGTAATCGCAATTTTCGTAATTTTTCTGGTAATTGAAAATTATCTTCCTCTTCACTTCAAGAATTAGGTTTCCAGCCTGTTTCATCTTCACAGTACCGTTCCATCCGGCTTATTCTTGTGAAGATTATGAGTAGGTGTAGTTTTCCTATCACAAGTAACCAGCCTCCAGCTAGGTACGTGATGGGGCTGCCACCTTAAGGCTTCCTAACGTGCCTGATTTTCTGTTGGCGTTTTCTCCCTTAGTGGTTTTGTAATTTTTAATCAAGGTTTTCTTCCTCTAGCCTTTAACGAACAAACGCCGAACTGCAGGGCAGAAGTTAAGAATGAAAAGGAAGACACCCTAGCCCTCGAGTACTCTAATAACGTCGCGTTCAGAAAAGAACAAGAGTCAGTCAAGAGAGACTAGACTGTAGTCTTGACTGCAGATTAAAGATTAAAGGAAGAAATCTCACCCAAGACAATTTAAATCAAAGTAAGAATCCAGATAGCGCACATCGTGATTGCCAAAGCCGTATTCACAAGATGTAGAACCCTGATGGAAAATTATCTAATAACAAAATTTACCCCAATAATAAATATATTTTACGATACTAATTGATGACTCGTTGGGCACGTATTGGAACATATTAATACAAAGGTTTTAAAAACATACAAACACTTGGCAAGTTTTATAGTTTATTATTTACCTCTGACAGGTGATTCAGCTTATTAAGCTATGCTCAGAGAGAGAGCAGAGCAAAAAACATATTATATCTCTGATCTCTTTGAGAATAGATTAATAAGCTGAAACAGCTATGAGAGGTAAACAATAAACTCTGAAACTTACAAAGTGTTTGTATGGTTTTTAAAAGCTTTGTGAATGTATTTTGTTCAAAATAGTCAGCGAACTCTACAGATCGGGTAGCATACTAGTTACATTTCATTTCTATCCGCATTAAATCTTGTCATCCTATTTATTAACAAAATACAACCACAGAACTTGTAGTTATTTATAACTACAGAAATCTGTGCACATTTCAACCTCAGAAATCCTTATTTTGGTCGAGAAAGTTTGTGAAGAAATTTTTCTTCAGATTTGTGGGGGGTAAAGCCGGCAGTCGTAATAATTCATTATAACAATTAATTTAACAAGCGGTAATTGCAACTGCCCTAATAACCGTTAGAGCCATTGTTCAACAAGAACTAAGAGAACTAAAACGAACCATAAATTATGGGAGAAAGTCCGAAAACTATTTCTGTTACCACAGTTTTTCTGGGCAATAAATACTACCGCCACTGTGGAGTTTGGGTATTGGTTTCAGTAAACCTGATATCGGCTTCCCAAATGCAATGAACAAAAAACACGCTTGCGTACACTTACTCATGAATCAATAGGGCACATTCAATGAAAGTTAGTGGGAACTTCCTTTTGTCTTTTCCGGTTGACCATAACTGAAAACAATAATATTGTGATCGTTTTGTAAAATTTTTACAATAAATTTTTACCCATATTAGTTCCAATCTTATATGAAGTATTGTGTGTGTGTGTATGTGGGTACATATTTTATATTATTATTAATAATAAAACTTTTTACAAGAATACATTTTATTTAAAAAATTACATATGTTTCGACAGTAATCCAACTATCATCATTAGATATAAATTAATAAATTCAAAAATTTTGTAAATCAATTGTTCAAAATAGCTCTTTCATATGTAGACTAAATTTAATGTTTTATATGTGTATATAAAATATTTTGTATAATTAATTTTGAAATAAATTATAAATATTTATTATTTTAATAAATTAGTATTTTTGAAAATATTATCATTTTTTTACTGATCTGAATTTTTTCCGGTATTAATTTATTAGATTAAATATTTCTAAATTTTCCAATAAGGTGATTTTTTGACCTTTAAAAATGTGTTTTAATAAACTGATATTATTTAAATTTAGAAATGTGTGTTTGGTTTTTTAAAATAAATATAATAAAAAATATATGTTAAAATAACTTTCAAATACAAAAAAAAAAAGAAAATTATATATGATATTGTATAAAAAATGGATATAACCCCAAAATTATTGATAACATTGTAAACAAAATTAATCAAAAAATGCTAAATAATTCTTTCAGTAACAAAACAGAAAAATCAAAATATTAAATATATTAATTTCATTTACAAAGGCAATATTAATCATAAAATTTTAAAATTATTTAAAAACCAAAAAATTTATAAATTACCTATAACAATAATAAAACAGATTTTTATAGAATCAAACCTAAAACAGATAAATTAATTCATAATTTATATACGGAATATGAAATTGAATGCCCTGACTGTAAAAAAGTTTATGTTGGCTAAAGTAAAATATCGGTATGGAGAACCATACATGACTTCCATGTTCTACGATTTATATTTAAAATCATTTTCAAAATGAAATATTTTCATAGAAACTATTTCTTTCTACTTATTTCTTGAGCCTTAACCACAGTACTGTGGTCACTAACGTATACCACCTCACGTTACCGAACTCGATTTTCACTGATGATTGCAGTCGATGGCACTGCCGAAACGTCTGGTTTTGCAGAAAACATTGGACTACGGCCAAACAGCCCGGGAATGAATTTTAACAACAAACTAATTCTTTGTTGCCGATAACGTAGTACACATTTAAAAAATTATCCCCTCCCTATTCAACTATAATTTTCATTTATAGAAAATTACCCCCACCCCGTTCAAATAGCCTCTTCATTTATAGATATTTCATCTACGTTCCTACAGTGGATTATTATGATCTTATTTTCAGAATACTTCATTTATCAAAATTAAGTACTTTACTCTTGTTAAAACATAAAACGTTGCAGGTAAACTACTACTTTTCCCGTAACCGATCTTCACCAAAATCAACAAACCTTGAGCCCTCCACAATTCAGGGCTGTATACAAAACATTATTTAATTCTGTTTGAATTTGTGGCTGTTATCGTTTGCCGTAGGAAAAATTCTGCACACACACACACACACACACACACACACACACACACTTTTCGAAAACTGACTTTTCTTCATGTTTTGAGGGTAGTACAATCAGAATCAGCCGTTATCTCGAACACGATTTTTTCCCCATGACCATACTTCCATTTCCTTATGGAACATGGCAGTAAAAACTTTTAAAAGATAGAAATATACAACACCGTAATTTTATTCATATTTAAAACCAGTTACATATAAATCAAATTTAGCTACACACTCAATAAAAAACAAACACACATTACCAAATTTAAATAATATTAGTTTATGAAAACACATTTCCAAAGTTCTAAAAGTGACCTTATGGGAAAATTTATAAATATTTAAACATAAAGCGAGTACTAAATTAATACCAGAACACAAAAATTTAATATTTTCAAAATTATTAATTTAATAAAGTAATAAATTATTATGTTATATTTTACGAAAAATTATATAACATATTTTATGTACTATATAATGATATAAACATTAAATTTATTATACATACAAAACAGCTGTGTTGAACAATTGGTTTAAAAAATTGTTGAATTTATTAATTTATATCTAATGCTGATAGTTGGATTACTATCAAAATATATGTAACTTACAAAATAAAATATATTCTTGTAAAAATTTTATTATTAATAATAATACAAAACATATAATATGAAAAATTAGAGCATTTATGAATATATAATATGTGTGTGTGTGCATATATGAAACTCACACCCAATATAAAACTTATTTTTTGTAAGCTCAGTGACAATGTGAGAAGATAAAATTGTTTAGTGTTATTTAAGATTCATCCAAATTCCTCTGTTAGCCCAGGACGATGTTGTCGTGCAGTGGATAAATTGTATATGAGCCTCTGTCGTCTCAGGGGCTCAGCATGTCGTTAGTCAGAGAAAGTATAAAAGAGAACGGTACTTGTTAGCGCCTTATTTTTATTGACAGCATGACACCAGAAGAACTCGTCAGCTGACATTTCGCTCGTTAAGAATGCAATTCAAAAATATTACTGAGAGAGAGAGGGGGTAATGAGAGAGAGAGAAAGGGTGAGAGAGGAGTGAGGGAGGGAGAGAGATAAAGAGAGAGCGTTTATCTTCTCTCTCTCTCTCTCTTTCTCTCTCTCTCTCTCTCTCTCTCTCTCTCTCTCTCTCTCTCTCTCTCTCTCTCTCTCTCTCTGTGCGTGTGCGTGCGTGCGTGCGTGCGTGTGTGTGTGTGTGTGTGTGTGTGCGTGTGCGTGTGCGTGTGCGTGTGTGTGTGTGTGTGTGTGTGTGTGTGTGTGTGTGTGTGTGTGTGTGTGTGTGTGTGTGTGTGTGTGTGTGTGTGTGTGTGTGTGTGTGTGTGTGTGTGTGTGTGTGTGTGTGTGTGTGTGTGTGTGTGTGTGTGTGTGTGTGTGTGTGTGTGTGTGTGTGTGTGTGTGTGTGTGTGTGTGTGTGTGTGTGTGTGTGTGTGTGTGTGTGTGTGTGTGTGTGTGTGTGTGTGTGTGTGTGTGTGTGTGTGTGTGTGTGTGTGTGTGTGTGTGTGTGTGTGTGTGTGTGTGTGTGTGTGTGTGTTAAATAAATGAGGTCACAAATTTTTTTTCTTACTCGGGGTCAAAACGTCTTACAACGTTGTCCGACGCCTAATCTCCATTTTTGACTGTCTTCGTTGTTTAGTCATTTATCGCTCGTTGATCTTCCTATGCCCTCTATCCATGTTTTCTTGGGCCCTACTTTCTGTGCTCTCTAGGTATCCATCTCATTGTTTTGTTTGGTAGTCGGTCTTGTTCCATTCTTTGTACGCGTCCGTAGCAGATTATTAGTTTTTCTTCAATGCAGTCGATGAATGTCTTTCGTACGCCCATTTCTTCTTTGATCGTTTCATTTCGTATTCGTTCCAGCCTTAAAGTTCTAGCAGCTCGTCTCAAAGCGGCCATTTCTATAACTTCTAACTTTCTTTTTACCTGTTCTTTTATTCTACATGTTTCGAATCCGTATATCAACATGCTTTTAATCATATTATTGTATATTCTTTTCTTTCTTTATTTTCCAATTTCTGTGCTGCATAGGATCCCATTCAATAATATAATTATTTGTTTTGCCTTGTTTATTTTTCATTTGAGTTCACACATGTGAACACAAAGTTCATAGCACCATGACAGTTTGCAGGAATGTTTTGCTCTAAGTCAGTGGTTCTCAACGGGTATGCCACGAGATTCATTTCGTGTGCTGCAAAGCTTCCGAGCCTTTGTGATAGTGTTGATAAAAGTAATTGAAATTAGTTTACTCAAAATTTATTTTTAGAAAGTGAAAAAGACAAAAATATTCAAGAGTTAATATATTTATTTTAGAAGGTGTAAAATACATGTAATTTACGTAATATAATATCTTCAAATAAATACACTGCAAGTACGTTTATTTTCACCTGACGCACGTTTCAAAGAAATTATTCTGTATCTTCAGAGGTTTGTTTGAATTGTAATTGAATGTTTCGCTTAGAATATACTTAACGGATAATCGATTTTACTTCGATTCTGTTCTCGATTGTTGTAATTTTTATGTAGTCAGCTATTTATTATATATTTAATTTATTGTTTTATTGGAGTGTTAGTGGTCTCAAATATTTCTACTAGTAATTTTATACAAACCACTATGTTGTCTTTGGTATTGACGAGCGCTTTCGGCAGTCAAGCCACCTTCAGGTCATTTACCAAGGTTGTGGTTTGTATAAAATTACTAGTAGAAATAGATATATATTTAATGTTTCATTTTATTATTCTAATAAATGTATTATTTTAAATAAATAATTTGTCTTATTTTGTTTTTATTTGAATTTGTTCTTTAATTAGTAGATTATTATTATTGCGTTTGTAAATATTAAGAAATTCCGTGATATTCATTTTGTTAACTTTTTGTATGTTTTTAATTAAGTTTACATTTTAACTGTCTGGAAATTTACGTTTGTTGTTTAAACAGTGTGTGGCTAAATTGGATTTGTAAATATTAGGTTTTAAAAACGCGTTGCTATATTGAATGAATATCTCGGACAGTTTTTCTTTCGTCTGGCATACGTAAAATTTATTGCAATCTGGAAATTATATTTTGTAAACTCCATTTTTATTATGAATTTTGAATTTAGTTGAAGTTTTGTTTTATTAAAAACAATATTATCTGTGTTAAGAGATATTTGTAAGTTTATACCTTTAAATAGTTTGCTTAGTTTACGAGTTGTTTCTATGAAAAGTAAAGTTAATATATTTTATATTATCAATTTTTTTTACATAATACGTTACATTACACTATTACATTACATTATTACATTAGTTTATATTATCGAAAGGATTTTTACATGAAGGTTTGTTTGGTGTTTGTTTAGGAATATAAAGGAATAATTTACATATTACAATTTATATATTACGATCAAGCTTCCCTTTATATTGTGCCAAGGGGATTATTGTTTCATAATTGGCACCGCTCATAACGACACAACACGGCTCGTCCCCGAATCCAGGAATATTTTTTCTCTTCAACAATAGCATGTCCTGTGTGTTTATGATTGAATAATTAAAATTGATCTAATTTAAAAATTATCTAATATCAAAATATATCTAATAAATACAATTTATTATTTTTTGCCACTCCAAATAAACTAGTTTTCTATCTGTTCAAACTTTGTACTTGTAAACTCTGTAATTTAAATACTGCAATGCGCCACGTGCAGATGGCGTCACGCCTTTTCTTATCTATTCACTACAGCCGGTTCCCAGCTGGGCTGCCTGTAGCGAAATTTAAGTTAGTTATTCTCAATACTCCGAGCTGACCACTCGTAACATTTCCAGCCGCGGCTACTGGCTTTCATTATTTAATTATTTAGTATGTGCAACATGCACTGATTATACTTGGGCGATTCCTGCCTTATTTATTATGTCTTTCGACTTTTGTTTCTAATTAATTTAACGGGCATTATGCCGAGTCACCTTCTGCACGTGTCAGCAATCGCATCAAATTTCCATAATTTTCAATAAACTATCATTACATGAAAAACATACAGTCCACTTCAAATTCCTTTCGAACCAGCCCTCTCTAATTAGCGTTCTAGGAATAACTCAAGAACATTCAAGAGCTTCCAAGACGCAACACTATCATTAAGGCTATTATTTTCAAACTTCAATATTGGTTGAATTTTTATATTTGCTGCCCATATCAGTGGCCAAATACCGAGGCTTACAATATTTAAAGAAGTTCTGTAGACCACAACCTCAGGCCTATTACGATGAATAAAGGAACCTAATTTTTGAAGAAGAAAACTATTTGACCAAACGGATAAGCTTAGATACTTTTGTTATTTTAAAGAGGAAATAATATCATTGTTTAGGCCTATTCCATTTACTCAAAAGGAAAGAAGAGGCTCAGTCCATGGACTCAGCCACTTCTTTACCAGAGCATTGTGTATTTTGAATTGAAAAACATCAATTTCACACTTAAAATTGTTATTAGAGAAATTTCCTTTTGTACATTAGTAGGGAAGAATGTGGACATAATCACAATATTTTTATTAACATCCTACTGAACAAAACATAACTGGTTATAAAGACTGAACTGTTTAAAACGGTCTCTTTAAAATATTATAAAGTGGACTGAGCTTGTTCTTTTCCTCAACCCTTCAAATTTACTTCTATCAAAATAGTAATCGACTTCTGCACCTCAGGAAGCATACTAATACGAGGCTTATCCAGAAAGTAAGTACCGTCTGCGCATATATCCCGCGCATATTGTAGTACGAAGGTACCGCGCATGCGTAGTTACTTCCTTCTATCCGACAACGAAGTAGCCAAGCTATATTGTTTGTATACGTTCCGATTTACGTTTACTACACATCGGTAATCATTTTTAAAAAAATCGATCGGCCCGCCACTTGTGAAATAAGAAGAGTTATTAGGTTTTTGAATCCGAGAAATCTTCGTCCTTATGAAATTCATCGTGAGACTTGTGAAGTTTATGGACAGAATGCGATTAGTGAAGGTATGGTGAGAAAGTGGGTTAGGCTGTTTAACGATGGAAGAGAAAATGTTCACGACGAGGAGCGTACCGCATACCGGACGTGTAACGACGGCGCTTGTTGATTCATTTCGTTGGGAACAATTCAGTCATCCTCCTTACAGTCCAGATTTGGCTCCTAGCGATTTCCATTTGTTTTTGCATATGAAGAAATTTCTTGCCGGCAAGAAGTTTGAAAGTGATGATGAGATAAAGGAAAACGTCCAGCAGTGGTTGAAGCCGCAAGCGGCCGAATTCTTTGAAGTGGGCATATTAAAATTAGTGCCAAGATACGACAAATGTCTCAGCTTGCATGGTGACTATGTAGAAACGTAGATTAAAGTATGCAGAATTTTTGAAAAATAAATGAATTTGAAAATAATTTGTATCATTTTCTTAATGCCCAAACGGTACTTACTTTCTGGGTCAGGTTAGTACAAACGTTCATTAAAGCTGTAATTAACTGTTCCTCTGGTGTTAAATTGTTTTTTACCAGTGTTCAAAGACGTCGATCCATACAACCGTCGTATTACATAGTTGTGTGTGTATGCGTGGGCGTGTGTGTCAAATTTCAACAAAAATACGTGTTTTCATTGTCCTTGGATCTGACCCATAAGTCTCACAGGATGTAGGAAGTACGTTCTGATAAAGAGCTTGCCTTTTAATTCAATATCATTTTAGCGGCGGTCCAAAAATTTGCTACACTAGCGCAGCTGTGCGGATAGAAATACAATTGTGCTGCCGATCCAGTTTTCTTGCAAGATTTAGACCCATCTAATGTAAGTGGCTGTGGTTGTCCATTGTTGACGTTTGAGATGTGTGTTATTCCGCCAGTCAGTTTAAAAATTATCTCTGATTGAAAACCCGTTACTCGTAGAAACGCAAGCAGTTATTCGATTTCTGAACGTAACAGTGATCCGGGACTGGAAGACACTAGACTGTTCTTGGTCAATTTCATTCACAAAGTGTGCCGAACTCTAGTGTAGAGACGGCGCAAAACCAGTATATAACGGCCTGTAAGTTAAACGCAGTACTAATTTGTAGCGCTTTAATCGCTGCTGCACTCTTGTAGCGAAGATAAGGCACTAATTCTCAGTTTATTAAGTGCCTGAGACGTGCTGGCATCTGGTGCCAGGCTCTGTAGGCAAGCGAGAAGGACAGGAGTTTTTCTGTTTAAGTTCGTCTGACTTCAACCTCCAACGATAATGGCCGCCTTGTTCTTCTCCGGTAAGATGAAGATATTATCACCTTTAAGCCTTCACACTATGTCAGGCTAGATAAATACACGACTGCGGTAAGTCTCGCCAATACTTTCATATTAATTGTATTTAATATTTCACTAAAGAAAACTGTTTTTAATAGGCCTAAATAAGTGGATTTCTGATAAACCTTGATGCACCGCGTGGCATTGTGCAATGAGCAATTGAAGGTAGAATTTTTTAAAACACAGTAAAACTATATTAAATTCACGTGTCCGAACTTCGGCACTAAAAGTCAAAGAAATTTAAATACTAAAGTCTAAGTTTAAAATATACCTAACATGGATGTAAGCAGATTCCTATTAAGTACCTTGGTTATTGCACAATGCGTAATTAGGTCTAAATGGCATACAAGTTTTACTAGTATTGATAGTAAAACTTTATTCATATCAGGAAACTTACTGAGGCACCAATTGAAAGTCATATAATAACCAAATCGTATTAATTAATATAGTAAAGACGATGTAATCAGATTTAACCTTCTTGACCACGTGGTACCAATATATTCAGACTATGTATAAAGCCTATATGCCGGTAACCCGCATGGGTGAAGTTATTGTTATAAAGATTTACTGTACTAAATATTTTCAAATAGGGCCTGTTGGCCATATAACTTTGTCAAGTTTTATATTTAGGTAGCTCTAAAGCTATGTTAAAATAATATATGGATTTTGGGGGGTGTGCGAACTTTCTGGGCATTGTGTTGTGTACTCTGGCTGATATATATATAATGTTGTGTAATTAGGGTCCACCGAACAAGTCGAGAGAAAGCCTAACAACATGACCTGAACCTGTAACACCATTCGCTCTCTTTTCATCTACCGGAGGAATAGCCAGGAAGCCACACCAACACCTGTAATGTAAGCCACGAGATTGCCACCTCACCCCCATGGACAAAAATCAGGTGATCTCAAACCAATATATTATGTACACGTAGAGTCAGCACTCAATAAGACCCAGTGAACCAGTTCTATCTATCAACCACAACACTTTCAAGTTTTTAAACATTTAATTGGATCCCCAATTAACGGGACAGTATAGTGTGTGAACTGGGTGTGAAATCAATTGTAAATTTTATTAAATTTGTTGTAAAATTGTCAGCTCAGAGACTGGCATGTATCTTAGACAGTTTATAACCTCTTCTCTTGAGTTATAACTTAGGGAACCAGTAATAATTGGATGTGCCAATTATACCGGCTGCCTTCGTTGTGAAGCACTGAAAATAATCACAACAAATAAACCATTTATATAGCAGGATATTTGGAAGGGGAGACTGTTGATTTATGCACTCATTTTACTTGGTACTTAGATGACATCTCTTTATTACATTTGGTGATTAAGTTCTCTATTGAAAGTTCTCAAACAATATAGTTTACTATATGATTAAATATATAAATTACTACTTTACAAAGGGGCTTCAAAATATGATGTACATCTTATTGATTAATTCCACGGATCCGGGATTAACTATATTAACTGAATTATGGTCACCTTGCCATGTACAATATAGACACTCTAACCATTTGAAGAATGGTTTTTTATTAATCTTCTAAAACAACAAAACTTTTAATTTCAACTTCTCCCTTTTTTGCTATAACTAGCGTTATTAGATTTTATACTACATGTTACCTAAAATGTCAGGTTTCTAAAGTCTTTAATGTTATTACAATTAAACATAAGTTTTAAAGTCTTTAATGTGATAAATTAAATTGTCTTTTGGGGTTTATAATTTTGTAACTCTTAACCATGGAAGACAAGCTTCCATGTCACCTGTGTTTTTCCTGAAGTAGTTGCAGAATTAGTTCTTCTGTCCTCCTGATGTTTCTTGAAGTTCAGTCGTTACCTTATCATACTGTGATGGTGAAGTTCTAGAAGTATGTGAAATCATTCCTGGTGTAGTACATTCATCTCCGGCGACTGTAGTTACTCTTAATAATTCTTGTAGTTAGAATACATAGATAGAAAGTTTGTTTCACTGTTACACACTTCACATGATGATAGATTAGTTTACTATCACCTTCTTGGTGGTAATACTGTATTATTTACATAGTCCGTTATTTTATAATCTAGAGAGATGTCATCACCACACAAATTTACTCATTTAAATAGTCATAGTATCAACCCTTTCACTTTTTTATTTATATACGTAGCGAAGCAACGCTTTACGCTGCTTACGGCGTGAGCGCTCCATTACAAGTGGCAGAAATAGTTCAGGGGAGCGTAGTAATCTCAAGACAATTACTAGGCAACATAAAAGTAGTTCGGTGTTTCTAATTTTAATTAAAGGACTACGGTTGATTAAATAATTAAATCGTGATATTCTTAGTTGCAGAAGTTATCAAAGTACGTAACAATGGTCTTAATTAATTATTTAAATAATAACAAATTTACAATAATACTTAGTTTATTTAGGGGTCAGAAAACAAGTTAATTCTGGTCAGTTCTTGTTTATGCAGGAATAAATTAATAAGCTTTACCCTTTCTGTACAATTCCATTCCCTTTTAATTTTATTATTATTAGACTTATATTAAATATTATTATTATTAAATGATTGCCATAAGATTCAGTTTACAATGTGAGATTTTATTAAGAATTTAAAATTTCTTCGCTTACATATTATCAACTTAATTAATTAACATATTTTTATTAATGAAATCGTCACATACTCCGCCGCTTAAGTCACAGACCCCGGTATAATTTTTTTGAATATACCGAGAGTATGTTTAGGGATTTCTGTGTGTAATTTCTCTCACCCGTTTCTCTCTGTATGTAATTATGAGTTACACACAGTCTCGAATTGATTTTTCTTACTAACTACATATCATACTTTACAGACTAATTCTAATAGTACATAAAATTCACACATTATAAAACATATAGTTAACATTCTAAAGTTTCTTAACACTACTACTTATGACTACTACCGGGTTTTTCTTTAGTTGGGAGTTATTCTAGTGATAGAATTACTCATTAAGTAATTTGTTACTTAATTATTTCTCATATTTGCTGTCAGCTGACTTCTTACATTGCTCTACTTTTGAAGAATAGGATTCAAGGGTGATCAGGCCTCGTACCTATCTATACCATTAGCTAGATAAACGTTACTCTAGTACTCCTTTGCAGTTGAGTACAAAACATATACCTTTCTTTTTTCTTTACATTTATTTAACTTGCACTCTACCATTACCTTCTTTGTGATAATGTTTTATCTGAGAAATATGTGTCCTTCGTACATATTTTTGAGTAGAGGGTTCATACAGTGCTACGGTTACTGGAGTTAAATATTTGTGAATTTGATAAGGACCGCACCATCGGTATGATAGCTTGGAAGTGGTCTTATCGATTGCACTACTCGTAGGATGTGTTTTACACATAACCAAGTTACCGATTTGGTACTTTACTTCATTATTTTTATTTCGCTCTTGATATTTCCTTGATTTCGCTAAGTTTGTTCGCAAATTAGCGCGCGCTTCATTCCATAATTTCCTAATATTTTTATCCCTAATTTCAAGGGGTAACAATTCATGTATTTTCCACTTAGTGGATAATGGGTGGTTGGGTTTATATTTGAACAATAATTCAAATGGGGTCGACTTATGTCCTTCATGATATGCAGAATTAAAAGCGAACTGTATCCAGGATAAGTTCTGGTCCCAAGAAGTATGGTCGTTAGCATGGTAGGCAATTAAAGCAGATTTTAGGTTTCGCAAATACCTCTCAGCTATATTACCTTGCGGACGATACTCTGTAGTGGTAATATGGTTTATACCTAGTTTGAAACACATGTTCCTGAATTCCTTGGACTTAAACTGTGGTCCGTTATCCGACACTAGATGGACAGGAATACCAAATTCTTTAAATAATCTATGCTGTAAAATATTTACTGTGGTTGTAGCTAAGGCTCGCCGCATGGGGTACATCCAGACGAATTTGCTAAAAGAGTCTACACAAATTAGTAACATTGTATTTCCTGATTTGGAACGCGGATAGGGTCCTGAAAAGTCTAAATAAATTTTGGAGAACGGGGTAGCAGGAATCTCTGAGATTAACTGACTTATTTGGCTGTTTCTAGCGGGTTTGCTGAGTGCACACAACTTACACTTTTTTACAAAATTGGCGATCTCACTGTTCATATTTTCCCAGTGATATTCTTTACGAATTCGGTGTATAGTTTTATTTATTCCCATATGTGCTCCAATGGTGGAAGAGTGATAATATTCCATCAGCATAGGTTTAATAATATCAGGGGCAATTATTCGTAGATATTTTCCGTTCGCTATTTTACAACATAATACTCTCCTACTTAATATGTATTTCTCTGACTTATTTCCTTTTTCAAGTTGTTCAATAATTGGACTCAAACGTGGGTCTTGTATTTGATACTGGGCTAAATCCGTAAATGCAAGAGGAAATGCGGTAATTAAAGTATTAATAATCGGCGTTTCTTTACTCTTGTTTTCGTAAGTATTACTACTAGGCTGGAACATACGTGATAGTGTATCGGCAACTACATTTTGGGTGCCTCTAATATGTTGTACTTTGAATTTAAAACAATTTAATCTTAATACCCATCTTCCGATACGACCTAACTGTTTTGGGTGATTTAGTAGCCAAGATAACGCTTGATTATCTGTTTCTAACAAAAACTCCTTATGTTCTAAAAATGGTATGAACTTCTCAAAAGCGAAAACTATAGCTAAACATTCTAATTCGTATGCGGAGTATTTCTTTTCTTGCTCAGTTAGGGTGCGAGAAGCGTAACTAATAGGTAACCTTGAGTTATCTACTTCCTGCTATATTACTGCACCTAGTGCGACACTAGAACTGTCTGTCTGCACTACAAATGGTTTTGTAAAGTCGGCTAATTGTAGTACGGGGGGTGATATTATGCTTTCTTTTAATTTCTCGAATGCGGTTTGGTGTTGCTCATTCCATTCAAATTTAATTCCCTTCTTTCTTAAGGTATTTAGCGGTGCTGCAATTTCAGCTAGATGTGGGATGTACTTATGGAAATAATTTATCATTCCTAAAAATCGGGCTATTCCTTTCGCATCCCGCGGCGGTAAAAATTCTCTGATGGCACGGGTTCGCTCTGGGTCTATGCTTACCTTTCCGTTTGCTTTTACGATGTGACCTAAAAATGAGAATTGTGTCACAGCAAAATTTACTTTACTGGGATTTACGGTTAATCCAGCTTTCTCCAATCGGGTTAGTACTTCACGTAGATGTTCAAGATGTTGCTCAATTGACTCGCTGTAAATAACAATGTCATCTAGGTAGTGGTACACATATTTAAACTTTATGTCATGAAATAATTTTTCTAATAATCTGCTACATACAGAACTACCTTGGGATATACCAAAAGGTACCCTTGTAAATTGGTATAGGTTGAAAGGGACGGCAAATGCGGTAAGACGTTTTGATTCTTCCGAAAGAGGTATCTGATGAAATGCCTGATTTAAATCCATAATGGTAAAAATTTTTGCTTTAGTAAAATAATGAAATGCACTGTGGATGTCGGGAAGTGGTATAGATTCAAATTCGATCCGTTTATTTAGTTGTCTGTAGTCCACCACTAATCTATGTTTGTCGTTACTTTTGGGTACTAAAAACGCGGGTGATGAATAAGATGACGTAGAGGGTTCGATGACTCCTTGTTCTAACAATTTATTAATTTGGTTCCTCATCACTTCCATTTTCGGTGGTGATAATTTGTATGGGGCTAAACGAATTACTTTGTGGTCGCTCAAATTTATTTTGTACTCTATCAGATCCGTCAGTCCTAACTTTGGGGTGAGGACGTTGGAGAATTGTTTTATTAAAGTCTGTATGTTCCGTCTATCTTTACTTTTCAGATGACTTAATTCAGGTTCGTGATGCTTTATATGTGTAGAAGTTGTGCTAGTACTTTCTCTATTATTTGCATTGTCATGCAAGTTATATTTCCGTGAACGATCGAATCCAAAGTAAAATATCTTCTCGTGAATATCTAAAATTATTCCTGTTTTACTGATAAAATCAGCTCCCAATATTAATTCGGGTCCTAATTCGTCGCATACCAACATTGGAAAATACCACGTTAGATTTTTAATTTTTACTTTAAAAGTGATGATAAGCTTTATCATTAAGTTTTGCTTATTAGCTGTAGAGCATCTAATATTTACTGATTGACTGCGTTTAACTAAATTGTGTTTAAATAATTGATTGGCTAGCTCTTGACTAATTAAACTTCGCGTTGATCCGGAATCAATTAATCCGAGGCTGGATGTAACACCAATGTCAACTTGTATATACGGTAATTCACACCTATTGTAATCACATTTACTAATAGAGTTACATTTATCGATAAATTTCCTAACATAGGGGTCTAATTTTCTTTTGTTATTATTATTAGTATTTTGTTTAAACTTGTGTTTTCTCAGGGGTTTACCTGTTTTCACGATGCTGCGGAAGACACAGGGTTTCGGATCTCCCTGCCTTACATGTTTTTTTGAATAATGAGTTTTCTGGTGATACTGTTTCCATTTACAGTTTCTACTGAGGTGTCCAGGTTTTCCGCAGTTATAGCATATATATTCTTTACGCGGGGTCTCACTGGTTTCGTGTCTAGGTGGTGGCTCTTTGGACTTACCGTGGCCATGAACATAGGTTGGTCGCCGAAATGGGCGTCGTTCTCGTAGACTTCTTGTATCTGAGGATAGGGCTTGCGTTTCCTTTCTATGTGGTGTTATGGATACCGGTGCATGTCGATGCTGATCTGCATACCACACATTTGAAGAGTGCACACTACATTGTTCAAGGTCAGCGAAAGTAAGAGGTCTACTTATTAGAGCTAAACGGGAGCGTTCTTCAGGAGATAAGCCTACCAATATAGTGTCGACCAATTGTTTTTCAGTCCAGTCGACTTGCAGTAGACGTGAAGATTCTCTGATGTCTGCGATATAGTGGGCCAGTCTTTCTTGAGCTCTTTGTACTCGAAGTACGGTATTTCTTTTTATCTCCTCATATATTCCAGTGGGAATAAAATATTTGATTATATTTGTATGAAGTTCTTCTACCGGAAGATTCGAGTTTAATGATTCGAGCACGCGATCTCGTAAAGGTGGTTTACATTTGGGTAAGATGACTTGCAGTATTTTCCAATCGCTCAATTGTTGTAGATCTTTTATTTGCAGTAGATATCTGATAAAAGTCAATAGAGTCGTAATGCTTAAGCCATCGGTGTAAGGAATATCATTAATTATTTTCTCTACTGGGTGGGAAATCTTTCCGTAGAGGTCTACATTAAAATATACGTTAGGTATACTTTTCGAAGGATTGGGGTTTGCATTAGGATTCGTAATCGCATATTTACTAGTGCGAGTATGCTGAACATTTGGCGGTGGGGGTTCTGACATAGTGTGGGTATTTAATTCTCTACTAGGTAATTGTTCATAACTCTGTGGTATCTTTGATACGGTGGGTGATTCGGGGTTCGAGGTGGAGGGAGGGTGTTCTAAAGTAGGGGATTGAACTGGGGAGATATATAATTTTTGTAAGTAGTGCTCAATTTCCTCCATTCTCGATGAGTCTGATTTTCGTCGTAAGTCGTTGATAATTATGGGTAATTGGCTTAATGCCTCCTCCGCAAATTTCTGCACATCGGGGGGGTTACGGTGACGTCGGGCCAGCTTAATAAATTATTTAACCGGCGGGTTAAATGTTCTATACGTTGCGTAACGCGCAAAAATTCCGTAGGTGATTTCTTGTCCTCAAGGTTCTGAGATAATACTATCAATTCCCTATATTTCGCATAACAGGTTTCTCGTTCTCCGTCATAATCGAGTTCACGCAATTTATCTAACTGCGAGGGTGTATCTGATCCGGTTTGGCGTAATGATTTTCGTAACTCCGACACGGTTACATTTACGTGTTTTAGGCCTCGTAAAAGTGCCTCGTAGCATAGCTCATCTTTTAATAACAGATCAGGATTAAATCCGGCCATTTTAGTAACGTGAGCGGCTATAACTAATTATTCTACTATTTGCCTTAATTATTATACAACGCTTCCTTTTTCTTTTTTTTTTACAAATAAACACATAAAATGTTATGACAACCTTTATCGTTTTACTTCGAGAGAGAGAGAGAAATTTCACACATGCATGAATATGCGTACGACAAAAGATTCCCCCTTCGGTTACTAACACATGAACAGACACGCTTCTTATAACAATAGACCACACAAGGAGGGTGACTTATTTTCAACTCAACTAAACAATGACAATTTTAAACAAACGGCAGCAGGAAACTACCCGTCTGAGATTGTCGAGAATGTGGCACGTTTATGAATGGGACTTTTAACAAGTACCGACATGGTTTGTTTACATGGGATTATATGCTAATATTACGTTACACATATTATATTTACTAATAAAGTCATTTATACTATATTACTATAATATTAATTATTATTTTTATCTTATTTCAAACTCTGACACATATTGAAATACATGAGTGTATAGATCAACAGCTTTTGTGCGTGGGATAACGGGACGCAATTACTTCTTTCTTTTCTCTTACGCAAAATTAGCAAATTCGCAAAATAGCAACAGATTAGCAAAAACAATAGCAGATTAGCAAAAATAACAGCAGAGTGGCGCAAATTATAACCTCTTCTCTTGAGTTATAACTTAGGGAACCAGTAATAATTGGATGTGCCAATTATACCGGCTGCCTTCGTTGTGAAGCACTGAAAATAATCACAACAAATAAACCATTTATATAGCAGGATATTTGGAAGGGGAGACTGTTGATTTATGCACTCATTTTACTTGGTACTTAGATGACATCTCTTTATTACATTTGGTGATTAAGTTCTCTATTGAAAGTTCTCAAACAATATAGTTTACTATATGATTAAATATATAAATTACTACTTTACAAAGGGGCTTCAAAATATGATGTACATCTTATTGATTAATTCCACGGATCCGGGATTAACTATATTAACTGAATTATGGTCACCTTGCCATGTACAATATAGACACTCTAACCATTTGAAGAATGGTTTTTTATTAATCTTCTAAAACAACAAAACTTTTAATTTCAACTTCTCCCTTTTTTGCTATAACTAGCGTTATTAGATTTTATACTACATGTTACCTAAAAAGTCAGGTTTCTAAAGTCTTTAATGTTATTACAATTAAACATAAGTTTTAAAGTCTTTAATGTGATAAATTAAATTGTCTTTTGGGGTTTATAATTTTGTAACTCTTAACCATGGAAGACAAGCTTCCATGTCACCTGTGTTTTTCCTGAAGTAGCTGCAGAATTAGTTCTTCTGTCCTCCTGATGTTTCTTGAAGTTCAGTCGTTACCTTATCATACTGTGATGGTGAAGTTCTAGAAGTATGTGAAATCATTCCTGGTGTAGTACATTCATCTCCGGCGACTGTAGTTACTCTTAATAATTCTTGTAGTTAGAATACATAGATAGAAAGTTTGTTTCACTGTTACACACTTCACATGATGATAGATTAGTTTACTATCACCTTCTTGGTGGTAATACTGTATTATTTACATAGTCCGTTATTTTATAATCTAGAGAGATGTCATCACCACACAAATTTACTCATTTAAATAGTCATAGTATCAACCCTTTCACTTTTTTATTTATATACGTAGCGAAGCAACGCTTTACGCTGCTTACGGCGTGAGCGCTCCATTACAAGTGGCAGAAATAGTTCAGGGGAGCGTAGTAATCTCAAGACAATTACTAGGCAACATAAAAGTAGTTCGGTGTTTCTAATTTTAATTAAAGGACTACGGTTGATTAAATAATTAAATCGTGATATTCTTAGTTGCAGAAGTTATCAAAGTACGTAACAATGGTCTTAATTAATTATTTAAATAATAACAAATTTACAATAATACTTAGTTTATTTAGGGGTCAGAAAACAAGTTAATTCTGGTCAGTTCTTGTTTATGCAGGAATAAATTAATAAGCTTTACCCTTTCTGTACAATTCCATTCCCTTTTAATTTTATTATTATTAGACTTATATTAAATATTATTATTATTAAATGATTGCCATAAGATTCAGTTTACAATGTGAGATTTTATTAAGAATTTAAAATTTCTTCGCTTACATATTATCAACTTAATTAATTAACATATTTTTATTAATGAAATCGTCACAAGTTCAACATTCAAACGTATAATTCCCTCTTATTTCAGTATATGTGTTTCTTTACAGCTTTTAAGTCATTCATTTAATTGGTAATTTCTCGAGTTCAATTTAGTGTTCATTTTATATATTTATTTTATAAATTTTAAATTCAGTTTGGTTCTTATGGTATAGAAATTTCTGGGGTAGTTAGGTGGATTTTCACAAGTTTAATCCTGAGGGGTTGCCTGTTCATACAGTATTGAACGTGTTGTTCAGACAGGTTAAATTATGCACCGACTGGCAAACGAACATGTCGGTCTCTGGGCCAAAAGTACTTTTTAAAAGGGTTATAAAAATTCATGACATATTTCTATTTTCACTACTTAGCAATGTTTCTATATATATAAATTCTATTAATTAATTATGATAACTGGGGGGTGTTCATTGTTTTCTAAATTTTTATTTTCTCACAGTATAAGAGCCCAGTGGGGCAGAATTGTATAACAGTATTAGGCACTTAGCCAAAATTTGGATTTTATTATGTCCTGGGGACTACTGGAGTTGCATAAGCATTATCCAAAACACATGTCATGTGTTATGAACCAATTAAGTTTTGTAATCCTAACATGGATGTCCGTAAAAGAATTATTAATATACCTCATGGGGGTACGAAAAGGGCGTGGCAAGAGATTTTTGTATAATTGTATTGTATTGTGGAACATGTGATGTATTGTACATTTGTGTGTGTATTTTGGGGGGTTATATGTATTGTACATTTAGATGTATTTTTGGTGGGGAGTTTAGATATAGGGTTTTTAGAAAAGCAAAATGAAACATAGGATTATATATATCCTTTTAATTTTAATAACAAGTATTTATTCTATCTCAATTAATTTTTGCTGAATATTTTCTTCTAAGAAAGTAATTTATTTTAATTAACTTTAATAACAAGCATATGGATTGGCCACTATTTTATTTTAATTAATTTGTTTGAGAATTTGTTATTCTAATTTGTGTTATCAAAAAGTCTATAAAAATTATCTCCATTAAGTTCAATGGATCATTTTAAAGTGAACATAAAAAATAAATTTTATATTATTAATATTTTACAGGAAACTTTATTTCAAGAATAGTAATGATTTTAAATTTTAATTCATTTTTAAAGAGAGATAACAGATATATTTTATTTGTGTTAATAATTTTCAGGTGACATTGTTGAAGGTGTATACATTATTTTAATTAACCATTTAAGGGGATAATAAATTTATGACTGTTATGTTTATTGCTTTTGTTATTAATTTTGTTTACCAATGAGATAGAATAATAAAAGGGATTTTATTAATTGTTTAATTTATGAGTTTTCATTGCAAGTCCCGTCTCACTGGATCCAGCGCATTTTTGGCTTCTCTAGGCTTTGGTCTAGTTCTAATTAACTTGTGGCCCCTCTTTTCAAAAAAAAAAAAAATTTCAAAAAAATTTTCAAAAAAAATAATCTTTTTTTTTTACTGCCTAAGTTAAAGAGGGGTTACAAAAGCAGTAACAATTAGCAGACACTTAACAAAAATTGAGGGAAGCCATTCGTTGAAAACGTGTTGAAATGCTGACCCAACATGTAAATCTTTAACATAATAAGCAATTTCTAATACTGATTAGAGAACAACTGAAAAAATCTGGAGAATGGGGTGAGACGTCTGCAGCGATAATTTACCCTTTATCTATATATATAAAACTCAAAGTCTGAAGATTTATTTGTACTGAATACAAATCTACACCGTTACACCGATTGCTACCAAATTTTGCACAAGTAACCTTTGGCACAAGGCGAAAAACATTGTCTAACATGGAATTTGATATTTTGCCCCGTTTGCACGATTTCGGCCCTTTTAATTAAGCCTTTTTGTTGACCCTTATAAAGATGTCAACAACACGATCGGGACCAGAATTAATTACCATAGTAACAAGTAAATAAACAAATGATATTTAGCGGCATCGGAACTGTACCTTTATGCGTTTCTGCATTTTTTAATATGCGATTGTATCGATAAATTTTGTAATTTTGTATACAGATACGTCTATATATTTTGTAACGATTATATATATTGTCTTAAACGATTACAAAATTTATGTTTATACGTATTTCTGATGACGCAATAAATAAGTAATGAAATATTAAATACTACTACTAAAGTTGTCAAAACACCATGGAGACCAGAATAAATTACAATAGTAACGTGTAAATAAACAAAAGCTATTTTGCGGCATCGGAACTGTACATTCATCCATTCCTGCAGTACATTTTCGATGTTTTATATAATATGCGATTGTATCGCTATATTACGATCTGGAAAAGAAGAAGTATACTAATTGTAAATTCTTCTATTACTTAATGCAAAGCGAAAATACGTGTTGTTTTCATTGGTGAGATTAGATGACAACGGTTTTTGGTTTTTAGTTTACTGCTGAATCAAATAAAAGCCATGGTTGAGGAAAACATAACGTTTACTGTGTATATACAATGCTTACAACACTGTAACACTTAAAATAAAGAATTTAGCGTTTTTGATTTAACAGGTACTTTATAAATACATCTCCGAAGGCTTTATAAACGGGCACTTTTAAGTCTCCAAAGGCGTTTTCATTAACATAATAGTTTAATTTTACAAGTTAAAATAGTACAAGTGTTGAAAACAGCTTTGGAGAGAGTTTGACTAATGAGTAAAAAATTGTTATACAAGCTGACAGAACGCCATGTCGACATAGACAATAAAAATTATATGAAACTACTTATTAAAAATCAAATATTCGCGTGCGAAGCGCGGGCAACAGCTAATTATAATATAATTTAAAGTAGTTATAATAACAATTCTATTTCTTTTTTCAAGTGTACCTTACTTTTAGAACTACCTCGTATTTATATTATTTATTCTGTAAAATGACTCAAGGCATAGTAGCGATAAAATAGAAAGAGAGGAGATAAATGCGCGGTAAAAGCGTTCGTAACACTTTGCGAATCCCTGTGACCGAGTTAGATAACGATTCCAACCGGCTGAAAAGATAATAAATGTGCCTTTGTTTCCGTGAGTAAAGCCGCAATGTGATATTCATTATGTATAGACAATTCGTAGCTGAATTATAACTTTCTAATGTTTACTGCATTCCTACGTTAATAAATTATGAGCGATTTAAGAGAAGATATAGAGAGAGAGACTTAAATAGCGGAGTTGATAAAATTATTAAAATATTTTTTAGACTGCATGTTTGTATTTTAGTACATACGTTTTCTCTAAACAACTAGGAATCTAATGATAATATGATGTATTTATAATATACATACACTTATTGTTTTACTAATGGTACCTATAATTTCAATTTTCTACGTATTGTGTTTATTGTTTATAGCCTAAAGGTACCATACATACGATGTGTAACAAAATTATTCACATTCTTAAAAACGATCGATTTCGGTCATAGACCATCGTCAGGTTTTATACAGCACACTTGCGGTCACAATATCTTAAAACACTACTATTTATAAAAACGAATTCGTAGACATTGTTAATGAATTTGATACATATATCGTTGTCCAAAGCTTCCCAAGAACTGATCCTGTCATAGAGTGTTCATGTTGACATTCGTTCTACACATTATATCAGCTGATTATTGAACTTTGATTTTCATTTTGCCGCAATATTTCAAATGTGATATGATTTTTGAAGTCTGTCATGATGTTTAATAGATTTTCATGGCCCTCTTCTTTTACATGTTTGTATATTCGGTGTTGTTCATATATATTCGATCTTATTTTATCACTCCATGTTTTCAATGCGGTTAAATGTTGTTGTATTGGACCATATTCACAAGACTGTAGTTTTATGTGTTTGACTACCGTTGAGTTCGGATTTGAGTGTTGAGAATGTTTTGTATGTTCAGTGTATCTGTGCTTAAACGATCTTGAAGTGAATCCTATGTATTTTTTGTTGCACCGTACATTACATTCTGTCGAGTTCGCAGACTGACATTGATATTGGTAGACTCCAGTTTTTTCATAAATGTTTTTCTTTTCTGTATTGCTTATTTTCAGATTGTTGTAGATGTCATTGCTTGTTCTGAACGCTAATTGATATTCGTACTTTGTAAATGTTCTAGCTAATTTTTGAGAGTTATCAATGTAATGTGCAGGTATATAGGTTTTCTTCTTTTTGATTGATATGTTATTTGTTTTTTATTTGTTTCTTTTTTGTTTTTCAATGATTTTATCGATCATTTGTGTTGCTGTGCTGCAGTAGTACTGTTTAATACACACAAAAATCAATACAGAGATTTTATATACTCTTATTAAAATTTACGGTACTAATATAAACTACATTCATTGACTTCATTATCATCGTAATTTATTTCTATTACCTTTGTAAATATTTCTTTGTAAGTTTACCTTATGTCATCGAATCTATCCTTCACGAAAAAAGATATGAAGTGTCTTTATTATAATAACGCCCTTCCTGCAAACACCCTTAATCAGTAAATTTATAGAGGAACCATTTATAACAGTCTTTACGTTATTCTGTTGGTCAACGTTTGATTAAAATCCCTGAACAACTATATACACATTATACGGTTTAATAATACATGTCTTGAACGTCCATTAGTGCCACATTTTCTCTAATAACCATTCATATTGTCATTTTCAACTTCATCATCATCTTCTTCTTCTTCTTCTTCTTCTTCTTCTTCTTCTGCTGCTGCTGCTGCTTCTTCTTCTTACCTCAATCTGAAGAATGGCGGGCGGTCATTTTACTAAATCATCAAGCTTATCTGTTGATTTTCTCTTACTTATTCGTTTATTTTAGTTTAATATTCCTTTTTTCTACCCTGTCCCTGCGCATTAAATGATTATGAATTTGAAAAGGTTCAGGGTTTTCCATATATCGGGTCATATGTTGACTCTGGAAGTGACTCCTCTAGAGACATTGAAAAACGGATATTATCTGCTAATAAGTGTTACTACGGACTGGTGAAACATTTTAAGTCAAAATTAATAAGTAAAGATACAAAAGCCACCCTATACAAGACCTTGATCAGACCAGTCCTGATGTATGGCTCGGAATGCTGGTTGCTAAAAAAACTAAATGAGCAGAAACTATCCGTGTTTGAGAGGAGGATACTGAGGAGAATCTATGGCCCTGTGAAGGAAAACGACATTTGGAGGCGACTGCATAATCGAGAGTTGTACGAAAGGTTTAAAGATCTTCCGATCGTGCAACTCATACAAATTAACAGATTGCGTTGGGCTGGTCATGTGCAGAGAATGGCGGAAGATAGAATCCCAAAAAGAGTTATGAATTATTTGCCGATGGGAAGGAGAAGGAAAGGAAGACCGCGTACAACTTGGCTGGACCAGGTTGGTAAGGAGGCGGTGAGGCTTGGTGCAGCAAACTGGTGGACATTGGCCGGGAGTAGAGACAAGTGGGGGAAGATTTCTTTTAGAGGCCAGGGCCCGGACTGGGCTGTAGCCCCGAGGATGTATGTATGTATGTATTTCTTTTTTCTTCCGTAATAATTATATCGTAACGTGGAAATGTATGTAATAAATGTAGTCTTTGTTACAAATCAAATATGACCCTCGTAGAAACCGCATATTAATCTGGCTGATTGCAAAAATCAATCAACTTCTGGCCGAAATTCGTATTCTGTGAGAATACAGTGATGTACGGTATAGTGACAGTGACATACATACAGTAGGCCTATGTTTTCTCAAGCGAAACCTGGCAGCACAACAACCATACACAAATCAAACGCACCTCAGTGAAACAAGAAGTTAATTAGAAAATGGTAGCCAAACGAATAACAAACGTCTAGTTGCGAGCATTTCAACAAAGGGAAACGGATAAATAAGGTGACAACTCTGAAATGAAAACAATGATTCAGGACAGAGAAGACTAGACTAGTTGAAACAAGCAGAAAGTGAATCGGACGCTCAGGAATGAGATGTGAAACAGCATGGAAAAGTACAGTTGCTTGTGAACAGAATTATATCGTGAAGCTAAGAGAAGATGAGACAGGTTATCAGAGAAATCCGTTGAAAAGGGAACAACTCTAGTTGAAAAATAAAAGAGAGAAGGAGAGATATTGGAAAAGAGAGAGAAAGATAGAGTGAGAAAGAGACAGAGAGAGAGTGTCAGAGAAAGAGAGGGGACAGTTACGCTGATACAATAAAGGGTAACGAACCATTTCAGTTTTATTGACTACGCGCCGGAGTGTGTGTGTGTGTGTGTATGAGAGAGAGATCGAGCCTGTACGTGTGTGCGTGAGTAAATATCGCCGTTAATAAAGCCAACAAAACTGTTACGGACTACTACACACAGAATTCTTCTTCTTCTTCTTCTTCTTCTTCTTCTTCTTCTTCTTCTTCTTCTTCTTCTTCTCACTCCACTAATAAGTTTTTTGTAGTATTTATTATTCCTTGTTTTATTGTGTGTTACTTCCATTCGATTTATTCTATTGTAACTTTTGAGTAGGATAAGTATCCTCTAAGGACGTCACCAGCGTCTTATAGAATAAAAACAGTGGTAGGAGTGCTACCTTAGAATCCCTAGTCCTCCCCTCGGTTCTTCCACCATTAGCGCAGCTGGAAGACTTTTGTCTTCTACCTCTAGGACCGTTGACTACTTGCACACCTTTAAACATGATCTTTAGACGTAACAACCAAATTTAAAATTTTCAGAGGAGTTTGAAATTAGGTGTTAAACACACACGCAGCGAAAATTCTATAACGTGATGGCACTTCTCACACTGTTCATAGTTTAGAACGTTGCAGGCCTAGAGAAAGAGATCTTAAACTGATGGAGTCGTCAGTAATGACGTTTCTTAGGTAAGTGAAAGGAGACAGGATACGAAATGCAAACATTAGACAGGAATTACACATTCAATCGGATTATACTTCAGACAGAAATGTATAAAGAAAGATATGAAGACCGTGTACCCAAAATACAGAAAGGAGAGATTGGATTATAAAGCAGACATTGAATTATCACCTTCTAAAAAGATGATAGACACAAGTTAGTAGTTACGTTTAATTTTTACTAATCTTGTATTGTTACTAAACCTGGTTGTTTTCAATCTGAAGATGAGACGAGTGGCTTGAAAGCGCTTATGGGAAGTATAACTGCGTGTTAGTGGTTGCAATACCAGCTTAGTCAAAAAATTTTTCAGTGGATGGTTAGTGAGGATCAGTCGAAAATAACACACATTTTTAACTTATTTACATCGACGTTTCGACAGTGTTTATTGTCATGATCAGGACCTGTGTATGAAATACAAAAGAAATGTCAAACACAACGGTATAATGTAAATATTTGGGTGAACATGTTCGTGTATGCGAGTGTGTGTGTGTGCGTGCGTATGTATGTATCATTGTATATGTGAAGACTTGAGATAGTTTGTTTACATCTTCCAATATTATCTTTAAGAAAACCAGCAAATTATAGAATGACAGAACTTAATTTATACAGTATTACAATTTAAATTACTAAATGTAATGATATTTTAATTAATTAAACAAACAGTAATCAACAATTGGATATTAGATTGGTACACAAATTGTTTATACATACAGCAGTCAACACATAGCATAGTAAAGTATATTATTTATAACTAAAACCAGAATAGGGGATGTTCACTATGTAATTATTAAAAGTTATTTTTAACATGTTTCACTCACTCACTCACATTTCATACACAGGTTCTGATGATGACAATAAACATTGTCGAAACGTCGACGCAAATAAGTTAAAAATTTGTGTTATTTTTGACCGATCCTCACTAACCATCCACTGAAAAATTCATTGATTGACGGTCACTAAAAATTTAAGGATTTAGTAAAAATTATTACCTAATAGGTAGAAGATGCGTGGGAAGATCAAGGTAGCCGAGAAAAATAAAAAAGGTGCCCATGAAAGGGCAGAAAGGAAATTTTAACATTTATTTTTACTTGCCGCTTCCAAATTTTTGGAATGCTTGGTGGATTTTGATAAACAAAATCTCGTGTGATTGGCCGCTCTGCAATTGACACTTTGTTGTTTGCGGACAATCAAGCTGTTCTCTCGGACTCGGAAAACAGTTTGCAGATAGGTATACGTGTACTTAATCGAATCTGCAAAGACTCTGGATTCAAGATGATGGCTTTTCGTCTATCTGATCCCGTACGGTCCAATATTGTTGTAGGTGATACTGACCTGGAACAAGTCAGAAATTTTGAATATCTGGGCGACAGTGTGTCTTATAATACAAGCAACGACGTTGTGAATGAGTTTCACAAGTTCAAATTTATTTGCGGGACCATCAGGCAAACACTTAAGTCAACAAGTAAAGAAACACGCTTAAAATTCTACAAGACGACGGCCACTCCCACACTTCTTTATGGGTCCGATAATTTGACTTTAACCAAAGGCCAGGCCAGTCGTATCCAAGAGGCTGAGATGAGATTTCTCAGGCACGTGACAGGTTATACTCTCCATGATCATAGAAGAAACACAGGTATACGGCATGAACTAAATATTGTTAGTATACGCGTCAGGATTTCCCAGTATCGGCTGAATTGGTGGGAACGTCTTTTGCCAAATGGATGACTGCCGCATCCCCAAATGAGTATGTAACTATGAGCCAAAGGGACCGAGAGGTGTGGGATGTCCGATGAACTGCTGGGGTGACCAGCTCTAATCTTTGCCCGTTTGGAAGAAGAAGAAGAAGAAGAAGAAGAAGAAGAAGAAGAAGAAGAAGAAGAAGAAGAAGAAGAAGAAGAAGAAGAAGAAGAAGAAGAAGAAGAAGAAGAAGAAGAAGAAGAAAATCTCATGTGCCTTTTTCAAGCAGGTCCATTAATTACAGAGTTCATTAAGTATCTTTATAATGCATATACGTATGTCAAACAAAATTATAATTAATCTAAGTCAAATGCGTTAAAACATCAGCACTCCAAGGACTAGGACTAAGACCTGTTCCGGAACCCGTCTCCTCTTCGGTCTACCGACATCTCTCTTCCCAGGAGGGTGATAACCCAAAGCAGCCACAGGTAGACGGATTTCCGATTTCCGATTTCCGAGGCTTGTATGAGTTCCGTAAGTACATATATTTTTACTTAAACAGGTTACTGGCATGCTATAAAACCCCCAGCCTGGAGGATTAGGAACTTTAATTTCGTGGTGTTTTTCCCCTCAGAGTGTTGCTTTCACCGCAGCTGATGAGCTCTCTCTGCCCGATCGCAGTAGACTAACTGACTCAGCCCATGTGTGCAGCTGTTGGCCTACTGTAGGCTCCTCCACCTCCACACTAGATGCACACCCTGCTGCCGATGTGCACCATCCTGCCAGGCCAGGACCCAGGGTGGCCCCAGGCTTCCTTACAGAACCTCCAATTCTCGTTTGCTTACCGATCCACTCCGCCGAAGGGATTGGCTACCACAAAATTGGTGTGGATTGCTCAGCGTAAGAAGGCCCACCAACGTGTATAGATGAGAGCGGAGTTGTGGTGGAGAGGTCAGTGTATTTCTTTTCAATGAAAGAAGCATATGTTCGCGTCACACCCCATTTCGGACCCATTTGCGTTAGAAGAAAAACGTTAAAACTATATTCTTTTCATCGTCGGTAGTAATTATGAAAAACACGCCCTATTTGTCTGTGCTGCGGCACATTGATTATTCCGAACTTTGATAAACGGTCGATAAACTACGTTGATGTACGTATATTTGCGTTCGCGTGCGCGTGTTTGTACGTGTTTGACTTACAAAGCCGTGACGCTTTAATATATTATATGATCCATTGCCTCGCCCTACACAATTTGCCGCTAACCCACCCTCTAAATACATTCAAACATACACGTACACAGACTGACGCCCACCCCTCATAACGCTATCATATTTCAGTTTTGCTTTCAGAAACCTACTCTGCTGACGCCCCTCTGTAGTGCTCTCTGTGAAACGGTTCAAACTGCTGTTATACTCTACTGTACTATGAGTATGCCTTGTTCAAAAATATTTAACTGTTTAGCCAGAAACAACAAGAAACGATATTATAAAAGAAAGAAAATGGAATAAGTGAAAAAAAAAATATTTTTAAAGAACAACACCTTAATGACAAATAAATAAGAGCATTTTCAGCTTTAACTCGACAGTCTAACATGATTCCTATATCTGTTTGAACCATATCTCACTATAACATTTGAATCCATCAATCGATTTATGTAAAACCTATGGCAAATTTCTTCGTCAACCTTTTTTTTTAGTATAGCTTGTTTGATCATTTTTTAACCTAAAGACGTCACTGTAATAACCGATCCTTTGTGATGCTAAATATTCATTTTCTTTCCTTACAGTTTTTATTTATTTTATTTTTTTTTTGAAAATGTTTTTCAAGGTAATACATCGAATCTCCAGAAATCATTGTTTTAATTAACAAGTCTCTTTTTTTCCTCAACCCAGAGATTGGTAAGTTTGCAATTTCTTACTTTCCGCAGTCACTCTCTTAACTACCACATACGCTCTTCCTTTTTTCATCACACATGATAGTCCTGTCTTGGCTTTCCTCTCCTACTACGCCCTTGATCGTGGTGGTAGATCAGTTTAAATGTTGTAGCAGGTGGCCAACAGTGGATCGAATCGGCAACCTTCGTTCGCTCACTCTCTTCACAACCGCATCATCAGGTACTCTTTCCGTCCACGATGTTTTTTGAGGGCCTTCTCCAGCACTACATTTTAAAAGCCTCAGGGTAGTGCTTCCCCTCCAATTTCTTTGTAGTCCATGTTTCCGAGAATTACGCTCCAAATAAAACTTTGTATAAAATTGTTTCTGGTTTCCAAAGCCACGCTTCTAGACGAAAGAGATCTTTTCTTGCAAATCTCCCGCAATCTACTTTTATTATCACAATTCTACTTTTTACGTCATTGGTGCACTTCCTATTTGTTCAAAGTACAACAATGAAATCTGCAGTGTACGTCGTTGTGGCCATGTCAAACTAATATTGCGTCGTCGTCGTCATCCTTTACGGCTTTGGATAGTAGCCTGTTCCAGTCTCAATGAAAGTCATCCAATCATCGGGGTCTTCCCACACTTCTCTTCCCCCTTGGAAGATAGTCAAGGTCTCTCCTTGAAAATCTAGCTGGATCCATTCTTTCTCTCCGTGTAACCGCTACTCCGTTCTGTACGGCGAGATTTTCTCATTTAACTTTTCAGCTATGGCTAGCTCCTGATAACCTGATAACTCTAATGTGATAACTCTCACATAACTATACAGACATTCTGCACATGCGCGTAACACATTACTGTGTGAACGTCCCTGACCAATAGCGTTTCAGATTTGCCACGTGGGTTTGTTTACATCAGGACTGAATTAACAACGGAAAGATTATTCACGTATACTGATATACTTATCTCCATCATCTTCTTTTCGCCAACCCAGATGTTGGTGGGCTTGCAGGTTCTTCCTTTCAGTAGACGGCCTTTTCATCACCACATATCTTCTGAACGCCATACACCTACTCTTGCATAAGCCTTTCCGTTCCACTACGCCCCTTGATAAGGACGGTGAACCAGTTTGAATTGGCGTAGCAAGTTTCCAACCATATTACTTACCCTTTCCCCAATGCATCCAATCAATATCCTGTTTCCACTCACTCTCCTCAAAACCTCATCATTAATTACTCTTTCCCTCCGTGGTAGACTTAAGGTCCTCCTTCAGCATCACACCTTAAAAGCTTCAAGGGAAACTTCCTGAAAATTTCTTCCTGGTTTCCAGGGACACATTTCTGGACACCAGACGAGACCTTCTCTTGAAAAATGCCCCTACTGCTTGTGTAATTCTATTTTTGATGTCACTGCAATATACGCGTCGTTTATAAACCATTGCGTCTACTGTTGATATATACCGTTCTACTAAAACTAACGTAATAGCTATTAAATACGTTCCTGAACTGAAATAATGGAACGCGTGTCACAAAACATACACCGTATTAAATATTAATTATAGGTCTGAATTATATACTTCCTTTCTAATTAATATTGTAACGTTGCTTTTCTCCTGTACAAAATTCATATAAGTGAAATAGGCTCATTAAGTTCATCTTTTATTCTGAAGAGTAATTATTTACGTACGCGTGCGTATACGTTCCAGTGCGTGGAAAATCAAAATGCAGCTCCATATCTGATTTTGTTCAGTGCTAATTCAATTAAAAAAAAAAATACGACGGAAAACGAAGCATTTTATGTAATATGTTTATTGGATATTTTGCATTCAGTTTAATTTATATTTTTATATATTTAATTTATAATTTATATACTTAATCATATTTTTACACCACTTTTTAGGAACACTTAATATACAAATATTGTCGTTGATTTGATGATGATGGTGATAATGATGATGATTTTTATTATTACTACTGCTACTATTATTATTATTATTATTATTATTATTATTATTAATTTTAATTGTTATGTGTTTTGTCTAATTTAGTTTTGTTTGTGTTACTGTTAGTAATATTATTTAATTGTTGTACGATCATTCTTGTCTATTTTGAATATATAATTTACACATTGTAGAGCAAAGTCGCTCCTGAAATGGAATGTAAATAATAAGTCATGCCATACGTTCTTCAGCTGTAGATTTACAAATGAAGTTGCACTTTGTGGAATAGGAAAAACGCTGGTGTTATAAACAAAATTATGATACAAATAAATCGTGTTTACTAACCGAAGAAACTGTTGTTATAGAGATTAAAGCATTGTCTTGTTTCCCCTAGTTTTTCTTAGTAAAATTTTAATTTTAGTTATTGAAAACGTTATTTTTTTATTTCGCTATTTTGTTAATTAGGTCCGGACAAAATTTTTTTATTTGCTAAGTTGTTCTTAGTTGTTTGGTGTTTAATTTGATTTCGAATGCATGGTAACTTCCTAATGCATAGTAACTATATTACCGTAAGTATACTAAAAAATATATTTTAAATAATGTCAGTTTTTAGCTAACTAACAAAACAGCTTTATATGCATATTGCAAGTTACTCCATGCATATCTACAGAAGCTGGTGTAAATGTACACAGGCTGAAGCAGGTGAGGAAAACACACATTGCGACGATTTTCACCTCCCTATAAGAGTAACGATGGGAATGAAACCCATCTTAAGAGACTTCGCTGAACCAACGCTCTTCAAAAATAGGCTAATCTTTTTTCTTGGTTCTCTAGTTTGTTTTTTTAACTTTACTTTCATTTTTTACAGGATCTATAAAATACAATGTTGTACCGTTTTTCAACATTTTTCTACAGTCTCCTATGCATATATTATAACTTTTAACATGATGGTTTGTAGATTTACTCGTTAAAATTTATAAAATATATGATGTTAAAGAAGAGTATAAAAGTACATATACAAAAAACTTTTAGAACAAAGCAAACTTACTAAAATTCTCTCTATTAAAATACATTTTTGTACAGTTTTTCAAGTCCACCTCACATTTTTCTAGAGCCTTACGCATAACTGTACGTCTGTTAAGATTTCATTACTATGTCTTTTACAGAATCTGAATAAAAGGTATAATAAAGTCGTCGATTTAACAATGGTTACAGTGGGATGTCCGGATCTTTTTAACCCAATTATTATTTAGAAATTTACCGGTTTTAATTTAAAAAGTAAAGTATACGTTGTTCAAACATGTCTGTAGATAATTTTTTTTTCTATAAGTCATGAAATACGTGAATAATTGTCAAGTGAATAAGACATAGATTGATAGTCAGTAAGTAGGGAGGGAGCAGATTAGGGAGACACGCCTACGGCTACTTGTTTGAGGTCAGAGATGTGATACTCTCCTCTACTTGAGAAGGCGGTGTAGATTTACGACGTACAAGACGTCTGATTGTAGTGGCTCCTGCCGCCCACTTGTAACCGTGCACAGGTCTCAGACCCACGGGGACAGTTTAAATTACGACAACACGAATCCTTACATGTAGAGTACTAAGCTCCCCCCACCCCACCCCCACCAACTCACGGTACATGACACTACCAGTGCTGTCAGGAATTAGTGCCACAGTTAGACAATTATGTTGTTGGTGGCCGTTACTGATAAAACGACTGCCTAACAAACTTAAATCCCTTACAACAGAATTAATTTGTAGACAAGTTTTACTACCAGTAGGCTATGCGTATTCAGTCTATTAGACAAAACAATTGATTTTTAGTAGCCCGAATGAGATTAGTTTTCAAACATACGGTATTAACCTCTACACTACTTTTAGAAGATCGCGTGGATTGTGTAGAACATGAGCTCTGTGTATGCCTAAACGGTTTGAATTGCCACCAAAACAACTGCGATGCGTCATGTCGCTAAAGATGCCTATGAACTGCAAAAACTTTGAATCCTTTTAAGGCCACTCGTAACCGGCAAATCGACCAAAAAATCGTTTTTTGATTTTTTTGTATTAAAAAAATTCTTCAATATTTTCTGACTAATTGGATACCAAATATATGTGAATACGCCTAATAGTAATTGTTTTTATGATTAAAAAGAATTAAGATCGTAGGATAAGTTCTCTCAAAGTGCTGACAAAGTTACCATTTTTACAAATCTATAACTCGCTTATAATAAATCACAGAGACATGTAGTTTTTACCACTGAAAAGGAAATTTCAATAAACGTTCACTACTATTGTTCATAAAGAAGCCGATATTTGCTGATCTGAGACATCCTAATTTGTTAAAAAAATGTCTTCATGGTAGTACACAGAATTCAAACGATTCCCTGAACCATCTGATTCGGAATTGTTTGTCAAAAATTATATTTGTTGGACTGGATACATTGGTTTTGCGTTTACATGATGATGTGTTGACCTCAAATGAAGGCAATATAAGTAAGTGTCAAGCCTTACAAAGTTAGGGATAAGAATAGAATCAAATAAGGTTGAGATGATGAAAAAATGGAGTTGCAAGGAATCCCTTGAAGCAGAGACAGCAAATTGAACTATTTTAAATCAAGGAAAACAATAAAAATCTGTTTAAAACCTGAGTTGAGTTTCTCTGGAAAGCTATTTTTCTTAGATAAATTACCAGTTATTTCAGAAACCAAGTCAACTATCAAACTGAATTTTATGTGATTATTATGTTAATAGAGATGTAACTACGCTACTAGAACGATGCAGTTTTGCCAAAGAATAAAAACTTAATAAAATTATAATTATGCTTTTTTTATGCAAATTTTAAAGCAAAACATGAAAAATTATATAAAACCAGAAAACTGTAATATCTTTATAATTTCTGTAACGTTTGTAGTAAATAACATGTTTGTGTTCCAAAATGTCAGACATATCTTTTATAGGTTCTGAGATAATGGGTCTCAAAGTTGATGAATTTAACATGGTAAGCACAGCCGGTGACGAGTGCCCTTAAACTAAAAGTGGTCAGTATTTCAGTACTATTCAAAATAGAATTAGGTACACGTCTTCAAAGAATAGACCGTTATTCTATGTCCTGTTTAATTTTTTGTGAACAGTTCTGCGTATATTATTGTTTACAAGGAAGACAAAGGAACTGTGTCACGTGACGTTGTGAAATGTAACGACCTGAGCACAAGGTCAACAAGAGTATAAAACGTCTCATTGTCGAACGTTAATAAGCGCAGAGACTTATTTGGGATGAATGAACGAGTGATATCCGGTCGGTCGCTGCTGCTCTCCGGTAGCCACAGGGTTGCCAGGTGTGGGGATTTTCCCCGACACTGGCAAAATTTGAAGCCTCAAAATGGTAAGCGGGAAAACAGTGAGGATTTGTGTAAATGTGGCGAACTGGTGGCTATTTCAAATAACTAAAATTTCAAATAATGCAGCTGTGACTAAACCGCATATAGTCAAATCCGTGGTATAAACGCAGAGTCACACCACCCATATTCACAAAAATTAGCAGCTTTCCATAGCCTTATAAATAGGTTAATCAATATACCACTGGAAACAGATGATTTTAAAGATGAATTAAATACCATAAAATACGTAGCCACAAGAAACGGATTCAGTATCACATTAATAGATACACTATTGAAGAAACATTTTAAAAAAACATAATAATAAAAATAAACTTAAAATTAATAGAAACACTAATATTGTGACAAATATAGTGCCGCTTATTTTAAAAAACAATTTAAACAAATTTGACTTCCAAGTGATTTTCCGTACTAATAATAACTTACAAAAAATAGTTAAGTCAACAGACAAAATTCCTATAGAGAAACAAACAGGTTTATACAAGCTATCATGTAACGACTGCAACAAGATATATATAGGCCAAACTGGCAGACGGTTTCGAGAGCGGTTTAGGGAACATTTGCCTAAGAGCAAAATTACAAAGTTAGAACGTATTAAATCCAACTACGCTCGTCACCTCATGGAGTCCAACCATGGGTATACAGATTTTGACACTAATTTCAAGCCATTGCATTATTGTGCCAAGGGACGTCGTATGGACACACTCGAGGAATATGAGATTTACAAGGCATTTAAAACCAATCCTGGAAATGTTTTAAATGATCAGTTATCTTTCAGATTACATTATGTATTTGATACAGCTCTTAAGTTCGAGACACAAGACAATACTAGATAACATTAATAAATATACACCTTGGACCTGAGTTCTGATAAGTTTGACAGTATAAACAGGACCTCCATACAGTGCGCACTGTGCAATGTGAAAAGTTTGTAGTGTAAATTATGTATATGTATGTCATTGTGTCATTAATTTTTAACGTTTGACGACGGGCGAGTGATTATACTCTGAAGATGAAACCTTAGATTTTAAAACGCGTCAGGACAAAATAAGGAGTAGTCGGTAGACGTTTATTAAGGTTATTTTTAATTATTAACTTTACGCGACTTGGATACCAAAAAACATGTCTATAAAACTACAAAATATGTTTGTAGGTGCTATAAGAGCACTTTAATTTTGGAAAGTAAAAATCTTAAGGAAATACAAAATTTCAGAGTAAATTGCATAAACGATAATGTCGTATTGAACACTAAATTTACAGCAGATTTCCTTTTAACAGTGGCTATATTTAAAGGCTAAAACATCTTTTAAAGCAGCAGCAGCATCTTTAAAAGCCTAAAAGCAGCAGCAGCCAGTATACTTTGAGAAAACCATTGAAATGAACATGGTAAATCTAGACAGGGAATAAAGAGTTCTTAGGAATACAAATATTACCACTGATACAGATGAAAATTTTTTTTAAGCTTTTAAAGAGAACTTAAAAATTCAAAGAACGCAAATGATACTGAAGCTTTCCAACTTTAAATAATTTTGTGGGTTACCTGTTTACTTTACCACATAGTAGTGGGTGTGTTGAAAGGATTTTTAGTGCAATCATTTTTTTTTTTTTTTTTTTTTTTTTTTTTTTTTTTTTTTAGTGAATTGACCACTTAGGATCACGCTACAACTTTATTTCTTTTTCTTTGCCTGGAGTTTCCTCTGTCTCCAATACTCCTTCATACGCTCACTGGCTTGTTTCCTTTGTGATCTTCTGTCCAAGTTCGTCCACTTCTATTAGGTCTTCCTGCATCTTGAAACAATTCCAGATTTTTCACTGTACTCCTAAATTCACTTCTTTCTAACATTTGGGACTCTGTGATATTCGACTTTTCTAAATCTTTTCTAACTTCCTTAATCCACGTTGTAGTGGTCTTCTTCTTCCAGAGGTAGTCGAATATTTGTTTGGTTAATCGATTTTTGTCTATTCTGTATAGATGTCCGAGAAATGTCAGCCTCCTCCTCCGCATAGTCTCCGAGATTCTTTCCACGTTCTGGTAGACTTCCCTATTGCTTCGCAGCTTCCATCCATCTTCAGTCCGAACTGCACCTATGATTTTTCTTAGAATTCTCCTTTCCAAGACTTCTAGTTTGTCGAGATTATAGTTCATCGAGAGGCATTCACTGGCGTAGAGACATTCCATTTTTACGACGGTGTTGTAATGCCTTATTTTGGCATTCCAGGAGATGCATTTCTTGTTGTAGATATTTTTTGTTAATCCATATGCTCTTTCCATTTTTAGAATTCGATCTCCAACAGCTGCTTTTTCTAACCCATTCTTCTGTATAGTCTCACCCAGGTACTTGAACTTTTTTACTCTTTCAATTCGTCCTATCTCCGTTTCAAGGAATTTTGGTCCATGTTTGTCATTTGTCATAAATTTGGTCTTTTCAACTGAGATCCTTAGTCCTGTTTGGCTGGCTATCTTTTCCAAGAGATTGATTTGTACGATTGCTTCTTCTGGGTTTTCTGATAGTACCGCAAAGTCATCTGCAAACGCCAGGCAGTTGACTTTAATTCCTCCCGACTTTCTTCCGAGGCATATTGGGTTTATTCCTCGACTCTCCAGTTCCAAGTTCCAAATTCTCACGATCTTCTCTAGGACACAGTTGAATAGGAGTGGCGATAAGCCATCGCCCTGTCTCATTCCTGTCTTAATTTCGAATGGACGAGAGAGCTCTCCCATGAACTTCACGCTGGATGTTGTGTTTGTTAGGGTCTCTTTGACTATATTTGCTAGTTTTCTTTTGATTCCAAATTCTCTTATGATCCTTTCCAAGGTCTCTCTGTCCACTGAATCAAATGCCTTTTTGAAGTCTATAAAGGACACCACAATTTTCTTGCTGCTCAGCATTTTATGACGGATTATTGATTTTAAGTTGAAGATCTGCTCAACACAGGAACGTCCTTTTCTAAACCCTCCTTGGTATTCGCCCAGCTGGCAATCAATATTAATAAAAACAAAACAGAAGTAAATTGGGTACTGAGACTATTTGTATACGAAAACTTTCAAGCAAAAAAATAAGGTATTTCTAGATTCTACTATAAATGATTCAATGCTGGTGAAATGCAGAATGTATATGTATGTGAACTAAATATAGATGTGAATGAGTGTAAATTGTTTTTTGTGAATTAAACTATTGGAAAGTTGTTCATGAAAAGGAGTTCAAAAAGTACTGAGGCTAACATCAGGTGAGAACATTTTTTTTATACTTAAAATACATGTTTTTAATAATTATATTATTATTGTAACATTATTTAAATATTTAGAATAGACTCAGACTCTATAAAATGTGACACTCTGCATAAAGTACACGAATTTGTGGCAGTGAGGATTTCGATGGCAAAGTAGGGAAATTTTGGGTAGCCATGTGGGGAAAAGAGAACTGATTGACCTGGCAACACTGGGTAGGTAATATATATCTGCAATAGAAATGAAGGGTAAAAGTGACACCACATGTGGGACCAGAAAGAATTTCTCAAGTGAGCAGTTAGGATGCAGTAAAAGTAAACCCAAGAATGGTACTTTATAATCTCCTCTATACCTGACACATCTGCCCACAGTCGTTGTTGTAAGAAACAGTTCTAGTACTGAGCCGTTAGAAACCAACAGCTCACAATCCACGCTCAATATCAGAACTGTTGGTTTACACACGCACAAACACACAACATCTAACAAAAGAAGAAACGATAGTAGCACGAATATTGTACTATTGGCCTACATAGTATACGTACACATGAACAGTATACGCACGCGCGCGTTTCATTTTATACATATATAAATGTATAGTATACACGAACGGAATCTCCCATGTACACGAATCAAACCGGGCGCGCGTACATACAAACACACACACATGCATTCGCATCCTATAAAAACTAATTGGCAACAGTATAAATAATGTTCTGTTGTCGTATGCAATTAACGTGAAGTAAGTGCTTGAAATAAATGTTTTCTATACATGCATATTAGGGTATTGGTGAGAGGGTAGTTGAAGTTAGACGTGAGATAAGTAGTGGGTACATTACAGAGAGGGACAGAGAGAGTAAGTAGGCTATATATATAGAGAAGAGAGAGAGAGAGAGAGAGAGAGAGAGAGAGAGAGAGAGAGAGAGAGAGACAGACAGACAGAGAGGGAGAGGTGTAGGTACTTAACTTTGTGTATTACAGTATAAACATCAAACGTTTATGTGCGTGTACGTGATGTGAACAAGGATCTATATTCAGACGTATCGGCTCAGGTATTAAGGTGGGTTTACACTAGGCGCAACATACTCGCGCAACTGTCTCGCGAGAATGATTCGCTCGACGGTCGTCTCGCCCATATATCTAATACTACTATATTGCTATCGCCCGTAAGTGGAGGTGTCACGGAGTAAGTGAGACAGCAAACGACTGCTTCTATCTCTTTTTTCTACTACTCGACCCGTTGTGCGCAAGCGTCGAAGTAGTGCGCAAGCGCATAAGACTCGAAGTAGTAATGAGGGAGACAGACGCATATATGTCTGCACCGTAATGGTTTCGTCCTCCTTCAGACCCCTACTAGCAATATAGGAGTATTAGATATATGGTCTCACCCTTCCCATTTACACTGAGCGAAACACGGTGCGCGAAACAGGCACGCAAGAAGGTGAGCCGTCAGTTTGGGTGAGACAACCATGTCGTCGGTGTTCTGTAGTTGTACCTCCGAGTGCTGCATCCGCGTTCGCCGTCATGACAATGCTGTATTTGAACAGGAAAAAGAAAACGAAATGAAGTCGGCGATGGTGGAGCAAGGAATTATTCCGTCTGCGATGCCAATATGGGAACCAGCTTATGAGCGAAATGACAGTGGAACCTTCAATATACATATTATGTTGTGGTCTCCAAGTCCACAACGGATTTTACAAATCTTTTGCCTAATACTATTAAGAACGTTTTTAAAAAACACGGTTTCGCAGTTTCTTTCAAAACGAGTATGTAATTGTATTTTGAACGCTTTGAGACCAGCGACCAACAGACTAGTAGAAAACTGTTCTGGTATTTATAAAATAGAATTCGAGGACTGCAACAATTTTTATGTTGGACAAACGGGCAGGAAATTTCTGGATAGGTACAGAGAACATCTCCCTAGGGGTGATATCCAGAAGACAAAATCAAACTTTGCCTTGCATATAGTCAACCAGAACCATAATTACTCGAGTTTTCAAAGTAGCTTCAAGCCGTTGCATTTCTGTAAAAAGGGCAGGCTTATGGACGCGCTGGAAGAATTTGAAATTTATAAGGCCTCAAAAACCCAAGGTAATCAGCTCTTGAACGACAAGCTTTCTTTTAAGTCCAACGGACTGTATGACACGGCCATACGCGTGTTGGAACAACACATAGATAAAGGTAGAGATAGTGCGACGCGTAACGGTTAGTCGCTTGCAAGTTCCGATACGATGCGCATCGTGTAGTTGTGTAATTGTATACACGCGGTATGTGCGAGTGAAACTTTTTATTTATATCTTATTAAGTTGACGTACTCCATGTGAGTGAGTCTTGTTTTTTTTTTTACCAACCTGATGATGGGACCATGAGTCCCGAAACGCGTAGTTTTTTAAAAAAAAACATTGAAGTTGCAAGGAGGAGCACCAGTGTACCCGGATACACAAGGTAAAACCAATTTACAAGGTATAGACATTGGAACCCACTGAAGATACCATCAGGAACTTCATCCGCATGACTGCAGAAGACTTTGAATATATCGTACCACTGATCGGTCCCAAAATCGAAAGAATGGATACAAAACTGAGAGAAGCAGTAACTGTGAGAGAAAGGTTGGCTGTCACACTGCGATTCCTTGCGACTGGTGATTCGTAAACAAGCTTACAGTATCTGTTTAAAATGTCAAAGAGTACGATATCAGGAATCATCCCAGCAGTTTGTGATGCGTTGATTGAAGCACTTCAGGAATATGTAAAGGCAAGAATTATTACTCATATTTTTAAACAATATTTCGAAACACGTATTTATAGCATAATATGTACATAGAAAGAAAAAATGATTGTTTCAAGTTTAATCAAAAAGTTATTTGTACCTACATATAATAATCAAAATGATGTGAAATATCATTTTTTTTTACATATTTCTTGAGAATAATGAAATAACAAGAAAAAACATTCGAGGAAACATTACATAATTATGTTCTGTTGTCGTATGCAATTAACGTGAAGTAAGTGGTTGCAACAAGCAAGAAGGGGGTTGAAGAAAGGGGGAAGCTGCACTGGAGTCTTGTCTGTGCTGGGTGTCTTGTGGTTGCTGCTCATCATCTTGTCGCACAGATTGGATTAGAGGGTGTGATGAGTGCTGTAAAATTGAGTGAGACAGTGCAGGACTTGTGGGCCCAGAAGAAGTTTGAGACCCGTAATCATGAGGGCTAGAGGTCCCAGAGGATGACAAGTACCCTTGCTGTGGGTGTAGGTCACTGCCATATGACGTAGTAGGGTATGATGACAACCTTCCCATATCCGCTCCAAACAAAATGTTTGCAAAGGCTCTTTTGACGTGTGCAAGTGTCTGAGCGTCATACTACCTGAGCTCATTGGCCAAGTTCAACGCATATGTGAAGACTGGGTCGTTCGATGCACTAACCGATGACTGCAAAATCTGCAGTGCTTGACCCATCATTTTATCAGAGTCTGAATCACCTTGTACTTTCTTTCGTTTGCGGCCTTCTTTTGCAGTTGGAGTAAGGAACGTGCTGTCTTGTGACGCGGTAGATGTAGTAGCAACTGACGGGGTGTCGCTGATAACTTCAGTAGTCACTTCTTGGGATTCCTTAAACAAAAAATGTCAATTAAGTCATAAAACAAGGGGCATTTTTCAAATCACATATTTCTATTATGATTTGTATTACATATTTCACCATATATTTCCTAAAAATATAAATACAATATAAGTATAATATGTTATATATGTGTTCCCTAGTAAAATTGCTGATCCAGTGATGAAAGATCGAGAGTAGATAATTACTGAACAAAAATTATCAAACTTCAGAAACAAAAAAGATCAGTAATAAGGGGACACGACAACTTTTATCTCAACCAACCTTTTTGTCCCTTGCAAAAAAAAAACTTTTATCCCCCAGGAGATGAATGATTCATCAGAGCTCTAGAATAAAGTCTCTGGAAATTCTGTAATACTTATAAAATGTTGTTTTGTATTTTATTTGTTAATTTACTGTTTCTTTAAAATTCGTTTTTTAATTTGTTTTTGTGCAGGTACCATCTACTACTGAGGAGTGGCTTCAAATTGCCGACGAATTAAAAAAAAAATGGTCCTTTCCTCACACGATCGGTGCAATTGATGGAAAGCACATCATGCTACAAGCACCCATCCATACGGGTACCGAATACTAAAACTACAATAATTGTTAGTATCGTGCTGTTTGCGTTAGTCGATGCAAACTATAACTTCATATATGTTGATGTAGGTTGCCAAGGGCGAATATCGGATGGTGGCGTATTCAAAAATACAACACTTTACCAAAAATTAGAGAACCGAAGTATGAATATACCCAACCCGAAAGCCTTGCGAATACCATATTGTGTGCAAGGAGACAAGGCATTCACTTTGAATGACTACACAATGAAACCATTCGACGGAGACCCGGACAGTGTTTCACCTGAACGTATATTCAATTACCGTCATTCTAGAGCTCGCCGAGTAGTAGAGAATGCTTTCGGTATATTGAGTGCCGTTTTTCGTGTACTTAGAAAACCAATGCTATTGGAACCGGAGACAGCATCAAAAGTAACACTGACTACCGTATACTTACACAACGTTTTAAGAAAACGCTCTTCACGCGAAACTTATCCACCACTCGGCATCATCGACACTGACAGGAATGCAGAAATCATTCATGGAACATGGCGAAATGACCAACCAACAACATCGTTCCAGCCTATTCACAATATTCCAAGAACATTCGTCGCCATTTAGCAGATTATTTTGTTTTAAATTACAGCTTGCCATGGCAGAACAGATGTTGATTAAAGAATGTACTTACTTCGCTTCTAGCTGTGTTCAAGGTTGCATTCGGGTTGTCTTTGTCCTTTAAAAAGTCAAAATATTTGTATGCGAACCATTTGGATTCATATACATCTTCACTACCTGTAAACAAGGTTTGTTATTAGTAATACGAGTATAATAAAAAACTAATAAATAGGTATTGTGTGAAACATTATAAAAAAATAAATGTGCATACAAATACAATAAAAAAATTGCATACCTGATCCAGTGATTCTGCTTTTGTTTTCCCTCGACCTTTCGCTTCTGTATGACCCCATCAGAGTTTTCATCTTTGATTTAAGAGTAGAGGCGGGCTGCTGAAGGATCGCGCTCATTTCCTTCCACGCATCCTCCCTTTTCGCCCGATTGTGATGGGCTTTGTCTTTGGGATCCCACAAAAACGAATGATTTTTGTACAATTCGATGAGGCGGATGCATTCCTCCTGGTTCTCATTTTCTTGCGCGCAACAAGTATCGACGTTCACACTTCACGAAACGGGAGGAGCGGGGCTCTTTGATGCGCGTCCAAAAACCGACTGAGGTTTGGCTCGCCGCGAGTCTGCGTCGCGCAACAAGTTACAGGGTGGGGGCTACGTCCACACTAAGCGAGTCTTGCCTCGCGAAACAGTTGCGCGAGTATGTTGCGCCTAGTGTAAACCCCCCTTAAGGAACTAGGTCTTCCCTTTCCAAAATGATGAGTGTAAGGCAATAATTGGCAGGTAAGAGAAGAGGCTGTTAAACTGTTCCCGAAGACATCTCGAGGTTCACGTTTATTGAAGACCTATTGTTTGGGCAAGGAACACTTTGGGACCCTACAAGTATCACCTTTTGCCGAAATGAATAAAGTATAACGAGGCTTAGTTGGTCATTGGAGTTGGTTTCCAGAACCGCCTCACTACTAGCCGGCTCATGTAAGTGAACGATTATGGCCATTGTCGCTGAGTGAGGGACGACTACTTCAAATGTACGGGACAAAAGGTATGGCTGAAAAAAAAGGCAATAAAAACGATTTAATAATGGGAAAATTAAAACAAAATGGAACAATAAATTTTGGTTATGGAAAAATAAAAACTACCAAGGTGATGGCTTTTCGTGGAACTGATCCCGTACGGACAAAAATTGTTATAGATGGTACTATCCTGGAACAAGTTAACAGTTTTGAATACATGGCCTACAATGTGTCTTATAATGCAAGCGCGACGTTGTGAATAAGTTGCATAAGTTCAACCTTATGTGCGGGACCATTAGGCGAACCCTTAAGTCAGCAAGTAGAGGAACACGCATAAGATTTTTATAAGGTGATGGCCCTTCCCACACTTCTTATGGGTCTGAGAATTGGACTTTAACGTTATACCACGCCAGTCGCATCCAAGCGGCTGAAATGAGATTTCTCAGGCACGTGGCAGGGTATACTCTCCCATGATCATGGAAGAAACACAGATATACGGCAGGAACTGAATATTATGAGTATACTCGACAGTATTGCCCAGTATCGGCTGAATTGGTGGGAACATCTTTGCCGAATGGATGACTGCCGCATCCCCAAACAACTCTGGAACTATAAGCTGAGGGGTCGGAGAGGTGTGGAAAGTCCGAGGAAGCGCTGGAGTGACCAGGTCTAAACTTTGCCTATTTGAGACTCGAATCCTTGGTTTCATTCTTGAAGATGATGATGGTGGAGAAAAATAAAAACTTTACGGATAAAAATGTTTAAAGTCTGTTCACAACCCGTTTCGGCGCTGAACATGATCAAGTCTTAAGCAACCCGCAAGCCTTAAGGAAACATCGCGAGACGGTCACAATTATTTTAATTGACCATCAAAAATTTATTAGTGTTACTAGCAAAGAGAAAACAGCTGGTAAACAAAATTTATTACAGGTATATATTAAGTGTCTTTTTAATGAAATCACAATGGAACATTGTCTAATATTCGGAAACCCAAACAAAACGGACTATACATATGCCCGTGAAGAAGTACCGTTGTTTTTATTAGTATTAATATTTATTTTAAATAAGTATTGCAGGTAAGTATTAAATGAAAATGTAAATCAACTGTGTTCTTTTAAACTCTATATTAAAATGAATTTTTATTTTCATCATCATCATCTTCATGTATAAAACCAAGGATCGTTTGTTCCAGCCTAAATTAGGCGAAGATTAGAGCTCCAACGGTTCCTCGGACGTCCCGCACCTCTCCGTCACTTCGGCTTAGAGCTCCATAGTTGTTTGGGGATACGGCAGTCATCCATTTGGCAAAGATGTTTCCATTAATTTAGCCGATACTGGGCGATCCTGTCGAGTATACTCATAATATTCAGTTCCTGCCGTATATCTGTGTTTCTTCCATGATAATGGAAGAGTATACCCTGCCACGTGCCTGAGAAATCTCATTTCAGCCGCTTGGATGCGACTGGCGTGGCATAACGTTAAAGTCCAATTCTCAGACCCATAATGAAGTGTGGGAAGGGCCATCACCTTATAAAAATCTTATGCGTGTTCCTCTACTTGCTGACTTAAGGGTTCGCCTGATGGTCCCGCACATAAGGTTGAACTTATGCAACTTATTCACAACGTCGCGCTTGCATTATAAGACACATTGTAGGCCAGGTATTCAAAACTGTTAACTTGTTCCAGGATAGTACCATCTATAACAATTTTTGTCCGTACGGGATCAGTTCCACGAAAAGCCATCACCTTGGTAGTTTTTGTTTTTCCATAACCAAAATTTATTGTTCCATTTTGTTTTAATTTTCCCATTATTAAATCGTATTTTATTGCCTTTTTTTTCAGCCAGACTTTTTGTCCATTACATTTGAAGTAGTCGTCCCTCACTCAGCGACAATGGCCATAATCGTTCACTTACATGAGCCGGCTAGTAGTGAGGCGGTTCTGGAAACCAACTCCAATGACCAACTAAGTCTCGTTATACTGTATTCATTTCGGCAAAAGGTGATACGTGTAGGGTCCCAAAGTGTTCCTTGCCCAAACAATAGGTCTTCAATAAACGTGAACCTCGAGATGTCTTCGGGAACAGTTTAACAGCCTCTTCTCTTACCTGCCAATTATTGCCTTACACTCATCATTTTGGAAAGGGAAGACCTAGTTCCTTAAGGGGGGTTTACACTAGGCGTTCCTGTATCTTGTTGGGTAACATTATATTAATACATCTGCTTCCTACTCATATGTGAAAACAATGTTTTTAATGTACGGTCCTAAAATCTTTATCAACACTTTATATCTTTAAAATTTAGACAAAGTCTAATGAGCAACTTGGCCTAACCTGAATTTACATGACCTGGCTCAGAACAACTTTATTTTGGCAAATACAAAGATGAAGACTGGTTGCAATTTCTTCAGGGCTCACACCTGCTGCCAGGCCTAGTTCTATAATATGATAAGGAAGAAATAAATCAGCCCAAACCTGCAACCGCTGTGGGAAGGCTTTTACACCATTACCAATAAGATTAATGATGTCATCTAAGAATACCTCATTAGCTTTATTTATACATTTAATGCATCTTAATTAGTACACTAACAGCACTGCTCTGTCTTATAGTAACAAAACACGTTACCGTACACTAACTCAAAAGAATTTCTTATTTTCAGTTTAAGAAAGTTGAAATTGTGTATTCATTTTCTTTTCCATTCAGTATTTGTAAAACGTGCTTAAAATTAATATGTGTATGCTTACTATATTGAAATCCAATGTTCACTATCCAATAATTACAATCCTGTCGGCGATCCTGTCGAGTATACTCATAATATTCAGTTCCTGCCGGTATATCTGTGTTTTTTCTGTGATCATGGAGAGTATACCCTGCCACGTGCCTGAGAAATCTCATTTCAGCTACTTGGATGCGACTGGACTGGCCTTTCGTTAAAGTTCAATTCTCAGACCCATAAAAAGTGTGAGAAGAACCATCACATTGTAGAATTTTAGACGTGTTCCTTTACTTGGTGACTAAAGGGTTCGCCTAATGGTCCCGCACATCAGGTTGAACTTATGCAACTTTTTCACAACAAATGAAATTTTTTAATTTTATATACTTCCCTGGCACAGGGCTTACGGTGATCAAGAAGAAGGCGGCTCTTAATCACCCCAGGGTATAATTCTTCCATTGCACTACGGTCGGACTAATCCCTGCAAATGGGTACTCGGACACGTGCCCGAATCTACTTTCCCAAATGGACATTTTTCCGAATCGCACAGTAACTCAAAATTTCTAAGTGTAGCAAAAACAAGTAGTCTACCTTCTTCCATCGTCCATCTTCAATTTTAAATTAAGAATTTTTGTAATTACATTGGAAGCTCGATAACATGAATCTCAAGGGGATTATAAAAAATTTGTGTTATCAAGGAACTCGTCAAAGCCAGGTTGTGTTACGAAGGTTGAGATAAAGAAGTTCGTGTTAGCTAGGTCCTGTTTCATAACATTCGGCTTACTGAGCTCGCTGCCGTGGGTAAATTGTCTTACAGAGGTCAAATTCGTGCTACAGATGTTCTATTGAGTAAAAATTCGTTTTATAAAGGTTAATTAATACTGTATTTTGATTTCAAATCAACAAAAATTTGGCTTATCAAGATTTTTAACTAAGGAATTTTGGGTTATAGATGTATTTTTAACATTGAGTGTTATGGAACATTCAAGAAATTGAAAAAATTTGTGTTATCAAGGAATTTGTGTTATTGACGTTCGTGGTATCGAGGTGCCACTGTATCTTGTAAATTACTGTCACCATGGTCACGAATTTTTTCGGAAAACATGGTATTTGGGAAAATGTGATTGGAAAAAGTATTCGGGAAAAATGATTTCAGCTGTTTCGTCATTCGGGAAAATGTCCGTTTGTAAAAATGGATTCGAGAAAATGACCGGGAATCCTGGAAATGTCCAGTGTTATATTATTTATTTTGGTGTTGGGGGTTTTAATTTGCTATTATAAAATTTAATTATTGCTACTTTAAAATAAAAGAAACTGCAGCTAGTTGTGACACAATATGAAAGAAACAACGTTGGTAACAATGTTTAAAGGGGAACCGAGTCCACGGAGCCTCTGCAGCACGGATACTAGAATACTTAGTAATAATACTTAGTAATAATAATAATGCACTAAAACATGAAAAATCTCGATTATATTCACAAACGTGAATGAGTTAAACATGTGCGCGCGGTGTGCCTATAAGATTCTATGCGGTGGGGCGAGGCGAGTGGGTACGCGGTGACGTCACCGCTCACAGCCCACCTGCGCGTGACCCCTACCGTGTATTCTAGTATCCGTGCTCTGCAGTATGTGACGCCATGAGTGCCGCCAACATATGCAACTATAATTTCCCTGTCAGCGTTTTTATTTTAAGCCTGTTACAGGAAGGTCCGTTTTGATAAGTACAGAAAATGTAGGTTAAAGCAAAGTAGCATTTAATGTTGTGGCAATGAGCAAAAGAGAAAGAAATAACGCTTTTAACGTACAACCGACGATGAGTACACTCGGAAATGACAGCGTTGGAAAACAGCTGGGACATAATACGTGATATGAATAAACAAACGACGTGGCACTAATGGAGTAGCAGGTGTTCCACGCGGCCACAAGTGAGTGTTTAATGTTAAAAATTAACTAAATTTTTTTGTTTTATAAAACGGTATGCGTCACACGCATACTAAAGATGGACGCACACGCCCACACACGCGCGCACGTGGTAGAACAACACCTACACTGAGTAGCATCCTCCTGTAGTACTCTTTGCTACACTCCACTTTCCCCCTCACCGTTCCACCCTTCTCCTTTATCATAGTCACGATTGATGATTTTAAAAAGAAAAACAAACAGTAAATACCACTTTCTTGAATGATCGAAGCGAGTTCTTAGTTTTAACTCTACTGTTTGGCATTCGTTTTTCTGTCCATTTACCAGACTGTCGTCCTGTCTGTCTGTTTGCGGTAATGTCTCACGATAACTTTTTAACGAATTGACCGATTTTCATAAACCTTGGCATGCGTGTCCATACATTTCCCCTACAGAACTCTACCGCTTTTGAGATCGAGCCAAAAAAAAAATAGTGGGGCAGGAGCCAAAAATGTGATAGCATCCAATTTGTGAAAAAACCGCAAAAACCCCGTGTGGAGTATCAAATTCAAAGAAATTTTAATCACAATCCTTTATTGAAAATGTTTGGAAATTTGTATTCATTTGTATATTTTTAATATACATTTTTGAAAATTTAACTCTTTTTGAAGGATAAACACAATTTAGTGGTTAGGTCAAATTTTTACTAACTTGTATTCACTAACCTTACTAAGATTGTGATCCATCTGAAGATGAGCCGAGGGGCTTGAAAGCGCTTACGGAAAGTATACTTGCGTGTTAGTCAAACAGAGGACGTAGTCGAATTTATCGGAAGGTAAAAAAAATAGAATGGAATGACAGGGCAAACGACGATAGATTAATAAAAATAGTCAGAGAGTCTAGATCGTTGGGGAAACGGAATCCTGGCGAACATCGTTTATTATTTTGAGTAGTACGTTTGTGTTCTATCACATTGTGATTAACATTCAAATGAGTTCTGTTCAAGAGGTGTGAGACGCAGCCTTTGTTGTGTCTACCTGTGGATGTACGCTCTCTCGTTTGTTATGTAAATTTCATTTCCAAACTTTCAGCGTCTCGAGTGGCGCCACACGTGTTGTGTCAGACAAATCATTTAATACACTCACATACGTACTAACGTATCACTATCAATTTTCAGTAGAAATTACACAACAGAGAGACACTAAATTATTAATAAAATTACTATAAAGTTACTATAGTTCTTCTTATATAGTATATTTTGTACTATTGTATTGCACCTATTACGTTATCACACATTTTTTATTAAACAAATTTTTTTTTAAACTGTTTACATACATATATACACACATACATAAAATATATCCTTGTCTCTACAGCCCAGAGGCCTTGGCCACCAAAAGAAATTGCCTCCACTTATTCCTGTCATCAGCCATCCGCCACCAATTCACTGCGCCCAGCTTCCTCACATCACTGCCGACCTGGTCCAAACATCTGTTCTTCGGTCTCCTCTCAATCTTCCTTTTTCCTACTGGCTTGTGTTTTATAATTCTTTTTGCCGTAAATTTGTCATACATTCTCTGAAAGTGTCCTGCCCATTAAGAATCTATTAATTTCGGCAAATCGGACAACTGTATTGTCATTCATTGTGTTTCTTTCTCCAGGCACCGTCCTATTGAATTGGCCCATAAATCCTTCTCAGTATCTTCCTTTAAAACACAGCCAGCCTCTGTTCATCAATTTTCCTGAGTAACCACCACTCAGAGCCATATGTCAATACAGGTCTTATAGTAGTAAATTAAATATTTAATAGTAGTAAATTAAGAACTTTAACCAGATAGAAATTGTTAGGAATAGGTTAAAAATTCTGTGAGCAAATAAAATGTAGCCAGCATATCGAGAGAATGGAAGATATGAGGCTACCTAAACAAGAAATACGATACAGACCTCAGGGAAGACATGATATACGTAGACTAAGTAAGAGATGGCTTCAGTGAAGTCAAAACAGGCTGTAAGCCTATACCTTGACGTGGAAAGAAGAAGAAGAAGAAGAAGAAGAAGAAGAAGAAGAAGAAGAAGAAGAAGAAGAAGAAGAAGAAGAAGAAGAAGAAGAAGAAGAAGAAGAAGAAGAAGAAGAAGAAGAAGAAGAAGAAGAAGAAGAAGAAGAAGAAACATTTTGTCGATAAGTGAATCTCAGTTCTGTCGTTGTGAATAAGTTGCATAAGTTCAACCTTATGTGCGGGACCATTAGGCAAACCCTTAAGTCAGCAAGTAAAGAAAACGCCTAAAATTCTACAAGGTAAAGGTTCTTCCCACACTTCTTTATGGGTCTGAGAATTGGACTTTAACGAAAGGCCAGGCCAGTCGCACCCAAGCGGCTGAAATGAGATTTCTCAGGCACGTGGCAGTGTATATTCTTCATGATCATAGAAGAAACACAGATATATGGCAGGAACTGAATATTATGAGTATACTCGACAGGATCGCCCAGCATCGGCTGAATTGGTGGGGGGTCATCATTTCCGAATGGATGACTGCCGCATCCCCAAACAACTGTGGAGCTATAAGCCAATGGACGTCCGAGGAAGCGCTGGAGTGACGAGCACTAGACTTTGCCTATTTGAGACCGTAACAAACCATCCTTTGTTTAATCCATGAAGATGATGATGATAATGATGAAATGAATCTCAAATTCTCTAGTAACTCGTAACTTGCCGAAACTATTATAAATTAAGTCGAAACAAAGCTGATACATACACTATAAAAATTCAACAGTTGCAGCTCAAAAATCGCATCTCCTTTCTTCAAAAATATATATAACGCGCGGGGAGCCTTCGTCATTCATCGCACCCCAGATCTTAACCGCCAGCAATTTCTATCAATTAACCATTTATTCCCAGTCCGAATCCTGTAAATAACTGTTCCTTATAACGTCTACCCCTTATACTGCGATTGAGCGGATAACATTCTAGTATCCTACTACCCCGTCTCTCGTTGGCCATTCGCTGTACGTGTCCGTAACACATCACCCTGCGCTCACATCAACTATACCACTAATATTTTCTTTAACATTTGTTCACTCCCTTATTACTTCATTTCTTACATAGTGCGCACCGGGATACCCGACAATATTTTCTCAAACAATCAATTATAACCGTTACCAATTTTTGTTTCTTAATTTTTTTCATCTGCCAACTCTGGGATACGTATGTTATAATCGGCCGCAAAATCATTGTTTTTTATAAACGAATTTTAACATTCATCATAATTCCTGACGACCTGAGGAAGGCGTTTAGCTTCTGACTAGCTATTCGTTTTTGAGTGTGTTTATAGTTAATATCTTTATTTCAAGTTTCCTCTTGGCTACTTATGCTCCCAGATATTTATGTTCATAGCAGAATCTTATAATTCTGCCGTCTGGCACGATGTCACTCACCATTATCTTCACAGCACGGCATAGGCAAGGTGCTGCTTGTTCCGCCTTCAAAGATCTTCCAGCCATCTCTTCCTGGGTCTATCGACACACCTACGAATAAATTATGAACTGGTGCTGACGTAGTCGGTCATCAAGAGTAGAACATTAGAATGGTTGGTTCACGTGAGACGGACAGATGATGGCAGCACAACTGAAAGAATCGCAGACTGGAAACCAGTGGACAGAAGAATTAGAGAAAGATCTATTGAAAGATGAATAGATGAC